>JAOQGH010000001.1:189078455-189142241 GCA_025769975.1 Gallinago jamesoni | reverse complement strand
CCCCAGGTCCTTTTCTGCCAGGCAGCTCTCCAGCCACTCTGCCCCCAGCCTGTAGCGCTGCCTGGGGTTGTTGTGACCCAAGTGCAGGACCGGGTACTTGGCCTTGTTGAACTTCATCCCATTGGTCTCAGCTCATCCATCCAGCCTGTCCAGATCCCTCTGCAAAGCCTTTCTACCCTCTAATTTGTTAGATACATTCTTTTCTTTTTAAGAACTTAAAAAATGGCAGGTAAAATGAAGGTATTACGGAATGATCTATGACAAAATTTACTAGAATAAGCTAAAAATAATTCAAGAAATAAAATTGCTGATAAAGTTTCAGATAGTGATGTGATTTAGAGAATAATCATTAACTGGGAAAGTTAACCGTGTTTTCACAACAAGTTATATCCTTTCCTGGTTCTGAAATACTATTCTCTAAATTTAAATGTATTTAAGTTCAATTCAATGAGCAGCTAAAGGTTGAAAAACATATTAGGATTTGAGGAACTGGATATGTTTGTTCTTACTGTCCTCTTTCAGTCTGTGAATATAAATTATTTTTTAGGCTGTTAGCTGTACCAAAGTCTCATAAGATAGGATGCTCAGAAGTAGTAAATTTTGTTAGGAACAGAGTATATATGCCTTCATAAATATTAAATGTACAATATAGCACCTGCTTGGATGAACTTAATCTTTCTTCCATGTATTTGCTGTATTTAAGATGGTTCTATTTAAACTATTAATTAGAAACTTTCAAGTAATATAGGTAATATATACATTTTAGAAAATAATTAAAATTCTGGTTGAAATCTGTTTCAATTTCAGATGGAGTAAGAGTCAACCTGACAGTAACCATGATTAAAAAATGAATAGTAATTACTTGGCAAATAAATGATGGCTCTTTTATCATTTGCTAATGTCATTATGGGAACGAAAAAATTAGGAATTTTAAATAGTTAGCATGAAACAGTACCAAATTTTGTGTAAAGTCCAGTGTAAAACAACCATGCCTCAGAATAATGAAATAGAAACAAAAGTGGCAGTGATTACTTGTGTAAACCACTGTGTGATTTAAAAGTTTGCTGATTTTTATCAGGATTATAAGTAGTGATTCAAATCACTGATTTAAATTGATCCACCCTGACTTTACTATCTCTGATTCCTCGAGAAACAAATGTAAAATAACATTGTTTTGGTATAGTATGAAAAGATCAAGTTTGTACCTGCATGAACAATGTTAATAACATTATGTCTAGCCATACTTAAGTTTGATCATTCAGACAGTTTTACCAAAATCTAATTTTCAGGGAGTCCAATAAAGCCATGTTGCACAAAAGCTATTCCCATGAGAGCTAAATGCCAAGGTAATCAATCATACAATGTACTGTATCCTGTTGTTATGGACATAATATATTATTTATACAGTATAGAGATTTTTCAGATGTTGTTGAAATGAACAAGCATTAGAATAAGTAACTGTAAGCTATAATATGTCCTTAGCTGAAAATTGAAATTTCCTAGGTTAAAATTTGTGAAGATGCCTTCAATGCTTACATGTTTGAGATGGATTTGCTGCAAGTATGGACTTTTGGGGAGTAGCAAAAAGTCAGTTAGAAATCTATAATACGCTAATTACACCTACAGATGAGTGCCATATCTTCCGTATCTCAATTACTAAACCCAGAAGTTGTTTCTCAGTCACTGGAGATGCAGAAGTACAAAGCCCAAAGACTGAGGTAGTACAGTGTGTGTTCCTCAGTGAGCCAGTGCATACAATCACCACTGATATATTTAATAAATATAATTAGGCACAGGCTTAGGCTTTTGATGGAAAGTTGTCTTAACTTTCAGTTTTCCCCTTACTGCATTGTTTCAAACATTTTGGTTTTGTGCTGAAAATGAGATGATAGTCTTGTTCACCAGATTCGTTTAATAAATTGCACTATTTGCATAAGAAGCCCTAAAAGACTGATAAAAACCAGTATAGCAGTGGAAAAATAGTTGCTTCCATAAATGGCTACTTATTGAAATGAGGGTGATCTTATTCCTCTCTCCCTGTCGGATCTGGCATTTTTTTCTAGTTGGTGTGCAGGAAAATCTGCAGTTGTATTCTTGTTACCCTCCCTGGCTGAGGAGATCTGCAGCTCAGGGACTTTCATGGGCAAAGGCACATCACTGCTGTACTTACTAACCCCTGATAGATTTTTATTATTGTTACTTACCTACTTTTTCAGCCCAGCTCTTAACACCTTCTGTATTCTTTGGCAAAACATTCATGGCCTTGCTTCTCGCCATGTCAAAAGGGGCCTTTGGGTGTTTCGCAACATGTTCTCCAGTTCTGTTTGCTGTTGTTGATTTAATTCCTCTGTACCTGTTGCTAGCTCTTCTCCCTCTTCACTGCTTTTCTACCTCCGTCTCAATCAGCCATTCTCATGCCTTCTTTCTCTTCCCCTTTCATACTCTTTCCCGTTTTTAAAATAGCTTGTCGGCTCTTCTCTCCACCACCGTTCCCTTTGTCACCACTCTGTCATCTCAATCAGATCTTCTCTTGATAGTCTTCCTCTTTTTGGTCTTCTGACCTTTGCCTTATGCTTCTTCTCTGTTCATCTTTAATTCCCACTTCTACACTGGCCTTTCTTACTTTGTGCCCTTCTCTTCATTTGCAATGTAGATATTTTTCAGTTCTACTCAATAGACTCTCACTTGTTGGTTGCTTGCTTGGCCTTTCCATATTGGCTCCAGTTTTTAGGGGGTTTGCAGTTGTGACCACCCTCTGTTCTGGTGTCTGTCTTATCTAGTCATTCCTCCTTCATAATTTCAGGGATCTTATAGTCTTCAGTTTCCTTCTATGTCAATGTTCTGCACAGCTCTGCATTTTGCTTTTTGCCTCCCCTTATCTGTGGAGAAATCCTGTCCATGAATACAAATTCATGTCTGTACTAATGAGTCTTATCTCAGTCTCTCCAGCTCTACCTTTCTGTCCAAATCAAAATCTCAGCTGGCGTTTTGTGAATTTAGGCAATTCTCAAGAAAAAAAATCACCCTTCTTTGGATAGTATCACCACTATCACTCACTGTAGCCTGTGCCTTAGTGTTGCGATGGCCACTTTCTGGTGTTTATCTAAATTCTTCTTAATCCTCCTCTTGTCCTTTCATTTTCCACGCATGACAAATTATGTGCTCTCTGTTCTGTGAAGAGAACCCTGCTACTATAGCTTCTTCCTGTACTAACGTGCCCCAGCCCTATTGCACAAATGATGTTGCATTTTATCTCAATTTCCCAAGTAACACTGTCTCTCAGCAATTATTCTTAATTTGGGTTGGGTTTTTTTTGCTTTGAAGTTGTTTAACATTATTTAGACCTGAAAAAATGTGTTTCTTTCAACTAGTTGGTCTAAAAGATCTTGCCTCTTATAAATCTTTCTTGTTCTTCCTGCTTGGCTTTTCTAAGATACACCTTTCCTATTCATTCATGTGGCTAAAATTGTTATCAAGGGATATTACAATTTTCTGTCTTGATTTCTGCAGTGTCTTCTCTACCTTTCTTTATGAATGTTGTTTTGCTCCACTAGTATCTATTCAAAATGCTGCTGCGAAGTTACATCTTCATGTGTCTCCAAAGGCCCTTAACTTTCAACACCCTTCATGGCCTCTTATCTGTCAACTGCTATCAAGAGCTTACTTCTGCCAGTTACTGCCCGCTTGCTTATTTTTCAGACGCACCTTGATACTCTTTTTGGCCTCAACTTTTCCTTGCACTTAATGAAAGCCGCTGGTGGATGGCTGCCAGTCTACTTCAGAAGCTTTCTCAATTTCTTCATCCAGGATCCTTTGTAGAAACGCCCGTGGAGATATGAGAGGGCAGGTCACCTGCTGGGTCGTGCCCATTGCTCATCATCTTCCCCAGGCAGCTCCCTTCCTTGTCCTTCATCAGGCTGTATTCACCTGTTCTCTTGTGTCTTCTACTTAACCTTACGCTCTTTGGACCTGGAATTATCTCTTGCAAAATTATGTAGAAAGGACCTCATGGCTTGGCAAGGTAGATTTGACAACAACGACAAAGTTAATGATAAATGACCTTGCAAGCGTGCAGCATCAGTCAGGGGCTTTCTGATTTACTGGTTATTTGTTTGCGTGTTTGAACAAATGTGAGTCTCTTGCTGCTGATAAATAGATCCTGAATGAAGGCAGACACGGTCTTGTTCTCACAGCAAGCAGTTGAGTCAGTGCCATGAGCAGCAGTGCTGCTTCTGGGTTTCTTTTCCTCACTTCTGTACATAGAAGCACCAGTAGCAGTTAAAATAATTTTCACTGCGAGGAATTAATTTGATTCATATTTTTCTCTCCATAAATGTTCTACTTTGCATGAATATTTTGTTCAAGCATTTAGAGTACGTGACTCAAGCAGCACAGCTAAAACATGGAAGTCTTGTAGGACAAGCACTTAATGCCAGCGTTGCTGTTTCTTGTGTACTGAATACAAATCAGTTGTTTCAAGAAAAAGAGCAGAACTAACTGGTTTACAGAATTACGTGACTTACAAGGTTTCCATTCTGATTATTTTGTGTCTGTGCTGCTGTTGATCTGTTCGCTCTTGAAAAATATGGCAGTTACTAAGCAAAGAGTGGTCTCTGCTCCCAGTCTCTGCTGTGAGCGGTGGTGGTGGGACACCTCTGCCTTGTCACACCAGAGGATGCAGCTCCTTCAGGCTTTTTCAAAACTGCCGGAAAGCGATACAGAGAAAATTCTCTTGTGTAGGCACTCTCTCTGTGGACATGTGCTGAGGCTCCCTGGAGAAGACTGATGTGTTGAAATGTTTGAACACAGAGACTACTTTAGAGAATGACTTTCTGTATTTGAGCAGACAGCTATGACTGCTGTGAACCTAAAAGTGGAGAGAAAAAGAGAGTATAAAGAGGCAATCCATGTCTCCATGTGTTCATGGTTTTTTGTTTTTTTTTTTTTTTTTGAGGGGGCCTTAATTTTAGACACATCTGTTGGCATGTTTATTTCTCCTGGAGTTTTTTTTACTCATTTCTTTTTATAAGGCACAGTGAGGAAAAAAAAAAGCCACAAACTTTTTTTTTTTTCTGTACTACTTTCTCACTTGCAAGCAAAATGATACCGGACAAACCAGCATTAGAAAGATTTCAAAATAAAAATTTTTTAGACTTTTCTGGTTTGAGGCCTTTGCATTATTAAATGCTTTAAATCAATTATGTTTCAGACAGGGATTTGGTGTGCGTGGTAGGATCTCTGTCTAGCTGGTGGAATGACAGGTGCGGGACCCTTTATACTTTGCCAGAGATGAAGCTACCGCTTTGTTAGCTCAAATGCCATAAACTTTGTTTATGGTACTAAAGATCCTAGGTTTAAACTTTTATGGCAAATAAGCCTACTGTGTGCTGGTGCCCATATTTCATTACACCAGAACTATTAGCTTGCATTCCTGTGAAATCTGTGAACAAGCAATCTCTAAATTCAAGATTATATGCAGTAGGTTTAACCTTTCTCCTTATCAAAATTTCCTATATTCTAGTGTGTATTTTACTTCTGGTGCTACCCACCTAGTAACTTTGTTTTTTTTAAGTTGTGTTTTCATGTCTGTAACGTGAATTGTGTTTCACAGTATAGTTATTCTATCCTTACCTTCCCCACCAGAATTATATTAGTCTGCCCTTTTGTTACAATCACATCAATAATTGTGGCTAGTAGAAACTTGAAGAATCTTGTCTTTACAATAAGTATTCCACATAGGTCTTATAAGAGCAAATAAAAAAATTAAGCATAAGGTCTAGTTGAGAGATGTAACCATTATAATTCAAATGCAGATAAGACCAAATACATTTAAAAATAGTCTTTGAGTAGATATAAAAGTTTCAGCATGTCATTTTGAGGTAGATGAGTTTGTCATTGTAAATTTATCACACTCTATTATTTTTCTCTATATGCATTCATTATGTTGCTATTAATTCTGGTATGGACTGTAAGTACTTTGTAGAAATCAAGTCTACAGATAAAACATCAACTTACTACTATGAAAATGGCAGAATCTTTACTAGTACAAAAAAAGCCAGAATTGAATGTGTCGAAATTTTTTTATTTTTGTGTTTTCAATGGTTCTGAGCTGTGATTGTGGCAGGAGCTGTTTCCAGCACAAATTGCCTTGCTTTAGTTACATAGCAAAGGTTTGAGCATCAGTATATGTGCAGCTGTGTGTGCTAGTTTGGAACACAGGCTTACTCATTCACTGACCATAAAATGTGGAGTATTTAGGAATGCCAAGAAAGAAAATTAAGTATTTTCATGCACATTGTTTGAGACCACTGGTAAAAGCAAGATTCTGCTGACTAAATTAGGCTAATTGTGTTACTTAAGATGTCGGATTGCTTAAAAAGAAATAAATGTCTGACTGGATGAAATTGATCCTTGGTGTGATTGCTAGGGATTTGGAAGGGTGAATGATTTGAAGATGAAGCTAAGAGTTATCTGTCCCTTCTACTGAAATCCAAGCATGATAATCTGTAAAAGGATGTGAAAACCGGGAGCTGTGGCTAACTTTTCCCAGAGTCTGAAGATCAGCTGGATCATCTTACTTGAAAGACTATATCTGTCTTTCAACTTGTTTTCTCCAGTTTTTGGTTCCCAGCCTTTCTGGCCAGACCCATGGAACTTGGCGAATCCTTCTGAAACTGTTGACTCTCTTTGTGTCCTCATCATCTCCTTTCTGCCTTGAATGCACCTGTATGCTTCAGACCAAGAGAACAGAAAGTCCTGTGACAACAACCTGTTCTCTGCTCTTCCCACCCTTTTGTATATCACTTCTTACTTACCCATAAGAAGAAACAAGCCTAGGAGGAATGACAAAACCAATTGTGGAATGGACATGTATGTCACCTATTAGAATTTATGTTCAATGATGATGCAGATCTTCATACATGATGTATCACCACTTGGTTTGCCTCACTGGCTTCCAGTCAGTTTTTGGTATCATTAAGGCTTTGGTCTTGATCTTCAAAGCAACTGTTGGATCAAACACCCCAGCTACATCAAAGGCTGTGTTTCTATTTGTGAACTGCCAGAATAGCTGTATTTCTTTGGGGCAATGTAGAAGATGAAATATCTGAGCAACCATGCATCAGCTGGGGACACAGTGTTGTGGGGTGGGGGTACAGGCTATGGAAAAAAACAACCTGCAAGGCAATCAGGTGAATCCAGAGTCAGATGTTTTAAAGGAAATGCTACAAAACCTCTCTGTGAATGTGTTCCATCTTAAACATGATGCAAAACCAGTTCCCATTTATATCTTAAATAATAATTTTCAAAAATACAATTTGGAATGCTGTCAGATCATGAAAGGGATTGTATTCTTAAACATAATTATATATGACCCATCATATGTTAAATTTTTAAAAGTTGTGTGCTTGCATAGGACAACCTCCTAGCAGTATTTAATGATTACCTTTTCTTAGCATTAAAATCACAACCACCACTTACTGGGAGAGGTCATATTATTGCTAGCAAAAGCTAAACAGTGGCATAGCTCAAAAGGAACTGAATATTGTATGACTGTTGATGGATTCAAATCAAGTCTGATCAACTTCTAAATAAACCTTAAAGGTGTTGTTTTGAGCTGATCAGAAATATTCCCCTCTGTGCTTTATAAAGTACTATGGACAGAAACGATAGTGCCATAACTCTCCTCATTCAACGTTGTTGCTAGGAACTGATAAATTGCTTAAAGGGTTAAACATAAAAATTGAAGACAATTTGAAGACAATTGAATTGGATAAAAAAAATAAAGACTATTAAATTAGATATAAATTAAATACCATAATATGCATTCTATAAATTAAATCTCAGAAAACACAACACTTTTTCTGTATGTGCAGGTTTTCATGGTATGTTTTTTTCAGTTATCCCTTTTTATCTGATGGCAATAGATAATTTTCACCTGAGTGCCTCATGCTTGGTAGAAATGAGATATCACTCTGCAGTTTTGAACAGTTGAGTCCCTTGAGTGTCTGCTGTCTTAAAAACGTACATAAATTTCTTCATTTTAAGCTTCTCTTAGTATGCCCAACAGGTTTACCTGAGCTCCGCCAATCATTTAACCTTCTTTAAAAAGAGGGGAAGTTGTCATTATATCTCTTGACCAAGACAGTGGAAGTTGAATTGGAAGTATTCTGTCGAGAAGCAGGGCAGAAACCGCAGAGGGCGCTGACCTATTTGCCTCATCTGGTGTGTTTACAAAAAGACTGCAGTAAGGTAGAGTGTGGTCATTGCTGAATTGGTAGAGTGTGCAAGGTTGAAGGCAATGAGGTTTCCAAACTTCCAGCACAGAAATTTTGCTGAAATTTTTCTAAAATGTTGAGTTTGCATAAGAAGAATCTCCTTATGCATTCATATAGGAGACTATATGAATGCAGAAGTGTTTTCGTCTCAATGCCATGTTCAAACGGAAAGTTTCATGCAAAGTTTCTGTGAAACTAGATTGCAAAATACATGGGCCGATCTGGTATATAAAAAGAGTGACCTTGTCACCCCCAAGCAGAATGAAGATAGTAAGGTGATTACCACTGAAATCCTGTTTTCCTGACCAGCCTGATTTGATATCTGAATGGGTTGCCTTCCACAGTTGAACTCACTCCAAAGCACTTTGTTGCTAACCTTAGACATAAAGTAGAGGTGGTCAAAATTTGTTCCTCAGTTAATCTCTTCTTTGATAGTGACTCCTTAGGAAAAATCTAATCCTGAGTCTGTAAATTGCATCCTGTTTGTATCTGAGGAACTTGTACAAGTGTTATCTTGAACTTTGGGTTTACTTTTTTCTCCAGCTCTTGGGTGAGTAATGTGAAGTTAAGTCACAAGATTTCCTCTTCCTGACTGGCTGATATAAATTTGAAGCAAGAGGGGAAAAATAATGAGTTTCTGTTGTTCAGCTGTGGATGATAAATGTTCATGTTCAAGTTCTTAACGATTTCAGGGTCTTATGAATATTTTTTTTAATGAATATGTAACTGGTGGTACTTACAAGAAGTATGACCTCATGATTCCTGATGATTTAAAGAGGCATCTTTGCCAATTATTTCTTTTGTTATAGAAAGCATTGCCTTGAACACATCTCTGCAAATTTTCTGCTGGAAAAAGTGAATATGAATGTGTAATGAAAGCAAAGGTTTTATCTGTATGTGTAATTGTCTTATGTGTGCATATATAAATGATAAAACTTAATAACAGTGCAATCTCATCATTTTACTGACATAACTAAGAATATGAATGAACAGCCCAAGTCTTAAAAGATGACTGCCCATAACTGTTAGTATTGCAGAACTCTGCTGCAGTGTCACACTTACATATAAAAAAATACTTTGTTCTATAGAACTGGTTTGAATATTAGTTCTCTTTTTTCCCCCCTGTAAATATATAATTGGTATGCACCAGTTGTATTCAAAGAATAGATGCAGTTTGCTTAAGAGCAAATATTTAATGTTTAAAGAAATTGAAATAAACTATAATACAGAATACTTTTCAAACGTGGAAATTAATTAACAAAAAGGTGACCTTCAAAATAGTTTTCCATTGGGTTAGTGGTGCTCTGTAATACTGTACTACAAGATGAGCTAGAAGATATTTTTGTAATCAAAAAAATACTTTTTAAAAAGCATGAAAACCCCAAAACGATTTTGTTGTGAAGTAGCACCTGAAGTGGCTGGTAATCAACCCGGTTTTCAGTCAGCGGCTACGTTACCTGAGGCAGTTTATGTGCTGCTCACGCTGACGATGCTTTTAGTGATTTTGTACACCCAACTATACAATTGCCTTTACTAGTATTTCAGAACAGTTAAGAACAAAATGCATGTTTAGTATCTTTTCCTTCTGCCTTGTGATTGCAAATCTGGCTTTTATGCCTCTTTTCTGCCTGCTTTCAGTGCACTGCAGAAGCCTCACTGGGCAAGCAATAAGGGACTCTTGCAGTGGGGACTAATCTTACCCTTCGCCAGCTCATTTCCTTTCACTCGCTCTCTGTGCGGATTTAAAAGGGACCTTTGGTATGGCTTCTGCTTGGTTTTGGGTTGATAGATGGAAATGATGAAAAATCAGAACAAAAATTAACTTTAAATATTTAATGATGTGGAGTTATTCGTAGAACGAAGGATCATTTAAATGAGTACTGTTTTGGAAACTCAGTTGTGGGCATGTTGATTAGATATATAAACAAAAGGCAGCAATGTCTTTAATTATAGGTTCTCTGCATTTGTTTCTTTGCATAAATATGCATGGATCTAGGGTTCATGGTGCTTAGAAATGCCTGTAAGCTTTTTCTGTGCATATACAATTGCACATGCCCTCCAGTCTGTCTCCTTTCTTCGTGCCTGTTTGCGAGAATTTGCAAAAGCGATGCCGTCAGTTCAGGACTGCGCAGAACGGAACCTATAGCTACAGAAGCGCTCGGCTCTATTATATTATCCAAGAGTTTTATGGAGTAGCATCCTCTGTGCCCTCTTTGTTAATGAATCAGTGGGGCATTCCCACACCCTGGGGAAATTTGTCAGCACCAGCAGCCTGTCCTGAGAGGTCCTGTGGGGACAGAGGGGAGATGAGGGGGTCTGGGAGGAAGCCTGAAGAACACGCATCACTTGTGGATGGCTGAAACTCCCTTGGAGCAGTCAATTAAGCTTAAGCAGCATTTTGGTTTTTAACTCCAGGGACACCCAGATGAGTTTTAAATCAAGAGTATTTCATGAAATACAGCTTACAGCAGGGATTAATGTGTCCACCAGCTCATATCTCTTTGCCAGTGTTTTTCTGGGAGACAGTAAAGCTTCATATTACTTAAACACTTTTTCGCAGATGACTGTTGGTTAGTTGCTGCTCAGATCTCAGATTTGGTAGATTTAAGATGACAATATTGGAAAGGTAGAATTTGAACATAAACCCTTGTCCTTCCTTTTTGAAGAATATTTCTTCAACCTTTAACAAACAGCCTTGGAGGAGAGTGGTGATGATGACAGAAACGATTCCGTTTACCTGGCTATAATAGTGGTGGCCTTTGACTGCAGTTGTGGGCAATGGTTTTTTGTTATGGCACCTCTATTAATGGGGTGTAACATAATGTAATGGGCAAGTAGCAGGGGCTTGTTTGCTTGTCTTGTAACTCTCCATTTGTCACCCGGCAGGATGAAGAGGAAACAGTGGCCTTCCTTGCGCACAGTGGAAGTGAAGAAGAGTTTGATCCAAGTACTCTTCCAGATCCTGATAAATACAAAGATTCTGATGAAGAGCGGGATTCAGAAAGTGAAGACAGCTATAGGTATGCACACATTTTCCATGTTCTTTTTGAAATGTTCATGCTTTTTAGAAACTATTTTCTTTAGATGTTATGAATTCATTTTACTGTCATTCTCTTGCTCCTGGGACTTAATATTTAAGTCTGTTTGTGAGGTAGGTGCTGAACATAAACCTGTGCTAAGGGCTATTATTTTCTTTTGTGAAGCTGTATTAGAAAGGTTTTCGAGTCAGTATTGAAGGGATCTCAGTCAGACTGTTTCATGTGCAAAAGTCTTGACTGATTCCCTGAAGGTTTCATATGTTACAGAAATACATTTCTCTACTGTCATGTTACCAGTTCTGTTTGGAAGGAAAAATGTTGAAGTCATTTGAGGACTTGGATGAGCCCTCTGTATCTATGCTTTATTAAATAAATTTGTGCACCATGAAACTTGATGATAATTTTTATGATTCAGTGTTGCTCAGATTCTCCAAAACCACAAATGAAGTGAAATCTGAGTTAGAAGTGAATATATAATAAAATTAACAATGTTAAACTTTTCTTCTTGATGTAAAACAATGGGTTTTAGTTACATAAGCCATAGATTTTGCTTCTTGCAGTTTAACAGAAAAGCATGGGGTGGGGATGAGGATCCATAGTTGATGGCAACATACCGCATTCTTCAGCATATACTGCAGGAAGACTGAGGAATGTTGCATGAAGTCCTGTGTGGTTTTTGTCATTGGCTTCACCACAACAAGACATCCATCTGTGTGTTTCTGACAAACAGCCTATCATGTAACAGATTCAGAAACATGATCTTGACCCATAAGTGGAAGTATAGTTCTTTATTTTGTCTAGGTTCAATAAATCTCTTGCTTTTCATGTCTGAATCAGCTAAATCTTAGTGGCTAGGTTGTCCCTAGCCCCATGTCACTGCATGTTATTGGGGCAGTATAGAGGTCTGGGTGTTGGGACATGGCTTTAAGGACTGGAGAGCCTAAGTTAACAGGCAGGTGACCATGTACCCTGTAGCCCTGTGTGTTGGTCAGTTGAACCAACAAGGATGGAGGAAATGCATTGCTTTTTCTGAGCAGCAGGAAATTGCTCCTTCTTTGCGGGAGAAAGATGGTAACTATAAGTCAAGTATAGTTCTTTCCGGTCTTTCACTTCCCTAAGCAGATTCAGTATCTCCACTCCATGTAATGTGAATGGAAAAGCTTTGTAAAACATCAATACAAGGGCAAGAGCAGCAGCTGACAATCTCCCAATGGATAGATTTGGAAGATGACAGGGTCCAGGACAAAATTACATTTCTAGGAGAGCCTGAAAGGAGTGTGTCAGAATTAAGAGCTGTTGATGGCTCTGGTGTGCAGCTCAGCATGTGGTGGTTAATCCCTGGCTGGCTTGGGCCAGCCTAGGGAACATCAGTTGTGTCTTTTCAGCCTAAATGGATTTGGCCATGGTGCAGGCTTAAGTACTGGCACATGATGGTCTGTATTGTCCACAACTGCTGTGACTTTGAATGGTGCCAGCTAGAGCTGTTCTGGGCAACATCCCAGTGCATTTTGGTGCAGTAGGACAGGCCAGGGACTGTTTCTAGTAGGCAATGTTGATGAAGCCACATTTCTTCCAGGTATGTGGGTGAAAAATTTAGTGGTTTGTTCTCTAGCTCTGGAGTCAGTTTTAAGGCTCAGTGTAGATATGTCTGGAGAGTTGTGAGGTGCTCTGAGCACCCTTTAGGAAGGGGTGAAAGCAGAGGCCTAACTGGTAGAGGAAGATGGAGTGAAGGAAATGAATTTAGGGCTGGCAAAAGAGGAAATCAGGAAGAGCCAGAGAATTTGAATGACCAATAAGCCTATGGGTAAAGTAAAGTGGTAGATGAAGAGACTGATGTTGAGCGTAAGGCCATGGAGAAACGGTATTGATTTGGCATGAGAGAGGTGGAGGGGACATATGCATGAAAGGAGGAAGGACAATGATGAGGATCTGGTGGATCAAGAAGAATAAATACAAGAACAGGCAAGAAATCTTGCTGCCAGTGGGAAGGAGGGTTTCTGGTAAATCAACACTCATGCCTCATGCACTTCTCTTAGAGCTGTCACTGAATTGTATGAGTTGCTTTTGGGGTTGGGAAATATTGACCTAATGTTTTTAACAAAAAAAAAAAAAATGAGAGTAGCACACTGTGAAACTAGGCTTTGAGATTAGAAAATATATCTCTGCTTTGTGTTATATTTCCAAAACTCAGACATTGTTGCTCAAAGTGTTGGATTAAAATAGAAATATGTTGGGATTAAAACAGAAATATGTTAAAATAGAAATATGTTGCAATGAGGGGAAAAAAATTACTTCTAGTAAGTATGTGAGACCTAGGGTATCTTCCTTCATCACTCTTTAAAAATAGGTCGTCTGTCCATGGTTTAAGAAGTCAAAAACTTTGTTAATCTTTTCTTCCTTCTCCCCAGCATTTTTTTTAAATTGGGGGAGCTATACAAATCATGAGTTAAACTTGCCTTTGAATAAGATTCCCTTCCAGCCATACCTCTACAAGCAGAGTAATTAATGACTCCAAGCATGTAATATGAGATTAATTTTTGTATATCTAGCAACATTCATCATATTTGGTTTAAGGCTATCAATGTAAATTCTTAATGAGGTGAAAAATTTAAGTGTATCGAATAGAGTGGAAGAAAAGCAGCTGGATTTCTTAAATACTCATTTTGCAGTCAAATTGAGTTTCTGATATTTCTAATCCCTCCACCTCTTTAAAAATGTTGAGGAAGAACAAAGTTACAATTGACCTCATTGTTACCTTCTTGAAATCTTTAATAGGTGTGGCTGATCACATTAACTCCTAGATTAGCATGGAGAAGATCTTGGACATGAGGGGAAAGGAGAAATGTCTTAGTTCTGGTACTGTTTTGTCAGTGATTTTATGGCCAGTCACCAGCTGACAGGTGTCTAAGTCGGCAGCCAGTGCTGCTTAGTTGTGTACTTTCCCTCATTTATGAAAATTATGGGCAAATTGCAGTTTCTTACACTGTCTTCCTATAGCAGGATGCTGATGTTGAACTGCTGAGTTGTCTGTGGTTGCCATTACATTGTCTTTTGAGATGATTCATCTGCCAATCGTGATGCTCCCTCTAATGTGTATTATTCAGGTCATATCAGTGACTTTGTGAAGGACAGAACTTAATGTTGTTCATGGCCAGAAAAGCAACATAGGACAGACATTGTAAAAGACATTGTAAAAAGCTTGATCGTGCTGTTTAGCTGCAGAATTGGACGTTGAGACATTGGATGGCTGTTGATAAGAGAGGTGATAGTCTTATGCCATGAAAGTCTTTACAGTAGTAAAACTCTAGCTCACTATATGAAATGGACCCGATAGTAGCAGTTCCTAGTGAAATTTAGTACTCTGCTCCGCAGCTCAGACTAGATCCTTCCTGTGAACTTGTCATCTACAGAAATTACCTTTTATTTTTAAAATAATAAAAAAAAGTTGTATGTCATCAGCAAGTTTCTGCATGAATGAAGGAGAAATGGGATGAGTATTTACTGAAACTCTGCAGTTCAGAAATTAAGTATCAATAATTGGAGGATGATGGTGGTCACACAAAAGAAAAGCAGAGGAAGAGGTTTGAAGAGTGTCAGATGAAGCCGAGGAGGAGAGAATGGATGCAGGGGTTAGGTGGGTAGTTCGCAGTATCTCCAAAGGCAGCAGCACATTTCAGAGAAGGCTAAACCTCTGACAGAGGAACAAATCCAAATGGTTTCTTTGAAGCCAAGGTCACCTCCAGCTGGAGCAGTTTAAACCCAGAGCAGTGATATTAAATCTGTATGAGAATCGACCCCTGAATGATTTAAATTTTCAGAATGGTGTATAAAGATAAGCTAAAATTTATTAGCCTGAATGCCCTAAAGGGAAACTCCAGTTGTCTGGGGCTGGGTCAGGCACTGCTGTCTGAGGTCAGCAGTGTCCGTAATGGGAACAGGGAAGAAAAGTGCTCCTACAGCTTCAAACATCTGATTTGAGTCCACTGCCACTTGTCCACTAAAGCCTTTAGAAAGTAAAGGTGACCTCAGAGCAGAAGTGAGATGTTGACAGTTGGTTTGAGTGTTTTTTCCTGTAAAATCTTCCCAAGTGATAATAAAAAATATTAAGCATACTCTCCTGTTGGTCTGATTTCCATTTAAATATTTTTTTTCTTCTTCCAGATTATGGTACTTCAGCTCCAAGACAGACTTCTCTTTTGCTTTTAGTGCTATTACACTGGTATTTCATTACAAGTAGATTATTCTTCCCTTTTCCTGCAATTGTTTTTTATAAATCTAGTTTTAGAGCTGTTTTGATTTACATCAGTGGAATGGCCAGTAAGGGAAATAACGCAACACGATATATTTTCATTATCATTTCTATGTGCTGTAGCACTCTGACAGCAAGTAAGAAAGAAGCTGCACTGGGCTTCATGGAAGGGACTGCAGTAATTAATCTTCATTAGGAGTGATGCCATGGCCTTGTGAATTAAAATTTATTACGTGGAAAAAGGTTTGTGGCACAGCATGTTTGATTAGCAAAATGCCAATATTTATGGGATAAATTATTCCTAACTTTTCTGAACTGTATTTTATGAGCAGATTCATTCATTATTCCTGTGCATTTCTTTGGGAAAGAGCTCGTGTATGCTATATGGCAGCCTGGAAACTCAACTCATGGCCTGCCATTCAGCGGCAAGGGCAGTTTGGTTCCTGGTCAGTGCTGGTAAACCCAGGCTCCAAAGCAAGCTCCAAGCTCTGATTAAATGCTAACTGAAGCATAGCCTGCCTAGAGATCTCACGGTACCATGTTGCTTGAACAGCAGCAACTTGGCTGCGTGGCTATGCATTTCAAATGGCTGACTCTCAAGCACTTAAAACCTTAATCTTACAGCTTGTCAAGACATACCTTGAAGCCCAGAAGCAAGTTAAGTACTAACAATTAAAAGCTTCCTATTTTTTTCCTGGTATCGCCTCAAAACACACTTGTGAGGTTATTTTTTACTAGTTAAATTGAGAGAGTTGATGTATAGCGGTTAGGGTCATAGTTAGATCCCCTGTTTCCCAGTTGCCATTCTTATAATGCTGGCATTTACTTAAGGGACAAAATTCATAAACCGTGCTTTAGTGTTTGACCAATAAACATTACCTATCCAAGGATACTACCTTCTTTTGTTGCTACAGCTGTGCAAACAGTGACCACAGAACTGACTGTGCCTGTTGATGAGATGGCTGTTAGTGCCTCCTCGCCTGTGTGAGCACAGCCCCTCCTGGTAAATCCTCCCATCAGGCAGCTTCAGACCGCATGGGTCGTTCCAGCGGCTGGAAACCTAAATTGCACCAGATGGTGAAAGGAAGGGACTGTAATCCAGCTGCACATGCTGCTTTCTAAGTGTTATAAATAGAAGATGAAGAGATGCGCTGGCTTTGATTTGGATCTGAATTGTGGGGTTGCTTTCTTACTGCATTTTTCTGTTAGAAGAGAGTTCACCTTAGAATAGCTTTATTTTATTTTGGCTATTTGTGGATGACAGCTGGTAGCGCATCAGTTTGTATGTTTGTGAGGGATAAGAGGGCATTTATGTCCATGGGAAGTGACCAACAATAAAAAGATGGGCTCTGCAGGGTGGGCTGGCAGGCCTTCGGTCAGTGGAGACCGAGGAGGAAGTAATTTGACCGTAAGTGCAGAAGTCATCCCCATAGAGCTGCTTGCACACTCTCAGCCCTTTTACATGCACACCTGAGAATTACAGCTATTACATCTCCTCCAAAGAGCTTTCTGTTTAAACAGCTACGAAGAAGTACCTGGATGGAGTATGGGATACCCCTTGGCACCATGATGCTGGCCATCTCCTGGTCATTTTCCAGCTTCTTTTTAAAATTGCCACTTTCACTGTTTGTAAAAGCTACATCTCTCACTTCTTCTGCAGAGTAGTATATACCCTCCCTGCACCACCCAAACCACTTCTGGTAAAAATCCATCCTGCAGGAACAGGACTAGCTGATCTTTAAAGCTCCCTTCCAGCCACGACCATTCTATGGACAAGCATTGCCTGTCTTCTCTCTGCATCTCAAAATCATCAACATCTTGTTCACACGTTCCATGTGACTCTCTGCTTTCCGTCCTATGTTTCCCTTACCAAATATTGTTTGGCTTCTGCTTTTTGTGCATCATGAAAACACAAGCCTTTAACTCTCTTCATCATTCCATGGCTTTGCCGCTGCTTTTCCTGTGTTACACTTTCCTCCTTATTCACCTCTCCAACTTGCAGCCCAGTAGGGGACAAATTAGTGTGAAAATACACCTCCTAACGTGTAGATAAATCTTTAGTATGCACTACTAACCGAGCACCATGATCCCTCAGTAATAATAGGAAACAGCTTGACTCAGCATAATCTTCCCACAAAGCTGCTGCTGAAAATTAATCACAATTATGTTGGTGTGCTTTTGTTTGTGGAAAAAATTAGAAATCTCACAGTTCCTTCTGAATGTGTTTTATATTTAAATGTTATACCTTACAGAGCTCTAGGCCTCTGAAACCACCAAAATGAGTATCATTTTTAGTATTTAAAGTCTGTTATTTCATAACTTGGGAGATTTCTGTGTTGTTTTAATTGCCAAGATGTTTTGAACTAATGTCTTGGATGAAGCATTAGTCAATTACGAATGCAAGCTGGGCTTCAGAGTCTATTCAAATGCTGGAAATAATTGGCTATTTTGCAAGCAAGCTAAAATGCTTTTACTTAATGAGGTTTCAGTCTTACACTTCTAAAGTGAACCCCCATACTCTGTCCTGATCAAAGCAAACACTGTGAAACTCCAGCCTAAACCCACATTGGCCACTTGGAAAAATGAGAAGTCTTAATGCTTTAGAGTATTTTCATATACTGTCATTATAGCTTCAGCATTAATGGAGTACCTTAAGCACTACAGAGGGAAACACAGAGTCCTTTCCTCAGAAAAGGAATAAAATTAACATTGGTAGTAAGCACTGAAAAGCCACCCCCATGCAAATGTTGGCTCAAAGTTGGCAAAGTTGCTATATCCTTTGAGATGTCCCCATTTTAGGAAAAGTATTTGGTGCACAGTCGTCAGCTGTGGACTGGAAGGGACTTTTACAAACCATCTAGTCCAACTCTCCTGCCGTGGGCAGGGACACCTTCCGCTTGACCAGGTTGCTTTACACTGTTTCTTTTGGATGGGCAGGGAAGGATAGGCAGGACAAGGAGAGGTGGGGTGTTTCGGGTTGTTTTAATTATGGGAGTGCAAGGTGTTTCTCCTAGGATTTCCCTCCTCTCTCTGTGCTGTAATGAATAGGCAGGAGTTGGTAGCATTCTCTTGTGACAGAAGGAGGAGAGAGGGAGGCAGGTCACAGGTTTGCAGCCTGGGGCAAGGCCATCAGACCTCCCGTTAGTCCTTTGTCTCAATGGAGAGGCAGCCAGAAAGCCCAGTGCAAGAGGATCCACGGTCCTGCCAATCCTTCCCAGAGAGTGTTCGGCAGCTTCTTGAGAACTGCCGTACTTTGGGGACAATGTCTGGGTTATGCTGTTTTCTAGTGAGTGATGAAACCATCATTTCAAATACATTCACAATTAGCCCTATTAATGGGAAAACAATGTGGGCAGCTGAAGGTGGTTTGAATTGGGCATTGGGCTCCTGTGCTGTCTTGAGTCAAAGGATGGTTTGAGCTATTTGTTATAACTGCTGTCTCTAAACAGTATTTATGAATGAAAAAATTCATAAGCATTCTTTTTGCACTTAATTAAAAAAAAAAAGTTTTAAGAATTTTTTAATTTGCCTCAATTTTTATAAATAAATTTAATTTTTCTGGGTAGAAATTTGCCACATTGTAATTGAAAACCTGAATTTAACCATTATTTTAGAAAAGCCTGAACTCAGTTTATTAGGTTCCATTTTTATATTTGTTATATTCTTTAAAATACAAACATGAAAAACTGAGAACGCCATTTTGTTCCAGTTAACTTGTTTGGAGAGAATGGGTTGCATTCTGCTTTTTTTTATATGAATTCTACCCTACAGCACAGGACAGTCAGCTCTCCAAAACCTGTTACACGGATATTGTATTTTAGAATAGATTTTGTTAGGTTAGATTACTTTAATCTTAGATAAAATGATTTATAGCAAATTTTCTGGTATGGACAAAAACTACATGGATATATGTGAAAGCCTGGGCTTTCCTCCTGTTGCTGTGATGTGGCCATGTGATAGAAATCAAAGTATTAAAACAGATACGTGGCCATTTCTTTCAGATTGAAGGCTGCAAAAGGCAATTCATTAAAATCTTAAGAAAAGCAGCAGAAGAAATAGGAATTCACCAGGGAAAATAACTGGGTTTGGGTTTTTCTCTTTCTCCCATGGCAAAGAGGAGGTTAACAGCTTCCAAGAAAAGCTTTTGGAAAAAGGGAAAAGGATGGCTTGAATGAGATGGACCCAAATCAAAACTCTATTAAATGTAAGATTGGCGAATGAAATGACAGTTCTCGTATTTTTATTTTTGTCTCATATTTATTTTAGACAAGATCTTGAATGCATGTCAAAGTCTACTGACATATCACTAAATCAGTTTTGTCAAGTTGCCTGTCACTCTATAAGGCAGCAAATATTAGATAAGGCTGATAGCAATATCTTGATACACTGTAATCAATTAAGACAGCGGAACATCCACCATCACCTCGGCCTGAAATCAGTTCTAATTTAGACATTCAGAGTTCGTCAGCTTCTATTGCTTCACCCTTCTGAATTGTAATTTTGTTTGCTCTTATCTTGACATAAATTTGCCTTGTTTAAAATGAATTGTTTGATTACAAGATGATATTGATTACCACAGTTGTTAAAAAGACTAATTGATTTGTTTCTGCAGTGATCTTGAGGAGAAGAGCGGAAGGAAGAAAAGAAGCTATAGCAACAGTAACGCAGCAGAAGAAATGCCGCTGAAGAGAAAGAAGGCGAAAATCAGCCAAGAGGAAGACCCCTATTTGCCACTAGATACTGGGCTTTCTCTGGCGGAGGACGAAGAGCTTGTGCTGCATCTGCTCAACAGTCACAGCTAATTATTTTTCTGCACATTTTCTTTTCTGGGACATCTCTACAATTTTGTCAGTAGTCTACACAAAATGGATTTGGCATCTGGGCAGCTGGGTACCAGTGGACGTAGATAAATGAGTTTGAGTTCCATGTGCAATGGGATTGCCTTAGATTGGCTCATAGATTATAGGCAATATTTAGTTTGATTTACAAGGCTTTCTAAACCAACTTTCCAACCTAAATCCCCAGATGTCATTTTACAGTAACACATTCATAATTCAAAATCTCCGAGTTTTGAAGCAATTATCTTTTTTTTTATTTTAATCTTGCTTTAAATATAAACAGGATGATCCTTTCTTGACTATGTCAGGTTTGTTATTTTTGAAGATAAATGTGTACTGAAATTATTAAAGAAGAAATACTGTTGGCAGCTCAAATCGTATTACTTACACAGAAGAAAAAAAATGCAGTTTATTTTTATCATGCACATATTTTAAAAAAATTTAATAAATTTTTCTGAAGCCTTGGTGTAAACTTTCGCTGTCTCTTTCACCTTTGTTATGAGACCCATGTGTTACCATTTCTGTTATGAGTCTATTGTGATTATCGTTTATATTATTCTCTGGTTATCATTTCTATTATGATTCTGTCTCTGGTGTTAGGCAGTTTTAGAAGCTAAAACTTCGATTCTTGCATTTGAATCCCATATGAATGAGAATGCAGAAAGGCAGGGCGTAACACTGCCTGATCAAATTGGTTACAAAGTAGATTTTTTGCGGCAGACTTAACAGCTAGAAATGAGCTACTTGGCTTTGCTATGACCAAATAGAATGAAGAAAAATTATGTATTTTTGAGCATGTTTTCCAGTTTCATCCCATCAAACCATGATTGTTGCAGATTTTGTGCCTACTTCCCCATGACCACGGCACCTTGATGAACAGGAACAAGATATACGCTGCATGAGGGAGGAAGCAGGCAATCTCTGAAGTAAAACAAAATGTTAATACAATACCAGATTCTTGGTAGGTTTTCTTCTCTTGTTTGCCCCCAAATGCCAGAGCTGTCCTCTTTCTTGCGTTCCTGACTGTCCCTTCAAGAATACTGCATATCGTGCAATAAAAAGCAGGGTAGACCCTTGCAGGCAATATGGAGCATGATGGAAACTCCTGACAGTTTTATACCTCCTAAATATCTCCAAAATATATCTCCTAAATGAGCCAGGCAAAGGGAAGGCTGCTGTGAGGGAATGGAAAAGAGCAGGAAAATCCAATGTTTTGTTTGCTGACACAAGTTTTTTTGACAGCAAACAGGCATGTAAAGTGATGATTGCCTGTTTTCAGCAGATGTGTGTCTTAGTGGAGCTTATATGGCAAAGTAGAGACTAAAACACTGAGTAGGTACAACTGCCTGAGGGCTTTCCCCTGTTATTTCCCTTCAGCAAATTGTAAAGTTTACATTGTCTCAAAAACTTTTAAGTGTTTGGTCTTTCCCTCATCTGTATGAAGAACACATTAAAGTAAATACTCCATTTTTTCAGTTTCACTTTTTCCCTGTTTTTGTTGCAGAAATCTGTCAGCACTGATTCAGCACAAGCCCTTCCTCTGCCTGTACCTTGTGCTCTTTCAGCTCAGTTACCCAAAACTGAAAATATACTGCAAATTCTTGTCTCCAAATGTTGCTTCCACTGCTCTGCCAGCAGGCAGGGTATCATAAAAACAATATTACAGGCAGAGCACATCTGCCATCTGCTCATTCCTGACAATGTGGAACGAGAAGAAATGACTGAGCTTCACAAACAGCTAAACATGAAGGATGGGACCTGCTTGGCAGCTGATGCACGGTGGTGTTTACTCTACTGGGCCTGGAAAATACTGTGGTCTGGGAATAGTATTGCTGATGAATTTATTAATGAAGAAGGATCCAATATGGTGCTGTTGTGACTGTGCTTGGGATCCATTGCGTGAACGGCTACAGTGAGGGTGATGAGCAGCATCAACAAATGCCTCTGCACTGGGATAATAGAGGTCCTGCTCCTGCAGCCATGGAGGAAGGTGGTAGACCTTGTAGGTGCAAGGAGCACAACAGAAAGTGATTCAAGGATGAGCGGGATGTAGATGATAATGCTAACAGTGGTGTGCATGTCTTATTCATAGTGTACTTTGCCGTGGGGCTGTTGTTTTGCACATCACCTGATGTCTCTCAACTCAAATCTTTGCTCTGAGAAGGTTGAACAATGTTGAGATCAACAACTATGTTCAACAAGCAGAGCAAACAAAAGGTTTACCATTTCTTGCTGGAATATTCCCATTCATATGCGGGAGTGCAAGAGAAGTATTCTTATCCAGTGAGCAGTAAGACTAACAAAACTAAAAAAATTACATATATTGGATTGTGCTGCACTACTGGTCTTGTGATGTTTTCATTGTCTGCATAAAATAATATTTCAAGTGCTCTTTTGTATTTTTGGGGTAATGGAGTTTCTAATGGACTTGTGTTGTCTGACACGGAGCCATTGTTTTTTTGTTGTCTACTTCAAACATAGCTGTTCTTGAGGGGAGGTGTTTGTCTATGGTGTGACTCCCACAAGAATGGAGCCATCTGAAAAAGTAGAAGAAAGGCACTTAAGGCAGATGCTCCACGTGACGAGCGTACTAGGGGCTAGGAACTGCTGTGTGTGCTAGAAAGAATAAGACCAAAAAAAGCCCAGATTCTGCATTTTGAGGCAGTGGCTGTGGTTCTGGGTTTTCATTCCTGTAGATCTGTTTTAAGATCTACCAGCTGAAAATCTTTTTTAAGAGGCTCCTCACCAGCCCAGTTTTTAGCTGTGTTTCTGGCGTAACAAAAGAAGTGCAAAGTGCACAAACCAAAATGTTAATCTCAGAAATGCAAGGATTGACTTGACAGAAGCATGTTTTCCAGGAATCTTGTGTGCATTTCACCCCCATGGACCTCTCAACCATGATCTTTCTGCCAAAAGACCTGGTGTTTGTGTCCAGGGCTAACAGGCAGGTGGAGTGGGGCCAGGTGTGGATGCCAATCTCCTGGTTGCAGATACGATAACATGGGATGGGTTTCAGGCTTCTTCTCATCCCCGTAGGCTGTAGCCCTCCACAAGCAAGGGAGGGAGAGCCCCTTTGGGGACTCCTTTAGGAGGGGTATCAAGGTCTGTGTGTGGTGGTGAGTATTTTCCAAGACCACTGACAGGAGACAATCTTAAATTGCCAAGCAGGAAATCTTGTTTTAAATAATGAATTTTCATATTAGTTTGCATTTGTACTTTACAATGATAGTGGTTGTTTTCCCTCTGCTGCTAGAATGGTTCCAGTGTAGTTTAAGACTAAATCTAGTACATTTAGCTAATTCTGAGGATGTTCGTTAAACATTTATATAATGGTACAGTTTAGCAGGCTCTTATTCAGAGTCAAGTTTTCTCCTTGTTGCATACATAACACTAGGGGCATTTGTTTACAGGATAATTCATTACAATCTGCTTGAAGTGGTTTTTGGATGGAAACTGGAAGTCAGGTAAAAGTCGTGAGACCATTGAAGAGTTTGGGCTTTTTAAATTAGTTACATAGACTGACACTGAATGTGCTAGCGACTGGGGGTGTCTAGCTTGCGGTATCTTTATGAGGTCTATAAAATGTGTCATTGCAAGAATATCGTTCTGCCTCAGCATCAGAGAAATTTCTGTTAGGTGTTCACTTTGTAGAGACCTTAGTGATGCAGCACATTACATTGTCTGAAGAATTTTAAGAAATTTTAACTCTAGCACAAGTGGTTGCAAATTAACATTTTACATTTTAAATGAGTATTTTCCTTTAAATATTGTATGAATAGAAATAAAAAATACTTTTTTTTTATTCCTCCTGCAACTGACTGAGTATAGCTAGAGCATTGACTGGTGTGTCCTGCTCTTTGGCCAGGCTCATAAAGAGAGAGAAATGCCTGAAGCAAAACATTAAAAATGAGAGAGCTGTGGTAGAAAGCATTCGATTCAGACTGTAAAAAATTGTACAAGATCTGAAGATACTGAAGTGACCCTGTGGGTTCCTATAATCCTGGATACATATGATAAAACTGATATAAAACACAAGGAGAAAATGCCTCTTAGTAATGGTTGCAAATGGATATTTTTCTTTATCTTGCTGCTCTCCAGTTTGACCTGATTGATGCTTATTTCTTGTGAGAGGTTGAGTATGCCTTGTGGAAGGGATGCAAAGCTCTGGTAGGCGGCTGCTGCAGAAATGGCTGTGGTGGTTCGGGATGTTGTTGCTTTTATGCTGGAGGTCACTGTCCCAGCCGTAACCTTCCTCTGACTAATAACCTGAGGTTTAAATTTACCTGGTCGGTTTTGTGCTGAAACAGATGAATCCTTACACTGTTCACTTTGTTAACTGGGCAGCGGGCTGAGACCAGGCTGGTGAAGGACAGTAACACTTTCCTGTACAGCAGCCACTTTTGCTGTTAATTTGATAGGAACTTCGAGCAGAGCATAGCCAAACCTTGCACCCAGCGTGCTTTGAGCTAGAAGATCCAGAACACATCTAACTCCAAGAGAAATAAAATTTCCAATCAATAGTTTTAGTAAGAAAAGAGTATTACCTTTTGCTTTTTGACCATATTTCATTAGATTTCTTTGGTTTATTGCTCTCCTCTCTGGTGTCTGCAGCTCCTCTGAATTTAGTCTCATCCTTTCAGATTAATGTTTTATTCTCAGAAGGATCTTCAAGTTTTATCTTTAAAAGGTGGAACTAGATGCCAGAAAATTGCATTGTCGTCGTCTTTGTAAATCATAAAAATTACTATTGAGGCTTTAGTCTATACCAAGTGAACTCTTTTATAATGAAGTACTCCCCAAACTTCAAAGGCAAACGAGACAGTCAAATACATCAATGAATTAGAAAGCCTAATGCAGAAGATTCTTTTCAGGCCTGTTAGGAGGTATTGCTGTGATTAAATCAGTAGCAAGAAGTTGATCTGTTCCAAGAATGCCTTGTGCGTTGCCTATTTTTGTCCATATCTGGCCAGAAGCCACATTTTGCAAAGAAAACTATTCATCAGATTCAGTCATGTAAAAATGATTGCTTAAATTACACTGAGCTATCAGCCAGCGGATTTACCCAGGAGTGGAGTCTCTTGGGTAGATGCTATCTATAAGTTTTGCACATCATCGGAGACGTGTTTTGTCTATAAAATATAGATAAGTTTAATTAAACTAAATTAGTTTTGTTGAGCAGTTTTTTAAATCCTTTCGAGTGGAGAAGTAGCTGTGCTGAGATTTCAGCTGCATTAGGAGGAAACTAATGAGCATTGTTTTCCTAATCATGTATGGGATCCTGGAGGAAGATAATGTTCCTGGCTATGGCCTCTCCGGGGCTACAGAAGTCCTCTTGCTCGTGCTCAGCTTGTCCCTCTGATGCTAAGCCTAAGATGTTACGAAGAAGCCATGCGTAAGTACAGGCTGTAAATTGAATTTGCTGTTGCTGGTGTTGGTGTGCTTTAGCTTACAAAATGGTATTTGACTTTTTTTTTGCAAGTCCACATTGTCCTGTACTTCATAAGGAATTAAAATGATTCCTCCAATCTATGTTTAATAACCATACTCATGTGATCCTTCCCACCGATTGTATTTGATTACACTGAAATACAATTTGTTTTTATTCCATGAACTCAGTGAAAGCTAATGAATATAGGATAGGAACTAGCTTAAGCTTGCTGATCACTACGAATGTCTTAAAAATCACATCTTAGCAGGTTACACGTTTTTTTATGCCACTGCTCAGAGTACAGATTTTATTTATTTGGAGGTGTTACCAGGCCTTTGTGGAAAACGCTGGGATTTGTTTGTATTTTCTTAAAGTATGTCCTAATGTGAATCCTTTCCCCCAGCAATGAGGTGAGTCTATGCCAGCGTGCTGTCAGTTGCACTCAGAAACTTCCTGATGTGCTTCAAACTGTTGCCCTGACTTGTCCATAAAAGGGCTGCTCATGCGTGGGCAAGTGTGCCTTGCCCCGGGGCTGATCCAGCGTGGGGTCTCCAGCCCTGGGCTCTGGAGTTACCCCTGCTCCCTCGTAGGCAGCCGCTTCCACGAGAAACACGAGAGATGGTAAAAAGCCTCTTAAACCCTCCAGGGAGCCATTTCTGACTAAGGTGACAAGAGTTACGAGGCTTAAGTTGCAAGACAAGCGAGACCATCAAACCGGGTGTTGGGGGTGCGCTGGTGTCCACACCCAGCACATGAAGTTCTTCATCCCTTGGGTGGTCCAGGCACCCCCAGGCCACGCTCTGCAGCAATGAGGTGATGGAGTGGCTGGAGCTGATGGCCCAACTTGAAACGAGGCAATTGACTGAACCTTTACGATTCAGTATTTGATTCCAGGTGGGAATTTTGGACAGTGCTAGAAATTCTCCTGGAGGCAACTCCTGCTGTGTCCAGTCCAGTTTGTATGCCCGCATTAACATCCTGGGCAAAGTGTCCCAGAGACCTGCCTGGGCCATTATGGGCAGTTAAGACATTTGTAAATAGTCAATAGAAACCGCTCCTTCAAACGCGGTTGCACAGGACAGTCTTTTGTATGTGGTTAAGATATTTAAAGGAAGTTTTGTATGTAGTTAAGGTACATCAATAGCAGTGCATTATCCATGTGGAAGGATGGTCACAGGACCAAGATGAACTGGATGCCGAGAACTGAGCAGAACAGTGGTTTGAGGAATGTCTCCTGATCCAGCTGTAGATGCTGATCAAGGACCCTTGCAACGGACACTCTTGTTGCCATCAGAAAGCAGATGATCATCCAGTTGGGATATTTGATTCTCCATGTGAGTGCTACCCTGTGCCAACTTCCCAACAACTGTATTTTTTTCCTTTTAACAAACACTCAGTGTCTGTGAAACCCCAACCTTACTGGTTTGGGTGAAATGGTCATTAGTGGGTACAGAGAAAGCAGAGAAATGCTGGGAATTCAGCAAATGAATTGGTGTTATCCAACACCATATTGCACGCCCAGGTGACCGCAAATCAGCCTGCAGATGGATCCCGTTCCCTGAAGGGAAACCAGGTGTCCTGCTCACAATTTCCAGGTCATGGTAAGTGGCACAATTCCTACATGGATGCTGCTAAAGGTGGTCTTGACCTGCAGGGAAGGTTGTGTGATGGAGACCTGGGGTATCATTAAGAAACAATAGAAAATAACCAGCGTGGTTCCAATGAGCAGCAAACATCCCGTTTCTCTCTAACAGTGACATGCACTGAGTGGTGCACGAGCCCCTTTCTTCCTCCAGGAGCTAAAGAATGTTATTTGCCTTTCTCTGACTCTGTAAGTAAAGCTTTCCATCCTACATTGGAAAATAAGAACATCTGATAGCCTTGAAGCTATCAAGCTTGTCTTTGGCATCCTCTTGCCAACTCCCTCCCCATCATAGGGGGGAGAAAGAGTCCCTAGCAGAGGCACGGGGCTGGCTCTGGCTGATGTCCCTTGGCAAACCCCTGTGCTGCAATGTAAGGCAGTGACAAGGTGACATGAGGATGTCAGCTGTCAGGGGCTGGGCCAGGAGCTTTCTTCTAAGCCTGCATCCTCACTGACAAGTTCTGGGCTTGTTGTGGTTTTTTTTTAACTCCATAGATTTGTTTTCCTAATCTTGCACCTCATGGAAAGGCAGCGGAGGGGGTTGCAAGGGATCAGGATGCAGGGGAAGGTGAGGGTGCAGGGGGCAAGGTTCCTTCCCTCAGGCTGTGCTCCTGTCCAGCAGCTGCTCCATGGCTGCTGGGATGGATGGGCCTTGACCCACGCAGCTGTTCAGAGTTGTCACCATAAAGATGAGTTTTCCAGCGTAAGGAATCGAGTGCACTGGGTAGGATGAAAAGCTTGCATTTCTTAAATATATGTAAGAATGTGCTAATCTAGTTCCTTGTCTAGTGACTAATTAAGCCCATTTACTCTTTCTGCCTCTTGTACATGCTGATACATTTTTTGCAAACTGATTTGCTTTTTCAGCACCTGATTTTCAGCACAAACAATACCAAGCTGTTAGTGATGCAGAATTTCCTGGCTAAAGAGCAGCTCTCCTCAAGAAACTTGCTAAATAAAATCAAGGGAGGGTAAAATTCTGCATTAAGCTCTCCTTTTTTCCCCCACCGAATTTACCCTGCTAAGCATCTGAGGTTATTCTCCGTTCCATGTGGTGGAAGAGAGGGATGGGAGTGCGGGATTCGGCCACCTTCACCCTGCTGCAAACCCCCTCTGCCCGGGGCTGAGCAGCTGCCACAATCCCACCCTGGGTGGGATCTGGATCGCAGCATTGCTCTGCTGAGGGCGGGCACTGGGAAGATGCCCAAGCCCCTGACAGCAGTGTCTGCAGGGGCTGCGTAGAGACAAGTAGCACAGATTTAAACCAAATGCTGGGAGACGTTCAGCAGGACGAGGAGTAAGAAAACACCAAGGAAAGCAAAGCCAGGAGTGAGACACTGGTGTGGGAAGTGGCCAGTGTCTTCTGCTGCCTACTGAAGTCTGTCTGGGTCCCTCAGAGATAGCTTGGGTAGGTTTGGCCATGGGGAGATGTCCTCTCCTGGCTGTCAGTGGCTGCCTGCTCCGGGGAGGCTGTTCCTGTCCTGTGGGTGCAGTGATGGGGGACAGGTATGGACAGTTGTCCCCAAGGGCTGCCACAGAAGCCCATGCCAATGCAGTCCTTTGGTCTTTTCTGAAATTTGATTGAATCCTCTCGGGTTATTTGACAACTGTGACACTCCAAATATGCCATTTTGCAAGACTATGTCTTTAATATAAGCTCTTTCATTGCATTAGCTACTCAGAATTATTTTGAATGTTCAAAATACGACTCTCTCTGTGATAATATAAAGTCTTAGACATTTAACAACAATTCACATTCACATTTCTCTTGGATAATATTCAATATCTCACCTAAATATTCTCCTCTGTATTGTAAATATTCATCATTTTTCCCATCTACTCCTGACTGCCTGCACAGACACTGAAATTTTCTTTCTGTCAGTCAAGTCATAAAGCATTAAGAGGGGCAGTTTTTCTCAGCTAAGTGAAAATATGAGCTTGTCTACTTAGCTCTGCAGCAATGTTAGCATCCATTCCCTCTTCAGTTAATGTATGTGGCTGCAGCAGCCTCAGCTTCTGCAGGAACAAGTAACACCACAAAATCGTGTGCTGAGTGTTTTATTAGGGAAAGACGAAGCTCAGTGTTTACCACAAAGCTGTGGTAAATCATCTAAAACACCCCTCCATGCCTGCTGTCAGCCATTTTCCTGGTCTGCAGGACAGACAGTACCTGCTCTGGAGCAGCCCAGCAAAATGCCTGTGGTCCTCCCCTGCGAGGGGCCAGCAGTGGCCCGAGGACTCTCAAGGAGCTTGTGCCTTGTCTGCCACCAGCTGCAGTGGCTCTGCCCAGCGTGTTGCAGCGATCACTGTAATGCCTCTCTCCTTCCTGTGAGGCATCTCGTCTCCTGCTGCAGGCTCCCAGCCGCAAAACCTCCAAAGACTATGATTCTATGATCCTGACTGTCTGGGCAGACTATCCACCTTCTCCAGCACCTATTTAGCACTGCCCTCTGTCCCCATGGCCATCTGGTTTTGGTCCCTGAGCAACTGCCCTCCAAGCACAGCCCTTGAACCCAGGCTGAGCGGTCCCTTAGAGTATAACCAGGGACATGCAGGGCAGAGGATGATGCTGCAAGCCTTCAGCAGTGCTCCCATGTATGTGTGCCCCTGTGAGGATGATCTTTTCTGAAATGTGGGGTTGCTGACTTCCAGGTCAGGGTTGTGCACTCTCCTTTCACCAGGCAAAGCTTCCCCCCCATCAGTCCTTGTGTACTTCAAGGACGGAGTCTGTCTCCAGGCAGCTCTCATGGACCATCCACAAAGTGTTAATTGGCTATCTGTGGAGAGTGTCTTGCTTATATGTGCATATTTTTTATAAGAACATAAAACTTGACATATTCATCATGGTTCATGCATGCTTGAAGTGAAAAAGGTGTCATCTCTGCACTGTTGCTCATTATATGTCATCTGAAAAGTGCTCCCTAACACTCAGCATCCCCTCCAGCAGGACCACCGTCCTTGGCTCATCTGTTCCACCATGAGAACTGTTGAGAGAATGACCTGATTTTATTTTGCAACTCCAGGGAGCATCCCTGGTGCTCCAGGTGCTCTCTGGACAAGCAGTGCCCTAGATGGACGCTGAGCCTTCTGGACTAGCATTGAGAAAAGAATATAAGTTCTTAAGAGGCTGACGTAATGCCCAGTGTAAGAAAGATCACGGTGAGCAGAAATGAACCATGATCAACTGGAAGACAAAGGAGAAATTTTTCACTTTACTAAAAACGTTGCATTGAGTTGCCACATCATTAAGGAAACCATGATCTTGATCAGATTAATGGCTGATTGCCCTATGAAGAGCGTCTTTAGTATTATGTATGAACACTAATGAAAATCTCTCTAGCATAGCTCGTTTCAATTAAAAATCGGTGTTTCGGCTGCCACTTGCCAGTTTGGGATTCAGCTGCAGCTAATGAAAGTGCACAGTCTCTGCTGAGAGTTTTAAGGATCCCATTTTACAGCGTGTTACACTCATTTCACGAGCAGGGTTGTTGATCCCAGGTGAACACGGAGCCTGCAGCAGAGCCGGGAAGGGAACCTTGGTTTACAATGGTCTTTTAGGTGCAAACCCTGCTGGTACCTCCGGCTTTTGTTCCAAAAGGAGGCACCAAGTTTGTTGTGAGCCACCTGTTAATTTCCTCTTGCGCACATCAGTGCCTGAAGAACTGCTGGCACCAACCTACTACCCTTGTTTGAAAACAGCAGGAAGAATGAGGACCTCTCTATGTATTTATGACAATACTTCAAGGACTGCTTGAAGCATCTGAAAGTCACCAAGTCAACTCTTTGAAATGTTTGGCACTTTCTGTGCCTCAAGGTCAGCAATAAAAGTCCTGCTGATTTGTTAAGAGCAGAGGTAGCTTCAGGGCTGATGTTTCTGAAAAAAGCCTCACTTTTGACGCCAGCTCCAGAGAAGTGATGCCCCAGCTTGTGACCTGTCTAATGCAGAGCAGCACTTACTGGATGGAGCTGCATTCAAGGACCTAGATTTAGCCAAAGTCTTGTGAAAAAGTAGCCAGTGAGGCTGTCTCAGGGGCAGCTCCAGGGAACCGCTTTGATTTCTGGGCAGTGGTACAGTTGTATCAGCAATGGTGGGGAGGCCTGGGTGGAGAAGAGAGCGGGTTTTCAGCTACTGATGTCATCGTAAGTATTGGCATAGGCTTCTTAAAAAGTCCATGTCATCCCTGCATGGGAAGGAGAAGGGAGAACAGGTTCTTAAGGAGACTTCGTGAAAGCCATTTTCTTGTCTCAGGTTCCTTGCAAAGACACAGTCAGGAGAGTGAACCTCGGCAAGAAAAACAGGCTGTGACCAGCAGAGCTTGTGTATGGGGCTGGAAAGGGGGACGGGGAGGGCTGGATTCCCCAGTCTGGGGAAGGGGAAAGAGACGCATGTTCCACTGGGTACCTGGTGAGGGAAGAGTCCTGGGCATGTCCTGCTGTCGTGGTGAGCTGGGACGATGGATTAAGCACGCTCCAGAGCTCCACGCTCTACTGCAATAACGCACATTGGTGTTGGTCCATCAAAATCCCAGTTTCTCCCAGGTTTACTTGTTTGCCAATGGACTCTCCCTCATTTCTTCTTTACCCAGAGCCATTTCTCATCCTGAAAGGAGGAAGCTGCCAGGGCTTTTCAGCAGCACCAGTGCTGAAGCATAATTATGCCACCAAGTACCTCTCACATTTCGATAAGGAGTTGCTGGGGTTGTCTGCTTGCTCCCTTGCTTCCTCCAGGTGATAGCTGATCTTGTTGGAGAACACGACTGCAGAAGCACCAGCACTGAGGTGTGGCAGGATCATGGGCATTTAAGGCTGATACAGCTGTGGTGGTCGTCTATCCCCTTCCAATCCAGGCTGCTTGTCTATGGGCAGTAGCTTCAGAGCCATGAGAAAACACTGGTGGAGCTCTGCAAGAGTGTTAAGGTTGCTCTGCCCTCATTGCTGGGAAATGCACAGCACTGCTGCGTTGTGGAGACCTGCCCTGTCTCACCAGTGATGGTAAGGCTATATCTATCTATCTATCTATCTATATCTTCCATAAAAGGATGTTAAACTGGGCTGAAGATGATGTGGCCAGCTGGGACACTTTGGGACAATTTTCTTGTACAAAAATCCTCTGTTTTTTTGGCCTTCAAGAGCATGAGCTGTGTAGGGATGGGGTTTGCCAGGCTGCCTTTTGCATAGCTGAGCCCAGTCCGGAGGGGACTGTGGCCACTTCAGAGAGACAAACTGTGCATGAGTGAGGCACTGGGCGAGATTGGGCTGCAGCCTTCTACTGCCCTCTGGGAGGCTACCTGTGCTGTCCCAGAAAATGTGGTGGTTGATATATGGGAAAAAGTATTTTTGTTCTCTTTAGATCGCTTTGCAATTTTTTTTTCTCTATGGCTTACAAAGAATAATCTATTTTATAAACCAAATCCTGCTTGAATACAGTTCTTTGGTTAATGTGTTGACCTTTTTAAAGGAGGGAAAAGTACTTGGCTGTTTTCTGGCACTTCCTGACCATAACTGTACGTGTGGAAATGAAACTGCAAAGGTGAGTGGTTAATTTTACCAGCCTGTACCTTTTGTTGCAGAGCAGTTCCTGTATCTGTTATTTTTTCGCGAATTTGCACTTGATACGAATACAATACAAGACTGTATTTGTACATACAGTACAACTGCTGAAGTCATTACACAGAGTCATGAAGGGGTTGTAATTCATTGTAATGATAAGAATGAGAAGCTGTTCAAAGGTGCCCTATATTCAGGAGAGAAAACAGAAAGTTCCTTTGTCTATGAAGCAGATTTGATGATGGTCTGAAAATATTCAAGGCAAGACCTTGCTCTGGAGCTACTGTAGGCAATAGCAGCACACATTGGCATTGAACGTAGCCCCCGAGCTCACTCCAAGTTCATTTTGCTTTCTCTCCTGAAGCAAACAACAGGTTTGTCATTGAAGTTGGTGGCTGACAAGACAAAGATGCAGAAATTCTTGGAATGAGACAACAAGGGACTGATTTTGCATCCGCAAAACCTGAGCTCAGATGAGAAAAACCCATCATAATCCCTGCTCTGGCACTGGTCTTAATTATTGTTTATTAAACATAAGAGAGGCTCTGCCAAGGAGAAGACAAGACTCCAGGCAGACTGTTTCTGAGCTCATCCTCCATCTAGAAGAAATGTGCAGGGCCTGTGACAAGGGGGGCCACATCCCCAGAGGGCTAATTCCAGCCTCTGAGGAGTAGCCTGGGAGGAAGGGCCATTTCCAAGGGTCCTGTTTACCAGGACCAAGAGACTTCTATGTTGTCCCTTCTCTGTCCAGAAGTTTAGCTGGTGGCTACCAGCATCACCCTAATGGAGCTGTGTCACTTTAAACCAGCTGTGGGTTTGCCTGCGCCGTATATTAATGTGAAACGTGAGCACAAACCTGGTGTCTTCAGTGCAGGAGGTGAAGGGACTGGACGTCAAAACAGATAGGCATCACCCAGGAGCAGGGGGAAGGTGGGGAAAGGGTTGCCCTGTAGTGGACGCTGGGCTTTGAGTACTTTGAAGCCCCCCAGTTCGGGATGATGGGTGCTGTTACTGCCCTGCCCGCGAGCTTGCTGCTGCTTCTCAGCTTACATTCAAACACGTCATACTAATGATCATTTATTGCGAGCAGTAATGCAAATGTGTTCTCACCAGTGATATGAGAAATCTGCCGTTGTCTCAGCTTTTCTTCTGGTTTGACAAGTGCTTTATAGCAGGTGATAACAGGCCCCGACACAGCCGAGACGCTCCCACAGCATTTTGTACCACTGTCAGTTTAGCTGAGCTGACTTGTGATCCATTTTCAGGGCTAATGAGAGACTTTTTTTCCTTCAGCATGTAGAAGCATTTCTGTGAGATGTTTTCGTTGGGCAACAACATCTTGTTTGATCCTAATTGTGTGTCCTGGGTGGTCTTGCTCTGGGAGGAAGGCTCTTCAATGCTGGAGCTCACGCCTGATTCCCTGGGGCACAGATGTCCCCCGGCATCCCACAGCAGAACTTGGGTTGCTCCTGGTTATGGAGTCTCAAAATGAAGCGTAAATGCAGCAATGTCACTTCAAGGAGTTTCAGATGCTGCTCAGATGGACAGGAAATACATGGGACTTCTTTAGAAGTGTACATTAATAGCCACTCTCCTATTAGAAATAGGATTTAGCAGAGGGATTTGGGATAAATGCAAATTTTTGTTATTTTGGGGTTTTTTTCTGGTATTGCATACAGATTTTGTTGGCACCAAGGTAGCACCAAGAGGTGGCTCCTCAGAAAAATAAAGACAGCTTTGCCATGTAATGCACAGCTTGAGGCTCAGGACAGTGATTAGCAATGTTAGTGGTATTGCTGCTGTTATACAGGTGTCATTTCTCTGCAATGAAAAGTACCAGAAAAAAGCTTGCAACTGTTGAAAAATGTTGCGTGAATGTATACAACAGGTTGTGTTTGGTTTTGGGTCTTCTTCAGGACTGATAACATTTATTTTATGGCTGGTCCCATTAAAATTGCCGTATTGATTCATTTGCCAGGAAAATAAATTGGTGGCTATTTCATATCATACAGTTGTATTGATCTTCTAGAAGCTGATGGGATGGCGGCTTTCATCATTGGACAGCACATTAACACCTTAATTGATATATTCCGAAAGCTAATTAGAGGCCAGCTGGATTCCTTGTGGGAATAATATTTATTTTTGATGTTGACAAAGTGCTCCAAAGCACAAGTCATATGGTGTGATTTAACAGTGATTAAAACTTGGCTACAGACAGAGGCAACTTGAGGAAACTGCCAAGCAGCCAAGACTAGAAAGAGTGAAGACCTCGATGTGTATAATTCTCTGTCACATATACCCACATCTCCGTCTATCTATCAGTCAGTGAAATATCTGGAGAAGGGTTGCAGCACTTTAATTATTCACTGTCAATCACCCTCTAATCAGCACAGACGTGTGTGCGTTCCACGTGCAGCCTCCTCTAGAAACTCTTTGGAGATGAGGTTATTAAGGTCACGCAGATAACTACAGGTGAATCAGGAAACCTTAACTCTTCCACCCGTCCTCTCTTACAGCGCAGCTTCTCTGATATGATCGTGTTTCTCACCTTATAACAAATGCTTTTTTCCCACAGCCGATGTATCCCATCTCCTGTGTGTGTGCTTCCCTCTGCTCACAGGGGGAGAGAAAGAACGGAATGACACAGGGACCCTGACCCCCAAAAAACCCTCTGATGAGCACACAGGGAGCCTGGGATGGTCAACTAAGATGTAGCCATCTGCATCTCATCAGATGGGTCCTACCACTAGTTTTGTGCTCTCTGATCCTTTATATGTCCGCCTCCCGATTTTCTATGTAGAATTGCCTTTCCAAATTTCCTCCAGTACTTTGGATTACTCTGGCAAAAAAAAAAAATCCCTGTGTTTTTAGTTTACAACATTTGATTTTTTTTTGTTTATTCCTCTAGAGGGGAGGTGTTCATGATGACAAGGTTAAAGGGTTCCATTGAAAATTGCAGGTGAGCTTTACTACAGCACATCCATCCTCCTGCAAAGAGCAAAGTCAAGCAGCCCTGCCTTCTCCTGTGCTTCTGCAGGGTCTGCTCCCAGCCACAGACTGAACCATTTTCTTTTTATTACTATTGAAGGCTGTGACTGTTTTTCAATTTTCTTTCATTTGTGGCAGGTAGGAGCTCTATCTGTTTTTCTGTAATTGATTCCTCTTCTCATTTCTCTCCTTCTGCCTTCCGAGGAGCTCTGTGCTCTGCAGAGCTCTGTCAACGTCTGCAGCTGCTGGAGCTCTGCCTTTGCAGCAGCTGCTCCTGCCCCACTCCCAGCCCCTGCCCGCAGCATCCCGGCCCCTGCCTGCACCTCCCCGCAGCATCCCGGCCCCTGCCTGCACCTCCTCTCCCCCTGTGGGACCCACTTGGGCCGTGAACCATAACGGTGCTTGGTGGGATGTCTTCATTTTATAGCTCCATGCCCTGCTCCTCTGATGCTCTGTCTTGAAGAGGGGGCAAACATGAGGTGTGTGCTTGGGGCAGGATGGAAGTGTTTGCAAGTGTCTCTGACACAGCATGAGTTTCTCAGTTTCCAATCTGCTCACCTGCAGCAGGGTAACTCCAGTGCTCTAGGGTGGTCTTCTGCCATCTCCTACTGCTCGAGTAAGGTCACTCATCCAGGTTACAGAGCTGAGCAGGCACCAAAGACACTGCTCCTTAGCTCCTGTAAGCTCATTTACCTTCCTACGAGCTGAAATTATCTTCAGTTCTGCATTGCTTCTACTGTAGCCCTCTTGACTTTGTCAAATCCCAACTGTGCCTTCAGGAGCTCATGTCAGAGAGGGAGTCTGAAAGAGCAGCGTGGTCCTGCAGGGGACATGGTTGACCACTGCCATCAGTCCCCTGCTCTGCTGTGTGGCTGCAGCATCCTCTCAAAACAGCGCTTCTTACTTACAACCAATACTTGGCCTTTTCTCACTCTCAGATGTAATCTCATCTCCCTTGACACTTGGGGCAGCTGCAAGAGGAGAGAGAATCTCCTCAACATTTACAGAAAGGTTTTCTCTTTCTGCACAACTGCAAAAAGTCATTAAGAAAAGATTTTGTTTCTGTTAGTCTGGGCAAGGAATTTGTTTATGAAAATGAATTTATGTTTTCTCCTGGCAATGCTCTCTTTTTGTAAATCTTCATGAAGCCAATATTATCATCCCTTTCCCAGTGGCTTCCCATTTTATTGTGAGCACAGTCTTGTAGCAACTAACCTGAAATGTTGACTTGTTCTTGGTTTGGGTAACCTGCAACCTTTCCCCCTTCTCAGCCTGGAGCTGATGGTGCTTCTCAGCCTCAGCACAGGGACGATGGCTTTCAGCACCTTCTTCCAAATTCCTCTGAGGGAGGAATTCCTCTGGGGCTCCTTTTACACTGGTAGCTCCTGTGCTGGAGTATGTTACCAGTGGTTTCCCCAAAGGACTCCCTCCTGCCTGGCTGATGCGACTCACAGCAAGTCTCTGCTGGAGGAGAACCTGGAGGTGAACAGGGTCCCATGTCCAGTACCAGCGAGGTGGCTGCGGGTGCCATAGGGCTCCGTCCCTGAAGGGGCAGGCATGACCAAATCATGCCTCCATCGCCCTTGCTGGGAATGGCCTGAGGGATTTTTGGCACTCCAGAGCCACTTGGCATCAAGTGACACCATACCCTGGGGACTGAAACTGCTCACTGAAGCGTAAAGCTTCATGAGTCAGATGCCTGTGGCTACAAACATGCGATACACAGAGTCTGGTGTAAAAAAAAAATGCATTTATGAAAATCTGCTTGCAATGGGGCAAGGCAGGCCATGCCTGAATAAATCCTTTAACTCTTGCAGATTTGCTGGTGTGAGTGAAAGAATGCAGAAGGTGCCGGCCAGGGAGCAGCTTCAGGCTTTCTAGGGTGGCCTCATGCACCAGGTAATGAGACATCATTGAACTGAGATGGCTGCTAGAAACCTCAAGGAAGAGACAGACTTCAATTGTTCACCTCGCAACAGTTAAATGCATTATACAGTCACTAGGCTTGACAAAGGTTACTATGCAAGCCATGCTTCTGCGCAGACAGAAGTGGTGGAGTGTCCATGTGCCACTCTCCTCCCATCTGGGCTGCAGCTGGAGGGCAAACGGGCTATGGCGCTGGCCACATCCTGTGACAGCTGGGGCTACAGGGGCACGCAGCTACCTACTGGTTGATGCTTTTGGTGAGAGGTAGAAGATAAAAACCTGTCTGGTTCTGGGCCTACCTCCTTAGCCGGGACAAATGAAAGTCTTTCTCATATCTGAGAAAGGCCCGTGATAAGCTGTCTTGGTTAAAGGGATTGGATATCACCATCAATGATTCCAGTTACTAACCGTGCCCAAGACATGGGAATTATGGACAGAAGCACAGGGTCTCCAACTAGGTCTCTGGAGTGCTGTGAGTTGGGGTGGGGATGAAAGGGTTTGGGGGAGTGGTTAGGGGTACACACTTCATTGGAAAATGAATTTTCCAATGCCTTTGGAATGGCACGGTGAGCCCGTACCTGTCTTGTGTAAGGAGAGAGAGGGAAGCAGTTTCATTACTCATTACTCTCTCTCCTCTTTGAAGCTTTCCAGGAGAAATGGTGCCGGGGCAAGGTGGTTAGTAGAACTGCCAATACACATAACACTTTCTTGTTCCTGGGGAAAGAAAACGAAGCAGAACCAAATGACATGCCAGACCAGCACTGCCTGGACAGGATGTAAAGCTGAGGTCCCAAGGTCCTGTGACATTTGCTGAGGGGCGGTGTGACTCTTCCTGCCCCACTGAGCTGCCTTGTCCTGGGTTTGCAAGGCTGTGGCTGGGATTTCTGCACTCTGTGTGCCTGTGCAGAGCATCCTTGGGGAGATACTGTACCCGCAGCACATTGGACCTGCTCGTGCCCAAGGGCTGTGTGTGTCTGTTGCAGGCAGACACACCGGGACTGCCATACGATCCTGGAAACTCAGCTTAGCTGGCCTTGGAGTCAGCTGGAGAACATCTGATTGCTGCAGACGGTTATCTCACTGGTTTGGTAGGTGACATTGTGACATATCTCCTCTTCAGAGGATGGACAGTCTCACCACTGTTCTAGGGATACAGCAGCTGGCTGCTCTGGTTCTCCACTGGAAATTGGAAATATTTCTACCACAGACAAGTTAGCTTTTTTTGGTAGTGTTTCTTTTACATCACTTTGGGTTGACTTTAGGCTCTGGAGAGGGAAAGACATTTTTATTTTGTAAGTATGTCTAAAAGAAGAAAGAACTGTTGCTCCTGACAGGGATTTGCCAGTTGTTTGGAAATAGTTACACCATTCTGTAATGCTGCATGTGGAAATAGTTAGACTGTTCTGTAATGCTGCGTGCTGATAAAACAGTCACAAAATCATCATAGTTGTTTTGTTTTCTTCCTCCCATAATGTGATTATTTTCACATGTATGTAACAGAGTTTGAAAGTAACTTTTTTCAGGTTTACTGTCATGGAAGGACCCAGAGTCAGTGACCATGATGTCAATATCGATTACCAGCTGTCAGTTCACAGATGCTGTGGGTACTTTGGCATGTTCTCAATGAACAGCAGTGGATTGATTTGAACATTTAAAAACCCATAATATCTTGGATATGGTTTTGTTCAGAGGAACAGAACACCTGGCATTAAACAGTTAAGGCAATTCAATTCTAATTTGGATTTTAAAACACTTTGAACATTTTTAACGCTGTGTTTGAGTAAGAGCAATAAATAGGTATCCTTATGAAAATCCATTTTCTTGCCCAGGGTATAAATGTCTAATACAAAATCTCAGAGTTAGGAATATGGTTTCCCTTGGACAGAGTGTCTCAGCCTAAGTGTTGTATAACTTATACTCTGCTCCTGGTGTGGTGGCATAGAAACTGTTCTTGTATATAGCTTTATATAATTGCTGTATATAACCTGCTATAGCTTAACTGCAGTAATTTAAAAAGCAATGACAATTTATTCCCAAGTGTAGTCCCTGATCACATTGGAGTCTCCATTTTAGGTGTTAAATATTTATTCAAAGTGTAGACCATACATTTCTGGTGCTGTGCAGGGAATTTATGATAAAGCACCGTTCCACTTGAACACCAAAAAGCCTTCTACGCCTGATTTTTTAATTTTTTTTTTTTTAAGCAAAATAATTGAACATAAAATAGAATGAGACCAGTCCTTTTACCAGTAAAACTTTAGCTAACTTTCCACTTTTACTGCGTGAGTGTGCAGGGTGTGTGGGATGCTGGGTGTGTGCCTCCTCCCCACGCTGGGTCTCTTGGTGCCTCTCTTAGGGTATGTTTTGTTGGTTGATCGTGCTGTGGGTTTGTTCCTTGCTCCTGGCCATGCCAATGCTGTTTGCCTTCTTCACCCAGTGACAGTACCTTGATGCCCCAGCCAAGGACAAGCGATCCTTTATGTGCCAGACAGAAACAGGACAAGAAATAGCCAGTACATGGACAAAGTAAGCAGACACCTTCCCTGTCCTGTGTAAAGACAAGCAGAGGTGAAAGGTGAGGGATAGGCACCCCCAACGGGAAACTTAAGGCAACCTGAGACACCTGTCCAAACCCAGAGGGATGAATCTGGAGGCATTTCACTCTCCATTTGCTGGTATTAAAGCCTGGGCAAGCAGGTGACTAATTTAGATAGCTGAAGTTAGCTGAGCTGCATCAGGCTAAATGACTGCTAAGGACACACAGGACATCTGTGCAAAGATGGAAAGAATAATCCAGGGCTTTTAGCAATAGGTCATTTGTAGCTCAACATCCACCTGGAGGAAGATTGTCACTTACTGATTGCCCCGTGGTGCTTTCTACAGTGCTGACCCAATGTTCTGCCTCAGGTGAAGTTTTTTGCCTGCTGACAAAACTGGGAACAGTGTCTACTGATGTAGGTAATGTGTCTAGTAGAATTATTGGTTTTGGCAGATGGACTCCATTTTCATAGTCCTTCATAATTTTCTTTCTTCGGAGAGCCTTATTTTTTATTGTTTCAACCCAGTGATGCTGAAATGTATTGTGTGCTTCGTATACCATGCAGTAACTCCTGAAAAAGCTCTTTGATTTACCTTTTTGTTCTTCTTACACCCTTGAGTGAAGTAAAGGGAGCTACCTGACTTTGTGGTCAATAAATGACCAATTAGCTAGGTGATGACAAATCAAAGAACTGGTAACTGTTGTTCTATATGCTTGTGAGCAAATCATAGAATAATTTAGGTTACAAGGAGCCTCTGGGGGTCATCCAGTCCCACTGCCTTCTTGAAGCAGTTCCAGTTAGGTTAGGTTGCTTGGTCCAGTTGAGTTTCAAACATCTCCAAGGATGGAAATTGCACAGCCTCCCTGGGCAACCTGTTCCAGGAACGTCAGGAGGCAAAAGCATATGTACACAGAGATGGGAAACACCTCGCACCAAGAGGACAGGACCAGCAGGGCAATGGGTAGTGGCCTCAGCTCTCCAGCTTATCTACTGATTAACAGTCACCAGAAATATTTTTTGTGTCTTGTTCATAGTGACACCAGACACTCCATTTAATCCAGGAGCATTTCAATATGCTATTGAACTAACAGGAAGGCACAGCTATTTCTAAGCTTTAGGCAGCCTTATTTAGAAGTGAATTTCAAATATTTAACTACTGCACAGTCTCTTGTTAAATAGGGGTCTCATGTTTGCAAGACTAAGGGTGAGGGTCATGCTCTGTATCTGATGAAATTAATGCCAGCTCTGACTCTGAGAAGCAAACCCTGAATGAGTCTATAGGAGCAATTTATCATTGCAGGAGCGAAGAATCATCTTCTTCCTTATGTAACAGAGGTTAGGACAGAAACTCATCGACCTTCTCCAGGAGAACTAGGGCACATCGAGATTCTGATCGCTGTCATGTTGTTGGAAATTGAGAGAAAATCCCCTGAAATGACATTGGAGCAGAGCAGCAATAAGCAACCTGAGAATGAAGCCCATAATCTCTTTGTCTTTGTGCTGTACATGTTTTCTCTGTAGCCTAATTTAAGAACAAAATCTTAATTGTTTGAGAAAACCAAAAGCGTATGCTGTAGTTAATTTATATGGGGACACACATGCTGATGAACTGGAGGAGGATGCTATCTCTGTCCTTTTTACAAGGACAGAGATAACACTGTGATGTATGCACCTGTGGCACGTAGGTTAGGAACGAGATTGCTCTTTTGATTCCTGCAAAACACACTGGAGGGCAGCTCTCTGAGGATGACTGGGACATGGGGAGCAATGGGAACTGAAGGTTACAGGTATTTTCATCCACACGTTCTCACTGCATCTACTTGCAACATTAAACACCACTCTGCATCTTCAGAGCAGAGCTGCCAGGACCAGACACCCAGCCTGGTTATTGGAAATGCTCTTATTTCTGTGCTCAGAACCACCACTGCTCACCCCCTCAGCCCTCTTCTCAGCAGATCTCCAATGTGTAACCTGCTGCGGTGAGCCAGGCTGCCAGGATAATGGCACGAAGGAGATGATGGGTGAGGCAGAGTTTACTTGAAGGTTTCTCTTACAGAAGCAGGGGAAAACACTCTGTGAATGTTGTGACTTGTCAACTTCTGCTTGCCCTGTTAGGGTCTTTTTGTTTTGTGTTGGTGTTCTGCCCTGAAGTCATTTGAGCATTAAAAGTGTAGAAGGATGCAAGGTCATAAGCATATTGCACTAAAATAATACATTAGTATTATGAGTGCTGGATGGGATATGAGTATTATGATGGGATGAGTGCTGCTGGGACTTAATATAGCTCTTCTCTGTGGGGGTGGTTAAACAGAAAGAATCAGGCATTTAGGAAAAGCAGTGTCAAAGACTATTTCAGAAGAAATATTGTCAAAGCAGTATTCTCCCCAGGTGGTAGGAGCCTCATGTTGAGAACAGCCTTGCTCTGGTAAGCCAAGGGCAGATCAGCAAGTACCTGAGCTGCCTGACCATCACTTCTGGTTTTGCTTCAGACCTCTACACCCATGTTTCCACCAACCCTTCAGACCTCAGGCTGGGTTTGAATGCCCTTCTCTCAGGTTAGTAGTGTCTGAGCATGAACTTCTCTGGTGGTACGTGTGGATTTGTGCCGTTGAGCCTACAGGAAATCTTTCAGAGCTGCCCTCATGTGAAAACTAGGTATCACTTACTACATATCTGTAGGCAGCTGGGCATGTGTGTGTCTGTAAATAATGCAAACGGGATTTGGCCTTTACTGTCTGCCCACTCTTTGTTTAAGTCTCTACACACCTATGAATGTATTTCCTGTCACATGCAATAGATGGTTTGTGAGGCTGCACAAATATCATGGACTTTGGGCCTGGGTGGTCTCACCTCATTGTTTCCTCAGTGCTTTGGATGAGTTTCGGTGGCAGCCTTCCCTGGACACCGCACGTGGGAGAGCTGTGCGATGTCCATGGGGCTCCTCAGCCTGGACTGCTGTGTTTTCTGAGCAAAGCCTGAGGGCCAGTGTTAGGGTGAAGTGGGGGAAGGCTGCAATGCCAGCGTTGAACCTCTTGTTGGATTAATTAAACACCTGGGTAAAAACATCTGAAGTGTCTCAGTGACTGGGGCAAATAGCTGTCTGCCCACAGGTATCTCAAAAATCACTTTTGTAAACGGGACTCAGCAGCCTTTGTTGAAGGAACATGTTTGAAAGTGTTATTCTTCATGTTTAATGAACAAGAAATCAATTCAATGGCACCAATTGTACCATTGGAAGGAAGCATAACCCAAATACAGAGTTCAAAAGATGATCTACGTCACCATCACACTGGGCAATGCCATTCTCTTTCTGGTTCCAGTTCGTTCTCTGTTTCCTGTCCAGGCTGGGTCTGAGCTGTGAATGCTTAAAGACTGAGGTTAGGTTTTGTTTATTTGTTTGATGATGACCTCAGCCAGTGGGACATGCACTTTGGCTGAGGTTTCCAGGTGCTACAGTAGTAAAGATCCCTCTTCATCTTTCTGTTATGAACACACACTCTATTTTTTATATATAAACACACAAAAAAGATGGTAGTTGTTACTCTTATTCTCTGTCTTACACAGGGATGAAACCTGTCACCTCTTCATTTAGCTGGATTTACAATATCCCAAAGACTGTGCATGTGAAAGAGACCACAGTTGTTTGTCGAAAGACCCAGCAATTAAATCCCCCAGATTGCATCCTCTGCTTCAGATAAAATGACATTAGCCTGCCAGGAAGCATGAAATAGCAAACTCTATAATTACACAGCTAATTTTAGCTAATGACCAGAGAAATGGATAACCCTTGGTAGTGTAGAATCAGCCATTGGCTTCCTTGCTTATTTTGTTTTTGAAAAAAAGAAAAAGCAAGAAAAAGATTGTCCTCTAACCTGTGGTCCAATATTTGCTCTTAGTCAATTTAACAGCATATTGCATCATATCAAGAACACTGGATCATGACTGGACCTGACATTGTCGAAGTTTCAGTAGAAAATAGTCCTGCAAAGCCCCCTTTGTTCTTGCTGTGTTAGCTATCAGGAGAAGAGATACTCTCACAAAATGCCTTTCTTTACTCCCTTCTCAATTATATTGAAACACCTCCACACTAAGCCAAATCACATCTCACATAGTCTAAATGGAGCACATGGGCTCCAGGAAAGGAATTGTCCCAGAAGATAACCTCCTTATGATCAAAAGTCCAGCAGAGGAGGGCGGCAAATTCTCCATTCGTTAAAAACAGGTTGAAAAGTAGACCTGCGGAAATATTTAAAGTCTATTGTACTGCAATGTCTCCTTACATGTTATGCACCTTGAATGTAGCCTGTCAGCTTGCTTTAGCTCTGCAGTGAATCTTTTTTGTCATTCTGAAATCTGTAAATAATGAAGGCTATCTATTAGGAAAGTACCAAAGGCCTTTTTTAACCCACTTCATAAAGGACTCCTGCAGGCTACCATTTGGAAAGAGCCTGGGCTGCTGTATCTCATTTGAGCCCTAATGTGATAAAATTAGGAGCTATGAGATGTGAATCTTAAGTTCAATCTCGATGTTGGCACAAATCAGACAATGAAAGTAACTGTCTGATTAGGCAGTTAAACAAGAAGAGATGACTCAAAAGATCCTTTCCATTTCAATAACTCCTGTGAGATTAGGGGCCCTTTGAAGACCGTGTCAAACTCCCTTTTACTTTAATACACCTCCATTTAATTGAAATGCTGTAAAAGAGGACTTCTTGGGTGCATTCCAGTGTTGCACCGAGACTTTAGACTACTTGAGGGATTAGTAATGACAGACTAGTCCCCTGAGCAATTGGTTTTTATACCCCATTTTTCTGCTTTCCAGGTCCCACTGGGTTTCTCCTGTCTGGTGCTGCTGTCTTGTGGGCTGGCAAATCCTCTTGAGTAAGTCAGAAACGCTGCTCAACCAGATGAGTGAAGAGCAGCCCAGGGTCTTATCTAAAAGTGTTGAGTAGGGGTACACGATAAACTCACCTCCAGTTTCCCCTGCTCCATCCTTTTAGTGACATCAGATGTGATTGCCTTTATGAGAGCCCTTAACTGGCTCCGGAGGGGACGTGATTGTGTGGTCCTCTGCCTCCTCGGGACTATGCACTCTGCTCAAATGTCTGCTGAGCCTCCAGTGCTGTGGGGAAACTGCCTGGTAGTTGAATGCGTGTACAAAGATATGCATGGATAGAGACCCAGGTCTCCATCAGCAGCTGTGCTGGACGCCCTGAGGACAGGCTCCGTACCACTCAGACTGGCAGCACAAACCTGGCTGCCCCCATGGGAAGGATGATGTGCTGGTAGCAGGCAAAATTAATGCAAAGTGCCTTGCAAAGGAGATCCCCAGCTTGCCTAAAAGTGACTCTGTCTTTACTCCTCTGAGTTATTTGTCCTGTTTCGGTTATGGAATAAATCGCCTGAGATTGCATCCTGAACATCTTGTTCTAACTGCTTTAGGCTTCCCGTGGTTTCTGGCCAGCTGAACAAATAAAGTGGGTAAAAAATACCATGAAATCCCAAACAGATTTTTCAACTAGCTCCATTATGTTGTTTGTGCTTGGCTGGGATATACTATTGCGCCTGGCTATACTGTTGTGTGAGCGTGTTGTGCTTCTTGGCCAGGGTTAAGTCAGTGCCGTTCTACTACAGAGCCTTGTACAGGGTTGGCAGAGGCTGGTGTGTCTGGGCAGGGTCAGTTCTTTTGTCCAGTTTAAGTCCTGCTTTACTAGACTTTCGGCAGTGTAGTCAGCATACTCCAGGAAGATCTAGAGAACATCTGCAGCTCTCAAGCGGGGTCCACAGTAGACCCAGCTGTAGACACTCGACTGCAGCTGAATTGAATAGATTGGATCAGGTAGGATGAAGAGAAACCAGAGATCACCTCTGAATGCAAGAAAATAAACAAAACGTCAAATTTCTCAGAGACAGAGGTCCTCAGCAGGTGGGCATGAAGAAGTTGGAAGATTCAAAGTCAATGTAAGAGTGCTTTTTGTACCTGTTAGATCCTAAATAAACACTCAAATGTTGGAATGATGTTATGTAAACTAAACTTAAAATTTTTCTAATGAGTTTTCTCTCCATTGAAGTCCTTTCTTTGAACTGCAAGGCTCTTGGGAGGTTATCTGCTGGTTTGGAGATTTTCCTTCAGATCTTTAGGAATCCCCATGAGGTACAGAAATATATTCAGAGTTTTTGTGCTGAATATCCATCACTACTTTTTTCCTGTAAATGCAAACATTTATGGTTCCAGTACAAGTGTAGCAATTACCCTGGCTTTTCAGTGAGAGCAATTCTACTTGTACTGCCTTTGAAATAATCAGTTGACGTGTTTTTAATGAAAGTGTGTAATTATTACAGAGTGTCCAGAAACAGGAGGGAAGAAGGTGCTAAAGTAATATACAGAAATAAATAAGGGTTTTTCACCACATATTTACTGGATTGCATGAAATAAATTGAATAAATAAAATGGAATGAAAGCCTCCACAAACTCAGCCTTAAATTCCAGCTTACTCTGTGACCGTAAGTCAAAACCATATTTTTACTACCTATTTTGATACTACAGATGCACTAATGGTTAATCTACAGAGTGGCTTCATAAAGTTATCTGGGATTTTATCAAAGTTAGGATATGTGAGGTCAGTTTATTTTCCACTACTTATTTATAAAGAAACAAAAATGTGCCAGTCCCCTCACAGTGCAAATAAACAAACAAAAAAAAAACGAATAGAAAAATAATCAATATTGTCCTATTCCCTGTCTTAGAAAACATATACTCTAATCTAGACGTGAAGAATGGTGAAAACATTACACACCATGGAGAGAAGATGAAGGCAAGTCTTATAATGAGAAGAAGTAGGTATGGCTCCATGTTTCTATTACATATATTATTTTTTATAGGCTTAAGTTCTTAAGGTGATGCAGAAAGCAGTAGGTTTTGAGAAGGCATCTGATGGAGATGAAATTAAGACCTTTCTTCCTTTTTGTTTCTTTCACTGTCACTTCTCAGTATTGTGGTTGGAATGCTGATTTGTTTGTAGAAGATACTTTTGTTGAAGAATCAGCCTTCTTATTATCTGTATTAGCCAGATAATCCTATATTGTACATTTCTTGTTTGTCTGGTGGGTCTTTCAGTCTCTAAGTATCAATGAAGTAAATCCATCCATGGTTGCAGCCTGCCTTGGGGCACCTCCTGGGCAGGTGAGACCTATCTGCTTCTGCCCAGCCAGCACAGACCTAATTAATCCTGTGTCAGCTGGATAACGAAGGTAACATTTCATTTTTCCAGCATTTTGATAGGAGACAGAACCTGATGAAAACCATGGGGGCAGCTATTGGCTTGCCTTGGGCTATGTGACTAGTGAAGCCATTGGCAGCTATGTTAATTAAAGCAGGGAAAATGTAATTGTTAAGACAACTGGGCAGAAGGGGAGAGAGAGGGGCAGCGTACACAGTGTGCAACACCGTATAGAAGCTGAAGCCCAAGGGGAGGAACCACAAAGCATGCCCGCCAAGCTGTCATCCACAGACCCGCATGTTGCCTGTTCAGAGTGATGGGCTGTGCTCAAGGTCCTCGGTGCTGGACTGGTCTATATGAGGCTCATGGGACTGATGCTCTGACCTGTGGCACGTGTGACCTGTGAAACGAATAGCTGTCCAAAAAAGGACTTGTGCACCACGATGATGAGTGTTTTGTGGGTTTAGTTGCTATGTCTTGGCAGTAGACTCTAGAGCCCCAGGTTAAGAGGTCTGACTCTCTGGAAGGCGTAGGGGAAGATTTAAGCATGGATGGAGGGCGGCAGCAGGAGGCAACAGGCTGAACAGGCAGTAGCTATGCCAGTTAATATAGGTCACTTCACATGGAGATGTGTTTTAAAATATTTCCTTCCCCAGGGCTCTGATCTTTTCTCAGAGCTAAGGGAAGCACCTTCATCAGTCTGGTTTTACAGTTGGAAGCTTTTCCTTGAGGTTAGTACTGCCAAAAAAAAAGGAGCAGGGATCAAGCCTCAGTGCTTAAGAAGGGAGAGATGCTCTTTCTGTCATGCAGAAGACCAAGGCCAAACTTCTCCTTGCCTGAAGAAATTCAGTCCACTTATCTTCATCATAAATAAGGCTTTTTTGTTTTATGCATGAAAAAAGTCATGGAATGAGAGAGCATGTAAAAGAATGCCTGTGGCAGCTGTGTTCTCCCTTGAAAGATTTGGGTTCCAGTCTTGGCTATATCAACAGTTTATACCTTAATGCAATGACTGCTTGACATAAACCACCTTGAATGTGCCCCTCTCAGCAAGCCTGGCAGCTGGGTGCTTGTAGATAAGGATTTTCACTGAGAGATAGCTAGGGAATAGATTTGAATTAGGTTTAATTAAATTTGCTTTCCCTTGTTTGCAATATCTTCACAGATCAAAAAAGGATAATGATGTTTTCTATTTAAAAAATCCTTATGTAATTAAAATTTATGGGCAAAGTTTTATGTTTCTGTATGATGGCTCTTACTTAGTGTAACCTTAAAGCATGTGCATTCATGCAGGGCAGCAAGGACTGTACTCAAGGGACAGCCCACAGGAACATAGCAGTGTATGTGCTAGAGCAGCCATTGAACGTGCAGCTGGCATAGATTTTTATCATTTTATTCCTCAAGTGTAACACATTTTTTCATTACATTTCTAATACAGATAGATTCTCCAATGCTGTGTTCTATGTAATGGAAAGTACAATTTTGATTAATTTTGTTTTACCCATATAGAAAGCTGAATTCTTCTGCTTAGTTTTGAGTATAACATTTATACCATTTTTATTTTTGTTTAATTACCCTGAGAAAATAACAAAAAGTCTTTAAAGTCCTTTGAAAAAAATCTCTCCCGTTATTTTTAAAAAATAAGTATTTCTGTTTATAAGAAGAATTTTACAATGCATCAAACAAAATTAAAGTATTTGAGTTTAAAGAGAAGCAATTTCCTTATTTCTTTAAAAGTAAGTTGAGAACTCAGTCTATCATTCTTGCTTTTATTTTGACAACATTATTTATGTTGATTAGCACTGTACTCTACTCCATATGTGCTGCCACAAAAATTAATTTGGAGAGGCTCAGTTCAGAAGATGACACTCTTTCATCCCACTGAGGATTGGGAACATGCTCCTTCACCAAGCAACGTCACAACCAGAGAAGGAACAGTGAGGAAGTGATCAAGCATGGTACCAACCCAAATGCTCTGAAGATGATGCGGCGGTCCTCTCTTTTTAATGTTTCAGTGTAGAGTCACAGAATAGTTTGGGTTGGAAGGGACTTTTAAAGGTCATCTAGTCCAATCCCACTGCGATGAACAGGGACATCTTTGACTATATCAGGTTGCTCAGAGCCCCATCCAACCTGACCTTGAATGTTTCCAGGGATGGGACATCTACCACCTTTCTGGTGTTTCACCACAATTATTGTAAAAAATGTCTTCCTTATATCTAGTCTAAATCTTCTTTCTTTTATATTAAAACCATTACTCTTTGTCCTATTAGAACAGGCCCTGCTAAAAAATCCATCCACATCTTATAAGCAACTTCTAAGTACTGAAAGGCTGCGAGAGAAGTAGTCCTCTGTAGTCCTTTGCTAGAGGACTACTAGCAAAGCCTCCTCTCTCTTTTCTGTCTACTGGTTCAGCAATTCTGTGGATGTTCCTGATTCAACAAGTTGCAAAACTGTCTTTCAGTGACCATCACTCCTCCATGTGGCCACCACTCCCCATCTTTGTCCACCGGGCGTCGCTGCAGGTAGTGGTACCTCTTGGCTCTGGGCCATGTTAGGGCCAATTTTGAAGCTGCATCTCTCCTGGTTTGGAAAATCCCCGGGCAATTCCCAAGGCTCTGCTCTCCACATGGCTCAGTGAGTAGGTTTGCTTCCTAGAGATTTTCGCCTTCTATTTTAAGATGGAAGAAGTCCAGACAAGCTCTCATCTTCCCTCCCACCAGTAGGCTTATGCCAGTTTTAGTTTGAAGCAAATGAGGCAGTTTTGTTCCTAAACACTCATAAACACACTTGTGTGCATTTGAGTGTCTTTAACGGCTTTCTCTGCTCTGCCACTTGAAACTCTGTGACATGGGGACATGCTTGTTAAGAAAATTTTTATCTTCTCTGATTATAACACCTGGGGCTATCATTTGAGGGCTATTACATGAGCCAAAACAGTTGTGTATAAGGCACTTGCCAGGGTTTGATTTCACCTTATGGAAATGATGGACCATGAACCTATGAACTGAAATAAGCAGAAATATTTCGCCCCCATAGTTTTGATCCTGAATCTACCTCACTTACTAATGACTGGTGGTTTAACTTTGCCGGCACTTTGCAAAGTCTCACTTTTTACACGATATTCACCATCTACTATTATGCTTATTTCCTTTCAGAGTAAAAGGACACCTGTTCTCTCCTTTCTCCTGCTCTTTTGGCTGAAGAATGTGTTTCTAGAGAAGTGAGGGTCCAAACTGAATCCTTTCATGGATGCTGCCAGTGATGGTTCTTGGCCAGGAATGGGGATATAGGTTTTGCATTCCTAACCCCTGGACTACATACACACTGGAGAGTGCTTGAATGTTGGGCTAAAACTGTTTTTTCACCTCTTCTCCTTTAATCCTGGAGACTCTTCCACTTCCCCAGTCCCACGGTGGCTGTCAGTGTTGTCTCTCAACTGTTGAACCCAAAATTTTGTCCAACTGACATAACTGGGTCTCTAAGACATTTACTGAACCCAGCCCTGGCTGCTCTTAAGCTCTTGTTTTCCCCCAGTAGCAGTGCTTTCCCCTTGCATCTTTGCCTTGCTCTGAAGTCGATGGTGTTGCACAGTAAGGTTGGCTTTGACACTGTTTCTGTTGAAATTTAGAAAAGCTGCAAAGGTCCCAGCTTCTGGCTTTTGAGGCCACAGTAAATGCCTAAAAAGGTATCTTTTATTGGCACAGGCACTGGGGGAAAATATTTTCTGCTTGTCTATATTTATAATCTTATATGCAAGCAGAGAGTACTGCAATCCTTCACTGTTGCCAGCAAGACCTGTTTCTGCAATAAGCTCCTCAATTTTCCCATAAACTACCCCTCACACATTTTTCCTCCTCATCAATTTTTTAAAGGGATCATTAAGTGCCCCTTAGACAAAGTCTTACAATGTTGCAGGTTGAGACCCTTCTGTTTTATTGCACTGCTTCATAACGTATGGGAAGAAATATCGCTTACCAAACAGGAGGCGAGATGAAGCAGAGGCTCTGCCATCCCTCCATATGTTGTGGAACCTACCAAACACCCCTTAACACTATTTTAATGCAGAGAAAGAAACCCAAATGTTTTGGGTGGTCTGATGTTAGTTCAAGCAGAAAGACAAACTCAGAGCTGTGATGAAGCCTGCTGGGTGGCAAGTGTCTCAGCTTCTGGTGATGTCCCTGCAAGGGGTCAACCAGCCGCTCCCACTACCTGAGTCCTGTGATTCCTGTGGACGCCGACAGGCATTGCTTATTAGCCAATGTATATTTCATGTGAAGAGGGGAAAAAAAGGAAGAAAGAACACTGTGAATTTGAAGATTAAAGCCATTATTTAAGGGTTTTGTACATTTGTCTCAAGGGCCCATGATCCAGGTCCATCTGCATCAAGGTGGTCTGATGTTCATGTGATATTCCTTTGATGAGTCTAGACAGATGCAGGTCAGGAAAGTTAATGAAACAAAATCTCCTTCAATGAAATTAAGAAGCTTATTAACTCAGCACCTTTGGGGAAATACTTCCCATCTGGATGGACACATGACAAGAGCCCCATCAAATTTTCATAGATGCAATTAATTCCTTCAATTTAGAAACACTCAATTAGAAACCTCCATTTAGGTTGCAACCTGTATCATTAAAGTGCTATTAACCCTCCAAACCACTGCTACTGACATTAAAGATCTGACTAGGAATGAGTAAACATTCCTTGTTTGATGTGAATGAAAGCCACTTTCCTAAGTAGAATCTTTTTGCCTGGTGCTGATGTGAATGGTTTTCTTTTTTCTTTACTTTCTAGTGCAGGTCATTCATAGGGCGGCACATTGCAGTGCGTTGCCCTGTGAGCAAGACCAGCCTGATGTGAGCCCACTTGCGGGAGGGGGCTGATGAGCCTTTTAGGGGCTGTGCTAGCCACCGGCTGGTGGGAAGCCTCTGCCAGGGTTGGTATGGGCTTCCCTGCACAGTGCTGTGTCCTGCGGCACAGCTGCACCCTTCCTGCCTCGCCAGCGCTGTTCTTCACAAGCAATCCCATCTTTTTAGAAATACTTGAAGCCTCAGATAATTCATATGATCCCTCTTCTAAAAATACGAAAGTATTTGTATTTATTATACAAATATACAATAAAATCAGAGGTATTTGTATAATAAAATACAAATACCTCTGATTTTATAGCAATTCTATGGGCAGAGGTTTGCCTCACTGTTGGGCTGTGCCTCCAGCTGGTAAGCATGTGGTATATTGCATATTTGGAGTACTTGGAATCATTGTCGCTGGATTCCTCCACTTCTCATTGCATATAAAGTGTGTAGAAACAAAGGCCTCAGCCCAAAGATTAGCTGAAAGGTGTATCTTTTGGAAGCTGGTAGAAGTGACGGTCTATTCTCAACTAAGGTTGAGAAAGTTTGTGCTTGGGGAACTGAAAATACAGTATTACAGAAGGCCCAAATGCTTATTACTAACCAGCTGTGTGAATATGGGGGAAGAGAGGAGTGGGCAAGAGTCCAGGTAAGTGATGAGTTGAATAAGAGAACTCTTTGGGATGTATTCTGCTGTTTCACATCTAGGAGGCACTGACCATATCTAAAACACTGCTTATCCACCTGCATAGGTCTTGTTGATCTACACAGGAATCACATGAAGCTTCTGGTATGGCCAGATTTAGACCTCACGGATGTACCTGAGATGACTTTTGGAAACCTGGGATGCTTGCCTGCCCCTGCAAGATCCACCTGGTGCCAGTAGGATGTCTTTGCTGAATGTACCTGGAAACAACTCTATGCTTGAAACATGGTGTCATTAGTCACTGAGAAATTGATGTAAGCTCTGCAGTTTGTGCCAATGCTGAAATCTGGTCCTCTGAATATCAAAATTTATACTGAAACTTTGGAGAAGTTGCTGAATATACCTTTCAGTAGCTTTTCCAGGGTAACAGATGAAGTGGTTTTAATGAGTTTTGTTTCCATACACAGAGATAGCATTCTCACTTCTGGATTAATGACCTATGAAATCCTGAGTTTAAATACAGAGGTCATTTGTAATGTACCGGAGTGCAGAAAAGTGTCAACTCTCCCTTAATGAAACTAGTTTTTTTCATTCTTTTGACCTCAAACAACCAAAAGGATTTTTCTTTGAAAAACCTTTTGCTTCCAATGATGAGACTCTGTATGTTGAGTTCAGCTGTGATTGAATTTATACTACAGCCAAGTTATAAACCCTTGAAAATAGGATTTATAATGGAAATTCCAAGTGCAGTCTTAACTGTAGCAGCCAGCTTGATAGGACAATAGTACTATTCTGTGTACTAATCTATCTGATTCTGTGATTGTGTGATTAACATTCTTCAAACCCAGTGTTCAGGATGAGTCATACTGATCTAATTCTTTACATAACACTTTTCCTTTCTGTGGTGCAGGCCTTGTCTTATAATTCCTAGTCATATGCCAGTGGATATGTTCCTTTAATTTTGGGGAACACAAGACACAGCTGATATCAGTGCCATGGAAATTAACAGTGTTCCCAGCAGTACAGCAGGAGCATGCCTTGTACACTTATTTATCCAGTTAAAGATCAAGTTTTGGGCAACTTTCACTAGTCTGAATTATTAATTCGATATTGTATTTTTTATTTATATAATGTCTATGCAACCTTCTAGTTCTGGCCTCTTAGTTGTTAGACAATCCCATAACATTTACAAATACAATGATAAATATTAAATTTCAGAAACCTTTGAGGGTGAAGACAGGAGAATTGTAACTACTTCTATTTTCTACATGTTCTTTGTAAAAGAGAAATGAAAAACAATTGGCATGATGTTCTGCCCTAGTGATGGATACCGCATGGTGCTGAGTTACTATAAATATATTAAGGTGATCCTAAAAAGGGAAGGCGAGTAACAGGGATGAGAACAATAGCGATAAAGTCACTTTGCTTTTACTGGTCCCTGTAGAAGAAGATCTGGATGACCTTGTCTGGCCAGAATGTAAAAATTCTGATTTGTGAGAATTATGAAGTTTTTGGAAGTTATGTAAATTTCACAGATGAACAAAACCTAGATTTTGACTAAGAGGGGAGAAAGGCAGCATTTGTTACAGCTAACAATTTGGGAGGAGAAGGGCCAAACTTGACTGTGTGTACTATGATGGAGCTGGTGGGTCAAAGAAGGGCTCGAGTCCCCGGATTCCCAAGTGGCAGGCTCTTGCCTCTCCCTTGTCTCTGCTGCCTTGTTTCAGGGAGGAAATGAAATATTTAACTGCGTATATGAAGTAGGACTAATTGCACAGGTGAGATGAAGAGACTGTCTGGGGATGTTGGCTCTGTTCCTCCTGCCTCTTCCTTCGGCAGGGAAAGAGGAGGTGACGACGGTGGCCAGGCTGTCAGCAGCAGAGCAAAAAGTACAGGGGATCTGAACTTCCCTCTCCAAAGAAACACTGATTTATGGAAATGCTACTGCAAACATAAATAGATGAGGAAATTTGGCAGTATGGGCCTGTAGTTCAGTCCTGCTGTAGCACAGTCAGGTCTCCCCGTTACCTTTTGCTGCATTTTTCCTTTTCCCAGGTAGCAAAAGTCTTCTTGCAGCCTGTGCCTCCTTATCCTGCCATCGTGCAATTCATATGGGTGAAGCCTTCTGCTAATTAAACCTGCTGGTGAGCACAGCCAAGGTTCTTGTTCCAGCCACAGGCTCGCCAGGACCCGCGCCTGCATGTGCCTTGCGAATCCAAACACAAATCACACTTTGGGCGAGCTGAAAGCTGACAGCAAGAGGCTGCCGTTGTATCGATTAACTGTGGAAGCAGCACCTGTCCTCAACGGGGTTTGACTGCTGCTCTTTGGGCCCTTAATTTCCACAGACTATTTCTGGCAAATCAGTAAAAGTAACCAAGTAAAGCAAGCTTCTTGTGAATAGGCTTGTGTTTTCTTTAATGGGATCGTCTGCTTGTAAGTTTTCAGGGGTCTGAAAAGTGGAGATGGTTGAAAACCACTAGATTGCTCTGTAAATAACCAGTGAACTATATGTTCATAATCTCTCCACCTCTTCAAAACTGAGGCCTAACTCGTGTTTCAGCTCCTCTTGGAATTTAATTTCTTTTGACATAATCAATTGGGGGACTTTAATTTCTTTTTTTAATAGGTCATGTTATCATAATTTAAATTAATATTCTCCCACAGTTTAAATATATTTCCAAATTTATCCCTGTGATCTTTTCAGCAACATTTTCAAATCTGAAGTGTCAAGCCCTCAGGGGAAAAGAGGGTCACTAATACTAAAATTTGATTGATGCAGTGAGATTACCACTTGAATTTCTATTATATTCTTGTTTTACATTGTCCTGAGTACACATTATTAGCTGTTCTTTTGTTTGTTTAAGCTGGGATTCTGTGAGTGTATATGCTATTGCTTTTGTAATGATGAGCATGAGAAAGACTTTATGCTTTACTTAAAAAATATTTAAATCTTTCAGACTGTTGAAATGGCTCATGACACTAAGTTATGACTTGGCAGAGAAACAGTCACCACTGAGAAAAAGTACTTTTATGTATATTCAGAAAATCTTTAAAAAATATATGATAAGATTTGCAAGTCATATTTAAAGTTTCTTGGGTACTCTAGGATAAACTTAACCCCCCCAAACAAGTCTTTGCCATTTCCTAGGGGGACAAAATTTCTGCAGCTATCCTACCCACCTTTCTGCTTGCCTCTTCCCACATATATGATAAATTTTGAAGGTCTTGGTTGCTCTTATACAAGCTTAGGAGAGGGAGAGGCAGATCGTGGGCCTCTGAGGAGCTCTGTGGAGATGTGGGAGTCCTGAGCCAGGGCACCCCAACTGAGATGTGAACCAAGGGCAGCCATCACCATCCCATGGGGTGGCATATGGGGTCTGTGTAGGATAGATGTGTCTGTTGAGAATGGGGAAAGGATCTTGCAGACCAAAGCAAAGCACACTGGAAACCAGGACTGGTCTAAGAGAGGTGATTAGGGAAACCAGGAGCTCTCTGTTGTAGTGGTCTGTAGGTGGACTCTGGCAGGGATGACAGACTCCTGCCTGGTTCACATCTGTTGAAGTCTCCTTACTGAACTGGACCAATGAAGAATAAACCAAACCTGCCTTTGGGAGCCCTTTCCTGGCTGGATGAGTCTTTGAACAGAGTATTTTGCCTGTGTCAATACTATGACGTGCCTTTTTCTTAGAAGGACAAAAAACCCCACCAAATACAATTTTAACTATCCATTTCTGAGGATTAAAAGAAAACACATGAACATTAAAATTACATAAGCTAAGTGTTCAACAGGAGGGGAACCAGAAGACTTCGGTGAACAGAAGGACCACCTACCCCACCTTCATCCTTTCCCCGTGAATGCTTTGTGAGATGAGCTTATGCAGATTCCCAAGTGTTGGTGTATTCACTGCACATCATATCCATAACTAAATTTATTTCAGTTTACTGCTCTGGTGCAGCCACAGAAGTTGTCATGTATTTGGGAGGAAAACATACTTTGCTCTACTTGCGATGAAGTCTGTATGAGTGAAGACGGGGCTTAGGTCTGGAGCAGGCATGTTTTGCTGCATGTGTTTATTGTTCAGCAGATGTCCTGGTGATTTGGAGATAGTATTCGGGTTTTTGAGAACTACACTCTGGATGAAGTTCTGTTTCACCCTTTTTCAGGTGAAACCATCTTTCTGAGTCAAGTTTCATGCCATCAAGCTGCCCTTTGTTTCCCTGGAGCTTGCCATGGCTTTAGGGGTCACTTTGGAGGGGTGTGGTGGAGAAGTGATGGGGATTTCTTCCCTTCTCCAGCTAGTGGCTGTGTGCCCCCATCCCTGGCTCCTCTCTGCCTGTGACTGTCACAGGAATGACACCAGAGTTACTGCTGCTTATGCTCTCTCATATATCCCCCTTCAAGATTCTTGATTATAGGTACTTAAATATAATTACTGTGGATTTTATAGCACTCTGGGACAAGATGAAGGAGAATTAAAACCAGTGAGGTAAATGTCCCATCCTCTGCTGTTCAGGGAAGACTTTAAGATATTTTTTTAAAGGATAATTTATGAAAACCCTGATCAGATTATGCATCTGTTCCTTGCTATCTCAACATCAACCTCATGGGAGCACCACCAACAGGGCTTGCCAGTAAATTTCTGAAGATCTCTTAGTAATATTAGTCTTTCTGCATCTAGGGAATGTTTTCTGAAGTAAGCAAGTTTATATTTGTCCTAATCTAACTTCTGTTATTAATTTCAGGCTGTTTCTCCAATTTGTTAAAGTCATAACATCCTCTCACACTATCCTGCTAAACATCTTTCAGCTTTCTATCGCCAGACACTTCTTCGTGGTTTCCAGCTTTAATAAACTCAACTGGAAGTCATCTGACTGAACTGCCCTCTGCTTACTGCATTGAAAATTTTATCACCAAAGATTTACAATGGAAATTTTTGTTATTGAGAAAAGAAAGAGAGAAGAGAAAAGAAATCACATATGCCATCAGCAGAGTCCTGGCAGTTTGCCTGGGAGAAGAGGGTAGGCATGGAGGGGTCCAGTTGCAGCAGCTGTGGCCTGTATGCGGACACTGTGTCTCATTCCACACTGGCTGAGGTGAAAGGGAAAGTCCCACTCACTTTAGCATGGACTGAATTGGGGTCCTTTGGCAAGTAACCCTTTTCCCTATAGGAAAAAACAGAGAGAGGGAGAGAGAGAGAGAAGACATCTCAGCTGAACTGAGATCTTAAAGCTCTTAAAGCTCTTAATTAAGATGTTTTTGGTGTGTTCCCTAGGAAATGTTTATAATTTATAAAAAAAAGATTGGATTAATTTTTTTGTGATTACCAGCCTTATCAAATAATTTGCTCTGCAATTGTCTCTGAATACCACCAGGTCATTTAGAAACTCAACTTATTGTTTTATTTATTTTAATGGGAAGAATCATGAATAATTAAAAAAATATGTTTCATCTCTGACAGAAGTCTTTTAGTGGGAGTTCAAAGAAAATTATTCACAAATCAAATTATTTTATTCCAGCGGGAAAGTGAGAGGTTGCATTATTCATTTTTATTTCCATGATGCCATAATACTGTGCAGCACTTTATGCACAAAAATGGAACCATCATTTGGAAAGAAGAAATGCTTTGAAGAGGCAATGTACACATGGACACGAGCAGAAAACCACTGAGGTGAGACTCAAATCTTGCTCATGTCCCTTTCTTCCTTTTCTTCGATTTTCTTTTCCCTCTTTTTCTCTCTCTATCCCCCTCTCCCTGGTTTTAAGTGAACACTGGTTTGGAATTGACAATTTAGATTAGTGAATGATCTAGAAGGAAATACTTCAGAAAAGACTTGAAGGGAGAAAGGGATGTAGCTGTAAAGTGAGCCTCAGCGCATGTGGGTAGCAGTAGAGGTTAGATTAGAGGGACCTGAGAAAGAGTGAAGGCAACACGAATTGCACAGGCAAAAACCATCATTGGTTGGACTAGATGATCTTAAAACGTCCCTTCCAACCTAGGTGATTCTGTGATTCTGTGAAGGCAGTAACTGAAAGTCCTGCTCATCACCATTATTTTTGTTGTCTTTGACGCATCAGGAGGCTCTGCTTTGGGGATTCTCCATGTCAATGACACAGAACAAAGGATAAGAGGGGAGGCAGAGGCACTAGCAAGCAAGGTCCCTGGTACCACCTCACAGACAAGAATAATCCCAAAACCTTTCCTAGATTTATGCCCTTATTCATGGGCTCATATTCATTATCTGTCAAGTGGCATGTTCCTGCAAATGAAAGATAGGCAAATACCCACTGGGGCACCTCCAGTTTGCATCTTGTGGAGGAGACCAGAGTGATGGCCCCATGTCTTCTTTATCTAAGGGGGCTCTGGCAGGGGGAAGGGTGGTAGTAACCAGACTGTGACAACAAATACTATTACAATGTTAGAGGGAAATGATTTTCTTATTTTTACTCTGGTCCCAAACAGAATAACTTAATAGTCTTTTTATGTCAAGCCATCTTCCTGGATTTTGTTTATTTTGTAGCCTTCAGGGTGAATACAATTCAATATTTCACACTGTTTAAACATTTCCTCTCTAAAGGATCAGGCCAAGTTTGTGATAAAGTGACACTGGGGGATGAAAGCCAGGGTCATGGTTGCTGTTAGATCCTGTTCTCTGCAAGTTCTTGTATTGCACTGGCCTCCTAGAGCACCTGGATATATGGCAGCAGCACATGGTGAGGCATAATTAATTTCTGTTGAATGAAGTTTGCTCTGTCTCTCAGTCTGCAGTGTACCAGTTAGGGAGCTGGGAAATGGGGGAGAAACTGGTTTGTCTTTTTGTATGCCTTCCTGTATGCTAGAAAAGGCAAAGAAAAGGGAGTGTATTTTGCCACAGTTTGGAAGGTGCCACGTTGTATGATGGTCCCTGCTTCCCATCAGAGTTCATCCACAGCTTCAGGTATGTCTAATGGATGATCTGTCTCCTGGCCAGAGATTCGCTATTTGGGCTGATGGCCACTCTAGGGACTCTATCCTGGAAGGACTTCTGGAGACCAGCACAGCCCTAAGCAGATGTTCGGGCACTCAGGACAGCTTGTTGGGCACCTGTGTATTATTTATTTACTAGGTTGTCTATAGTGCTGTCCTGAAAGGCATGTGGGCAGCTCAAAAACATGGAATGGCCTGAGGAGGCAGGGAAGTGTTCCCACTGCTTACCCAATGAGGAATGAAAAGAGGATAATTTATCACAGGCTCTCCCTGATGGTTTGGTTTGTGTTTTGGTTTTTGGTGTTTTTTTGTTGGTTTGTTTATTTATTTATTTATTGGGGGGTGGGGGGGTGGGGGGGTTGTGTTTTTGTTGTTTGTTGTTTTCGTGTCTTTCCATCCCATGTGTTCTTCTTGGTTATTTGTGGCATTACCTGCTTTATAAAACATGAAATGATACAAACATCAGAGCTTGCCAAGAGTACCAGGAAATATTAATCAAACCTCTCTATAGTTTGCTATGTTGGTCATGTGAAATGTGGTATGGAAACTCATATCCAACCAATGCAGAGGATACTGAAACAAATAAGTACTGAGCCTGCACCTGACTAGTATCTCTGTAAAATGGAGCACTGCAAAAAGGCAGAGCTTGCAGCAGGGACATTGTCTTTCCAACACAGCTCAGGCACAACATCTTGTAGTGTTAACCTGTAGTGTTAAGCCTTCAGAGTTGTCTAATAGATCTGTAGTAGAATCATATAGAATCATAGAATTGTCTAGGTTGGAAGGGACCTTTAAGATCATCTAGTCCAACCACCAACCTAACTCTGATAAAACAAACAAAAATAAAACAAAAAACAACATCACTAAATCATGTCACTAAGCACTATGTCAACCCATCCTTTGAACGCCTCCAGTGATGCCTCAACCACTTCCCTGGGCAGCCCATTCCAGTGCTTACCCAATGAGGAATGAAAAGAGGATCATTTAAGTAGAAATAGACAAACTTCTGACAAACAAATGCTCTATCCTGCAAGCTGCATATGCACTCTTTGATTGATGGGGTTTTTCTCCCCACTAAGGTTTATATAACAGAAAAGAAACCTGCTGTAGTTTCTGCAGGTTTCTATGGAGAGAAGCTTATGGATACAAAGAAATAAGCTTAAGCAGGCACCTCTTTCCTATTAAACTTTATGGGTTTTGATTTAGCACAGAAGTTGAAGACAACTTGGTGTTTTTTCTCCACTGCCAAGGTTGTAATTTGAATTTCTGAGCTACTTGAAGGTCAGTAAATTGTGTTTCTATAGGTCTCTGCAGAGCTACCTGCAAAGGTAACAGTGCAGGGGTACCGAGAACCTGGAGGCAGCAGAGGCTTGTATGCATCAACCTGCTGCTATTCTTTGAGAAGATGTGATTATGCAGGGACAGATTACTTTCCAAGAAAACAATCTTCCTCAGGAATTTTTAAACTGATTTTGTTTGTTTGAAAACTGCATACGCTCACTGAAAACGTAAGAATATCGTTTCTGTCCCCATGGGGCTTCTGGAGGAAAAATAGTGCCTAAAATAAACCCACACTGCATTAATCCTAGATCTATTTTTTTGAGGAGATTAAACTATTTCTGATGTGCATTTAGTAATAAGCTCTGGAAACAACCAAGAGACTCTAGGTGGCCAGCTGCTCCTCTGGGCTGAGCAAGTCAGTACAAATAAGTGACTTGGGCCAGGGAGAAACTGTTGTTCTGAAAGAGGAGTTACTGATGCTATGGAGTTGACCTACTCTCTGTACACCTGTGTCCAGGCCCTGGTCTGGCCATTGCCCTCTTTGGTACCACTGCCTGAGGATAACCCCTATCAACCTTCCCCAAACAAAAGTGCCAATACACTGGAGGACATCATCCGGGTGGAAAAACTCTGGTCATGATATTGATGATAGACAGTGGTGTCTGCACAAGTAAAATTTTTGGTTGGCCGTGCTTCCCACAAGGAAATGAAGGAACGGTCATAGCAGCCGTATATGATGATGGTTTCCCTTGAGGGTTAAGAACACTTCTTACAGTTTGCTACAGTGGCCGAAAAATTCATCATCTTATGGGAAAAGTAAATGGAGTTACCCTGCCCATGTTCAGCAGAAATAGAAAGAAGAGCAATGAGGAGGAAAACCAGAAAATAAAAGGCTGTGGTGGCTGGCACTGGAACCAAGCTAAGTGACATTTGCTTTGGTGTTACAGGATATGACTGGGGCAAGGGAAAAAAAGATATTCCTTCTTGTAACCCATGCCTAGGTACAGGGCTGGTGTATCAAAGCACATGATGCTGCTTGAGGTTTTATAGATGCCCAGTCCCAAGGAGGTTGCTCCTTGACATGTTTGTCAGGAACATGCCCTGAGCACAAAAGCAGCACTCAGAGCACAGTCAGGTTGTACCAAAAGCCCCTCATGTTCCCGAGGGGACTACTTGCATTACACCAGAGCATCCTGCAGGCCACCAAGGCTACCTGTCCTGGAACAACTCTGACACAATCCTTGCTGGGTGAGAATCCTACAATAGACCTCCCATGGATGAAAAGAGAGATCCTGTGATTAGTAATGTTAAACGCTGACAAAAGAGCCATAGAAACTAAAGGGAAACCTAAGTATTCTGCTTTTAATACATTATTTAAGAACCTTGAGATGTGCTGTCTCAGCCTGTGATGAATACTGAAAACCTTGCTGAATTTTTCCATGGAACTGAATTAAATGAAGTTGAATTTGCAGTGATATTACAGCTTATACCTTTGCTGATGTGTCAACATTACATGACTGTTTTTTAAAGGGCTCAGAAGAAATTCCCAGTATGACAATGCAGTGCTGTGGTGAGAGCACCATTGTTTGCATGTCATGGTTAATGGGAGAGGCACAGAAAGCAACGCTGTCTGCCCGGTGTGCCAACATCTGACCACATGCCCCTGGAACAGCTCCAGGGCTTTGGGGCATTGATTCTTGCGGAGCTTCTTTACAGCTAGAGCACATTGTCCCCTCAGAGACCAATTGGCTTGGTCGGATCGGCATCACTGTTTAAGGAGGCTTACATTCAACAGTGGGCTGCCTCTTTTAATAGTCTTCTGTCATTATGTTTGTGCCGTGATTGTAAGGACTTTCAATCCAATGCGCAGATGAAAATACAACTGAGGAGGTATAAGAATATCATAATGATATTTTTCAGGAATAAAGAGAGCTACAATTTTCCTGTAGAACTGATCAACTCCAAAGACAGTATCTAACGCTGTTGCCTAGTGTTATATACAGCTCTGTTTTGTCAGTCAAGGGCAGAAGGGTTATATTTACCTTTTTAGTTAATAGACTTCTTAGTCTTGCCTTCTATTCTGGAGTGTATATTGAAATTTCTGTCTGTTCTGGGCCAAACAGTGTTGCTGTGCTGTACATCATTAGTGCCAGCATAGCTTTCTGTCACAGAGCAGCCCTGCCTATAGCCCCGATGCACTCTTAGAATCATAGAATGGTTTGGGTTGGAAGGGACCTTAAAGATCACCGAGTTCCAACCCCGCTGTCGTGGGCAGGGACACCTCCCACTAGAGCAGGTTGCTCAAAGCCCCATCCAGCCTGGCCTTGAACACTTCCAGGCATGGG
>JAOQGH010000001.1:189059921-189078355 GCA_025769975.1 Gallinago jamesoni | reverse complement strand
GGCCCTCCGCTGGACCTGTTCCAACAGGTCCATGTCCTTCCTGTGTTGAGGACTCCAAAGCTGGACGCAGTACTCCAGGTGGTATCTCACAAGTGCAGAGTAGAAGGGTAGAAGCACCCCCTGAGACCTGCTGGCCACACTTCTCTTGATGCAGCCCAGGACACAGTTGGCTCTCTGGGCTGCTGGTGTGCACTGCCGGCTCATTGTTGAGCTTCTCATCCACAAGCACCCCCAAGTCCTTCTCCTCAGGGCTGCTTTCCAGCCATTTTCTGCCCAACCTGTATTTGTGCCTGGAATTGCCATGTCCCGGGTGCAGGACCCTGAACTTAAACTTATGCAATTTGTACAAGCCCACCTCTTCAGCCTGTCCAGGTCCCTCTGGATGGCATCCCTTCCCTCCAGCATGTCAACTGCACCACCGAGCTTGGTGGCATCGGCAAACTTGCTGAGAGTGCACTCTACCCCACTGTCCATTTCTCTGACAAAGATGTTGATGAGCACTGGTCCCAATACGGACCCCTGAGGAACACCACTCACCACTGGTCGCCACTTGGACATTGAGCCATTGACTACAACCCTTTGAGTGCAGCCATCCAGCTAGCTCCTTATCCACCGAGTGGTACATCCATCAAATCCATTAGTTTCCAATTTTGAGACCAGGATGTCGTGTGGGACAATGTCGAATGCTTTGCACAAGTCCAGGTAGATGATATCAGTTGCTCTGCTCTTGTCCACCAAGTGTGTGGCCACTTTGGGGCTCTGGGATCATGGCAGTAAACATTGAAGTCATCATCTGTGTTCTGGAGGGAATGTGGCAGGTTCCTTGCCTGCTTCCTTATGAGGCTGCTGGTGGTAAGAAGTGTTTGAATTGGACCATGTGAACAGTTTTCTTCATTATAAAGAATCGAGTGACTTTCATCCTTTTTTCTTTTCTCCAACCTGTAGACATTTGTGGTGTTCTTTCTCCGATCTAAATAATTTCTGGTTGTCAAAAATCTCTTCTTATTCCCACTTTGCTGTCTTTAGCATGAAGCTCATAGAAATCTACTCTGTTGCCATGATTTTTCCTTTCTTCCCTCCAGTTTTCTCACCCTCTGATTCCTCAGTTGGTGCAAGAAAATTCACTGTGGGTGCCATGTTGAAGCATAGTGGGAAGGAGAATAAAGGCAGCAGCTAAAGAGGACATTTCCCCCTCCATCTATTCTGTGTGTTTTCATCAGGCACAACATGAAAGGAGACCTTTCACTGCCTCACACACTTCTATGGCAGAACATCCTTTTGGAAAGCTTTTTCTTGGAGCAGCGTGGCCAGGGCCTTCTTGCCATTGTTTGGTTTGGAGGGCTTTCATGGGGCAGGGCGAAGTCAGGGCTGGGCCTAGAGAACAGACCTTTGCAGAGGGGTGCACAGGGGTGCACGGGACCTGGGGACTCTGCTGTTGGGGTGTGAGAAGTGGGAACACTTTATGTACAGAAAGTGGAATTGTGGAAAAAGACAGTATTTGCCCTTTGTCTTCTCCTCTGTTCCAATTAATAACCTCAGATATAGTTGTCATGGTCTGTTTTCAACATATACAGCTTCCATGTACATGCATTTTATTTGGGCTGCTGTCACCCCAGCTCTGCAGGTACCAAGCTCATAAATGCTGTCAGCCCACCCACCTTCCTTCAACTCAACTCTCCCAGCATAAGAAGAATTACCTGCAAGTCTTTCTCTTCTAATGAATGTCTTCACTCAGGTCCTTGAAATGAGCGATCCCACAGCTCAGCATCCTTTCCTCTCCTACCTGAAACCCACCACAGTGCTTGGGGCCACCTGCATCTACTTTTTGCAGAGTGTGGAACGGGAAGAGGGTAGAACATTGCCTGGGAAAAGACCTGGGAGAGTCCTTTGGAAACTTGGTTTCTTGACCGCCACAGGCAGGAGGTGGTAAGCTGCAGGGACGTGCTGGCTGGATGCTGCAGAGACCATGCGGAGAAGTGGTGTGATCTGCCCCACAGCAGTAGCTGCTCCCCCCGCACTTCCCGCTCTGTGCCTCTTCCTGCACCGTGTCTGTCCCGTGCAGAGCCGGGCAGCGAGGGCTGATGCATCCATGGGGTGCAGAGCTGCTCTGAGCAGTGCATCTCTCACAAGCTTCTGGTTGTCCTCAGCCCTCGCTGATGCCTGTCATAGGACAGAAAGACAACAAAAAACTTAAAGGTATAAAATATATGGTATTTACAATCTTTAAATATAAGCAATCCATCTGCTTATAAAGGTGAAGAGCAGGTTAACATTGGGTCATTACATATATATGTTTATCTATCTGAAAAAAGCACGGTGTGTTTAAATCACGTTGTATTTAGGTCAGCACAGTGTAGGAGCAGTCCCTGCTCTCCCATTATGAGATGGGTGAGGAGCCAGCAGTGGCAGCTGCTGCCCAGCAGCCAGACCAGCAGGTGCTCCTCAATCTAAATACTCTGGGCACCCGCAGTCACGCCTGTATTGCTGGCTCGCTAAAACCACCTATCTCTACGGGAACGAGAGAGCCTCCCCGCTTTTCAAGTGACTAATGTCTCCCTGATGCCCATGGCCGAGCACAGCCCCACACCAGAGCCCTTGGGTGCAAGCAAAGGGAGGGCAGGAGGCCAGCGGCGCAGCGGGGGCTCCGGGCGACACACGGTGCTGATGTATGGTCCCGCTGCCCACCTCATGCATTTAGGGAATTACTGCACGAACCACTGTGGCTGTTCCTTGCAGCCAGCAGGTGTGGCAAGTGCTTTAGTGCCTGGAAGCTCGCAGGCTTCGTCCCTCAGCGTGGTGTGTGGTGGTGAGCGGGCAGGGAGGCGGGCAGGGGTCGTGCTACCAGCATCAGCACAGCGCATCCCCCCTGGCTTCAGGTGAGGAGCACCCCAAACAAGTCCTGGGGGGAATCACCTGTGCTCAGGTATAAACCTAAAGCAAGAGGTTATAAGACATTTGGGCTTTTCTCCTCCCTCCACATTTACAACCAGCAAGCTCTGTGCAAGGGCAAGTTTCCACTGGGAAGTGAAGAAGCCTTCTGGTGCTGACTGAGCTAAATGCACAAAAAAGGTGACACAGAGGTGGTAGAGCAGTGCCTGGCCCAGGAGATGACTCATTGCTTTTGCAGAGGAGCATCCAGGCAAGCATCTGCATGGCTTTGTGCGGGTGTTCAGGTTTGGTAGAGGGGTTCCTGCACTGAGATCATTACCAGCACATAGTGGCCTTCCCATCTGTTTATTTCTCTATCTGTAAATGCAAAATATTTTTTTTTTTAATTAAACCTGACCTTACTTGGGAATTTAGAGTTTTTTTCTATAGGTAGTGAAGAGCTGTTCTTTGTATCTGGCTACTGGCAAATGTGCTGTGTGCATCTTACAGGCAGTTTGATACAGTGTAAATGCAAATCTTTATCATGAAGGCAGGCAACAAATCAGCTTTTGATCAGCCATGAGATCAACTCCTACTTGATGCTTGTGATGTTGAGGTGTTCTGATAAATTGAGCTGATTCCTGTAAGTCATTTTTCAAGCTTTCTTCCCTACTTGATTATCAAAGATAGCAGAGTGCATAATTCATGGCCTTTCATATTCATGTTTATATTTTTGGTTTACGGTAGGCGAATGCATTTGCCATTTTAATTAAATATATGCCCACCCACTAGTGAGTTATTGGAATGAGGATTAACCTGATAAATACATGTACTTATCAGAACTCAACTTCAGGAAGGAAGTTCTTTCTGAGACAGTCTCCCTGCTGGCAGTTCTGCAAGGTTTTTAGCTTCAGCATATTTGGACCATTGCATGTGTCTTCCTTTTGGTACAATTCTCCTTTCCCTACTGCTAATGTTGTTGTGTCTCTAGGCTAAAAAGTAGGAGAACATTTTGACATGGAACACTGCATGAAGCTGCTTTTGAGGCTCATGTGACAGCCTTCCTCTGCTCTGGAGTCACTTCTAGGTACTTTCAAAAATTTTGTTTCTTTTACTTCTTTTTTTTCTTTCAATAGCAAATAGTGCCATAATGGTTTGGCTTTCATGGTCTGTACTTCAGTGATGACATGATAAGGCTGGACATGAGCCGGCAATGTGTGCAAAGCCCAGAAAGCCAACCGTGTCCTGGGCTGCATCAAAAGAAGTGTGGCCAGCAGGTCACAGGAGGTGATTCTGCCCCTCTACTCTGCTCTGGTGAGACCCCACATGGAGTACTGTGTCCAGCTCTGGGGCCCTCAGCACAGGAAAGACATGGACCTGTTGGAGTGGGTCTAGAGGAGGGCCACAGAAGTAATCAGAGGGATGGAGCATCTCTCCTATGAAGACAGGCTGAGAGAGTTAGGGTTATTCAGCCTGGAGAAGAGAAGGCTCCAGGAAGACCTCATTGCGGTCTTTCAATATATGAAGGGGGTGAGAAAGATGGGGAAAGGCTTTTTAGCAGAGCCTGTAGTGGCAGGACAAGGCGAAATGGTTTTAAACTACAAGAGGGCAGATTTAAACTCGATATAAGGAAGACATTTTTTTATGTTGAAGGTAGTGAAACACTGGCACAGGTTTCCCAAAGGTGGTGGATGCCCCATCCCTAGTAACATTCAAAGTCAGACTGAACGGGGCTCTGAGCAACCTGATCTAGTTGAAGATGTCCCTGCTCATTGCAGGGGAGGTTGGACTAGATGACCTTTGAAGGTCCCTCCCAACCCAAACCAGTCTATACTTCTATGATATGCCAACAATGTATAAACTCTCTGCAAATGAACTGATGTTTGTATTCAAAATGTGCATAAGGATAGTGTACCCTTTGGGGTGCTTTGAAAGATGTCCTTTTCCACTAGTTAATTTTTATTTTCTTCAACTTTTCTGCTCTTTATTCACACATTTGCACTAACACCAATTCTAATATCTTTCTGACCTGCCGCTGTACTTTGACAGGTTGCCTGCACCTTGTCTCCTGTTCTTGTTGCAGCACAGATGAGGTTACTCTGGTAATGGGGGAGTTGCATGAACTCACCATTTAGTGTAGGTTGGCTGTATATCAATACAGTGGTTGGTTACCAGAGTGGAAAGACTTCTTTCCCACAGGGATGTGGTGAGAAGGGAACAAAAATTCTCTTGAAACAAGTTTCAAGGTTCTGTGTCCCTTTTTGGCCCACTACTCCCAAATTCAGGTGCTGCTGGTGTATGGGGTTGCTTTTCTCAATTACAAGGTGAAGAAGGACTGCTCTTATCTTGTTTTCTTTTTTATGCAGACCAATAACAATTTTTCAGTGTGTCTGCTGTGATCTGAGAGATGTCCTTCTGGGATGTACACCCATCTTCATGCCTCTCTTCTCAGGGACTGGATGATTGTGCACTGCTGGGATTATAATTCTCATTTTTTATTTGTTTTCAACCAATATTTTAAATTCCTGGTGGTATCATCATGGCTTAGCTGGAGGAGAATGGTAAAAAATATGTTGGTGTTGAATAGAATGGAACGGAACGGAACAGAATAGAATAATTCCAGCTGGCAGGGACCTACAATAATAATCTAGTCCAACTAATTAACAAGGCTTCAGAAACTCACTCTTTCCTCCTTGTAGCTCACACAAATACTTAAGAGAGAGGGGAGAAGCAAAAAGTAGTATATTTTGTCCCTTTCTGTGCCAGTTTTAGAGGCAAAAGGCACCAATCTCTTACAGCTAGCCATGGATACTATTCTTTATCCTTGCAAATAAGGGAGTTGGGAGCTAAGACTATTACTTTTTCTACACCAGCTCCTGAAATAGATCATGGTCTTTCTAATGATTGTGTTTGCAATGCTCCTTGCTCTGCCATTTAAATTCCTGATGGCATTGCACACTCTTATGTCTGTTTCAGCATCACCAGTAGCATTTTTGTGCCTGCCAGCAGTTCCAGAAGAAGAGCCGTTGTTCCCTGGGATATGTCCCACAAACCTGTCCATCCGCTGGTTGTGTGACACTGGTCCTTGTTTGTGCTGCTGGGTCAGTTATCAGCTCTGACAAGTCACAATATTCTGGTGCTTTTAAACGTTGTAATAAGAAACCTCTTCTTTCCTCTGTGGATCCAAACTCTGAGTCCGTATTCTGTCGTGATTCATAACCTTGGCAATACCACGATGCTTCTTTTAGATGTTATGGATTGAAGCCTTTTCTTAATGAAATCCATGCCAGCGGTGCTCCTGATTTCCCAACAGGCCAGGTTGGAATGAACTGCTCTACGTTCAACAGCTGTAGCAGCCATCACCTCCTGTAGCCTTCTGTGGAAGGAATCCCAGTCCCACCCCTCCTCAGGGTAACTTCTCCTCTGTCATTTGCAGCTGAAATGCTCCATCAGCTTTGCAGCATGTTACCCTAGAAAAAAAATTTGCTGAAGTGGTGGCCTTTAATGTTACTTGACAAACTGGAGGTCCGTTACAAAAAAATAGCTGCTTGCACTGCTTGCACACCCTACACTGTACAGAACAAACAGGGTAGAAAATGACTAAATTCTAGTGCTTCTTGTATTAAAGAAAATAGGAAAAAACCACTGCCAATTGCTAGCACTTCCCATGTGCCAGGGAATCCTTGATAATGCTTTCTTCTGTGTTGTTATGGTCATATGTTGAATTGTGGGAAAGATCTGATCAAGCAGTGATCGGCCCTGCCATGGATGCTCATCTGGAAGGTGGAGTCTTCTATCTGTGCTGGCTGTTATGCCTGCTCATTGTTACGTCTTTGTGTTGGCCTCTATATATCCAAATTTTGAGAGAAAACACTCCTGATCTTCCATTCCAAGCCAACTTCATCTAGTGTTAGCTTTGCAGATACAGCAGAGTTCATGAGCACATATAATACAGCTACTAGAATATTATTCTGCGGGATCATTTTAGCTTTGTAGGAACATTTGCAACCTGTGCAATTAATGTTGCAGTTGTTTTCACCCAACTGCTCACTTACTGGAAGGCAGCAGAAGGTGCTTTCTGTGATTAAGACATTTCTAGTTTGTGCGTGGGGGAGGATGCATGCCATTTTCAGCCTATGAGTATGGCTGGGGAATCTCCAAGCTCAAATTAGCCAGCAGCTCTGTATAAGTGGGATTCGGGGCTATAGTTAACACGTAAGTGGGTCTGAATGACAGCCTTGGTCCTTGGACAACTGAAAGGGTCTGTAGCCATTATGGCCTGAAGCTCAGCTGGGTCCACTGAGGATGACCACAGTTCAAAAGTCCCTTGAATGGGCGCATGAGAAGATTTTGAGGCCTGCAGCTGGCACTCTTGGAACCCCTATTCTTGTCTTTTTACATCTGGTTTTGGTTAGCAATATGTACTTTTGAAATATATAGCAACTTCTTTGTATGAAGCACAATCCTCTGTGGTCTTGGAAGTGTCCTGCATACTGTGCTCTGTTCAAAACAAGCTCATTGGAGGTTTGGCAAATATGATATTATGTCATGCAGTGCTGTGCTGGATAATGTGAACTTTAGCTGAATTACTTGGAAAAAATGACAGTAATAATCAACTATCATCACACAGAGCAGTCCTGTGCTCAAATAAATCAGTTGCCAATTTCTGCCAGACTCTGCAAGCAGTGTCATAAATTATCAGCAGCTCCTTGCAGTTCTGTCTCTGGCATTTTGAACAAATGCAGTAATTTCTAAACAAGTATGTGTCTTCCTGTTCAGTCTGGGGTTTTTTTTTTGTTTTGGGGTTTGGGCTTTTTTGTAGGCATGGGATTTTTTTGGTGCCTCCTTTCCCCCCCTCCAAGAAATTCCCTTTGAATCTTTCCTGTCTATTGCTTTCTTTGGAATTAAAACTTTCTCAGCTGCAGTCATTTAATCAGTTTTAGCCCATGCTCCACAGGGAAATGTTTTTCCATTCCAGAATCCATAGACATTGCCAGGAGCTTCTTGTTCTTGTGCAGGCTGGCCTGATGACACCTAATTTCTTAGAAGTTTCACTTGTATCATAATTCCCTTTTCGTCTCATGACTTTTTCTGGCTTTCTTATATGCAGACAGTAGCAACTGTTATAATATCACATGTCCTTGTTCTCAGGCCTCCCTCCTCTTTGGCATTACATGAGGAAGAAGCTGTTACAAGCCTTTTTTTTTTTTTTTTTGCCTTTTTACTAGTGTTTTGTACATATAAGATCATGTACTGAAGTTTTGCTGGTAGAGCCAGATTTCTCCTGAGGATATTCCCAAGAGATTTGACACCTGTTGCAAACATTACTATGGGGCAGTGCATGTGTTAATCAAACTCCTGATTTCTAGGGTCAAAAGAAAATAATTCCTTTTTGATCTGAGTATGATATGCTCTATTTTCTTTGGGTTTCTTCCCCACCGGAACATGTTCCTGCAGTAATTCTGCTCCAACCGCTCCTCATACAGCAGGTCACAGAATCACGTAGTCATGGAATTGTCAGAGTTGGAAGGGACGTCTAGAGATCATCTAGTCCAACTTCCCTGCTAAAGCAGGATTGCCTAGAGCACATCGCTCAGGACTGCATCTAGGAAGATCTCCAGAGAAGGGGACTCCACAACCTCCCTGGACAGCCTGTTCCAGGTCTGAAGTGCTGTTTTTGTCATAAAGTAGATTTGCTGTGAGGGTGACTGCATCTTTTGTACTTGACACTGCTATTCCAGTAGTGTCCTTTTCAATTCTTTTGGAGAGTTAGTATTTTTAACTAATGTTGCTTTCACTTGAATTGAATTCCTTCATTTCCTCAAAGGTGACCAAAATTGCTTTGCTACATATTGATTTGTGATCTGCTGTCTCTGGGTTTTGGGAGGAGCGTTTCTAGGTTTTATTGTGCTGCTTTCTGGTGCTGCCAGTTTGTCCAGCCTGTCAGTTCTTACTTTCTAGGAGTATTTCTGCATAGTTGCACATAGCCCACGACCACCATTTTCCCTTTTCTCTGGGGTGCACAGAGCGACCCGCTCTCCTAAGAGATGGCCTTGATTTGCATATACTGAATATGCTGCACTTTCAGGTCTGTCAGGACTTTCTCCTCTACTGCCAGGCACAGTGCTGCTTTTCATGGCACATGCTGTACCTCCTGCAGATATCCTGTGTTCCTGTACTTCTTGCTTCTTACTCAGTGCTTCAGGTGGCTATTGCCCAGCTGTCTTTTTACTGGATTTATCACGTATGTGTTGTGATGGTTGCAAATGAACTCCCTTCCCTGATCTTTGGATGCATCACAACTTTTTTCTATTCTTTGAAGCTTTTTCTAATATTACATTTTCTCGATTTTTTTTTTTTTGCTTATATGATTCTGAGGTTGCTGTATTTAATATCTATTCTTCACCAAGTGGTTCTCTCCTGTGAAAAGAATTCTTTTATTAACAGCAATACCCCTAGTGGTCCCTATTCCTCATCCCAAAAAGGTTTCCTTATATAAAGATGGATTTTGAGGAAAACCATGGCTTACCTGCATTTTCCTTAACTGGCTTAGTGAGTCTGCCACTAGAGACCTTGCTCTATATATTGACCTTGCCTTCTTGCCCATTAAAAGGTCTTTCAGACCAGTTAGGTTCCTAAAGTCTTGTGAAAACCAATTCAGTAGAAATAAAATTAACATTGACCTGCAGGGGGGTTGGACTGTCACCAGAACTAGCAGGGGGGGTTCGACTAGATGATCTCCAGAGCTCCCTTCGAAGCTCAGCCATGCTGTTGTTCTCTTAAGTTTCTCAATTATAACTTAGATGTAATTTACCCTGCTTTTATGGATATGTAGGATCCATCTAATCTTTATATTGTGTTCAGGTTCGAAGCAGGGAGAAAAGTGATGACAGTCATTATTTATTGGCTGCATTCAACTCTTCCTAAAAGTAATGCTCCTTAAATTGTTAACTTTTACCTTATCCATAAACGTACTGCATTGCCACCCATTGGGAAGCTGCCTGCCAAAGCATAAAGCGTTATAAAGATGCACTGCACCTTCTTTACATCTGTAATTTCTCTAGCTCCTACAGATTCTCCTGCATAGTGCAGGTGTACCACACACGTTGGTCACTGTGGGCAGCCCCTGCTGCAGGGGTGCAGCTGGGCAGGGAACCCGCTCCTGTAGCCAGTGCAAGAGCTGATGCTCATTTTGGGTCCCCTACCCAGACCTCCCAGGACCTTCCTGCCTCCCAGGGCTGGAAAGAGCAATTAGGCAGTCTAACAGAGATGTTAGGGTGCTGCAGGCAAGGTTCTGCTATGTAGGAAAACCTCTCTTGGAGGGGTTTCCAGTGCAGAAATCTCAGGCTGCAGATTCCTTGTTTCTGTGTAGTCAAAGGTACGTGTCTTACCTCTAATAATCTGAAGTGATACTCTGCATATGTAGCTGGACGTATGACAAAGAAATCTCTGATAAGAAGGCATATTTAATGTAACGTGCATTTATCTGAGATGAGATAAATTACCATTAGACCATCATTTCTCTTGGAGTCCACATGATCATTTGTAATCAGTGCTCTAAACCGTAATGTTTTGAGACATGAAACGCAAGCCACGTTTAGGCGGTTAGGGCTTAGCCCACCTTAGGGCTTTGCTAGCCCTAAAGGTCAGACTAGTAGGCTAGTGAGAAATGTTCCTGGAGGATGTATTTCTTCAATATTAATATAAGGAAGATGTATACTTGTGTACGTGTTGGGAAATTTGAAGGCCCAGCTGTGAAAATTAAGTGATAGTAATCACCTGTAGCCTGAGGACACCTGCCTGTTCTGCATCTTTGGTGGGTAACACTGGACCTTTACGTCTGTTGCTGTTTGGAGCTGTGATAAAATTTCTACCACTTTTTGCAAAAGAATTAAGTGTTGTCATATAAGAAATAGTTTTCACATTTCTGAGGAACTTTGGTCTTCAGAAAAGTTATGCTTTTTCTCTAAAGCAGAAAATGTATGTTCGCCATAAAAATACTCCTTGCTAGAGGAAAGAGCGAATATACTCATGAAAGTATTAGTTTACATATGTGAAAACTTGTGATCTAAAAATGAGTGTTGAAGGTTCTTTCATTCTTTCTTTTTGCAGCTCTCTACATCACTGACCCGCTGGCTAAGATGTTAATTCAAAGTTTCCCAAACTGTTTTCTGAAATCCCCGATGCTGCTCTGCAGAGAGTAGACAGCTTGTTTGGTAACAGCTTCCTCCTCTTTGGCTCAGGCAAGAAGCTGTAATTTAAAGAGGACATCTGAAATTTTATTCCTGCTGTTGTTTTTTCCCGTAAGCAAGCAGTTTGTTTAGCTGCTCTAGGGAAGGTCTACGGCCAGGAAGACTTTTCTCTACAAACCAATCATTTAGGCAGTAACATGTGCACCAAGAAATAAAATCTGAAAAATAGGATCACCACAAATTATTTGTGATCTGGTATTTGTGTGTGTCAGCTGCTGGATGGTAGTAGCCCATAAGCACATTCTCATCTCATGACATGTCAAGGTAAGTGCTAGACCCCTTTTTCCTCCCTTAGTGGCAGCATCCGATACCTCCTGTTTGCTGAGAAGCGAGAATGGACAGAAAAGCACCTCCTCCAGATCAGATGGCATGCAGTAACTTAGTTCTTTTAGTTACACTTTTCCATGTATCATGTGGGCAAGTTTTGAGAGGTGTCTGGTACGTTATGTCTCTTCACAGCTTAGGGTGAAGTGACCTTGTGCAAGTGCTCCCACTTTTACCTCCCCGATGCCAGCAGAGAGCTGCCAGCCCCTCATCAGGCTCCTGAGCTTCTGCTCCCTTCCCCTCCCAACAAATAAACACCATATGAGTGGTAAGGATGGGACTATCTGCAAGGTTTCCAGTGCTGGGGCAGTGCAGGTGTGGGTGTTGACAGAGGTGACCCGATAATTGCAAGTTCATCTATTTTGTTTTTTGTTTTGTTTGTTTTCTGGGCTTTTTTTTTAGTTTGGTTTGTTTTTTTATGTTTCCAAGGAGGTCTTCACTGTTCAGGAGGGTTTCTGAGCACCCTTCCTCCCTTCCTTCACCTCAGTTAGTTTCCTCTGCTCACTTCAATCTCTACATCTCTAGTTCCATCTCCTGTGCATCCTTCTTCCATCGTTCTGGGCTGCGCTGGCAGGCAGGGCGTCTTCTTCACTCCCCTGCCCCAGGAAAGCTGCATTCTGCTGCCTGGCACAAGAATATGCCGCCACAAGGGCAACTTCAACTGCTTCTTCTTTCAGCACGTCTTGCATATTTAATTGCTTTTGCTAGCGTAGAACGTAATGGAGGGTCTCCGGTGGCCAGTCCCCATGTACCCTGTGAGCGAATGAGCAGAGACAGCCCGCAGCCCGCCCTTCGCCTCCACCCTTCGGCAACCCAGTAGTTGCTGATAGTGTTCAATGCTCATGGGCTGCCTGATTGACAAAGGACTGCGTTTCCCCAATAATGAACAAGGACATGGGTTTTTCCTACTTACATTCTTCGAGTTCCTCAAAAAATCAGAAATGTACCCTAGAAGGTGAAGTATGAAGGGTTTTCATGCAGGGGGAACAGAGCTGTTGTTTTCAGCACAGAAACACTGTGATGTTCCCAGGTGCTCAGAAAGTATGACTGTCTTCAGCTTTCATAGAATTAAGCAAAAGTTCTCCTTCACGCTCTTTGTCTTTTTCCTAAAAAAGACTGCCAAGACTAATGCCTCTCTATTTTGTTCAAAAATCCTGATTTACTCCTTGGTTTTTGATAACAGACTGGAATCCAAAAGTATTTTCATTTGTTGATACTCTGATGTGGTTTTGAGTTCAGGACTTTTCTATTTTTCGAACAAAACCTAAAGACATCAAAGGAAATTTGGAGAAAAAAAGGCATGTATTTTATCAACTGCTTCAGGAAAGACCATTTCCCAGCTGTTGATGACGGAGCCACAAACAGCTTTAAACAGAGGAAACAGTACTTCAATACCTTAAACTCCACATGTAAACAATGCAGAGCAAGGCTATGGCATGTCCACCTCAGTTTCTAAAAATGTGTAGCTATTAACATTTCTACCTACATTTGGGCACACTCTCAAAGAGCATGTATGGTGTTTATCATATTATCCAAAGTCTATTCATGTTTTTGTCCAAGACTAGGTTCTTAATTATAAATAATTAAGATTTTAAAAGTTTTTCAATTGGCTTGAAAGTTTGGTAAATAATTTAGCTGCAGAGCTTTGTTAAGAATGCTCTTTATTTTTTTGTTCTTGGCCTGTACATGTCCTACATACTGATGTCTAAATCAATTGAAGAGGTTCCCAAAGGAAGTAAAAGAATAGCAGCTGCAATTCCATGAGCAAGAATATATCCATTGCAGACATTTTTAGTTCTGTATATAGAGTTTTTAAGCTCTGATTTATTTGTAAGACTTTAGGAAGAAACTCAGTCATCATTTGGAGCTCAGTGAAGATCTCTGGCTAATGCAAGATGTGGCTTAAATACTATATCTTACATTGACATAACCAGGCTAGCACCCCAGATATAGGGAGCAGCTACCTGCCCTAGTTTTGAACTCTAAGTACACCAAACACTAAGTACTGTTTCTTAAGTGGGTTTAACAGCCTGGATTGAAAGGAGTTTTGTTTGACCCAGGTTGGTAGTTTGGAAGTACCTGTGCTACCTGGTTGTTCCTGCTGCAGAGTACATACAGTTTGTGCTTAGCTAACAGAAAATTAATGGGTGGTGCCAAGCATTGCTCTCAATATTAAAGGAAGATAGAGGGCTTTGCCATGGTGCATGACTGCAGATAAGATGAAGGACAAAGCAGAAATAATAAAAGTTGAGAAAAGGCCAGCAAAATGAATAAGGAATGTAAGAATTCAGAGGCTTTCCTTCTAGAGAGACTTTTAAAAGATAATGAGAACTTCCAAAGAGAAAGGTTATGTATTGGACAAATGTAAAATATTCATGCCATCTTCAGAAAGAACTGAGTGACCTTGAGGACTGCAGTAATCGAAGGGGACTGAAATTTAATAGTAGAAAATGAAAGGTCAGGTACTCACTAATGAATAACAAAACCTTTACTATAAATTGAGATATTATGAGCTGTAAATGACAGAGGAAGAAAAGCTTCTGGAAGCACTGGTAGATCAGAAAGTGGCTGGAAGTATCCAAAATGATGTGTCTGTGGAAAGACTGTTCAACCGAGCTGTGTGCAGTGTTGGTAGGAGAATATCAATACCATTATGTGAGCAAGGCTAGAAATACTGCTCCCAGCACTGGCATCCAAGGCTGCAATAGGCAAAATGTTGCCAGCAAATCAAGTGAGAGGATCTTTCACCCCTGCTCAGCCTTGGTGAGACACATCTGGAGTGCTGCGTCCAGTTCTGGTCTCCCCAGAGAGACATGGAAATACTGGAATGAGTTCAACAAAGGGCCACAGAGATGATTAAGGGCTCAGAGTATCTGACATACAAGGAGAGGCTGAGAGATCTGGGGCTGTTCAGCCTGAAGATGAGAAGTCTCAGAGGGATCTCATCAATTTATGTAATACCTGCTGAGACAAGTAAAGAAGATGGAGCCAGGATTTTCTGAGTGATGTGTAGTGGTGGGACAAGAGGTAATGGGCACAAACTGAAACACAGGAAATTCCATTTAAACATGAGAAAAAAACTTTTTTACTGTAGGGATGACTGAGCACCGAAATGGGTTGCTCAGAGAGGTTGTGGAGTCCTTGGAAATATTCAAAACCCATCTGAGCAAGCCCCTGAGCAACCTACTTTAGGTGATTCTGCTTTGAGCAGGGGTTTGGATTAGAAGATCTCCAGGAGAGCTTTCCTACCTCAGTTGGCCTGTACTCGTGTGATTCACAGGAGATGGATTCGGGCTGTAAAGAGTACAGGGAGGGGTCACTGGGATGAGAAGAGACCTAGAGTGCCAATCCTGCTTGGAGGGCTGAAATTTCTATCTAAAAAACATATGCAGTGTAGGGAGGAGGGATGTAAGCACCACAGAGAGAGGGGAACTATTTATAGCAAAAGGCCACGGTCACGCAATAACAGTCGGGTTTTTGCTTGTCATAAATAACTGGAAAGTTAAAGTCAAAAGGGGTTATTATAAGCTATCAGAGTCATCACATTTGCTAACAAATTTACGGAGGGCAGGGACAAAAAAAGAAAAAAGTGGCAAAATCTAACTTATTTTAAGGAGTTGCTGGAAATTGTTAGAAAAGAAATGCTATGACACAATGCCTTCATGAATCCCCTTCATGGACTGAAGGGGATCCTTCAGCCCAGAGTACTCAATTGCGCAACTGTCATTTGGATTACTCCAGTTTCTGTCTCCTCATGGAACAAGTGAATGCTAAAAGGTAAAGTTATAGATCTCTGCAACTCACATTTGTAAGATATTACTAAAAAAATATTGTCAGGAGTTAGAAAGAATGAGAAAAACAAATGTGTAAGAACATTGTCTGCAGTTAAACTGGCTGCGATTTAGATCTATTATAGGGACTTCAGAAAAAATCATTCATGGAAATAGTAACATCACTGTCAGGATGAGACTAAACTGGTCGAGAGGCCTGGAGACATTGCTTTGAAAATACCAAATAACATGATTAATTTTTCTTTAAACTGACCCTTTCTTACCTTTCTTTTAAGTCCCATTTAACACATCAGAACAGGAGATTAATGGTTTTGGTTCGTTCTTCAAATGTTTTGCTGAAGGTATCTAACTTCTGCTCCAGGAAGGTGTCTTGGAAAGTGCTTTTTCACTCTTTAGGATGGAAATTCCAGATAAAATTCTTCTTGCCTTGACACTTTTGTTAAAGATGGAAATTGGCTATGGCGTTTTTGGGCTCTGATGATTGTGCACTGTGTGAGAAGGATGTTACAAGAATAAGCAACATGTTTTGTTCTTCTGTACTGTTGCCTGGCTCTAGAAAGGATTTTCTAGCACCACTTTTTTCAGATTCCTCCAGAAAATTTACTTTTGTCTCAAAGCTCCAAGTCAAATGGACTAAACTGCGTCTTGATAACTCTTCCTTTGAGAATAGTTTATACATCCATACTTCCAGTGTGTGCAGGTTTTTCAAGCTATGTGGGTTATTGAACATGACAGAAATCCCATGAAACTGATAACAATTACATTTCACACAATTGTTAATACCAATTAATTTCTTCACAATGGATAATTACAATAATTTATATTGAAACATCTGTGGGAAAATAGAAGGCAAAGTGAAGCACTGTAGAGCTATTTAGTAGAGCTGTAAAATAAATAAGTAGATAAACAACTCCAGTCCCAGGTGTGTCAGGACTGAGCAATGCACAGGGAGTCTGCAGCATTGAGGACTTCTCCTTCGTGGTTTCTGGGTAGCAGACGTGTTGATTATAGCCCCTGCTGCACAGTTCTCTGCAACAAGTTTGACTAATACAGTTGCTCTGTTTGATTTGACCACATAGTTTTGGCTCCTGTTTTGTTGCTTGTGAGCTTTTCTTTTTATGCCAAGAAAATGTCGTAACGTGTCAGTGATGGCTACTGCACAGCCTTTTGGGTACCTGCTGGTGAAATGTCCTCTGCAACGCTGCAGCCCCTGGGATGGGCTGAGATGGGCTGCCTGCTCCTGCTGAGAGCTGCTCTCCTTGCTCACTCTCACACAGGCACAGCTCTGTCCCAGGTGTCTTACAGCCAGGCTTTTGATGCCAGGTCCCTCAGTTGAGTACACTTGGGCCACACAAGGCTTTGTCATTTCTTCCTGCTCTTTTGATGCGCTCAGTCACCCCTTGGCCAAACCCAGGAATAGTAACAGTGGCTTTTACTTCCTCTCAAATAGTCTGGGAAGGGCCTTGCACATCTGCAGTATCTCCAGCTGTTTCCTGCGGCACTTGTGCAAAGGCTATTTGCAGGCACTGCAATGAACTCGGTGGGATATCTGACACGAAGCCTCACCTGCCTTCCAGATCATTGGCCCTGCTGGACCTACCAGGGCATGATGGTGCCTCTGCTCAGGTAACACTCCGTTCCCACTGCAGCCAAGCTTCAGTCTTCTTCATTGCTTTGATGGCTCAAACTTCTGCCAGTGAGTTGCATTAAGTTCTCCATCACACTGCAAAATGGAGAGACACGTGCAGTGTTAAAAAGCTTTTGCCAGCTTATAGGCAAGTGCTGAGGAATAGCTGTGGATGTGCAGTGACCCAGATCAGCCAGGAAGCTGATGCCTCGTAGTTATATTTGCAGGCCCACATACTGTCCAGACATTGGTGCTTCATCATAGCTTTGTTCTCTACTGTCAGTAGCATTATACTGCAAATCTTCCAGCTTACCTGGCATGCATGCCTGTAAATCTTCACCTGTGTGGCTGCAAATTTAGTCACTATCTCTGAAATTGCTCAGTAGCTCATGCTGGGAGATGATGCAAGAAATATCAGTTGGTCTGATTGCAAATCAAACCTACTGGTGAATAGACAGAGACTGAGGAAAATTTGGCAATGCAGATTTTGCCGCAGGTGGATAACACAAGCCTGCTGTCAATTTTAGCTACTAAACCATCTGGAACATCTGTTTGGACATTAAGTCTAATGAAATGCCCTCCCAAGAGATAGGACCGCTGGGAAATGGATCAGAGCTTCTGCTAGTTCAAACAGGCCAGGAAAGCTGTGGTGGTCTCCCCAGTGCTTACCAGCTTGTTTCCCTGTTGAGAGGCTCCTCCTCGCAGGGCACAAGATGGCAGAGCTCCTTCCCACTCCCCTGTTGCCAGAAAAGCTCCCTATCTTCCCCCCCCCAACACACGGGGCTGTGCTCCCTGAAGCAGCCTTGCTTCTCATCGCTGTCCTCCTTCTACATGAGCTGCTTGCAGGTGTCACCTCAGCCCTGAACCTCTTGATGATGAATCATGAGGATCTGGTCCCCAAACATTTCAGAATTGACACAGCTCAGAGAACAGCCTGTAGCTCTTGTAGCTGGTGCTTCCTCCCTGGCGTGATGTGGGCATCCCTGTCCTCCCCAGGGCGAGACAAGGATGGTTTCCAGCACTGCATGGTCTGTGGGAGGTCGTGGTTTGCTCTGTCTGCCTCTCTTCTGATAATGCAGGCATTGCCTGAGACTTGCATTTCAATGGATGGAAAACCAAATCAAAAAATTATCTTTGCCTGAAAATGATTATGGTTATAAAGCAATCTAAGGAGAAGAATTGAAGTTGGATTTGACTTACCAGACCCTTTCAGCACTCAAAAGTTTGCATGAAATCACTTTCATGTCCAAAATATCCTATGTCTTCTGACAAGAAGGGCAATTCAGAATGAGTACAGATGGATGATCATCAAGATGGGGGTGTTCAAACCACAGTTCGTTGCCTTTACCAGGGCTCTTTTGCTGAGAGCTCTGATTTAAAAGAAAAATATTGTTATTTTTTCATGAGTAGCAGCATTCACATAGAAATTATCTGCAGTTTTTGCAAACTACCCAAAGGGATGCTGAATGCCTGCAGTCTCCCAAAAAATTCTGCAAGTTAATCACAGAATCACAGAATCTTAGTGGTTGGAAGGGACCTTTGAGATCATCGAGTCCAACCACATTAAAAAAA
>JAOQGH010000001.1:189022893-189059821 GCA_025769975.1 Gallinago jamesoni | reverse complement strand
CCAGTTTTTAATCCAGCGGAGGGTACACTTGTCTACGCCATGATTTTCCAGTTTCTCCAGGAGAATGCCGTGGGGGATGGTGTCGAAGGCCCCACATCCATACTGCAGCATGAATTCACTCTGAATCCATCCAGGTGCTTGATCTTGCTATTAAGTGTCTCAACACTGAATCTACCACTCTCTTGCTTGTTTTCAAGGAATACTGGAACATTGCAGACCTAGTAGAAGAGATTGAGCATAGAGTGATTTAAATCAGTTTCCCATTTCTGAGGAGAAAGCCTTACTATAGAGTGCTAAGATGCCGGCTGCATTAATTCCTCCTATAGGACCTGCCTGAGTCCTTTCAACAGGCAGTACTGCAGGGAAGTGGAGCCACACAAGCCAGCTCTTTTGTGAGCTGAGGGCTGGGCTTCTTTTCCAGAGGAAACTCTTTAGTGTATGGGCTGGTCCAAGGATGACGGTGGCGGTGCTGCAGGTATGTAAAAGAGAACATCCTCATATTTCCAGTGGAGAGATGTAGGATTTATTGCAAGGGCTTGTTCTGACTCTGTCTGGGAACATGTGTGCAGCTCTGCCTTCAGACTGGAAAAAGTCTGAAGAAGGATTATTGCAGGGAACAGGAGACAGAGTAGAATGTCATATCTTCTGAAACTACTAATGGAGTTTTTCTCGTTTAGCTTAGCTAAATGAAGGCTGGAGGGGATGGAGCTGCTGCCTGTGAAAATGCCACTGGGAAGAATGGGGATTTTGTGAAAATAGCAAAATACCAAAAATACCAAAATACAGTGATTGCTTCCAAAATGGAGCTTAGTGTGGCTATAAAATAGCTTTAGACATTGTGATGCCAGTAGCATTCCTGTCACCAGGAACTCTGTTCCTCTTCTATATCTAGTTGTTAAAATTCCTTTAAAGTACCAGTTACTTTTATTGCCAAAGAATGGCATCCACCATAAAGAAAACATGGCATGCCCACAGAGCATGTATCAGCAAAGTAGCAAGGGGTTCATTAGCCTTTTTGTAACTGTTCAGTGGCTCTCTGAGGTCTCTGCTGAGCTGGCCACTTAATTGTAATATGTACAGGCAAAATTAAAATTACACAGGGAAAGAAAAACAAGTTAGCAAGAAAATCAGTCCATTAAAATCTAGTCCTTTGGTTGAGCTGCCGCAGTCTCCAGGGTTGTGTGTTGTGATTCCTCTTGGGAAGAGCAATAGTGAAGTGGCATCCTGTGAGTCATGTCATACTGAGAAATATGGCTTTAAATTTCACAGAATAGAGATCTGCTGCAAAAGTCTTGTTTGTTCAAAGTTTTTTCTTTGTTTCTTCCATTGTCTAGAAGAACTTAGATGTGGGAATATTAATATTTTATGTCCAAACTCACAGACAGGTCTTTTTTCATTCAGGTCCCTGCTAGCAGATGTTCCTTATCTCTTGCATTTTAGAGGATTGCTGTTACCCTCCAGCTGTCCCTGTTTCCCTTCGATTAGGGATCCAGTAGCAGTTACCTAAATAAAGTGAATTTTCTGTTGCATTTTTTAAAATAATTTGATTGTCACTCAGACCTCAAGGATTTTCCACAGGATAAACTTGGCTGGACTTGTGAATGTTGGTCAACTCTAATGAAAGTGACTTTTCATGTTCCCACCACCTCTAACATAATTTTATCTTCTATTATTTCTTATTTTCTCCAACTACAAAGGAGGCCTGTCTGCCACATTTAGCTTCTTTCTAAGACTATTTTCAGAATTCCTGCTCTGGTTATTAAGCTAGCAAAGCACCCGCAGTGGTTTTTTTAACTGTGATGCCTTATTTATGTTGATGGTACCACAGGTGAAAAGGAACTTTCTGCTCCTTTCAAGTTAATGTTGAAACAATGAAGACTGTTCACGTTGTTTATTTTTTTATTTTCCTGGGGTTTTTTCATTTTTGTTTTTGTTTGAGAGTAACTTGGACTTGAAGGTGCAAAAAAACCTTCAGATATTCTGCTTTTTAATTCTGATAACTGCACTTGAAAAACTATTTGTATGTAAGAGAAAACAGCCCAAAACTCAAAGCTTATAAAGCCCTGCACAGTTCTTTCTCAGTTCTCTTTTCAAGGCTTTTTCTGTAGCACTTCTCCTCCCCAGAGCATCTGTATTTTTTGAGTACGACAAGAACATTATCTTGCGCCTGAGGCCTGACTGAAGTCAATGAAAGGTTGTAAATTAACTGTGGTGGGTACTGGATCTAGGTGCCTCTCACCATTCTCAGGCAGGTGAAGCAAGATTATTTAACTAGAAAGTATTTTTTTCAGTAGTGTATTTTATTCTGAGTAATATTTTATTGTGCCTTTTGGGTTAAAGGGCACTAGAAAATAGTCTGGACGTAAAAGCAGTTGATTGTCTAGCTTGAATGTAGACATGGCCTGTCCTCTTTTAGCATCCCTACTAAGATGAATCTGCCATGCTTCATTAGTAAGAAGCCAATTAAATAGATTGTGCATCACAGGAAGCTAAGTGTGTGTAATTCCAGCAAACCAAACCAGGGCGTGACATGTTAGCATACGGTAACTGGACCCATTCTGTAAAAATGATAATTCCTCATTGTAGCTGTGATTCTTGTGATCCCTTCTTTCAGGCTTTTTCTTTACATATGCTGCTGTAATTGTCAAAGTTATGTGTAATAAATTCTAATGTTCTGTAACTAGACAGGTAATCATCTTTAATTTTTCAGTGGACACTGGTCTGTGTCAAGCTCACTTCTGTGACAAGGCATACTTCTTCATTTCTCAAATTTTTGTCCTGTGATAATCAACTGTATGAGTGGGATCCTTTAACATGGGTGTGGGGCCTCTGAGTTCTCTGGCAGCCACAGTGTTCCCTTGCCCCTTTTCCTATAGCTAGGATAAGCTGGGTGCAAAAGGACCCTCTTGCATGCACGAGGCTACTGGAGTCTGAAGTGTCCCGTGGGGAGGACACAAGCAAGCTGACGGAGTAGGCTGTTGAGCAAACTGCACTTGCTGCGGATCAGGAGGCAGTAGGGTGCATATTTCATTTGTGAAGCAGCTTCTAGTTGCTTGGTCTCACTGAGCAAATGCAAGTCCTGCACACTTCCACAGCCTTATTTAGTTACTATTTTGAGCAAGAAAGTGGATTGTGTAGTAGCACTGGAAGTGTTTTGTCTCTCAGCACAGTGCAAATTTTATCTTGTGAGTGGGAACGTTCAGATTCCTTCAATAAAAGGAAGACCAGACATGAACAGCTTCCTGTTGACTGTTTTTGCCATTGCTTCTTAAAGGATCTGGCACTTGGATGCCTGTCAGATGGTCAAGGAGAGAAGGGGTTGCTCTTTCTGGGACAGCTGCACAATAATGTTTGGATGATGCTCAGCTATTCTTAGTCTTCCCTTTGGGTTATAGAATCACAGAATCATAGAATTTTTAGAGTTGGAAGGGACCTTAAAGATAATCTAGTTCCAACCCCTGCTGTCATAGGCAGGGACACTCCCACTAGACCAGGTTGATCAAAGCCCCATCCAGCCTGGCCTTGAACGCTTCCAGGGATGGGGCATCCACAGCTTCTCTGTTCTCACCACCCTCACTGTGAAGAATTTCTTCCTAAGATCCAATATAACTCTCCCCTCTTTCAGATGCGGTTGGCTTTTGTCTGAGTACATTGTACCAGGCATTTTCAGTGTACACAGGGACCCATCTCAGAGGTTAGCCAGCAATGGCCATGCTGCCTCAGGAAAAAAATCCACTTGTCCAGGACACTGTCTCCACCAAGAACCAACTTGGATAAAGAAAGTAAGAGTGATCATTGCCTTAGACTAATACCTGTGTTCTCAGCACTCAATGGTTTAGGGACTTTCTGGATAAGAGGTCCCATCCGTACTGCTGTGTTTAATGGCCACAAATGGCTGATCTTTCTGGAATTTGTCTTAGCCCTCCTCAAACCTGCTTAACCCTTCAGCCTCCACAATGTCCTGTAACAGTAAGTTCCAAAGTGCCATCACGAATATTGGAGAAAAAGAGTTTGATTTTACCTGTTAAGCTAGTGAGGTGAGGCAGGTTATGATTTGGAGCTTACACTACAGCCTGATGAGGCAGTCATGGCTGGTGTGGTGCAGGCCTGCTGGCTAGCTAATCCACCTGACTGTAGCAGCACAGTGCTGAGAGCTCACTATCACTATGCACAGCTGCATTTGGGGAGCCAGCCTGAAACAGTCTCTTTTTGTGCCCCTCCAATGTCGACAGTGTCTCACTGTAGCAATGCACCCAGCATGAGCACCTCTGCCCACCAGGCTGGGTGCAGACATACCTCTTACTTCTCACTTCCTTGAGAAAGGGATGGGACAGCAAGCCAGCCTTCCCTGTGGTCTTAATGGGGAAAAAGTGATCAGGGTGATACTCCTGAATGAGGTGAAATTCAAATGGCTTGTGGGCAAAAATAGAAATTCTATAAATGAGGGAGCAACTGAGAGTTGATTTCTCTTTTGAAGCCAAATTCACTAAATGGGAGGCAAGATGAGCCTTTGGCTACTTCTCGATGTAGAATAGAACAGGTCTCATCCATTTTTCTACCTGTCCTTAGGTAGAAAATGGTGACCTTTTTTTTCAGATGCAAGCACTGCCGCAGTGATCCAGGCTGTTCCCTACGGGAGTCAACCCCTGCAATGCGCTCTGCCTGGGGAAGGATGCAGCTGCTTCCCAACTCAGCTGTGCTTTCCTCAGGGGACTTGATAACATTTATGCTCTTGAGTCTTCCTGGCTTTCAGTTCGGTTCTGGATGCAGTTCAAGGTGTTGATTTTAAATGTAAAATGCTTTGCATCCTGACAGTGAACTTGCTTCTCACTGTCTGATGCTGTGGGAGCCTTTAGGAATAGCTGGAAAATGGCTGTTATTTCTGGTGAGGACCTCTTGACCAAAATTTTCACTCCTTTTTGGTCTTACCCTGAATGGCTTCTATTATGTTCACTTTTGAATCTCATCTATTTGTCTGTGGCTTTTTTTCTGGAAGACCCTGAGGCTAAGTCTGTGTCAGAAACAGAAACAACCCTGGGACTGTTCCCAACAGAGGGTGGTACATGTCCATGGCATTAAATTCTCATCCCTCCAGCACAGAGTGGTCAGTTTCTGACTGTACTTCTCAGTCTTGTTGTCTCCTGCATCTTGCCAGGCAATATTTGGTAGGCTCCTAGATGACCAACCTGGAGGTAAACTGTAGCAGGAATCACAGTAAAAATTTCAACAGTCCAAATGATTTAGTTCCAGTGATCAGGAACATTTCCTGGCACTGTTTAATTTACTAATAGAAAAGTAGTAGGGATGACTGATTGCCAATGATTAGGGTAAGGTTTGCAGAAGAACTGACTAATTTTTTTGAGGTTTTGGTAAAGTTTTGCTGAAAATACTGGTATTTCTAATTGTTGACTTGGAGACGTTTGTGGAGATCTTTAGCACTACTAGACAGCTTTAGGTAAGAGCAGGATGATTCCCTAGAGCAGGAACAGTGTTTCTTGGGCAGCTGCTCTGAGTGATGACAGAAGAGGTAGGAGAGGATTATTTCAGGATGCTGATGTGTCTGTGATACCCCACTGGTCACTCAGCTGCACTGCGTGGGGTCTGGCACTGGAGAAGCACTGGAGCACCAAGAGCAATGGCTAGTTCAGAGGGCTTGGGAGTCCCTGAAACAAGAAGGAGCCAGCTGGCTCTGTGAAGAAAGGTCCAGGTGACCTGGAGGAATTATTTCTGAAAAGGCAGTGAGGTGGAACCAGACCGTGTCTCTGTGGCATATGGCTAGTGCTATTTCTGAGAGCCTGAGTCAGTTAATCTATACATTCTAATACCTGGGCTGTTGATCAGGACTAGATTTAACTCTCTAGGACTGAAAATTCAGGAACAACATGACATATATAAAAATTAGAGGTCAGGACAGACGTTGTTTCAGTTTATTTCAGGCATCCATCAGGAGATTTTGCTGTTGTTATTCTGTCATAAACCTTACCTGGGACTTTGTGCCCCAGTCAGGGAATATCTCCAGCTCCATTCCGATTTAGAAGGGCAAAGCTGAGGGAACTCTGGCTGTTGAGGGAATGGGGGAAGCGGTCGTTTGGATGTGCAGGTGTTTGGCAAAAGAGAGCTTTAAAGATTGAATTCCAATGGGAAATAAACAAGCAGCCCCTACAACTCAGTGCCTTGTGCTCCTGACAGCGATCTCTGCCTCCAGCAGTGGATTCCCAGTAGTTTCATATGCAGCAAGTTGTTATATGGTAATAATTCCAAAGTTTCTTTAAGAAGGAAAGTCTTCTAATGCCTTAAGGGCAAGAACTGACTTGTCTTGTGAGTTTCATTAGCAGCTAGTACATCCTGGTTCTACTATAACATAAAGCAAATTCTGTAAATTTAGCCTGACTTTTATTAATCCAGATGTTACAAAAAAATATTGATTATTAAATGTCTTTTTCTTTCCTAGGCTTGTCACAGTTTGGGGTGCATTCTTTGTTATAGGAAAGCCAGGATGTCTCAAGATTTCATTAATTTAAGGTCTGCTTCATAAAAAATTATGAGGCCATCTTGGGATCTTGAACACTGTCATGCTTGAGCTTTCCTGAACACCGCTGCACCGTGCATTTCAAACACACATTTGAGTTACATTTCTAAAAAATATTACAGATTCATAAATTGGGAAAAACAAAGTTATGCTGAGCATGACCTTCCTTTTTCTGGCTATAGGTCAGAAGAAAAATGTTATTAGGAAGAGCTAAAAGGGGTCATTCATCTTACGTATATTGCAGCAGCTCAATATTGTAACAGCATAAAAAGCATTTGAAAATCTCTGGACGCAGCTTTAGGAGTTCCAGAGCATATCGGCAATTGAGATAATAACAATGATATTCTGTGACTGATGGCAGATTAGGGGAAATCTTGATTGAGAATTGATGGGCCCCCATTAGTTTCTGTTCTTTGTTGTGCTGCATCTGGGCCAGCCTCTGGGATTCAATTTGGCAGCTGGTTTGTGAGCCAGGAGAGTCAGATGCAGCCTTAGATTTTTAGCTCTCTGGAAGTGACATCTGGTTGAGTGTTATCTGTTTTATTTTTTTTTTAGGTTGTTTTTTGTTTGCAGTAGGGATTATAGACTTGTTGATCGCAGTGTCCTGAAGGTGTTTGGGAAATGATTTTTCCTTTTCTTCTTCCTCTGCTGCGTTGGCTTACCTGGTGAGAAACTCAGGAGAAGGTCATCTCAGACCTGAGTAATTAGAAAATTCCTTATATTCAGGTGTGTTCAAGTGTGTTTTTAGGCCTGGGAATGTTCCTCATTCACATATGTATTTACTGTAGGCTGTATGGATCATCCAGTCTTTGATGTTACAGATTTACAAATCACATGTTGGACATACGCTTGTAACAAGTTATTTTTTCTCAAGAAGATACCTGAGTGTTTTCAAAAGATATGGTGACAGCACTGACACATAGCCAATTCTTGAATTAGAAACTGAGGTTGTATAAAAACACACAGCACAGTTTACAAATCTCCAAAGGGAAAACTTCATTAGGCAGAATTCACACAGTCCTGTTGGAATCTGAGCAGTGCAACTGCCACAGAGTAATGCAGCATCTTTAAGAAAGAGAAAAGTTTCATTAGAACCTCAGTTTTCTCTCTCCCTTTGGAAAGAGGCATATCCCATCTCAAAATGTTAGAACTGCTTTACTTTTTAAAGAAACTAGGTTTTAATTACAGGTCTCAACCTGAATGCACCCAGTGCTACTTAGCTTATCATATGCAGAAAGAATACAGCCTGTGGGAGTAGAGCAGCAGGACTTGCAATGATTTCAAAGCTTCTCTCCACTAGAGTTAAAAACTTTGTGGGACACTTTGGGCGGTCGCCCATCAAAATTAATGTTTAACATTTCTTCTCTCACCAGCACAAATAGAAGTCAAGGGTTGAGGAGGCTGTAATAGATCACTTTGTGCTAGGTTCTTGCCTGCTCGGTCTTTTATATCCTTTTTTTTCGGTGCAGAACATTTTATAAAGGAACGAGAAATTAGATAAACATTGCCTGGCACTTCAGATCTGCATGTGGAGATTTGTATTCAAATTAGTAGCAGTAGGTCAGAGACTGCTGTTTACAGCAGTGCTTGATTAGAGGTAAAGACTTTTTTTCAGAAGTCATCCAACAAAATGGAGCTCTGTGGTACTGTCATTCCTTGAAGTGAGGACTCAGCCCTAATCCTTTCAGACCGAACTGACAGCAAATTACAAAATGCAGCCTTGTTAGCGTGATGCTTGCAAAGTTTTCTTCCTTTCATCTGCTCAGTAAGCTTCAGATTTTCATTTTTCTGTAACTGGTATTTGATTATGGGGCTTCAGCTTACATCAGACACAGCCTTTCAAACGCTGTGTCTTTAGTCCCCTATTGATGACTTGTAACTATTAGACATCACTTGAAAACGTGACAGGAACCAGTCCCTCTTCTCAGCTAGATGAGATAAATGAGGCCGTGTTAATTAGCTATGGTCCATACTCTGCAGCGCTCTGTGAATGCTGCCTTTCTTCACATGCAGAGAAGAGGCAGAATAGAGCCCTGCCTGGAGGGCAGTTTTTGAAGCCTGGCATGGAGATTTAACCACACAGTTGCACTTCAAGCCAGTGACAATTGTGCCCCTAAGCATTCAAACCCTGCTCGTTGCTCTGAAAAAAAGTTCTAGAAATGTCCGACTCTGCAGTTGAATAACAACAGAAATGTTTGGCACTTCTGAAGCAGTTAGCATCTGCTCATATATTAGTTAATTAACAGAGCAATATTAATCTTTGGAGAGCCTTATCTTCCATCAGATGTAAAAAATAAAAGTAGATAGCACTGCTGACACAAGGATTGCTCAGGCTGCACACTGATCTTGTAATTTTAAATTAAAAATTTGTCCAGAAAGAAAGAGCTGCATTTTGAAACCTCCCATTGACTTCGTTCTGTCTTGGCTAAGGGCCCAAGTTTGTCTTGTTCACATTAGTCACACCCTGTCTGATTTTATATAAGATTCAGTTTCTCTTGATCCCTTCTCAATTACATTGTGGTGGTAGGATTACAACCTGTTCCAGATCACACTAATGCATATATTTGTGTCCCCCCAATTGTTTAGAATTGTAAGGTAAATGCCATGAACTCCTTTAGCAGTGGTATCTATTCCATTACTAAAAAACTATCTCTAACAACAGTTCTGTCAGAAAGGGACAGTCTATTTTCATCATCTTACTGACATGGAACTGAGATGCACAAGGTAAATTTCAGCTCCAGTTTCAAGCATATACATTCAGCTGTTGGTATGTCTGCAAGGTATCTAAGTGCCTGTTATAATTGATGGAGATCTAGACCAGATCCAATCCCAGAGAGGGGTTGTCTTCACCGTAAGGTAGATACATAGTGGCTCATCAGCCAATCACAGGATAGTTAAGGTTGAAGGTACCTCTAAAGGTCAGGTGGCCCAACCCTCCTGCTCAAGCAGGGCCATCTAGAGTCAGTTGCCCAGGACCATGCCAGGTGGCTTTTGAATATCTTCAAGGATGGAGACTCCCTGGGCAACCTGTGCCGGTGCTTGGTGACTCTCACAGTAAAAATGTGCTTCCTTACTTGTGAATAAGGACCTGTGTGAATCTGGGATTGACTCAGAGAAAGCATGATAGGTGACACAGGACACATCAACCAGCATCTTCAACTGCGCAACACAGCAGGGTGCAGCAAAAATAGTCTGTGAGTAGAGTACCATCATTGTTCTGGGCCAGCTCTGGAGGTTTGGTTTAGGAATTATCTTGATCAAGGACCAGTAAATCAAGGACCTCTGCATCACATGCTGTTAGGCAGGACAGATAAAGCCATAGAATGGTTTTGGCAGAACCAAGAATTGGACTCACTTCTCCAAAAGGTCACTGTTCTTACTGCTTTAGTCAGTGCAGCATTCCATCTCTTTATTCAACTAGAAATTAAATGCAAAAAGTATAACAAAAAATATCACTGTAGATGTTCATTCTGTAATCTGAAGGTTACGTCACTTGGTTGGAGACAGAGAATAAAACATTCATGAGGCACAGGGGCCTAACTTGCACAATTGGTATCAAATTGTTCAGTAAAACCCATGCACATAGAGCAGACTGCAAATATCACTGTATTGACATAACATGCCCAATGGGCCCAGCAATTTAAACAGCAACCAAGCTATGGAGAGCATACTGACCCAGAATTTAGAGATGGAAGTGAAAAGGGAGTCAACCATGAACACTTAGTAGTCAATAAAAACAAATGGTAGAAGGGCTATTTAGATAAGGATAAAAGTGTATCCTTTCCTGAAACAGAGATGACTTTAATACATCAGATCTGGAAAGGCACTTTATGTTCATTAAGAAGTCTCTTTTTTTCATATAAGAGAAGAAAAACAGAAATAAGCAACAGATCTCTGAATCTTCCTGCAAAAATAAGCAAGATGTTACAGAGATTAAGGTAGTTTTAAACAAAATAAATCCCACCATTCCAGAATTCTGAAATCAGGCTGAACTTCAAAACAGATGAGAAACATACACAGACATATATCTTCCTCAGTGTTTTTTGTTTCTGCATCTAGGCACAACAAAAATTTGATGTGCTAAAATAGAGAGGGAAAACGTACAGTCGGGTTATTTCTGTCTGAACTGGACTCAAGTGATCCTGAAAAGCCAATTGGCAAACCCTTTCTCCATTTTGTATCCTCTTGTTGAGATAGTGCACAAAAGCACCTGACCATTTAACTAAATAAAAACCCGAAGATTTAACCTTTTTCCTGCTGTTGCATAATGCAGCCTCTGTGCTTGAATCTAAATTATGTTGCTACCAAAATCCAGCTAAGAAGCTGGAATTTCTGTACTAGGTTCCAGTTCTAAGCAAAGCACTTAACTGTAAACATGTTTCTGTGTGGTGTGTTGAAAGCTTTGCAAACAGGTTTTTTTTTTTTTCTTTTTTTTTGTGTTGCTGGGGCAATATGAGTGAGTGAACTCAGCAGAACATTGCTCAGTTATTTTTTCACTTACTCTGTGATATTCCCCCGGAGCAGCAATTTATAGGTGTAGAGAGCCGAGGCTCTTTCACTAATATTTTTGGGTTTTGTTTACTGCTGATAACATTTGCCTAATTTTGTTATCTGCAGTACACCCCATAACTGCTACAATCCAGAAGGTGATTTGTACAAAACCCATGGTTCTTTTTTTCAGTTACTGTGTTTTATGGTGTCTTGTTCTCTGAACAGTGTAAGCAGCAGCGAAAATGCCATGTAAGAGCTTCTACTGATATGAAACCATTTCTATTTTTTCTCTACAGCTGGGCTGCTGAAGTTAATGCTAAGGTAAGCGACTACAGATGCTTTAGGCTGTCACAGGGTCCCTTTGGTTTAATTCATCGGGAAGCTGAGTGAACCTCTGGCCCGTAACAGCAGTATCTGTCCAGCAAGAGGCAAACACGTGATGTACTGCATGTGGTGCTCAGAGCCTGACACACCTACTCCAACTCTCTCCTTTTGTGCCCTGGAACCAGGCAATTCTCCTTCGGCTCATCCCAGAGTTGCAGTTTCATGCATATCAACCCATGATTACCTCAGTAGGCCAAACTTACATTCAAATATGCAAATTTTTTCCACCAAGGGCAACAATAGTACCGTGACCGAGTAACATCCTTTAAGTCTTGTATTTGTTGTTTAGGACCAGTGTACTTCCAGAAAAGAATGTCTTCAGGACACTAAATCACACTGAATGCATATCTAATCCCTCCCTGATGCCTCCTATTCCTATTTCACATTGTGGAAAGTCCATTTTGCTCACTTCTGGATGACTGTCTGACTCCCCGGGACAGATGCTAGCTTTTGAACTTCTCTCTTCTTTTCATGTTCAGTTTCCGTCTGGGCCAGAACGAAGGCTGGAGATCTATGGGGAAGGACAGAAGAGTCTGGTCTGGCAAGTCTCACAGCCATTAAAGTAGCTTTGCTATTTTAAAACAAAGATATTAAGGTATATTTACATCCTATTTCAACAGAATATATTAATGTATTAACAGAACATATTAATGACAAGATAAAATGTTCTTTCCATGACACCAAAGAGCAGGGCCACAGGAATCTCTCCCTCTCCAAAGCCAACACGCTTCCTCTCTTTGTCCCTGGCCAGACTTTAAATCCCTGAGCATGAGCTGCCTCTGCTGCCACCTCCACTTCTCCTCCCCCAGCAGGGCTGGGGAGATGCTACTGGAGTAGGCAGTTCACCTGCCCTCTTAGTGGAGCAGCGGGGAGGTGCCACATATAGCAGAGCAAATGGAGTACCCTGGATGCTGGAATGAGTTGGACTGAGAAGACCTTTAGCTGAACCTTGTGAAGTGCAAAAAAGAACATCTCTGAGTCATGGACACTTACAGAGTACATCAAGGTGCCTAAATGCTTCCAATTTTGCCTGAAACGAAGGTTTCTACCATATGTTCCAAAATGCTACATTGGCTCTTGATTAAGTTTGTTTGCTGTTAGGTTTCCAATTGTGTTTTTTTCCCCTTTTTGTTTTGTCATTTGCAGCATGTACTTGTTTTTTTATGACGTTATAGCATATGTGCTCGAGTGTTCTGGCTTGTGCAGAGAGTTTTTCTGCAATTGCTTATTCTGTGATTCTTCTTTACAGAGCTGCAAGCTCACATTAACGTCAATGAGTACCCTGACATATTTGCATTTTGTGATTTAAACATGAATGAACAGATCCTTTTACTGATGTGCTCAGAGACACTGGTGAGGGGTGTGGTATAGCAGCCTGGGTGATCCAGATTTGTTATGACATTCTTCCTAAATTATTGAATCCATCTTGCTCTATGCTAATTAGATCTCTCTGTTTGGTGACAAAACCAGACCTGGCAGAAAATGGGAACTTAATTAACTTTCACGAAACATTTAGACAATAATAAACCTATGAACAATTAGTAACCTGGATTTACAATGCACAAGTCTTACAATCTGGTTTATTTTTAAGCAGTTGTAAAATTAGTGAATAAATGAGCAATAAAAGCAATACATTTGGATTTAAATAATTTCATGCCGTATGGTCTGGATTTTTGCAGTTAAAAAGTAGTTTGAATTATCTTTATTATGTAGATTATGGCATAATATGAAACTAAAAATGTGTGCCATAATGAATCAAAATGGATTAAGTTATTGAGAAGATTGTATAGGATTTTATTTGATCCAATTTCATTGAATATTTTCCTTAATGATCTTGAAGAGGGAGGAAGCTGCATGACAATGAAAGTAGCACTGTTGTTGAGATTAGAGGATAAATGCAGATAATAAATACTACAAAGGGATCTAGACCTACTGGAAATTTGAGCAGTGGATAGCATATTAAAACAAAACTTAAGAGAAGCTAAGTAATAAATAAAAAGGCCAGGGATCTGTAAGAGCAGAAACCGTGTATAAATTGAAGAGAATTCAGAACAGAAGGAGAAAAATTGCTTGATCGCTGTAGAGATAGGAGCCAAGAAAAGATTAAAAGGGCAATTCACCTGCCCTGCTTTGTGATGGGAAGAGGCACAGTTGAGACTGTTATATTCGTATGTGTTGGTTCATGTGAAAGCTATGTCAGAGTTCAGAAAGGAGCTTTACCAGGATAATGCAAGAGCTGTGCATCTTGCCTGCTGACACATTTCTGTGAACTGGTTCTGCTCAAATGCTTCAGTGGAATTGCACTTCGGTACAAGCCTTGCGTAAGAGGTGTCTTGGGAGGGAGGGTAGGCATTTGTCTGTGAAGGTCTGAAAGGCGTGAGTTGAAAGGATCAAACTGAACACCAGCAAGACCAAATTCCAGCCTGTCAGAATCAACTCAGTTGTTTCAAGAGCAATGTAAGGAGCAAATGAAGACGAGATCCAAACTAAAATCTCAAATCTAAATGCTCTGCAAGTGTTTGGATTCATGTACATACTTTGTGCTCACTTCCATCCTAAGGAAAGAAGCTACACACTGGATATGAACACCTCGCAAGTGATGGTGAAGATCTCTTTTTGATTTTCCTTCCCACCTTATAGTTCTAGCATCTCTCCAATCAAGTACTGTTGGGTTTTATCTTTTTTTTATGCACTGTCTTCACAAGTTTAGTCCTCTTCCACCCCTCTAGTTGGCCAAGGTCAGCTCAGCGGGAAGACAAACCTGCTCTCCAGAGGAACACGGTTGAGCACGCTGCTGATGAGGCACTGCAGTATATTAGGTCTGGGCCCGACCTGGACCATGAATGAGCATTAGCAGGGGGGAGAAACAGAAGCAAGCTCTTTTTCTACCCTGTATCAGCAGAGTGGCATTGCATATTTTTTACTTTGGGTTCAAAATCAATGAAGTAGGACATTTCTGTCATTACTGCAATCAAGATATGGTAGTAAATTGGTATTGTTTATTTGCAACTCCTTTTACCCATCTCTCTACAGGCATGGTACCACGTCTGCCCAGTCTCCATGTGCTGCAGTTCAGCTCCAGAAGGTACCAGGCAACGCATCTGGGGACAGCCTGAGAGCTGCTCCAAGTTCCACCGGTGTGGTGGGGATGTCTGTTTGCTGTGCACAAAAATGTGAGGTATTTGGATTCACACTCATCTTTAAAAACCTTTCTTTAAACAGAAATGAAAAGAGAATTACAACGTGGTTCACAGCAGGGGTTAGCTACCTCACCTCTGGGTGGTCAGGGAGAAAAAAGGAGAGGAGGTGCAGGTGTCAGATTTTTGGTTCCTGACCCATTACCCAGGTATGGCAGGTGCTGTGTGACCCTGTGTGAGCCATTTTGGTGCGTGCTACGGTCATGAAGTTCAGAACCAGAGAAGAGTGACTCAGCCTGCCTTTGGTGGCTGTTTCAGGGCTGTCTTTGGTAACTGCTGGCCGCCCGTGGTTCGAGCATGGGCAGTGGGTGTCCCCGCCGTCCCAGGGCAGAGCCAGGGCCCAGCCGTGCTGGCTGAGGCACACGTGCAAATTGCTCATCACTCTTTTGAACCCAGATGCCAGTGTCTATTTTAGGCTCCATAATGGTTGGATCAAATGCAACCCTTTATTTCTGTGCCTCTGACAAATCAAGGCGTTTTTCTCGCTTGTCCTTAGGCCAGGGATTGTCCTCTGCTACTTCCCAGAGTGAGGCCTTGTACTCATTAGCAACAGTATATATAATAGTAATAAAAAGCCCAAGATGAGAACTTGCAGCATGCCCTACATAAAAGATTCCTTTACAGTATTTTATTTCATCTTGGGAGAACTGTGTCTCCGAGAAAGTAGCTCAGAGATTGACTGTGCATTAGAGCCTTATGCCCTTCTGTCATTGCATGTAAATCTAATTAAATTAAAGGTTCAGATTAACCAACACAAAGGTCTCCTCTGTAGGACTCAGTCCCACGCTTTCTGTTGTATCTCATTCCATCAATTTATTCGGTGTCATGTCTCATTACTCTGCATCACTCACTACGCTCCAAACAATGAGACACAAATCGTTCCTGCCGTGCCCTGGCACTGCCACAGCAAACAGCACTTGAGGGCATCAGCAGCTCACTCCCAGGACTGTAATGGCAACCCTGCAAAAAAAATTCAGACCAGAATGGTTTGCTGGGAGTATGTGAGAGAATTTGCTAATACACTTCCCTAGGAAGGTGTTTACTGCAGGACAGAACTGGAAGTGCGAGGGCATTGTCAAATGCTTTTTCCTCTAGGATGAGCTGACTGAGCTAAAACTTTGCTGCCCTGGAAAATGCAAAGTGCATTTGCTTTGTGTTTTACCTTGTCTGAAAATTTGCCTTTTTTGGGAATGGACATTGAATATGTATACTTTTAAACTTAAAATAATTACTGGTTATTTTCAAATAACTCTTGGGAACCCTTCAATTTATGCTATTTCTGAGATGGTCTGAGAGGAGCTAAACATTCCTGCTCTTTCATTAGTTTCCATGACTGCACCATCATATTTTCTATATTTTATTGTTCCATTTTTCACTCAAGTATCGTGGTGTCAGTTGCATGCAAGCCTGAGTCTTCCATTCTTTAAGCAGATTTCTAGTTCTTTCAGTTCAGTCAGTAGCTATTTTGTGTAAAATTTATGCATACAAACTCAATAACGAGGACTCGTTTCAGTTCTTCTGTTTGCCTGTGCTTTAGGAGTGCCTCTAACGATGTCTGTTGAAATGTATCTGATAAGAATGTTGTGTAATGTCACCTGTGTACATTGAGAAAGGGAGGCTAGGATGTATATTCTTAGGTGTACAGATATACATCTGGATTGCTATCCACAAACAAGAAAGAATGATCACATGTGGAAAAGCAAATTGTGAAGAATGTTGATAAGCTACATTCTTGCAATAAATAAATAATAATGTAAATAAATAATTCTGCCCTAACTGTGTCTTAATTTAAATACGAGTCAGAAATATTATGTTGCTGTTGAAACTACAACAAAATAGCACACACCAAACTATGATACACAAACAGAATGCCACACAGCATATGCAGCAAAACTTTGCTCAGCATCATTGAGATGTCTGTTGCAGCATTGTGTCCTCTTTCAGGTATCATTCTATAAGTCCAAGGCAGACCAACTGGAAAAAGTCAAGGGAGAAGTACAAAAATGCCTGAAACCTAGAACTATGGATTTGGAGGGAAAGATGAAAGAACCAGGTTGGAGAGAAGGAATTAAAGAAGTTACTGAAGTGAGACACCGTAATCTTCAAATATGTAAAACAGAACTGCACAGGAGGCAGGCAAATGTTCTCCATATCCATTACAAAGATGGAGTTATTGGCTTAAATTCCAACAGGGGAGATTTAACTTAAACATTAGGCTACACTTGCTACCAATGTGGCTAGCTGAGCTCTGGAGAAGACTGCTGGGGACCCTGGGGTTTCTTCATCACTGGAAGCTTTTCAGAACAGACAAGCATATGCCAGGCTGGCACAGATGGAGCCAATCCCGCCTTGTGCAACGTGATGAGCTAGATGACCTCTAAACCTCTTCCAGCCTGGTTTTCTCCTGACCCTAGGAAAATTCTGGAAATGTTTGCTCCTGTCTAATGAGGACAGAAATAAAAACCCATTCTTTGGTGGTGATTTGTTTGGGATGCTTTTACTGCAAAAGCTAGCAACTTTTACTTGTTCTTTCAGGATTGGGCTTTTGTACTGTTAGGGGTGAGGAAGAAAGGGAGCAAAGGTAGAGGATGGGCTATAGTTTATTTGGTTGTGTAATCTCTTAGTTACCCAGTCTAGCTAAACACAGTGAAAATTTCAATACAGGTTCCAACTGCCATTTCTCTCAATCAGAAATTAAACTTGCTTCTGCCAGCTGAGTCCCTTCCTTTTGATTAATACAGCAGCTCTGAACATCATTTTTCTTTGCTGGTCGCCCCAGAAAAGTAGCTCATTGAAATTCTTCAGGGTGGTTATTTTGCAAGAAGTGCTATAGAATTGCAAATCATTGTTGCTGGTTAATGAAATACCTTTCAGCAAGTAACAATATCTTTTGGCTACCCGATATCTCTTTTGTTGCTTCATCTTATTTCCAGTGATTCTTGAAAAAATTGAGTTTTTTACAGTTCTTTTCCCTTCTGATGACTTCTTAGTGCTGTCTTCTGTTGTTTGCCAGGTGCTGGGGCTGACTAAATTATTTATTGGGAATATATAATCTGATGAATATGCCATCTTCTATTTGAAAATCATTTTGAATCAGCAGGGTTTTCTGCAAATGTGGCTGGTATTTATAAGTGGTTGCTAGATAGTTTGGAGGAACGTGCTGGTGGCTGGTAAGCACCAACCATTCATTATTCAGAAGGTGTAACTGAGGTATTTCTGTTCCCGGATTAGAGAATTGATAGTGTTTAAGACGGTAGTTGGTAATAACAAATGAAGAGTAATTGTCTTGTGTGCAGGAGAACCCTTCTCCATAAAGGGAAACACAACCATCATCCTATAAGTAAGATCCCATTTGTATGCATGCTTACCAACATAAGTATACATTCATGCCTATAAAAGCCATTTTGCACTCGGGTGCTGTCTGCCCAGGTCTTGAGCCAGAGGCAGTGGAGCGGGGTCTTTCTCTCCCCTTCAGATTCCCTTCTCCTGTCTCTTGGCCCCTGAGGGTCTGCTAAACCTGGGATGCAGATTGCAGGCTTTACAGCACATTAGCCCCTCTCCTACCATGGGCAAACATATCAGGGGTACCGAGGCTGCTTCAGAGCCTACAGAAAGTGTTCATGTTGGTTTAGGGGGTGCTTCCCAGCCATTAAGAGTCATTTGCCCCAGTGTGCTTGAAACGCCTGCATGGGCTCAGCAGATGTGATGTAGGACCTAGGGTAGGGCCGCAGCCTTCAGGAGCAGCAGCTGGTCGCCACTGGGATGCCCTGCAGTGCCTACAGTGATGGTGAATGCTGGTGACTGCACTACTGAAGCTTGCTTTTGGTGGCTGGGGGCCTGCAAGGGATGCATCCTGCAGTTTATCTTGGCAATGCACGAGCTCAGAGCTTGCTTGAGTGATCTTTCCCAGCTTCTGTAAGAAAGCAGTCAGCAAAAATTAGATCACCACTTGCTAGTCAAAATCCATTTGCCCACAACTAAGCAGCAGTGACACCTCAGCTAAACTTTTAGAAAACTCATCCCATTGCTACACTGCACACTGGTTGCTGTTCCACTCAGCTTCTATTACATTCTGCTGGCACCTCTGCTTTCCCAGCATTTTCTAGTTTCCTACTGCTTACACTTTGTCTTTGATTGATATAACCAAAAATGTGGATCTTTTGATTTCTAACACGGTTTGCATTTCTATGCTGATATTTGTAATATTTCTGTTACAAGCAATCATTGTCCTTTCCATCTAGGAGATGCAGGCATCTTTGCCTTTACCACAGTGCAAAAACTTCAATTTTCTTACTGTCTGCACCATTGATTTCCCACAATTTATATCGTCTAGTTGTTACAGAAAAAATGAGGCTTTCAATTCCTTGCATATTTTGAGATACTGCAAGTTTTACCAGACTTTCATGAAGGAGGACAGGGTTCCCTCATCTTTTCCAATTTCTCTGGGTCAGCTTCCGTGCTGAACAAAATAGAATTTCTATTTCTGAATTACTGAATGAAACTATAGACTTTACCTTTTGTTTATTATTATATTTGTTTGCATCTTGTTTTAAATTATTGAGTTATTCAATTTGCTACATTTGGAATTAGCTAATATTTCTCAGCAACTTTTTGTACTGATTACACCATTACACTCTTTGAACAAGCAATCGGAGCAAAGGATGCCCTGCCATCAGTGAACTGAAGGTCACTTAAGATGTTCTGCAACAGAAAATCAAATCATCCCTTGGCAAGCTTGACAAAATTTGAGAATACTGGGAGATGATTTGGTCTTTTTTTTGGCCTAGGATTGGTGAAATGAAGAGCTGGCCATGTAGTAGCTTACACTGCCCATCAAAAAGTGCCAGCATCAGCAAGGCTGATCGTAATTGTTAATCTTGGCTGTGTAAAAAATCCTTGATTTTTATTTTTGCAAGCCTGCATATTTTCCAGTATGACCAGAGATGACTAGTCTTTGAACAACAGCTCTTTGGAACTCCAAGTAACTTTTATGTTATTGTGCTCCATCTGAGCTATCCCAGAGCAGTGGCTGGAGCTGTCCCTGTGAGGGGAATTGAGGGACTGAATGTCTCAGACCAAAGAGGACATGGTCTCTGGTCTCCAGTCTCCATCGCCCTATTTGTTGAGCTATTTTCCCATTGGGAATATCATGATTGCCTTTGTCTAATTTGGAGCTGTAGGTTGTGATACCTGATCTCCCATACACAGATTACTCAGGGTGCAAAGATGCAGTCTTTGCAATCTTTGGAGAGAAGAGAAATACCAGACCTGGTCCTCTGCAATACTGCCCTTTGATGAATTTAGCCATTCTGCACATCAAGTGCTGGCTCATGGGAGTCCCTTGGAGTCTCCTCTGCCTGCTCCATTCCTGCTTGGGAGCTCAGGGCTGTGTTTGCCACCCCTGACTGCAGATGCCTCGTATTTAGGTACAACAAAGAAAGAGGAATGTGGCAGCGCCAAAGTCCTTCTGTAGATACAGCCCTTAAGCACTTACATGAGTTTAGTTAATCACTTAGTTCTTTTTTTCCCATGCAGCTTAATTAAAATGTATTATAGCTTTTATTTTTGTGTCCATGTTAATCTGTGCATGTTCAGCTTCTATTTTGCATCCATTTCCCATAAACGTGGTAGGAAGTGTAGGCAGCTTTATCCCAGCCACACTGAATTTCAAGTGTTTCCATATAATCTGTCACTGCTCATCAGAGCGATTCAGATTTTTTTTTTTTAAATGTTAATTTATGGCTTTTTTCTGCAAGTGGCCTAGGTGAACCTGAATAGAAGGAAGCTCTTAAATCTTGTATTTGACTCTCAGAAATAAAATTGTAATTATCAAATCGGGAAAGAAATGGCAAATTACTTAAATTACTCTCAAAGATGACATACTCTCAGCATAAAATAGCCTGCTCTGAGGGAACTTTCAGCCTTGCTGAAACATAGGTCCCTTGGTGAATTAGGTGACCAGCACCAGAAACACATAACAAGTGAAAGTAATGGAATGTAAGATGACTGTGGTTGCATACTTAGGTACTGTCTGACTTTTAGTCATGAAACAAGTCGCCTTGAAATCAGATGAGGATCAACACTCACCACTGGCAAACGTTGATTTTTCACTCACAGGCTTGTGGTTTGTTAGATTAAAACCATATTTTTATTTTTTTTTTAGGAAATAGAGGGGAAGAAGTTATGACAAGATTTTAAGTGAGAAGGGAAAGGTAAGGTGACATCTGCAGCAGGAATATTGTGTTTATTAACTCTGCCACTCTGATTGTGATCTGTAAATACAAAACTGGGGCCGCAGTGACTAGACTGAGCTTTTTTTTTTTTCTTCACTTTTTGATAGAAGATGTTGGTGAAAGATGCAAGAAAACAGCTCAAATCATGTGAGCAGGTAGCTGAATGTGAATGTACTGGTTCCTGTGGGTGAACTGATGGGCTCTACTCAATACCTTCAGCTGATCACTGTTACCTGAGCTTTACAGTCACGAGGCACAATGCTGCCATTCCAGGATGATTTCTGCCTCTGGTAGGGAATTTGATTTATTTTATATTTCTGCCAATTAAGATTTTGACTTTCATGTGCGGGGCTGTCGTGTCTTCAAATTATTTCCTAGAAATGATTCTCTGCTTTGGGTTGCAACATAATTCTTAACACTTGGGGGAATTGTAGCACTCTGTAAGCTATTAGGCTTACATTTCCCCCTATAATGTGGTAAACAATAGCCAGGAAAACAGAATCACTGTTTTCCCTTCATGCTTTTCGTTTCCTAGCTATCCAGGCTTTGCCAAGCTCAGTGCACATAACTGTATTTAATTTAAATACAATGCAAATGCAGATGCACATTAAAGATCAGCAGAATTCATTAGGTTCACAGTGCTGGAAGAGCCATTGGGAAGGTTCTCACCAGGCTGATACTCCCCGACAGCATTTCCTACCCTCTCTGCTGGGTCTGTAAGCTCTGGATGACATCTGACTCAAGCACCCCTTTAATTTATAGCACTGACAATTAAATGGCAGTTCTCCAGCCTCTGCCCAAGGGGATAGAGCTATAATAGGCTTTAGAGGTAAAGCGACTATATCGCAGGATGGATTTTGTAAAAAACTAATGTTAACACATTGATGCCCTTCAGCAAATACAGTTATTCAATAAGTTAAAGCTTTTTATGATATTCTCCTTGACATTTAATAACATACTTTAATAAACCAATGTACCTATGCAGATTTATATTTTTTTTTGCTGGCATCTAGCAATCCAAAGTAGCTCTAATTTGAAGGTGTTAATTGCTGTGTTTGTGATAAACTAATAATATTAATTGTTCAAAGGCTCCAAACACCTTGGAGCTTTGGATACTTTTTGGATTTCTGTAATCACTTATTTTAATGGATGATAAACCAGAGCTGAATCAAGATTTGGTTTTAGTGATTTTCCAACTCTTTTGTTGGTGCTTTGAGCAGTGGTCGCTGTTGTTCTTTATGCATCTGTAGCTTAGCTAATTCATTTGGACCAGTTCACCCATTACTCTGAAAATCTTTAAAATTTAGTAAACTGAAACAGTTTGGGGTATACAGAACTGTTACGTGATTCTGTAGCCAATAATGGAAGAAGAAGAATGTAAGACAGAGGGATACTCCTATCATAGGATGGCAAGATCTTCCAAGGTGCTTAACAGAAAGGGAGGCTTGGTGCAAAATTTGATACATGTATTTGGGAGGAGGTTTAGAGGTGTGAAAGGAAGGCTGCAGCAGGGACCTTACTCTTTATTGCTTTATCAGATAAGAATGTGAGCAAATAATGGCGTCTGGTAAAAAGGTACCAAGGTACCATCCCCCTGTGGTGTGGCAGACTGCAAGCTGGAAGAGGGAAACGCTGATGTTGCTGCCCCACGGTTCTGTGCAGGAGAGGACAGGTTTAGGTTCCCAGTGTGAGCCCCTCTGCCGCTGTTGCATCAGGCAAGCACTGAATATTACCTCACTGCTTTCTTTTAGGCTGTTCCTGCATACCAGTCGGATTGCAAGTTGCTTTTCTGAGTGTAGCAGGTGGCTGGGTTACTCTGCAGTGATGGAGTCTGTGCTGATTTCTTTTGAAACATAACAGGTCTAAAATGGGTAATTGTCACTTAACTCATGGGCCTCAGAAACCTTCATCACTGCATCGCTATTGTGTGTCCAGAGGTGGAGAAGCTGTCTTCAGGACGCTCTGTCCCCCAGCACTGGTGTGTTCTGTAACAGGGAATATTGATGAGATTGAATCATACATTATAATGGCCAAAGGCAAGTATCAGAAGGAAGAGAGTTTTAAGGATTTTGCCTTTGTGCTTTTCATGTCCTTTGATTTGGCACATATCTGACAGAAGGTCCTTGTCAGGGTCAGAGGGGATACTTTTAAGACACTGGGCTATTGCAATCTGATTTTGTTTGCAGCCAGAATTGTCTTGTGTGTAGTCTGACTGACATTTCTTTGGCCTCTTTCTGTTTAATTCCTGCACACTTTACTTTGATCACACTACCCTTTCCCTGTTAAACTATAATGCATTGAACATCTCTTGTGCCACCCTGAGCCAAACCTGCATAAAACCACTGCCGTGGGAAGGGGCCAACACCTTCAATAAAAAGCTTTCCTGTTCTGGGGGTCTGAAGAGAAGTCTGCTTCATCCTGAGGTCCAGCTTTCCCTGCTAGATGTAAGCAGCAGTTACTCCTGTTTGAGCTATGCAAATGGAATCAGGACCAAATTATCTTCCCCAGCATTTATTAATTTCTATTCTATTTTTAACTATTGATTTTTCCATGTTGCCTTTTGTCCACTCAGCACTGCTCCACAATTAAGTCTTTCATTAAAATTCGGTTGTTGCAATGCCAAACAATGAAATATAGCTCTTCATCTGAAGTCAAACATTTTGGCAATATAACCATCCTGGTCAAATTAATTCTTCCTGTTAGGGACAGCAGGAATCGGTGCCAACATTTTAAGTCTATTTCAATTTGCTTTAATTGGGTGTATAATTATCTTTCTACAACTAATCAATTCCCATACTATAATTGCAATTATCAAATAATGGAAAGAATGTTTAGAAATTTTGAAAAGCAAGATCTTGTTAAGATTTTGTTAAGGAAAAATCTCTAAACTATTTCAATTTATTTTGCTTTCACCCCAGAGGATTTTAGCTTTCTGCCATCCTAAGTCAAAGGGCAAAATGACAAAGGCAATTGGCAAAGATAACTATCTTCAGAATGATTCATAATATCCAGGGAAAGGCGTATTCTTGTCTGATTCAAACTATTCCCCAATGTCTTTTTGTTCTGGAGTAAGTGCAGGCTTGTAGATTCTGACTGCAGCTGGCACAGCATAAGGAGGGAAAACTTGCTGACTTTATCAGCAGTGGATAGAGGAGGAGGCACACAAGCCAGAGGGAAATGCCTGAGACCAGTTTCAGACAGTGTGAGGACTTGCAAACATAAGTCATCTCCATGGAGACATAAAATCTTTTGGATCAGAGAAGGACTATGTGGTACTCTTGTTCCTTGGACCATTGCATTCGTATCCAGACAGATTTGAGCACAGATCTCAGGTTTTAATAACCTGACCAAGAAAAACATTGGCAGTGAAAACCTAAAGAGGTGGTGCTCATCTCGTTGGTGTAGTAACATCCCACTCATCTGAACAGGGAAGCTCACACCTCTTGGGGCTGCTGTGGCAGAGGGGCTCAGACCAAAGACTTTGCATTCTTTACATTTGCTTTGTCATCAAGACTTGTCATATGTATATTTACCTGACAGCAGAGCTTCTGGGCTGTCATATCACCCCAGGAACTTTCCAGGGATGAATAAGACCAACTACGGAATAGGAGTGGTGCAGAACATGTAGCAAAGAGTAAGACAGCAGAAGATCAGCTGGGCATTTTTACAGACCCACAGCAGAAGAGCTGCAAAGAAGAGCCAATAACTTTTTTATAGCCTCAGACTGGCTATCGTGTGGCTCAGAGCTTCTACATATCCCCAGTGTGAAGCCCAGTGGGTAAGTCATAGTGTATCAACTCATCTACTTGTAAAATGAAGCCAACGGGCTGAACAGGAGGATGTTAAAAGCATTTGCTCTGTTGCCATTGGAATATAAGGGAGTCCCAGTAAAGAAAATCTCAGGTGATAGGAAGTGCTATAATGCTGGTGTCTTTTGTCTGATAATAATAACAACACATATCACGATCTTGCCAGCACCATCTCTATTTGACGTGGAATATTTAAGGTGTAGGCAGAGAAAAATCTTGTCCATGCAATTTGTGTCACAGCCAGCAACTCAACTCAGAGCTTCTGCCTCCGTGGCTTGACCACCCTGCAATGCATTTGTTAAAAGCTAGATCCCAGTCTCCATTTGTTGTTGCTACAGAATGACATTTTTTCCCCATTTCCCCTTGAATGCTGTGCTTCCAAATGTATCCCAACAAAACAGCAATTAACATCAACACAGACTGACTAATACACGCCAAAAATTGCCAGAAGGATAACCTGCATCCAAATGGGTAGATAATAAACCTATCACCATGGTAATCCTAAACTCAAACAAGAGTTTTCTTATTCACAGTCATGAAGACTAGAAAGAGAGTCTTAAAAGACGCGTCATCCTCATGGCAGAGCGGAAAGAGAAAAGAGCAGTTAAATGAAGTTCTGTCTGCAGAGCAGAGAAGCTGGTTATCCATAACAATCTCATTGCCTGCAAGATGCAAAAGCACGATTTGTGATGGTGTGAAATAATAACGAACAAGATGGGAGTGAAGGCAGAGCCTGGAGAAGACAAATCCTGCCATTAGACTGTGACTATGAAGTGGAACTGGGGAAAAAAATGAACGGGAGAGAAAAAAAAAATCATCTTTGAAGCCAGCAGCAAACAATCACCACAAATATCTGCAAATGCTGGAAATGAACTTCAAAGCAATTACTGAAGTAAACTAAGTGACAGTCAACATTCATGTCAACAGACCGAGTGCTTTTCCAGAGAAGGAATGGGAGGAAAAAATCTTAGAAATGAAGAAAGCTGAACTTTTCAGTTGAACACTTCCAAGTACAAGGTTCGGGTGTTTCTTCAGAGCTTTGTATCTGGATTTGACTGGATTTGACCCCTTCCCTGGGCATCAGCCAATTCTGCTGCTTGGTGAAGTGGTGATGCATCGGGCTGGGGATCTGTGTTGAAGTTTCACGTCGCTATCAACAATCTTTGCAGTGGGTTTAAAACACATGTGAAAACGTAAGAGATGCTGATAAACTGTATGGTCTTGTGGTAGTGTGGTCCTTGATGGCTACCTCCAAGCTCTGATAATGGTGGAGACTCCAGCCATTTTGGCTGGCTAGTGTGCCCTCACATGTTGCCAGGTCCTTCTAGTTTCAACACAAATTGCAACAACATGAAAATAACTATTAAAATAAATGCTTCATACTTTGGGTAGATGTTTACTATATCAAGGGAATTTGGTTTCTTGATTTAAACTGTTTTGCGCCCCCATCAAAAGGTGTGCTTTAGACCTCCCTAGCCCAGGCTATGCAATGTCTATGGGGAGATGTGGTGGGATCTCCATCTGGCTGAGCAGTGGGGAGCAAGATCCCATTGGCAGTCAGGAGGGCTCCAGCCCTGGGACATGACATGGTCCCTTGCCTGATCATACAGAAGGAGCATCCTGGGAGGCTGCAGTCTCTATGTCTGTGCTCTGCTCACACCTTGTGACTGCCTCTTTTGCTTTGGGACACGTTCCTTTTCCCTGTGCCCAGATTTTTTTCTTCAGGTTTCCTCCTGAAGGAAAAATTGGGTTCAAAACAGCAGCTCACCTACTGAGGGATTAATCTAATCAAAACCAAGACACCAGCACTGCACAGCCCTATGCTGTCTGCCTATTAGTTTCCTGGTGTTTACAGTGTTTGGTTTGACCTATGCTATAAATCCTAAATGGCCTGGGGGCTGCCTACCAGCAGTGCCTCTTTCTGTGTGCCGCCTGTAGCAGCAGCACTCCCCAGAAGGTCCTGATACTATTAATCTCCCCTCAAGAGAAATTAAAAAGTCCTAAAGCCTTTTCTTCTCTCTAATCCTTTTGTTGTCTTTCTGTCATTCAATTCACTTTCTATGTGATTTTTGGGCTAGAGCTGTCCAGAGTTGAAAGCAGTATAAAATGAAAAGATGCTCCTTTGGTTTATTTAATGGCATCAGCTTATGGAGGCCTTAGAGCATATGTGTTATTGTCACTGATGGTCAGAACTGCAAAATAAAATAAAACAAGTCTGGCTGAAGTAATCATAATATTTTTCCTGATGTTGCAGCCAGGCTATTAAAAATTTAGGAATTTCTCTCTCTTGTATCTCATCTGATTTGAAATATGATCAAAAAAATCTTCCAGTACTGCTAATAGTGTGTAACATTTTAACAGCTGCTGTGTTTCATCATAAATCTATATATTTGGGGAGCAAGATAAGAGTCAGTGTGTGCAGTGAAATCACATAAGCACTGTTTTTTAAAAATATTGTGAGGGTTACAGAGGTGAAATGTTCTCAGGATTAAAAAAAAAAAAAAAAGAAAAAGCCATTGTGGCTTAAAAAAGTTACTTTGTAAAACAGTATTTCAGTTTTGTTTTCAAGAATTTGTTGTGCAGACTATGGAAAGTCTGGCTCCTGCCAGCAAACCAGGACCTTCTCATCCAAACCAAGCATCCATCTGTCAATGTCAGAGCCAAGGAGGCAATTGTCCAAACCCAGTGGCAGTGGTCAGGAAAGTGAAAGGGCTAGCGACAGTTTGGCTGTAGTGAGAGGGAGCATCGGTCCCAAGCACCGGTCCCCAGCTTGGTCAGACTCAAGAGGGTTTTGCTTTCCTTCTCTGGCCTTGCTGACCACAGTGGGACTACACCAGCTCTTGCCTTGCTCATCTCCCTTTCTGCTGAGCATGAACAGTGATTATTTTACCTGCTATGGAGGTTTTATGGAAACAAAACTCTGATCCTTCCTAAGTCAATCAGTAGACCTTCGGTGGTGTGCCGAGTCTTGAGTAGCCAGTGTATGTGGTGCATACTGAGGAGGAAAACCAAGATTCTTCAAATTTATTTGGTTTTGCGGTATTACCCCAAGGCATTACAGTGGAGAACCAGTCCCTTTCCAAACTGTGCTGGAGGTAGGAATGTAATTACAGTTGCCTTCAGTGCAGAAACGCTACTAAAAGCTTTTCCATTTCTGGGAACAATGGTCTGTGTATCTCTCTAGGCTGATGATTAATGCATCTCCTTCCACGTCCCTGTCACTCGATTCAGTCATCTCTCTTTCCCAGTACATGTGTGCATTGAGCCGTATGCACAGAGGTACATAAAGACTGGGCAGACCTCACCTGGCACAGACTGTAGGGGGCACCTCCAGGCTGTGCAAACACCTGAAGAGAACTTGCTCAAAACTGCTCACTTCGGGGATAAAGTTAATTTTTTTTTCTCTTAGGGATTTTGACTGAGGGAGGGACATATACCATCCTTGTCTGAGGAAACCTAAGACCCAAGTGGGGCTTGAGTTTTGCTGTGTCTGAAAAAGTAAGGTTTTAATGCATAAGAAAATTTATTTTCTTGATTACTGATTTTTCTCAGAAAAATTCAAGGCAAAATGCATAAAATCCTCATTATTTTGTGGATCTAATCAGGGGCAAGAAGTTTATCACGTTACTCAGGTACAAATCTCATTTTGATTGACTTTACGTTGTCTTTTTTCACTGTCTTGCTGCTGACGTCTACTCTGCATGGAACTGCTTGGGCTCTGGCAGCCTCCTTGTGTAATCCCAGAGATTTTATTTCATAGAATCATCTTGGAATTAAATGCTGGCAATGATGCTTCTGAGGTCCTAACGGAACTGTAGGACATATGCAGATGCAGACAGAAGGTCAGTACTGATTTTTCCTGTTGTGTGTCTATTGGACCTGTCCTTGGAGCAGATGTTAGCTACAAGTTTGCATGAGGAGGTCATTTGTTGAGCTGTCAAGCCTTGCGAGCCTTTCCAGGGAATAACAACTTCATCACCATGACATTAGATGTGCCAAAAATGTTTATTAACACAATCACCTTTTGCCTGAGCAGTTATGTTTTATGAAGAAAGAGGATAAAATTTATATTTTTAGTCTTAAAGCAGCTTTATTTTATATTAATGAAAGCTGCAACCACCCCTCTCCCCTCCCACGTGGGAGATGCGTCGTTTGCCTGACAATCGGCAGTGATATTTGAGAACAAAATGGCTGCAGCCTCCGTGCTTGGGTCAAAAAGCTTGGGAACAGCCAGGTAAGCACATAGGCACCAAAAGCTTCACAGCATTCCTGGGCATCCTCCACCACACAGGCAACTGACCTGTGAAAACAGTGCATTTCTGTCCATGAGAGACAGGGGAAATTATACTGCTGCTGATTTTCTCTACAAGCAAAGTAATTACCTGGATATAAAAAAAAAATATAATATGTTGTGCACAATATAGTAAAGGCAATTTGCTGTGTAATTTGTAGCACAATGGTCTGACTCTTAAAACTGCTATTTGTTTTACTGGGCGCCTGGTACGTATGAGAGAAACTAGAGGGATTTGTGATTTCTTATGTGTAGAAAATGTCCTCTTGGGAAGACGCCCACAAAGTGAAATCTGTCTCGGAATTAAATTAAATATCTCACATGGAAAATCTGACCCTCTCAGGTAAAGCGTTTCTTTCTGCTCCACTGTACTCTGTGATCTGCAGTGTCTTCAAAGGCAGTGCTCCCGGGGATGGAAACCCTCACAGCAAAGCGTTAAATAAACAAGCTTTCAAATTTTCAAACATGGCAACCTACTTTCAGCTGCTTGGCCTAGCACAGAGGAAGGAAAAGGGAGAATGCAAAATCCAGCATCCTAGAACTGCTTCTTACCGACTTTTTCTCTCTCTTCATCTGTGTACAAAGAAACCATACTTGTCCTGTGAACAGCAGAAGCCTGCAGATACCAACCGGGGTGTTTCTGCTCAAGGCAGTAGACCCTGTCATGAGGTCATGAGTAGACCTGTTTGCTCATTAGGTGGAATTTTCTCTCTCAGCTGAATTAAGTATTGCACACAAGCACAGGCACAGTCTAGTTTCACCTAGTGCTTGTGCTGGTATGGATGGTGTCCTGATGGTTCTGGTGGCCACTGGGAGCACAAACAGTGATTTCTCTCCTGGCTCTTTCAGCATCCCAGGTGGGGAAGTTCACACTGATGGCTCCTAAATTCACATGGCTCCTAGACTCCTAAACAGCACCTAAACTCATTTTTGTCTGATTTTTTTTTCCCCTTTTGCATTGCCCACACTCAACTGTTTTTCCAGGTCACAGGTAGTGCCTGGAAGTTGTTGGCTTTGTGCAGGCTGCCTTGACCATAATACTTTTCTTAGAAACTTCACTATGTTGTCACTTGCTCTCTCATAATTTCTGCTAGCTTTTCTTTTTTTTTTCTTTTGGCAGACATTACCAATTGTTATTTTCACAGACATTGCTGTTCCTCCAGATTTTCTTGAGAAAGGATCCGTTACAGGAACTTTCTACCCTCAATGTTGTGACTTTGTAACTTCAAGATCAAGCAGCGAAGTTTTGATGGTGCAGAAGTTTGACTAGGATATTCACAAGAGGTTTGAGACCTGCTTCACTTATTATCATAAGATGGTGTATGTATTCAGCAAACTCTCCCTCTTCATTTTCAAAGGAAAATATTTCATTTTTTGCTCTGAGCATGATTTTCCAGTGTATTGGCCAGTTCCACAGCAGTTGTCTTTCCTACCACAAGTTCACTCAAAATGCTATGGAAAGAAGCTTATGGAAGCATCTTTTGCTCTATTATTTCTCTGATTTCATTGCAACCTTTTACTGCCATTTTGAGCGTGATGGTGTCCTTCACATTTTCAAAGTACTGATGGAGATCACAACCTTGGTATCGCTCATAATGTTTTTGCTCAATCCTTGGAGATGTGCTGTGATTTTTGTGGGAATATGAGTATAAATCTTGACAAGCAGGTCACTGACCAACTTTTTCAGACTTTTATAGAATCATATAGCGGTTAGAGTTGGAAGGGACCTTAAAGATCAACGAGTTCCAACCCCCTGCCATGGGCAGGACACCTCCCACTAGAGCACATTGCTCAAAGCCCCATCCAGCCTGGTCCTGAACACTTAATACTTCTAACACTTATAACTTGAACACTTATACTTGAACACTTATGCTTCTAACTATTTTATTGTCTAGACTTACAGTGAAAGTTTGGTCTGATAACTACTTTTTCTGAGACGTGATTTAAAGCAGTTGTTTTGTACTAATTTGTATTTTATGTTGCCCGGTTCTCCCATTTCTCCCATTTCTTGTGAGAACTGACCTGACTTGAGAATAGCTTATGGGTGGCTGTAAATTGCAATTCTTAGCAAATTTGTCATTTGACATAAAACTGTCTACTCACTCTTCTGTAAATCACTTAATTGCCTCAGGTCTTGCAAAAAATCAACTCTATTAAGGCCTTCCACTTATCTGGGTCTCTGCCTGCCTCTTGTTATACAAGTCATTGTATATCACTTGCTCCGATACTTCTGTATGTTTGTAATTCCCACAGGAATGGAAAACCAGATGAGACATTGTAAACTAAATAGTTTCCTAATTAACAAGTTTAATCTAAAACACCCCAGCATCTCAGCCTGGGGGAAGAAAGGGGAAGGAGAAATGTGCTATCCTTGAAAATACTCTTCCTGTGTTTATCTTGAAGGCACAATTATTTGAAACTACATAAAAATACAAGGGCATAATCGTATCACAGTAGCTGGAAGGTTGCTCTGACATATACCTCTAGCTCTCTGCAATAGTTTGAAGTGTGTCTTGCTGTACTTGCATACCTTTCAGTCACAGCTCCTTCCCTTCTCCACTGCGCTTTTTGTTGCTTTCTTTTCAGCCATTTAAGATCAAGTAGTATTGTCCTCTTTGCTGCTGCTGCTGAAGCACAGCAAGACTTTGAAACAGTCTCCATGACAATCAGAGATAGGCAGCCTGGATCTTAATGGGTGCGATGCACGACTGTGATCACATCCTGAGGAGCAAGGGTACGTATGTGCTGGTGCTGAGGATATGGGTTAATGACTGCTGGTCCCTCCCTCCTTTAATGACCAGGCATGGTGGTGTGGGAAAGCCTCTTGCTCCATGCATCCACCATATCCCCTTTCCTGGAGATGTTCCCCAGGGGTGATTTTATCTGATGTAAGTTTTAGAAACTGATAAGAAATATTGATGGATGAATGATTTTAATATCATAGAAAATGGAGCCCAAAGTGCTGCGCATAGAGATAAAAATGAAACACAGTATCTGACTCTGAGCTTTTGAATGATATCAAAAAGGGATTTATTCCTGCTTTTTAACTTAGTTCTTGTTACCTATGTAATTGCATTCTGGAAACATGAGTTTCTTGTTATTATAGCAGTATGTTGTGTTTTGTTCAGGTTTTCATGTAAAATGAAGCATTAAAATACAAGATGTGCCAGATTTATGGACTTCAATCATGCATGCAGAACAAAGTATTCAAATACTATGATTTACAAAGTACCGTGGATGACAGTGGACTATTTTTTTCTTGGCCTTAAGATGTTCAAATAAGGACAAAAGCTGCAGAATGGAAATGAAAATGAATTCTCTCTGATTAGCAGGATGTGACTTCTCTTATTTTCACATAGTCCATGCTAATGTCTGCCCATTGTACAAATGTGATAAAACAGCTTTAGGCTGATACTGTTTTAGCTATCATAAAATTCCATCTTCAAGACAAACTTCAGTCACATTAGTTTGAGATTCTCTCATTAGCAGGTTCTTTGTGTTACATTTGAGCCCACAAACATAATCAAAAAGTATCCTGAATACTGAAAGACGGGACACTTGTATGTTATTTTTTAATGGACCATGTGCAAACGGCCATCTGAAGTTAGTGAAGGTGAGAACTGTATAGCATGACATATGGTAAATAAATTGATAATATTGGAACAGTAATGAGAGCTATGTGATGCTCATGTATCTATTAATATCCGTATCCACATACACCCCCATGTATTCTAAATATATATACAGTAGCTCTAACTTTCAGCAAGTAAAATGAGAATCCATAATGCAGTAGAATGGAAAGAACATGAAAATGAAAACAAAGGCAAAGCCACAATAAAACTGAAGCAATCAGGGGGAGCAAAAGGAAAAAAAAGATACTTATTAAAATTCATTCTATAAAAGGAGTATTGTGAATGCAGGGAGTTATTTCCAGTGAGAAAATGTTTGAGGGAAGTTTCTTGGGTTTTCTGCAGCAATTGAAATATCTGACCCTTCATGTGTACTGCGACCACAAAGGCTGTCTCTCAAGAGAAAGGGAGTAAGATAGGATAATGTTTAAGTATTTTAGGATGAACAAAAAGCATTTTCTTCATCTTTCTTAACATGCCCTGCCACTGTTAGTCCTAACCCTTTAGAAAATTCTCCATGTTTATTTTGACCTCGGCTCAATCTAGGCACTTTGGTCACCTTTTCTGGTGTGCTAGTCCTTATGTTTACTAACTGGTGCCAAACTCTCCATAGACTTCCTCTTCATGTGTAATATTCCTTTTCCCCCAGAACATTCTCTGATAGATTTTAATATCATTCTGAGGTTTGATCCATTACTTTTCACCAGACTCTCATTCCTTATTTCATTAAAAACACAACTTGACCTCCAAATTCTGCATCTTCTTTCTTGCTGGAAATAGGTTCAGAGACAGCCTCAATGAGGGCTATATGAGAAATATCCAGAAAAATCTCTTGAGAGCTTGAAGTAATGCCAATGCAGAAATTGCTGTTAAGTAATATGTTGCTACGAGGGGAATAGGTCCTGTGGAAACAGGCCCTGGTGGGAGTGAGGTTTGACCTTCACGTTGTAGGATACAATCTCAAACAAAGAATACTCAAAGCCAAGAGATCTGGTTGGCATCAAGGCCAGGGCAATTGGAGAAAGAGCCAGGATACCAAGAACAGAGCCCAAGGTACAACCAAAAAGAGTGAGGGAAATAAGAAGACTCAACAATCCGAGACTGGAATGGATCTATAGCCAAGTCTGAGCTGTTACGTTTATTATACTTATCATGAGACTGGTCCAGAGATAAAAGTCCTCTGGGTCCCTCTCACAGATCTTTACTTGGTGACTTTTTGTTCCTATTCTTGCCCCCGTTTCCATTCTTTTCTTGCTTGCTGATTGCACCTTTTCAATGTTTGTGTCACATTCATGGTAACTGCTCACCCTTTCCATTACTAATTTAATCACTCCTTGGGAACTAGCTCCTCTAGTGTTCTCATTTGTGCCATGGTTCTTTGAACTCCCCTGAACCTTATCCTGGGCTGCATCAAAAGAAATGTGGCCAGAAGGTCAAGGGAGGTGACTCTTTACTCTGAGGGTGGTGAGACACTGGCATGGATTGCCCAGAGAAATTGTGGATTCCCCATCCCTGGAGGTGTTCAAGGCCAGGTTGGATAGGGCTTTTAGCAACCTGGTCCAGTGGGGGGTATCCCTGTCCATGTCATAGGGGTTGAAACTTGATGATCTTTAAGGTCCCTTTCAACCAAAACCATTCTGTGACTTTATGATTCTATGATATGTGAAAATTGAAGTAGAAATTAAGCCATATCCCCCACGTGTTACACCTCAGTCTTGCAGAGAGCGATTCTTGTTGCTCTGTGTTGCTGCATCTTGGCATATTCACATAAAACTTACATCAACATTTCTACCATCACATTTCATAGAAGCCTGGAATTAGCTTGATGGATTGTAATCTCTTAGTCCTTATCAAGTTTCTATCATCCCAAACCCTCCCTCTTGTAGAAACCACCTTCCATGTTAATTTATCCCTTCTCTTGTGCAGATGTCCTTCACTGCATTTTTACAAGGTAATTCTTGTTTTGTTATTTTTGGCCTGTGTTCCTAATTACTCTAATCCCTCTGTCCTGTTTCTCCATCCTCCGTGTTTTTCTTCTCTTCTCAATTTAGTATCACCTGTGAATTTCATTACTATGCCGTTCACTCCTCTTTCTAGCTCATTACTGGAAGCGTTATAGAAGACAAGACCCGAGAGTGATTCTTAAATAAACCTCCCTATAAACTGGTACTCTGCCATGTGTTTATTAGCCTTATTTTTGTCTTTCATCCTAGACTTCAGACCAAATGAGATTTTCTTTTTTTTGCACAAGCAGGTTCAGCTGAACTTCTTCAGATTTTTTTGGTGAAACATAGGAAGCAACCTTCTTTTCTCATAGTCTCCAGTTTTACGTCAGTGTACTTACTTGGCTTTGAGGGAGAGGATGATCAGACTAATTGTTCAAAAATATATGGCTGAAATCCAAGAGTATTGCATTTATTCTGTTCCATTCATCTATTAATTTGGTAATTCCATAAAAAAGTGTTACCTTTGTCAGGCAAGATCTATTCTTTATAAATTCTGTCCCTTATTGCTCACCATTGTATTATTCTCTGCAAATGAAGTGACTATTTCTTAAGACTTTTTCTATTGTTTTTGCCAGGATTAGAAGCTAAATGTAAAGCATTGTAATTAGTAAGATCTTTCTTCTTCCTTTTATGAATGCTAAGACAGTACCACATGTGCTTTTCTGTTCAGTGCTGAGAGAAGGGCAGATAAGGGAGTAGTTGTCTCCTGCCCTTCTTTAGCTCTTCCACGTGTGGTGTGTGATTCCAACCACATGATACTGCAGGAGATGTGGTGCAGTGTGGCCATCACCGCTGCTTCTAAATCTCAAGACTTTGTGAAATAACTTACAATGGATGTTACAACAGCTTTCAGAGAATCCAGGAGATTGTATCATGTTTATCTTCTTAGTGTCTCTGATTTCAGTTTGTCATGACTGATTTTTGTTGGGTGAAGTGCCAAGGGTCCCCAAAAGATGGGCTACCAGAGCACGAATGTCTTATGCCTATGTGCCTATAGCAGAAGATGTAGAACTACCCCATAATTTCTTCCTGACACATTCGGCAGTGGTGTCCAAGTTTGAAGGATAAATTTACCAGTGCTCCTGACATTACTTTGAATCTTATTACCACATAAGCAATAGAACTGATTTTTCAGTTCCTGTGCTACACTGTACATTTGGCCACTACCAGACATCTGCAAATACAGCCTCATTTTCAGTGTAAGATCTTAGCTCAGCCATTTAAGAAGTAAAGTAAGGTTGCCTTGAGGTAGGGAGGTGAAGGTGTCCAAGAGGCATAGCTGATCCCTGAACTGGTTTGAACTAGTATGTGCTTAAACACACTTAGAAGAACACATTTATCATCTCCTAAGAGAAATGTTAAAACGCCTGGAGGGCAAATGCATCCAGAGCTACATGTCCTAGAATCCTAATCTGGGATGTTATGGACACATCTGAGTACTCATCTGAAAAAAACAAGATGTGCTTTGGAAAACTAGGCTTCCAGCGTTACTCTGTTCTCCATCTGTTTTGTTGTTGTTCTCACTTGGTGGTGCTGAATAGACCTTTCTGTTGCTGTCCACAGCTGTGCGAGCTGCATCTAGGAAAGGACAAGGGCTTAGGTTTTATTGAGATTTTGTATCTGTGAATATGTCATGTTCTGTTTTGAGATTGTGGGTTCTAGGCATGACCAGATATGTTCTCTGAACCATGGGGTTTCATTCACTTCACCATCCAATTGGGAAAAACATACTGTTATTACTGAATGATTTTTCCTTTCCAGTGTCCCACTGGCCGCACCCAAAGGGTTGCAGTCAACAGCTCAATGTCCAAGTGGCCAGTAACAAGTGGTGTTCCTCAGGGGTCCGTACTGGGACCAGTACTATTTAACATCTTTGTCAGTGACATGGACAGTGGGATAGAGTGCACTCTCAGCAAGTTTGCCGATGACACCAAGCTCGGTGGTGCAGTTGACATGCTGGAGAGAAGGGATGCCATCCAGAGGGACCTGGACAGGCTGGAGAGGTGGGCTCGTGCAAATTGCATGAAGTTTAACCAAGACAAGCGCAGGGTCCTACACCTGGGATGTGGCAATTCCAGGCACAAATACATGTTGGGCAGAGAATGGCTGGAAAGCAGCCCTGAGGAGAAGAACTTGGGGGTGCTTGTGGATGAGAAGCTCAACATGAGCCGGTGGTGTGCGCTGGCAGCCCAGAGAGCCAGCTGTGTCCTGGGCTGCATCAAGAGAAGTGTGGCCAGCAGATCTTGGGAGGTGATTCTACCCTTCTACTCTGCACTTGTGACACCCCACCTGGAGTACTGTGTCCAGCTTTGGAGTCCTCAACACAGGAAGGACATGGACCTGTTGGAACGGGTCCAGC
>JAOQGH010000001.1:189010041-189022793 GCA_025769975.1 Gallinago jamesoni | reverse complement strand
CCTGCCCATGGCAGAGGGGTTGGAACTCGATGATCTTTAAGGTCCCTTCCAACTCAAACAATTCTATGATTCTATGATTCTAAAACAAGAACTATAACAGCAAAAACTGCAGTTAGCCACTACTGGGATCACTGATAATCTCAGGATGAAAAGCCACATGTAAGAGTAGCTTTAGCTGGGATGGAAAAATCATGACTACTTTACATCTTGCTGAGCTGGATCCTCATGTGGGAAGGACAGGGTATACAGCTAAAGACAATGCAACGATGTTATCTAAATAGGTCACGGACTGTGAACCAAGACAGATTAGAACGTTGGCTTTCAAAAATATTGGAAAATGTCATTTTTTATGTCTATGGTCTTTCAAATTATGTATGTTTATTTCTACTTACAACTATGTATATATCTATATGTATTTATCTGAATTGAATTGCTTATTAAGTTAATACAATGTGCTGTCTACCTCTGGTTCATCGTGTCTGTTTTGTCGTTCTTCAGTCAAACCCGAAATACAAGCGAGTTCACTTTTCTTGGTAAGCGTACAATCAAAGGAAGATCAAAGCAAAATCTGAGTTCAGGCTGTGTAATTTTTGGCTGATCATACCCAGATAATTTCCTCTGTGTTAAAATCAATGCCAAAAGAAGTTAACTACCTGGCTATAACATTTCCTTTGCATTATCAATTGGCAGTTCAAAGGTCTCCTCCCAAAATGAGAAACAAACTCTCTTTGCTACCATAGGGCATGTCAACCAAAGGCATCCTTTCAAAATAATCTTACAGGTAGAAATAGAGGGTTGTATACAGACTCTACCTCAATCTGACCATCTGCTCGGAAGATTTTCCTGCCCCACTTGTGTCAGCGGACATCCAGCTAAATGGATTGTACTGCTTCTGTGTTTGTACTGGTTTCTCTAAAGAAGTAGTTGGATCCTAACAAAAGCTGGGAACAGGGATCAGATCTATTGTCAGTTTCCTTTAGTCGGCGGTACGAGGTGATTCAGATATAAGCATCATGAACTATGCAGTAGGCAGATCATATGGCCCACACATTTGGTATTATTCTAATCTCTGAAAGCTAGATTGTTTTAAGACATGACATTTAACATCCCCCCCTGCTAATGTTGTTAGCATTAACTGTTATAGCCCGGGATATACTTGTGCAAATAAAAATCTGCTTCCTCCTTTAATTTTGTGATGTTGCTTAGAGCACAACAGATGTGGATAATCCTAGCATCATAAAACTATATGTATTTTATAATCAGGAAGAAATATACTTTGGTCAGCAAATGTATTGAAGTTTAAGCTTCCAAAGAGGTTGTAAACAACAATGCATAAAACAGGATATATTTTAGCATGAGTATATAACGACAGCTTATAAAATGAACATTTGGAAGTAACTTCCAAATTATCTTCAGAAGTGGAAACAAAAGTCATAAAAATATTTCAGGCTCCACAAATACGAACACTGTTTCAACCAATTAAGAAAACAACTAGAGGATTGTGAGTAAACGCAGAACATCCAGAAGTTGCTTTAAATGCAGATAACAGAGAAGACTTGTGTAGGGGTAGACCACAAAAATTCTTTAGGAAAAACCAACAGGTAGCATGGTCTCCTGACAGGATTGTATTTCCCAGTAAATCACATCAAACCTCTGAAATCTAACAGAGGCCAGTGGCTAGAACAAGGATAAAACATGTTTCATGACTATCAGAAAGTGGACCAGATCATTACCAGAAGAGTTAATGTTGCTCTCAGAACAAGAAAGGTGAAAATTCTGTAGCTTGGTATATGGTAAATGTTCCACACTGTAAAATTCCTGGAAATGCTAGGCTGAGCTGAGCCAGCAGTCATTCAGCCACTTGTCCCTCTGGAGTAGCTAGAGGTGGTTGCCCAGGCTCAGCTCTGAGCAGCCGGGTCTCACGCTGAGGTGCCTGAAACCAAGTTTGTCTCCAGCAAGGTCAAACTTGGAGATGCCAAAGAAGTGTCTCTCTCCCTCGGTCTGCACATGGGGTACGGTCTGATTTGCATTCCCATCATGAAAAAGATCCTATTTACAGTATATACAGACTGTACTTGGGAGAAGCATGTGCAGAGAAGAGTTTCTATATAATCTGGAGCACTCGTAACATTTCCTGGGAGAAAAATACGGCCTCGTCTACAGCAGGAAAAACCCATAATCCAAGTACATGTGTTAATTGACACACAGTGAATATATTTTGCAATTCCATTATAGACAATCACCTGTGGATTTTTTTGACATTTGTAGATAGAAAAGGAAACTAAGATGCCTGCCATGTTCCTGTCGCCTGTGTATCACAGTCAAGCATAGGCTTTGGCACTTCAGAGAGAGTGTTCATTTGCATCTTCCAGTATTCAAAGGTAAAAGACTTTGCAAAGAAAACTATATGGGAACAGTATATTAAAAATAAAGTGAAACAGAGGGTTCATGCTGTCTGCCACGTGTGCTTCAAGAGGCCTGCAGCAGTTAAAATCTATGAAGACTGAAGGACTAGAAACGCATCCAGAGCCAACCAGAACTCCAAGAAGGCACTTTGGTACGGGACTTAAATTTCCCAATGGAAATAGAAGAGACAGAGTACTTTACTTATAAAGTACAGACACTAATTGAATGTGATTGGGTCCTGCCACTTAATAAATTACCATTCATCTGCTGAGGTTTCATAAGCGTGTGTGCATGCTCTTAGCCCTCCGTCTGTAAGATCAAAAAATGTGTTAACTTAAACCACCTTCACAGAACTGAAGCTGTTGGGTGTTGGTGTTCAGCTCAGCGGGGGCCACGTGTGCGCTCAGCAATAAGCGGTACCTTGTCAATGTGCTATGAGCTGCTGACAGATCTCAGACTACACAGCGATAGGTGTATGAGAAGCTGAAGATGCAGAAAACTTTCACTGGGCTAAAAAACAGTGCAGCTCTATTGATCTGATGCCAGCTGAAGACTGAGCCTACTGCCCTTAGAGAACAGAGATAACTACTTTGGCTTCTCAAATGAAAGAAAGTTCAAAAGCAGTGGTAACTGCAGACCCTTTTTCTGGCTTTCGTTCAAAGACTCAGGAAAGCTGGTGAGGGACAAATAGCGAACACTTGGACAGACGCAGATCAGTTAGAGATTCTCAGCACAGGCAGATGAAAGAAGCCCAGATTTAGCCATCTTGATTAATCTCTCACAGAGAAAGTGAGAATGGAACAGGGTGAATGTGTGGGCAGCCTTCACAAGGACTTCTGGTCAGCTTTCAGTGCCCACTGTAGGTCATCTGTAAGGGTAACAAATGAACACTGATGTTGGAGTGCTCAGTTGGTTTGCTAACAGAAACCAGAGATGGTAAATGGGGCAGAGGGGTAGAGAGAGACAGTGGGATAAGAGTGACAAGTGGGAATATGTTGAGCCTGTTCTGGTTTTGCTATATATAGGAGATAGCAGTTATCTCACAGAAGGAAATGTAGAACAAGATGTGTGGATTTGGAGATGATGTGGGACTGACAACCTGAGAAATACCATCCGTAAAGGAAGTAAGTAGAAGATGCTGAGAAATCTGCCTTATGTTTAGGATATGAGGGATGAGCAGGCATTGCAAAGAAAGATGGAAAGACCAGAATACGGTTGTGCAAACTGTGTTCATGTGCTCATTTAAAATCTTGATCTTCTTGCAGGGAAGCAGCTTGGAAACCAGAGGGGTCACTTGGTAGGTACACTGAGGAAAGAAAGCCCAAGCCCAGATAGATCATCAGAACACATTAGCAAAGAGCTAAAAAGAGGAGAAATAAATTTTCAGAAAATAAAGTAAGTTGCTGGAGTTGAAGAACAAGTCTTGTTCTTCAAGTGAACATCCTTGGAGTCCTTAGTCATTTATGCAGAAGTATGCCAAATGGCTTTTCCGTAGTGGCAATGGTAATTAAAAGTGCAAAAGCAGCACTGCACAGGAGGCTCGGCAGCCCCCCAGGCAGCTGGCATCAATACCTGACAAGAGGCTGAGAAAGCATTTCAGCTGGCCATGAAGTCTGAAATTGTGCAGCTAATGCTCTCAGTGCTTTCTCTTGGATATAAGCATTTCAGGACATTTTCACCTACCCCAGACCATATATAAAACACCACGTATGCATTATTCAGCTGGAAAAACAATTAATATTCCCTTGAATGCATACATGCCATTTGAATGGCTTATATGCCCCAGTGTAATTTAATCTGACTCCACTGTCTTGAAATCACAGACCTTTGTCCTCTACAGCTCAATGAATCTGAAGTGTATCCAAGGCTCCGGATACAAATTTTTCAGAGCAGAGAGATGATCACTGGAGCATGTATGAGATCTAGTGATGGACACATGATGCATCCAGCCTACGCAGCCCTCCCATTCACACTGCAGGGATTTAGGCTCAGACACAGGGCCTGGAAACTCTCATGTAGACTCAGCAGTAGCACCAATAAGGAGGACAGGAGCAGTCAGGTCAGCTGCCTGCTGAAGACATTAGGAAGAAAGTGAATGAAGCCCTCAGCAAGAGGAACAATAATGACTGGGCTGTGATAATGTAAAAGGAGAGCACCAGCCTGCATAAAAAGAAGGGATGATGAACTTTGTGTAAGGCTTTTTTTAATTAAATATTGACTATGCTTGTTTGGATGCTTCCCAGCCATCCTCAAATGAACATGCTCCATTGACACTGATACTTCTGTGCCTTCTTTTCTCAGACAAGGAGCGTCATGGCAAAGTGAGGCTAAGAAAAAAGAAAATTTGCCATTTTCTGAGCTGAGAGGACCAGTGCCAAGATCAATACAGCATGAAACAATCATCAGACATGGTGTAAGAGCAGTCTCTGTTGCCTTCATTACAACACTTCTCTGTGTCTCTGGATCTTCTCTGAAAGCAGAGGAATTATTGCCTTGTTGTTACAAGAAATACAGATCAAAGTATTTGGATACAGAAAAAACAAAAATGGCAAAGGGGTTCTGAGGAGCACATGACATGAACTCCTATCTCAGGTACAAATAGGAAATTGATGCTCTTAACACTGAGGATCAGGGGCCTTCATGTGTTCCTATAGTCCTTGCTGATCCACAGGCAAAAATCCTGGCAAACGTGTTTAGGACAACATCATGAATGTCTCTTTTCCATCCACAAAAGTTATGTGTTCCTACATTTCATGTTTTACAGCAGTTCTGTCTGGTTTTATCCCATTTGCTGTCCTCAGAAAGCTCTCCCAAGATCCTACTCCCCAGTAATGTCACTAACAAATCAGAGACATGCAGTACTTTCTGCTCAATTAGGAACAGAAAAACAACCCTATTCATGCAATGTCTAGCCTGTTGCTAAGACTGGTGGTGAGTAGTTCTTAGGGATGTTCAGGTAAGACTACAACAGGCAGCTACAGAACAACATATGCATAAAATACATTTCCTCCTGATCTTTGTTATTCAGTGACACATGGTCATTGCCCAACAGTATTTGGATTAATCCAGTATTTTTTTAAAGGGAACACACTCCATCTAGATGTGTTCTTTTCTACACAAATGTGAGGGTTTTTTTGACTCTCTCTGTTACAAATTGAAATCTTTCGGCAGGAAATGCTTGCTGCCCATCCTGTTCTTCCTTCTCTCTAACTCTCCTTGGGACCCTGCGCATTTATTTCCTGTCACCAGCTCACTGTTCTCCATCTCCGAAATATTAAATGATGGCATGGACACATACCTTTGTGGAGGCTGCTTTGCCAGCAAACCCACGCTTGTGAAATGAGGAGGATGCCATTCCAGCAACCCAACTATCCAGAGGTGAGCAGGACAATGAGAGATAACATGGTAGGGAAGCTAGGTTGGTCGTAAAATAGTCACAGCTTTATAGTCTCTTTTAGGTTTGGGCTGGCCTACCAATTTATACTGGAAGTGTTGTCTTTATATGCTGCATTTACATCACAAATCCTGCAAGCCAGGGGCTGCTCCTCTTCCACTGACCTTTTTCTGTGGCCTGAACTAAATTGCTTTACCTCGCTGGTTCTTTAATTGAATTATGTTCTTGTATGGTATGATGCCTCTTTAATGTTTCAGTATCATGACATTGACTTGATGGGGACTTTTAGCATCGTAACATAATTAATAATAATGAAACCTAACTAGCATAGAAGAATCGCGCCATTTTCTTAAGGTCTTGTCTTAAAATATTTTCCGTTCCATGATGATCTGAGAGTTTGCCATGTTTTTGAGGAAAATAGAAATGGAATTGTAATGTCATGCACTGGAAAAGCTTTCAGAATAATTTATGCTTACACAAACACTTTTAATATCACTTCACTCTTCATGCTCCTATAGTCTGCCAGCTTTACACAAATCTAGTCCTGTCTAATTTTCTCCTACAAAACAAGCTATTAATAGAAGATGTTTTTGCTACTCCTCTGCTCTAATCATTTGTTTGCAAACAAAGATTACTTACAGACTGTTCTTTTCTCTTCAGCTGATTTAATTTGTTTAAAAAGAATCTAGTTGATTATATAAAAGAAAGAGACTGTAGTACCTTTGCAGGTGCTTTTGACCTGTATTGCAGAATGATATTGTGCTGTGGTCTTCAAAGTTCTGTAATGTGTACATTTGTTTCTCACTCTTATTTTTACTTTGGTTTCTTATATTACCTTTCTAAAGCTACTGTTTCATTTGTCTTTTAGCAAGGGACACTTCATCTTTCCAAAGTATCTTATCTATATTTTTACTAGGTTTCTCTTTGTCATGGTTTAGAGTCAAACCAGGACATTCTTATAATGCAATCCATTATTTTGTAAGGCTTTCAACAAGTAGAAGAATATCACTGTACTCAGAGTAGATATGAGAACTGCTCAGAAAATAATCATTGAGGTTACTATTAGACCTATACAGAGACTTTGGCATGATAGATTTATAGTATAGGAAAATCTCTAAGGTCACCCATGTCTCAGGAATTTAGCTTTCACTAAAACACTGGACCTCTTCTTCTTGTTCAAATGGTCGTGATCTCCTGCTTTTCACATAAATGCATTGTTACACATATCTACAAAGAAGAGAATAAAACAAGACAAGCTGTAGCCAGTAGTCACAGTGATGAGATTATTTTGAACTGCCTTTAAAGTTTCTCATGGTAATGTCTGGAAAATAGTTAGGTCTTCTTAAAAGCTTGAGTCTAACACAGTATAATGGCAACTGTGAAACATAATGATTTCCTAAACAAGCTCTTAAAACAGAGGAGTTGCAGTCTCTCAGTTATATAGAGTTCACCTGTCTTTAATTTTAAAAGCCCAAAGAATATACAAATTGTGTTAGCTCATAGTCCCCTGTTAATTATACTTTGTGTTTACATAGCAGCTCTATCTCAAAGCTCTCTCTAAACATTAAGACTCCTAGCACTTCTTTTATGTAGGTATTATTATCCCTGTCATTATCATTATCACATTTTCCATTTTTTAGGTGGTAAATGAGTAAAATCACACTGTGAGTCAGTAGCTGAATTGGGAATAGTCCTGACTTTGTCCCTTGCTTTAATTACGCACTAACATGATTGTTATTTCTGGGTTGAAGTGATACAGATTATATTCAGTGTAAAATCTCAGCAAATAAGCAAGATTCTTTTGATTTGCAAGACTTTTGTTTGTATAGCTTTCATACTAATATTTTTCAGCTGTTGGTGTGGCTTTAAGTAGCTAATAGGAGATGCTGTCATCTTCCAATTAAATATATATCAATACATTTTGTTTAATATGATACAATCTGCATAATAGACTGGAACAGCTCAAATGAAGCTTAGTCTGTCAAGCAATTAAGTATTTATGTTGTGTCCTAATCTAGTCATAGTAAAAATCATTATCGAAATCTATGGAGAAATGTACTTTTGTAAAGTAGCTGTTTTTTAAATGACAGCTGTTATTAATTAGTCTTTTTTCAAATGTGAAAATACAGTATGGGATGACTAAACTAAGTTAAAGCCACTTGTCAAATTATTATTTTTTTAATTCAGAACAACTTTTGGCTGAACACAAATGTGTTCAGTTAAAGCACAATGACACCTTCCTGAACTAGGCAGTTAACCTCAATTTCTCCTTTTCCAGAACTGTTTTAATCTGAAAAGGTAATCTAATAATGTCATTGGTTTAAACATAGGTATCTTAGCTTCAAAACATCCCCCTACCAGCATAACATTCTTTCAGTTCTTGGTCACCAAATGTCATAAGAAAGAGTAGAAAAAAAGTTATAAAATGTCATGAGACCACAAGGTACAATTTGGTGAGAAACTGAAGATGCCCTGAGAACTGAAAACATGATCCTTCCATAAAGAATGGTAAGACATTCTATAAGACATCATGACTGTACACTGTAAAAATCCTATCCTCTGCCAGTGGTTTGTTTGCCCACAGGTGCAAAACTCAGTTCTTGGTAAATCACTGTAGAAATCCATACCTCCTTAGAAGACTGTCTTTCCAAGGCATCAGGTGCCCCAAATAAACATACAAAACTTCCTTTCCTACCTTCTACTTCCCTCAAGTAGGAAATAAAAAAATCTTGATGCTTTCAACAAACAAGATCACTTTCAAAGTGACTTCCCAGTGCTATGTTTTGTGGATACAGCAGTCATAAAAAATCTTTATACATCTGAGAACTGTGGAGAAAAAATCCTAGTTGTGCAATTTGTCTCAATAGTTCTCTGTACTAACAAGGTTACATTTCACAACATTTGTTCTTTGCCATATTGGCACTTTACAGGCTGATCTTTAATTCATTCTCCTGTAATGACTCATCAATTTGCTCATAAACCAGACCGCCGGGTCTCCTAACCAGTTTATTAGACAAGTTACAGTGTATTCCTTCTTCCCTTCCCTTCCCTTCCCTTCCCTTCCCTTCCCTTCCCTTCCCTTCCCTTCCCTTCCCTTCCCTTCCCTTCCCTTCCTTATTCTTTTCATAGAAAAAACTAAATGTAATATAGGTCTTTATTCTATCTCAGCTGTGTTTCTACATTTCCCCTCATTAGGAAGACATCCTGTCCTCCTAGTACCTGTCCCCGAGAGTTTATGACATACTTTAACACATACTTTGTAGTAAATGTCCAACTCTTTCTCAGACTTGTGTAGTAAATATGACAGGCTGGAAAGGACTTCATAAGAGTGAAAGAGGCAGCTGATATATATATCTATATATATGAGAAATACTGAAGCATTTCTCATTTTTTTTCATGCTCTCACAGTTTACAGAATTTATAAATGTGCATTCTCATAAGGATTATTACATATCTCTCTAAACACAGCAGCTGAAACCGCATTTCATATTAGGTCCTTATAGGCCTGTGGTTGAAATGACAAATGATGGGTTTATGTTGTATAATTTTCAGTTATGTAATTTTTTGTAATCTCTGTTCTCACTGTTACGTGTTGGTCCCCAAATAATAACTATTTACAATTGCCACCTCTACACTGTATCTTCTATGTTCCACCTGCTCTTCTTTATTCTATAAAATGCATTCTAATGTTTATTTTTGCTTATTCTTTTGTTTTCTGTTCTGTAAACTCAGTCTTTCCTTTGCTTTCCAAGCTTCTATTTTTCACATTTATTATTATTTCAGTGTCACCAAAAGGGTGCTGAGCAGTGGGTTAGCTAAGTTATACTCCTGGGTCCCTCAAGGGAAGCAAAAATTTTTGTATCGTAGCAATGATTTAGAGACCTAATTTTCACTTGTGAGCCATGAAGGTCAGAAGAAGTAGGAAGAAGTGCTGGCAGAAAAGAATGGCAATACGTAGGATTCCTCCCAGTTCTATATGCTACAGGCACATGTTATCTAAGTACTCAGAGAAAAGCTATGGTACCAATACTTTAAGTATGCACAAAATAGCTAAAAAGCCTCCTTCTGTCATGCAAGAACATTGCCACATCCAAATATGTTTTTGTAGGGCTTTAAAAAAACTGGTCACTCTTGTGTTGTGTTTATCGCATTGATATATTCTCCTTATTTCCAGCTGCTGCTGCAGTTGATTTTATTTCATTTTGGAGACAGCTTTATGTTCTCTCAGAGCATCTCCTGATAAAAATCAGATAATTCAGTTACATTCCCAAAGTGTTTTCAGTCTAATTTCAGACATGACATGGCGAAGAGCATAACAAGACTTAGCAGAAGACACAGAGAAAGAAAAACAGAGAGTTCAGTAATAAAAGATTACATGGCTCTCCAGTAGAGTCTAATACACTCTGTGGTGAAGCAAGTTTAAAATGAAAACACCGTAAACAACTCCTTGCTCACTGTTATCTGGAAAAATAAGCCCTTCTAAGACAAATGTTGCTATTTTTGTAAAAATGGACTATTCACAAGCACATCCTATATGGTATCAGGTAAATGCCAGGAAGAACAAAGTGGAAACCTTGAGCTCATTTGTCTGCCAGACTCTTTTCTCTTTTAAAATATGATCAGATCATCACTCATAAGATGGAGGCCTCTTGCCATGGAAGGCACCATCTCTTTTGCAACTGGAAAAGCTCCATTTGTCATGTGGGTTTTTGGGAAAGAGGGGAAGAAATGCCCTGCAAGAGGCTGTTTCTGAAAGGTGCTGGACCCAGTCCAACACCTTGATATGGTGACATATGTAGTTTTACATTTCCTATGGCCAGGTGCTTGTATCCTGGATTAGATTTGATGATACGGCACAGGATCTTGTAGAATTAGACCTTTACATTTCTAATCGTGGTTTAGAAAATATGACCATAAAGAAATTTTGCAGTTAAGAAGTTTGGGGGTGATACTGTAATTAAAAATTAATATTCCTTCCCCCCTCCTCCAAATTACAACCTCAGAAGAAAAAAAGCTGCAGTGGTATAAATCTAGTAAAAATTAGTTTTATGATTGAGTGAAATTTCTAAAATTAATTCAAATTTCTATAAGAGGAGTGGAACAGAAGATGGGCACTTATTTAACATCCTGGATACAAGCAAGGTGTCAGACAAGTCAAAAGAACAGGGCTATCCACAAAGGCTTGAAGCTAAGCAACAACATGACAAAAAGGCATTTCCAGCAGTTGGTATCAGGATTTCCTTTACTATTATGATAGTTCATGTACCAGGGGTTTCTTGGGTTCCTAGAGCCCAGGAGGCAAGAGCAGAACAGAATAATAATGAGTGTTACTAACTTCCCTCTTCACATAGTAGTTGACAAAAAAAAAAACAAAAAAAGATTATAAAAGGCCCTGAGCAAAATTTGAGCTATGTACTTTGCTGATGAACAGCATAGTGAGCTTGGAGTTGACTGAGCATGGATTTTTTCTGGTAGAGCTAGAGGTAAATGGCTTTGTCTTCCATTATACTTTCCCAGCTTTCTTAGATTTCCTCCCTGGAACACAGCCAGGACGTTACGGGGAGTGGGAGGGTTGTTATGTGCGTGGAATGAACAAGAAAACCTCCTGTCTCAGGCTGAGCCAAGCGCTGCCTGGAGGTGAAAGGCCCAAATTCAAGCCACTTCTCTGCCTCTCTGCAGACAAAGCCACTGGACTGTTATCCTCTGTGTTTCCTTTTCACATTTTTGCTGTTCCAATTTGTCTAAATATCCAGATGGATCACATGAGCATCCATCAGGACTGCTCTCTTCCTGGCCCATGGGATAACCTAAAGAAGGTGTGGTTGTTTCTTTCCCTCCCTTGGAAGTGTTGCCCTTAGCACCCATGGGTGGGATGGGAAGGTGCCCTGGATCATGTGATGGGGATGCAGCCTTGAGGCTGCCCAAACCCACCACCCCCTGGCGCCAGATCTGACCCTGTCATAAACAGAGTTTGATTGAACAACTCCTTTATCCCATATTAAAAAGCTGGTGTGGATGATATGTTGAATTAACTCTCAAGCGCATTCAAACTGTGATAGGGGATGCAGAAGAGGGGCTGTTAACATGAAATCACATTTATATTGTGGCTCTTTATGCTTAAACCTCTCTCCAGCCTAACTGAACAATACAAGTTTCTTTTTTCTCCCTCAGTGGTATCCACTGGTATGGTCAGTTTATGTTTCTCTGACCACTAGCCCTGTTTTCTATTTTAAAAAATATAATTAAAATGTGCCCTCTGAATTCTCTGAAAACTCTGTAAACTATTAAGAAGAGCAAAAAGATTAAATCTGAAAGGTCATTACTCTGATTCTTCCTTTCTGAAATACATTGTCTAATGAAAAAATAAATAGCATTTTTTTAATGCAGTTACAGATAAAATCCTGTCCTCCTTTCATCCCCTGTATTAATTTTACCCAGATCTGCTGCTCATTAGTAGGAGTTTGTGTGTCTCAGATTTAGAATTCTGTTGTTGTAACTAAACTGAAGATCTGTATACTTGGACAGGCATGCCCAAGGCTGTCTATGTATTTCTTCATAGTATGGACCCATATTCTACTCCTGGTGCCTTTTAACACCCTCTAGAATGCAGCAAAAGCTCAGTACCCTTCCTCAGTCAGCATCACATACGTCCTTTTTTATTTTTTTCCTCACCATCTTGTGTGGTAAGTTTCTCCTTTATCAGAACAAGAATACAATTTTTTTCTAAAGTAAGAATAGAAATTGAATATGTAAAAGCTCATAAGAAATCAACTCCTGAGAACAAAGTAATTATGAACCCACATCACCCAGACTAACCTCTTCTAGAAGGTGTGGGGGAAAGGAACGAAGGAAGGAAAGGAAAGGAAAAAGGCAAGGCAAAGAAAAGAAAAGAAAAGAAAAGAAAAGAAAAGAAAAGAAAAGAAAAGAAAAGAAAAGAAAAGAAAAGAAAAGA
>JAOQGH010000001.1:188964248-189009941 GCA_025769975.1 Gallinago jamesoni | reverse complement strand
AGAAAAGAAAAGAAAAGAAAAGAAAAGAAAAGAAAAGAAAAGAAAAGAAAAGAAAAGAAAAGGAAAGGAAAGGAAAGAAAAGTGCTTCTTAGCTGGGTAGCCTGTGAAACAGCATTGTCAGACATAGTCAAGCTATTTCCAATCAAAATCTCTCAAAGACAGTTAAAGTATATTTGCAAGACAAACGTTTATATGTGCAGGATCTTAGCTGACCTACCAGTGCACCTGAAAAGTAAATCTATTTTATTTTTTTTAAAAAATCATTCTATTTACAGTGCTAGGGTTTCAGACCCTATTTAAATCACTGGGTTTCACCTATAGTTGGGGGAGTACGTAGAATCCTAAAAGACTCTATGCAGATGGCCTTATTCCCATGGGGAGACTGCAAATTAGTATGAGGGTCATTGGCATTCATCGAGTACTTGCTCTGTCTGGCAAATGATGACATCAATCTTGGTGCAAAAGGGATCATGCATTATTCTATATGCAATCAACTACTAAATTTAAACAGTGGTGGGACAATAAATTTTTTTTTTTCAACAAGGGTCGTTAATAGCCAAGGGCCTGAACCGTCAAACCTTTACTTACATGAACAGTCTTTGCTCATACAGGTTATCTCATTAGGCAACTGCCTTGGCGAACAAGGCCCTTGTAATACAGGGTTTGAGGAATTAGCATCTGAAGGAACAACTTCTCTAATTAACAGATTAAAAATTGTACAAAAGTCCATTTGGGGGATTTGCAAATATGTATGCTGTCTGCTTCTTAACAATGTGAATCCCGAGAAAATTGGGAGTTATCAAGGTTGTAATGAGTACAAACATTGTTGTAAAATACAAAATATGTCCCTTTAATATAATATCCCCTATTGCACAGTGGCCAATCCTACTTGTGCAAGGAACCTAATCCCCATAAATGTCATACTGCATATATCCTATGGGGAAATTCACTATAACTAATGAGCAATTTATTCTTGAAAGAGAGCACTCCTGAAGATATCATGTCCTTTATTTTCATGCTAAATAAGGGAAGGGTTTTTCATGACCACATTATCTATTGGAGAGATATTCTTTTCTGTATTTTTATATTCAAATATAATTATATCACTTAATCAGAGCAAAGGAATAACGCACAGCTACTGGTCCATAACAATATAGATTTTTTTCACCTTGATTTCTGAAACTCCCTGTTTTGTGATCATGAGTACTTGCATTCATATACTTTGGTTGGCCGGCAGCCAGTACAAACCAGAATGCCAAGGTACACATAATTACATTACAGTTATTTCCCCTTTTCTCCACAATGCTTCTTTTCTGACTGTCTCTTTCATTAAAAATTGTAAAATTAATTGCCAGCAAGAGCAAGAACTACTTCTGCTTTTCATTTCTTTTAGCTGAAGCAGAAATTATTCCAAAATTGCACATGAACAGAGACAGAAAAGAGGCTGAGACAGTAGGGAAAGTTAAACATGTGCTGAGGTCTCTCCCCTTCTCAACTCCCTGGACCCATCTTTCACTCCCTTCAGTTTAGAAAAAACCTTATAGTTGGAATAATTATCATACTAATACAAAAGACACATTTTTCACTATTTGCTAATCCTAAAAGCAAGGAATAATGTGAGCAGCATTTTGAAAGTAAGAAAGAGAATATATGAATCATTCTGGGCATTTTAGCCAGCTGCTCTGCGTGACAGTGGATGAGTAGGGACAGGGGCAGGAGAGACAGGAAGAGGCAGCTTGGAACAGGAGGAAGGCAAGTGGTCAGAGGGCAAAAGACAACAGAGGAAAACAGTACATGAAGGATTTTAAATTTATGTAAGGTAATTTAACTTTAGTAGCTTTGTGTTGCCTCTTCTGACAAGTAAAACCTGAAGTTAGTCAAATATTCTAGAGCAATAACTAAGTAGTTTTATCTATTAACTTTTGCAATAACCACATTATGATTTAGTAAATTCTTTGGCTTTGGAGTTTATTCAATCTACCGTTTGGTTATTTCTGCCATAAATATGGCTAACACCCTAAGATATCTTTATACCTATATTATATCATTATATTATATTATATCCTTAAACCTATATTGGAGCTACAGCATTGGTAGATAAGGGGAGAGCCACAGACCTCATCTACCTGGATATATGCAAAGCGTTTGACACTGTCCTATGTGACATCCTGGTCTCTAAATTGGAAAGGCAAGGATTTGATAGATGGACCACTCAGTGGATCATGAACTGGTTGGGGTCTACAGGAGAAACGGGGAGGGACTCTTTACCAGGGAGTATAGCGAAAGGATGAGCGGTAATGGTTTTAAACTGAAAGAGGGGAGATTTAGATTACATATCGGGAAAAAATTCTTCACTGTGAGGGTGGTGAGAAGTTGTGGATGCTCCATCCCTGGAAGGGTTCAAGGCCAGGTTGGATGGGGCTTTGAGCAACCTGGTCTAGTGGGAGGTGTTCCTGCCTGTGGCAGGGGGGTTGAAGCTTGATGATCCAACCAAAACCATTCTATGATTCTATGACAGCTGCTAATGCTGTTTTCTGTGCAAAAGGATGTTCGTATGTTGGTGGGGTTTTTTTTTATCTGAAAAAAAAAAAATTCCTAATAATCTGGTAACTTCTGAGTGATAGTCTCAGATCAGTTTCTACAACTTCACAAACTCACCCATGCTTTTGGGATTAAGTGGTATCTTCCCACCTTCAGTTTAGGCTGAAGGATTCAGCCTGGTCTGGGAGCACAGTGCTACTGGTTTATACCACACTCTTGGTTGCTTTTGAGCGCGATCAGAGGTGCTGTCCCATGACACAGACCACATGAGTGGCATCCATGTCTCCCACCCTGTTTTGCAGCCCCCCACCCAGCTGCTGCTTTGCAGAGAATAGTCAGAGGAAAGAGAGAAGGCTCTGAAGGTCGCTTTGCAGCTTTAGCCCGTGGTGGTTGTTTTCTCCCCTAAGGCAGGGAGCACAGAGCCTACATTACTGCAGACCTCAGATGTGCAAGGGTAATGTCAGTGAGGATATGGAGATGTGGCTGGTGTGCAAGAGAAGGTGCACATGCGTGCAAGGAATGACGGGCTGAGAGTGCATGGGGAGGTGTGTTTCAGGCAAAGACAATGGGTCTGCACCTGAGGGAGCTGAATGAGAGGAGCAGTGGGTAAATGAGGGGGCAAGGGCTTGTCTTTCAGTTGTGGACTGAACTTCATTCCTCCCTGTGCAACCTCCACAGCATCTCTCTAAAACATCAGACTGTATCATTCTGGGGAGGGGAAGGAGCAGTGGGAACCTCCATTCCCCTGGTTTTAGAGGAAGCTTTAAGCTGCAGTCACTTTGTAAATGATTGGGGCTATCCCAATGGGGTTGAACTTAGTTCATCCCTTGTGGTGTCTTTTTCTGGAACAATCAAAGAGTTGATAGTTACTGGTCAAATTTCACAAGCTGCAGTGCATTTATCAGAGACAAAAGCAGTACAGAAGAAATCTCTCTTGAAGCAATAAAGTGCTTAAATGCACATCTTACCAGCTCCTATCCACCTCTGAGACAGGTTCTTGGCTATCAGGGTCAACAGATCTAACAGATCTTTGTTCTTGAATGAAGATTTTCCCAGCTCTTGTCAGAGCTCCGATTTTCCTCCAGGCTTTTCAGGTGGCTTCAGGCCACCAGACAAGACTGACACTTTCTATCTTTCCTTAAAGTGCTGTTACTCATATAAGGGCTTTACAGTAACTCTTCTCCCAGCACCCAGGCTTATCCTAGAGCACACAGCTCAGGGCTGAAGGAATCTCCCAGGCCATCAGGTCTTGTCCCGTGTTACCATACACAAACACATCACTTTGCTCCTTTTGGAAATGTGATGAGCTCCATCCTGAAGGTAATTATTAATTTTGCCTTTTTATCTCTATTGGAAGTATTTTTCAAATCATAGGTTCTCTTAGGTTTAGAAATCATCTGATTTTTATCTTAAATGTATTATCAGCAGTTCATATCCCTTTGTTCTTGAAGAAAAGCCCCATGATACATTTAGCCTAGATAAGGCAAGTTTTTCCAAGCATTGCCTGCACCTGTGATGTCTGGTTTGATTTGGCACAGGGATCCTTGACATTTCTTAGCTCCCACAGGTTCACATCGGCCTCATGGGAAATGGCTGGGTGTGCTGGCCGTGCAGAGAGATGGACGCTCCGGTGGTAGGGGGGGATTTTTGTGCAGTATGGGAACCTGGGGAATTTGGGGCACGGTACTGATGTGAATGTGGAGTGGCGATGGGTACACGCAGCTGCCAGAAAGCAAAGGCACCGAGGGTAGCTGTGGGTGACCAAATGTGGGCGCTCTGGCCATGCTGTGTCCATGTGGATGGGGACATGGGGGAAGGGGCTGGTGATGGCAGGTATGTTGGGGTATTTTGAGGGAAGGAGGTATGGACCCGTCATAGAATGGTTTAGGTTGGAAGGGACCTTAAACATCATCGTTTTCCAAACGCCCTGCCATGGGCAGGGACACCTCCCACTAGAGCAGGTTGCTCAAAGCCCCATCCAGCCTGGCCTTGGGCACTTCCAGGGATGGGGCATGCACAACTTCCCTGGTCAACCAGTGTCTCACTACCCACAAAGTGAAAAATTTCTTCCTGATATCTAATCTAAGTCTACCCTCTTACAGTTTCATGCCATTCATTACCCCTCATCCTATCAGTACATGCCCTTGTAAAAAGTCTCTCCCCGGCTTTCTTAAAGGCCCCCTTCAGATACCGGAAAGTCTCTGTAAGGTCTCCCCGGAGCCTTCTCTTCTCCGGGCTGAACAGCCCCAGCTCCCTCAGCCTGTCCTCACAGCAGAGGTGCTCCATCCCTCTGATCATCTGCGTGGCCTCCGCTGGACCCGCTCCAACAGGTCCGTGTATCTCATGGTCTCAGCATTTGGGGACTCGAAGAGCATGGGGTGGAGGGGTTTGCGGGGGGTGGAGGGGTTTGCCGGAGGCGGGATGGGGGGCGCCGGACCGCTGTTGCGACAGGGGCGATGCGCGGGGCTGGTGGCAGCACGGGGTGGGCGGGTGGGGGAGAGGAGCGGGGGGGAACGGGGGGGGGGGGGCACACCGGTGCCCGGGCGGAGCGGGCAGGGGCCGCCCCCGCCACCCCCCTCCGCCGCCGCGGGGCCGTGCGGGGCGGTGGCCAGCGGGCCTGACGTCACCGGCCGGGGCGGCTATAGGCTGCGGGCGGCACTCCCCGAAGCGGCGGCGGCTCCGCTCTCCGCGCTCACTCCGCGCTGCCGCAGCCCCCAGCGCCCGCGGCGCCCGGGCGCTCCCTCGCTGCCTCCGCCGGAGCAGGTAAGGGGCTGCGGGGCGGGCGCCGGCACCGCGGGACAGGTCCGTGTCACCCTCCCCCCCCCCCCGCCCGGTTTCGGCAGCCTGTCCCCGCCGGCATGCGGGGCCGCCGCTCCTTCCCTCCCTCCCTCCATCCCTCTCTTCTCGCCGCAACTAGTTGGGGTGAGCCGCCGGGCGGTTCTGCCCGGGATGCCGAGCGATTCGCCAACTCGGTGTGGCGGAGCGACTCCCCGTCCGCGTCCCGCCGCCCGGACGGCGGGGAGCCGGGGCGGCTCGGGGCGCTGGCGTGGCGGGGCGCGGGGAGGAGGCTGCCGCAGCCGGCGGCGCGGTGTTTTGGGGAGGGGGGAGCTGCGCAGGGTGGGTGCCTCGGAGCGCTGATGTGTCCGGCTCCCTTTGCAGGCTGCTCTGTCACTTCAGAGCCAGCGTGGGGCTGAGCCGGCAGCGTCCCGGGCTTCTCCAGCCAGCGCCCGCCAGCAGCCCGGCACCGATTGAAATTTAGGCGTCTTCAGAGAGGGGAGGAAGATCCTCATCTTCCGAAGCCTCCTCAATGAGTGCCAAGCTCTCCAAGGAGTTGAGGCTGTCCCTGCCACCTTGTCTTCTGAACAGGACATCTGCCACTTTAAACACCAGCAGCACTTGCATCATGCAAGTGGGTCAACTCTTCCAGTCCTTCTCATCCACCGTGGTTTTAATTGTCCTCGTCACCCTCATCTTCTGCCTGATCCTCCTCTCCCTCACCACCTTCCACATCCATAAGAGGAAGATGAAGAAACGGAAAATGCAAAAGGCTCAGGAGGAGTATGAACGGGACCACTGCACCCACAGCAGCAATAGCGGTAGCCAGCACCCTGGGACGGGGGTGCAGGGAGAGGCGCCCCAAGGAAGAGACAGCCGTCTGGGAAGACCCCCCCAGGACTCGGAGATCCAGCGCTCCTCTCCCTCGGCAGCTCCGAGCTCTCAGCAAGCACAGGCTTGTTTGGACACAGCTGGTGCGGGGCTCTTGCAGACGGTGATTTTGTCATGATGGTTTGGGGGAGACCTCGCGAAGGCGCTGGCTGGTGTTTGTAAATACCTGAGTGATTATTCTAGTCCCTGAAGAAGAAAACACTGCTAATTCAAATGAACGAACAAGCCCACGATCCAAGCGCATGACAGATCACATTGCGTTTCTCATTGACTCTGCGAGGAAAAGATGCGTCTTTTTACTGGAGAAGGAGTTGCTCACAGCTACCAAATACCAAGTCATCCACCTGGAGGAGAGGGTCAGGGGTGGGGGATCTCTTTTCCCTGGACATCATTTGCCCGAGGACCGGGATGATCCCACTCTCCTGGGATTCCCACTGCACCCTGTGTCACTATCGCACGGCGTGGGGTTAGGGCGTGGGTGAGTGGCGTGGTGGGAGAGGCAGGTCTGGCGGGTGCCTTGGGACACCCTGTCCCCTTAGAGCAAGGCAGCAGCCCACCCTAGTCTCTCTCCTTTTGTGCTAGGACCTGTGTCCCTGTCCCACCTTTCTCGCTCCTTTCCAAGACTGGATATTGTTTTGTGTACAAACGGCCACTCCTTGTTGGGCTTAATGGCAAGCGCCCTCAGGCCCCGCAGCCCCGAGCTCCCAGGCTGCAGTGCTGAGCATCCCACCATCCGGGGGGCTGGAGCGAGCTGTCTGCACAGAGCGATTCCCAAGCTTTCCTCTCCGCTCAGCTCCCCTCATCTTCAAATTAACCCCCATCCCCATCCCTCAGCTCCTCTCATCTTCAAATTAACCCCCATCCCCATCCCTGTGCCACCTGAAACCCACACCCAGAACCGTGTTGTGTGGCAGGGCGAGGTGATGTGCAGTAACTTGCCCGTGCTCTCCCAGGGGAGGATGTCCTTGTACCTCCTGTTGGTCCTGAACCAAATCCAGTTCTGCACCAGGCACCCCGCACTGAACGCCTGCGTTTAGAGCTTCGCCTCCCAGCAAGGAATCCTGCAGCAGTATAGAGCTGGCTTCTACTTTTTTAGGCTGATATATATTTTTAACCCTCCTAATCTAGTAGGCAGTTAGGGACAGACAACACTTAATTTTCACCCCTTTCCCCTTTTGGGGAACAAACCATGCAGTTGTGCAAAATGTCCGCTCGTAAACCCTGGCAAATATTTATTTCGGAAGTGGCTGGTGTATTTTCTCCCTAGCAAGCGCCAGGAGTGTTTTGTGTGTGGCTGGCAGGTGTGAGTGGCTGCTGATACCGTGTGTGTTGGAGGCAGCAGCGTCGGGCACTGAAAATGCGGCTTTGCTTAGCGATTAAATCAATGACCATTACTTGAAGGTGCCTTAACAGAGTGCCATATCCAAACTTTGAAACATCTTGTGTGGTACCGTAGCAGAGGCAGCCCTCTACTGTACATATTAACATCTAAAAATACAGCAAAGGAAAAGTGATCCTGAGGGATTTCTTTTTTTTATTTCTTTCTTTTTTTTTTCTTGCTATCCCGGCATTCAAAGTGATCTGAGAAGATAGTAATAGTCCACAGTTTTTAATCTTTTGTATCTACTCATTCCCCCTCTGCTGCCTCCCAGGGTGGCTGTTCGGCTGGAAAAATCCCAGGCACCAGCACTGGTCTGAGCACTGGGAGGTCTGAGCCCCCTCAGCTGGGAGTGAATGCCACTAACCAAATTAAAATGGGGAAAGAGAGGTGGCAGAAGTGCTCCATAATCCTCTAATACGCCCAAAATGTGTCAGGGCTGTACTTCTGTTCCCCAGTTTTATCCCTTTCCAGTTTTGCCTGGTCTCACGGGAAATGGCTGTTGAGTTTGTATCTGTGCCTCCAGGGTTTTAGGCAAGCACCGTATCAGCCAGCCCAAGGAGCTGCTCCGCCAGCAGAGGTTGGTGTGGCGAGCGTGCCCGCGACCGCGTGGTGGTGTGCCCGGTGCCGTGCAGTGGGAGCCATGGTGGACTCTCGCCGCCAGCCGGTATGATCGGATGCTAATGGCTACTTCGTTGTTGCTGGGCAAGGAAATTGGCTTTGTTTTGTTTCCCCCCTAATAAAGGATGCATGAACTTTTGTGTTTAACCTCCTTATGCAACTGCAGCACAGTATTGCACCACAGGGAGTAGATTTAGGACAATGAAGAGTGTCAGAGAACAGTGATGGAGCTTCCTGATCGTTGATCTCTGCTAAATAGAGAGATATTACTTTCCCCTTTATTTTGTGCCTTTGGAAAAAAAAAAATAAAAAAATTCAACCCCACAACAGTGTATAATTTCAAGTTTTATAAAAGCAATAAGATGTTTCAAATCACTCCAGTGCATTTCTGGTTGATGATTCCACTTCTTTAGTGTCTGAAGTCAGATACTCTTCCTTCTGCCTTATGCACTCAAGGCATGCAATAATTCCCCAGAAGTGTACTGCTTGTCACATCTCATTGCGGTTATAAAATTGCCCTATTTTTGAAGAAAAAAAGAAGGATGGAGAGATAGATATATATATCTTTATATATATTAGGGATATACAGGTATATATATTATTTATATAATCTCATGACACTAAAAGCAGTTGCAAAAATGTAACTAGAATTAAAATATGTTATAATGTAAAACTCTATCCTCTGTTAATTAGATTTGATTTAATATTTTAATATCTCTGTATTTATGTAAATCTGTGTAAATTATGTGGTCTATAAGTAAAATTTCATACTGACTTTAATTTTCTCAGAACTGTGAGCTTCTTGTGGTGTCATTTAAGTTTTTTTTTATTTCTAAAGTTAAATTATACAAAATACAAGAAGTTATAAATTCCTATTATTACACAGAAATACTGCAATAAGGTTCATGCGTTCTCCCAATAAATACACAATCCTATCTTGAAGTATTGCAAGCTTATGAGGTTTAATTGAACGGTCTCAGGAAATCTAGCTGATACAAGCAGGACACGTAGGTTTTCATTTTCATGAAACAATAAGCAATCTAGGGAATAAATGTGGATTTTTAAACAGAGTTTATGCTTGGAGGTTCTGTCAAATCAATTGCTTCAAAACCCTACAGCTACAGCTAAACTTCTGCACTTAGCATTCAGTATTAATAAGGCTGATGCTTCTTTCCCCTCCCCCCTCCTACCTAAACTAGAAAAGTGTAGGAAATTGTTCATATTTCTAAAGCATACATTTTCAGCTAACTGTGAAACTGCCCAAAGGGTTTCGAATATACATATTTTATGCAAGTATAACATCTATGTATCTGTATCCATATATTTAAATATTTTTGTGTAACCTTTTCTACAATATTTGATAGAGATGCCGGGTAAATGCTTGCACCCTTCTCATACGTAAGGAAGGATTTATACCCTGTCAATGTGGACATTCTTTTTCCTGTGAATTTGCAATGATTTCGGCAAGTTATGATGGAGACTGGGTGGCTGAGTGGTGACTGCTGGAAGCACAGCCAGCCTTTCCTCTGTTCATGGGCACATCTCTGGCTGAATGGGATGCCCACCAGCATCCTGCATGTATGAGAATAAGAAGTGCTGTGGTGCTCAACAGCTCCTGGCCGGTCCAGCCGTCACCCCGTGGGAGAAGCAGGACAGCAGTGACTTGTTTTGTAGATCCTGGTGAGAACTGAGAGCCCGCTGGGCAATGCGATGGCAGCGCTGGGGCTGGATCAGAGAGTCAGCGATGCCTCATCCTGTACTCCCACCCTCAGAGCCCGCTGCTGGCCTGGGGCTCCGTCCGGCTCCCACTGGCATCAACAGGAGTGGCTTCCACTGACTGCCAAAGGACTTGGATCCCATCTGTCGACCACACGGAGGGTGACAGCTCTCCACATCACCACCACTGGCCCTGCTCCGCACCCAGCCCGGCAGCCTCCATGGGGATGGAAACCAGTGCATCCCACGAGGGCTGGGGTGCTTCAGCCTGGTGGCACCAGGGAACCCACGCCGCTGCTGTCAGCTCCGCTTCTATGGACTGAGGCATTTAGGTTTCTACATGGATCCTATCTGGATCATGGACAGGGAATGTAATTTCATTAAAATGTGTCATTCCAGCATTTTTTTCTGTGGGGATTTGTCTCCTGCAATTGTAGTCTCAGATAAAATTTGTAGGCTCTCCATTCAGACATGTTTTAGCTTTTGATATATCTTTCTCAGACATATATATCTGTATATATAGATATATATCTCGAAAGAAATGCTGGACAAAAAGCAAAGAACAGAAACTCCACATTATAAACTGTCCTATGACTAAAAACTGTTGTTTTTTTTTTTCTTTTGTTTTTAATTAATTTTAAAGGCTACTGTCTTTAATGTAAATAGCAAGTTACCATGTGATTAATGTTTTCCAAAGCATTTCTGAGTTGTTGCTATCTTGTTTCTGGAAAGCTATGTCCAGTGTTATGAAGCAACTGTGCTTTTCTTCTATTGTTATGAATATGAGTGAAACTTTTATGTAGGGAGGAAAAAGAACATGCTTTTAGTCTGCAGACAGGACTGAATTATTTTAAATGCACTTATAGGGACTTGGTTGCTTTTTTTCTTTCTAGTGGTTATTCTCTCTGCACGTTTCTATTTTTTCTATGGGTACTTGAAACCCTACATTTTAATAAGCGTAGAAGATATGAAGGGAAACACAAAAAATGAAGTAGGAAACATTCTTTTTCCTCTTTTGTGTAAATAGGAAAATTTATAATGACTTAGATACCATTTCATTACAGTTCTCATCTGCATAGAAGTTGGCATGACTCATATACAAACCTTTAATAATGCTTTCATTTATGTTAAAAATTAGAACTACTTTTATCCAGGACTGACTTTTTCATCTCTTTCTGGTATCTAATGCTTTTTTTTTTTTTCTTGAAGCCAAGTTTTCCATCTGATTGCTAAATAAATTTCTAGTAGAACAGAACCTCCTTCTGTTTTCAGTCTTTTACATGTAGGTCTCTGGTCCAGATCCAGCCAAGCTCAGTAGTGCAGAAAGTGTGTTACGAACATGTGAAAACTGGTTGGTGTGTGAGCCTCGAGGAGAGAGGTGCCCGTCTGACAAGCAAAGAGGTGAAATGCCTGGCAATGGGGATGATTAGCTTTCCCATTTGTAGATGTGGAAGTGAAGCCTCCCTGTGCCCTGGTTGGACGTGGGTGAAGGGTGACCCATTCCACCCACAGCAAAGACAGATATCATTCCTTGATATCATTGCTCTAAAACGTCATTTCCTATATGAAACTAAAGCCCATTTCTGTAAATCATATGTAATATATTTCTTATTCAAATCAAAGTAGTTTTCATCGCTTCATTGGTACTATATGTTCTCTCTGGATAACTACAAGATTTCATTTTCCAACCCTTTTAACCCAGTACCTCCACAAGCATCAATTTTGTATGAGTTAGGAAATAAATAAATATTTGCATCAGAACACTGTCAGTAGAAATTGCCTTTATTTATATAATCCAGTGTTCCACTTGGCTTTTCTTTGTTGTTTTCTTCCTTGAAATGGAGCAATATAATGTATTCATTATTTTACTTTTCTAAAGAGGACAAAGAATTTGAAACAAGTACCACAAAATACACATATACAAACAGGAAAAGATTTCACATTGTACACCAGAACAAAATTATGTAGGTTTTGTTAGTTTCACAGCAACTCTTTGTCCTCTGTTTTTCAGACCCCCTCCAATCAAGACAATTTTTTACCTAAAATCTTTTGAAAGAACTCTCATATAACAGGCAGATAGCCTTTCTTTTATGGTTTTAGCTTTATTTACTACACAGTCAATGACAAAGTACAGGTTAAAACTTTTCAAGCATCTTGTAATCTAAAAATATTAAAGTATCCTAGGAGATTATGAGTACTGTAAATAAGGGGTAAGTATGGAAGGTTAGAAGGAGAAAATATTAGCTCTATAATACAATAAAAGCAGCATGTGCTGGAGGATGAATTCATGATTGTAAATGAGTGCCTTTACGTTTTATTCCTGTCTCTGTCAGTCACACGTTGTAAGGCTCTCAGCTTCCAAGCTATTTATGTAGTAAGTAAAATATAACTTATCCATGGAAAAAAGATATGGAACCTCCAAATATACAGCCCTGAAATTAATAAATTGAGCATCATATACATTAAAAAAATACTGATGCCATAATACAAATTGAAAGACTCTTTACGCTAATCACCTGGCTTGGATTATTCGAGTGCTTACATTTGGCAGTGAGGTCCAAGTGGTACAATGCACAGTTGGGAGATGGATGGCTGGGCAAGATGCTTGAACAGTCACACCGAGAGGCTCAATTTAATTTCTAAGTTGAAGTGGAATACGTGTTATGAAGGAGAGCCAAGATAATTAATGTTTATTTTACCATTTCATCACTCATAACACTTTTTTTTTCAGTGTAGAAAACAGCCTTCTGTGGTTTTGGGCAGAGTGCTGACTAAGGTAATAAGAATGTAGGAAAAGAATTCAATTATTGGGAGTAAATCCATCACTAATGAAATCCATGGCAAAACCTCCCTGACTTCAGTGGAACCTGGACTATGTCCAAGATGATACCGAATCTCACTCCCTGCTGGCTGTCCATCCTTTGCCATTTCATCAGACTTTTGACTGCTGTAGTTAGTATTTCTAAGGCACGTGGATTTCTCTTGTGTTTTGGCTCACGAGCTATACCCAGCTCCTGTGAAGGACAGCAGGGGACTACCTGGGGGTTACTTACATGTAACACACTCATGCCTGCTTCTCTATAGCTTTCTTTGTGTCCTGCTGTTCTTTGAATCTGACTCCCCACCAGGGATCCAGTCTGGTTAGTCTTTCCATAGGATGAGCTATGTTGGTTGTGCTTCTTTCTACTTTCCAATGGGTAACCTCAGCCTGTCTCTGACATTAGAAAATTTCTCTCTTTAAGTCCTCAGCTGTTTTGATTTATGTAAAGAAAACTGTAGGACTTTGCCCTCATCTTGATCCAGCATTGTCATGCATTTACCCAGCAGTATTGATATGGTGTCAAAATCTCTGCAACAAGGCAGAAGCTTTTGAGAAAGTGCTGGACTTCAAAGAGTCTGAGAAATCCTGGCACGCTTCCTGACATGGTCCATTGGCTCTGGAACAAAATTACATTTCCTGATTAAGCTGCAAGCCATAGACTACAGGCTGAAACTGCTGATAAACCTTCATTATGTCATGTCTAGAACACCACTGTAAGAAAAAGTGTTGGTTACTACAGAGGGAAAACTAAACGAGAGGATGTGGTGATAGTATATATATATGTAAAATCTGTGAGACAAACAAGGTCAACTGAATGTGTAGTTATGGCTGACCTTCCAGTCAACATTTTCTCCTTTTAGATCAGATTATCACAATCCATGCTTTTACTTGCGATCTTTAATGCTATTAGATATACGCATTTACTTTGCTGCTCAGCTAGAAAAGTCAGTCACTGAGCCTCTGCTTCTCTAAGAACTCCAGCTGAACTGTTCAAACTCTATTTGTTTTCATTATAGAAATACAGCTTTTATTAAACCATCCTTTTGATAGGCCTCAGCAATAGCATAGGGGAGCCTTCACTTCCAGCATGTCTTAGAGTTTGTTCAATCTGGCAATGATGATGTGTAAAGCAGAATAGCTGTCCAGATGATCATATGGAGTCACTGCAAATGTCTATAAACAACTTTTGATTGCATTCAAACAGAAAGCATTAAACATGTACACCATGACACAACCCTGACTTTCTACCTATCTAAAGTAAAGCAAGCTCAAAACATCTCTGCTCACCACTTGAGTTATTCTGGATTTATGTACCTCTAGAACTGAGCTGACAATATGGGCCATTACCTATCTGACAGAGCCTCTCTAAAGTCAGTTCCTCCTGGGCTAAAGGGATGATGATGAACTTAGTGGAGGAATGGAAAAGGTAGCTGCAATGTGGCGGATGGGCTTTAGCATTACAGTTTGCATAGCACTGTGGCCATACTGCGGGGGTAAGGGCAGATTCCTTAGGCCAGTACTCTTGCAAGCGAGAAAACATAACAGTACCACCCAGCTCTTGGTATAATGTCTTTTATAAATGGCAACTTCAGATATTACAGCTTCCAGAGAAACTCTTGAGATCACTATGCTCCAATTAGGCCTCTTCTGTTTCCTTTCAGAATGTTCCTTCTAATGTTCATGAAAGCAGAATCTCAAAGTATGTCAAAATAAAGTGAGCAACAGGACACTACAATCCATGCGAGAAAGCTGCGCTTCTGAAAGACACCAGGTTGACAAATCTTTATTTGTTTGTAGCTTGGGGACTTCACCACCAGAGAGTTGTGCTTCTTCTCTGCTGATGTGCACCATTTGCTGCACTGGTGGACCAGAAGGAGGAATTCAAATTCCCTGAGTCCCACAAATTCCCACACAGTCCTCATTCAGCCCCTTCAGACTGATGGAGGTGCTGAACTTGCAATGGCAATAGCTCTCAACAGGGAAACTGAGAGCTCACCTCCCATCAGGTAAGGCATGAAAAAACCCCAACTTCCGGAAACACAAAGATCTTTCTGGGTTAGCACTGGTGATCTGGTAAGGAAAGTCTCCAACATTTTCTTCACAGTAGCTTGGCTCAAATAACTTCTCAGCTTGAGGAGGTTTCCATTTGCCTTCCTGTCTCTGTCCACTGGCAGCACTCATCCATTCCACCTCACCTGAATTCAGTGTTTGGTCTTCAATAGCTTATTTTACTTTGAAGCAAGTTATGGTATACTTGCATGGATGTATAGTGAATAAGTTAGTGAATCACAGGTGAGCAACAACCACTGGGAGAGCAATGGAGCAGCATCCAGCAACAAGGGGATGGATCCAGGCACACTAAACTCTCAGTACAGTTTTGTGAGGAAGGGTTATGAATCCCATTTAGTCTATCCAGTACTTGATATTCATGTCATCAACATCTGGGATTAAAATAGATAGCCTGCTGTGGCTGTAGAGCTTCACCTGGTTCTTGGCTACTGTCACACCCTACTGCCACAATGACCACAGCTACCTTCACATGCCATGGCGTCCAGCTACAGTAGTTTACTTTCTCCCTCTACCCTTGGAATGAGATCCTTCATGTTTCCCCAGATATCCCCCTGCTCCCCCGTATGCCCAGCCCCATACAATGCCTGCAGCTCCCACTCCTGACCTGGTTGGCTTGCACATGGCATGCACAGAGCTGCATGGGTGAGGGTGATTTGGTCAGTGCAGACAAGGTCCCAGTTATCTCTGCCTTCCTCCCTGTGCAGCCATCAGCGTGGGCTTCACCCCCAATCCAACTACCCACAGATCTCATAAGGAGTCAACACCATTCAGCTCTCTGCTCTTCCGTCAAACATCGTTGAAATTAGCCAATGGATGCAAAAACTGTTGGGGGAGGACAACTGACAGGCAGTTGGGCAGCGAATGTGCCTGCACAATAATGCAGGCGTTACTGAAATAAGTTATTTTTCACATCTCATGAATTGTAAGTAAATTTCAAGGCTTTTCTGGTGCCTGACTCATAGTTTCAAAATGTTTGGATTTGGCAATCCTGCTCAACAATATCTTTGAAGCCCATCTGTGCTGTTTATATGCTCTTTCTTCAACCCCCAGGCATTGTCTGTTTCCTTTGGTTTTCAAGACTGTAATCTTTTGAAGAAAGAAATTAGGGGTTTGTTTGATAATTGTGATGGTTATATGACGCTTGTTCAGGAGGTGAATCATAGATTTGTAAGACTAGGAGAGGATCTGAAGGCATACAGCTACAAAATTATCTACAGTCTGTCACAAACAGGATTTTAATCCAGTAATTCATGTCTCCTGCCTGGCAGGTCCAGTGGCACAGGAGCATTCATTTTTCATAGAGTTGCACTGATTTCCAGCTTGCAAGTGCTGGTGAATCCAGTTCATACTTTCATAAGTTGTTTCAGTGATTACAAAAGTAGCCTAAAAATAAAGGGTTTGTTCCTTCAAGGTAATATTTTTTAATATACAGAATGAAGTTAGCATATGTGGTAGTTATTAGGACACTGTTAAAAACAGACATCTGGCAAGGAAGGTAAGCCATCTGTGAAAATACAGTTCCTATTACATGTAATAACCCAAACATTGCCTCAGTTATAAATTCACAGCGCTGGGATTGTAAACAAAACTGTGTCCTGGGGGAAACATATGAAAGTGTTACATATGCAACCGAGTACCTACTTGGAAGGTGTCAGTTGAAAGAAGATGTTTGTGGTCACTGTGGAATATTGCCACACAAAATAAACTATTTTTATAGGTTTTCCCTTCCCTCCCTCCTTCATTGTTTCCCCTTTACACCAATGTCTCTTTACAAAAAATAAAAGTCTTGTGCTGAACTTCCAAATATTTCTCTATGCCTCACTAACATGAAAGCAGGCTGAGCTTTTTTTGTCCTGAAACTGCATTGAATGGATCAAAGACTGGCCTGAAAACCTACTGAAGTTAATGGGAAGGTTACATCTATTCCAACGGGATTTGGATTATATTAGAAATATTCCTGATGCATAGCTTGCAGTTTTTAGGGTCTAGCATGCAACAGCCCTGGCATATTTTGCAAGTTCTAATTGCTTTTTACAGTTAAGTATCTGGAAACTATTTTGTCTGCAGATTATACATATTTATTTTCCAAAGCAGACATAAGGACATAGAATTGTCTCATTAGATTTCTTAAAATTAGAATTAAGCCTGATATTTTATTACACTTTTTAGGCTAAAGTTACAGGGATCTGTAACTGTAAAGAAGAAACAAATAACATGTTAATATAACCTCCTAAAGTTATAGACAATTTAATTTTGTTTAAGAGTAGCCAAGTTTCTTCTCATTGTTCCTACTAAGAACAGTGGAGTGGTTATGATGCTAGCAATTGCAAGTTTTATTCATGGATTTACAGGGTTTTGAAAAATAAAATCATCAAGCTGTAGGGCTTTGTTGCAAATGAATGTCCCCTCCTTCCTTGCCTCTGAAGACAAAGTCACCTTGGTCTTGTTGACCAGGGAGAGGCCCAGAAGCAGCCAGTTTGAAGACCTGGGTAAAAAGCACAATGTGGAAACTCAGGGTTCTCCAGGCTGACTGGACGTGGACTGGTGATTCTGGACTTGAATTGGTCTCCTGAGAGCCAAGACACTTTTGTTGGTCCTGGTGCAGCTGGAAAAAATTCAACAGTCTTGTGCTTTCGAAGATGACTGCAGTTGAAAGTCCCTTAGTGGGCTGCATGCAAAGCCAGAAGCCACATATGGTCTACAGCTTTTTGCATTTATATAAATATATATATATATATATACACCAAAAATTAATCCATGATATATATATATATATATGTCTATGCATTTATGTCACCCATATATAGATATATATATATACAAATTCTCACACACAGATTTTGGTCTGGTGACTCCTCCTGAAGCCTAAGACTCAACTTTCAAGTTAATGAGGTTTTCTGCAAAGTCTGAGGTTATTCGTTCTTTTCTAGCTGCTTTCATCTGTGTTCTCAAAAAAAGAATCACCAGTTACGGAAACTTCTGGTTATTCATGAAAGTATAAGCAAATGGCATCAAAACCATTTTCTTCCAGTGTAAACTGAGAAGTAACCTTCATTTTGGGTTGTCCTAAGAGAAAGATAATAACATTTATGCTTATCAATGAATATTTCCTAGGGTATCCATATAGAAACAAGGCAATGTGCCAAAGAAAGCTGGCATTTTTCTTTTAATTGATAAATAATTCAGAAAACAGCCACAGGATAGCACAGGAAACATGCCTTGTAGTGAGAACTTGAAAAACTCAGTCTGTTCTGCTTACCCAAGAAAAAACTGAAAGGTGATTTGAGCAAAGTCCTACATGGGAAAAATATTTTTTTATGGGGAATAATTGGTTAGAAAAGAATAAAATATCATTATGTGACCCAAAGTGTGGAAGTTGATGCTGTATAACACAGAGTCTATTTTTGACAGTAGAGATAATGAATTAGGCTCTGGTAGATTCTTATAATTTGAACTGTTTAAGTCTACATGTTATTCTAAAATGTCATTACTTCTAAAGAAGTCACAAGGTTGATGCAAAGATTTTTGGTTCATAATATTCCTCAGATGGATTTCTACAGGAGATTGGACAAGATGATTATATCGCTTTCCTTTAGCCTTCAATCTATTGATCTGCAAAATACGTTTTTCACCATAAAATAGGCTTTTTCTATAAAGGACAACTTTTTTTTTTTTTTTTTTTCCCCAGAAAATTGCACAGAAATGGACAATTTAAAAAGAAAGATATTCCACATTTCTGTGTCACACATATTTGTGTTAAAAGGCTAACATTTCCCAGAGGTGAGGGTTTTGCTTTGCTTTCTTCTAACATACCTTCACTACTGCACGACACATTCAACTGATAGAGGACTTTCAGTTTGCTTGACAAGCACAGTTAGCTGCATAATGGTAAAGGCTACCTCAAACAATTGTGGAATCATAGAATAGAAGGTTGAAATAGGTTGGAAGGGACCTATAAAGGTCATCTAGTCCAATCCTCCTGCAACGAGCAGGCACATCTTCAACTAGATCGGGTTGCTCAGAGCCCCATCCAGCCTGGCCTTGTGAGTGTGCATTGCCAGCTCGTGTCCAGCTTTTCATCCACCACTATGCCCGAGTCCTCCTCAGCACGGCTCATCTCAATCCCTTCATCCCCCAGCCCGTATTGATACAGGGGGTTGCCCTGACCCAGGTGCAGGACTCTGCACTTGCCTTGTTGAACATCATGAGGTTCACATGGACCCACTTCTCGAGCTTGTCCAGGTCTCTCTGGATGGCGTCACATCCCTCAGGAGTGTTAACACTGCTCAGCTTGGTGCTGTCTGAAAACTTGCTGAGAGTGCACTCAGTCCCACTGTCTATGTCACTGATGAAGATATTGAATGGTACCGGTAGTGGTGACACAGCTTGTCACTGACCTCCATCTGGTTATTGAGCCATTGACCACTACCCTCTAGATGTGAACATCCAACCACCTACTCATCCACCAAACAGTACACCCACCAAATTCATACCTCTGCAATTTAGAGAGAAGGATGTTGTGTGGGACTGTGTCAAAAGTGTCATAGAAATCCAGAGAGACAACATCCATAGCTCTTCCCTTGTCCACTGATGTCACATCATAAGGCTGTCTGTTACCTGGCTTAAGAAGTTATTCTCAATGCACTCCAGGAGTCTCCTGGATTGCCTACAGCTTGCCAGGCTACTTTTCCAACAGATGTTGGGGTGGTTTGAAGTTCCCCAGCAGGACGAGAGCCTGCAAGCGCGATGCCTCCTGTAGCTGGCTATTCTTCAGAGACAGCTCTTCACACTCTCTCCATTTCTTTATGTAGAGGGCAATGCCTCTGACCCTCCTTCCTCATCTGTCCCTTTTGAACAGCTTGTAGCCATGATAGCTACCTTCCAGTCATGGGATTCATACCATGCAGTTTCAGTAATGAAGACTAAATTGTAGCTTTCTGGCAGCATGGTGGCTTCCGTCTCCTCCTGTTGGTTGCTCATGCTGCATGCATTGGTGTCACCTTCTTAGAGGAACACCCCTTACTTCCTTTGAGGTATTTCACTGGTGTTTGTTTCCCTCTTGGCTCCTAACACCTCAGGAATGCCTGGCTCATCTCCATAAGACTTCAGGTGCGCTGCAGTGCAGCCAGCACATCTCAGAGCAACAGGCTGTGGGCTCTCACTAGCACCCCATCCCTCTAGCCCTGGTGTGTCCTCCCACAACTTGTCACTGGCAAGCCTGATATTGTCCCCCTCCCCATTCAAGCCTTGTTTAAAGCTCTGTCAATAGGCCCTGCTGACTGGTGAGCAAAATGTGCCAGTCTTTGCTCCTAGATACTTCATTTCAAAGGATTAACTGAAAGGTTAAAAAACATGTAAAGAAGGTAGTTTGGGCAGAGAGAATATCACTGGATTAACTCAGGGTTTTCAACTATTATTGTGGTTTGGGCTGGACCCGCCACTGAAATTAAGGTTGGTCATAAGCTGAAAATATTGTAGGATTCACAAACAACCTTCCTATAGATCAAAGACCAAACTTTAGAGTTTACTGGGTAGGAACAGGATATTAGCCTTCTAAAAAGTTTGATTCCTCTAATGGCACTCTCTGTGTGCTCTTGGAAATCTCCCAGAGCAGCAAGATATATACGTATACAGCCAGGCATGAAGTTTGTATGCAAAGGTGTTTCCATGGTTGTTTGGGCCCAAGGAGCTTATGTTCTTCCTTTGCATGATGTTTGTTTTACAGAGAGAAAAAGGTATTACCCAAAACAATACTGGAAGCAAACAGCCACCTGTCCTATAAAAGTGGACTTATTAATACGAAGAGATTAATGGGAACTAAATTGAGTAGTCTGAAGAAAGGCATTAAGTGCTCTCAAGATTATTGCATCAGCTAACCTCCTGGACAGTTGTAGAAAGTGCTTCTTAATTCCTGAGCGGTGCAAATCAGATTCAAAGAGCTAAAGCACTGTACGTGCTGGAGGAAAAGAAGTTGCTTAAAGACTCAAAGCATTTCTGTGGTGGGAGTGTGGGGATAAGTGGAAAGGAAACTATGGAATGAAGAACAGGAGCAACAATGGGTGGGAAATAACTTCCAGGCTTTGCTTTTCTGGATGACCCCTCTGACCCACTGGTAGTGTCTCATGGCTGTGGGCAGAAGGAGCTGCAAACTCTGGGTGCTTGGGAAACAGCACATCAACTTGATTTGTCATGCATGTCCAGGGTTAAGCAGCAACTTGGTGTGGGAAATTAGATATGCCTTTAGGACCATTGCCTGCTTCAGCCACATGAATCCTTTGTTGGATGTAGCCCAGATAATACAGTAGGGGGCAAGACCCAAAAGCTGCAGTGCCTAGGTCTTTTATTGGATCCAATTTTAAACATCTCCCTAGCGTTTGATCTAGTGAAAACCTTCTCCACCCCCACCCAATTCTATATTATAGTGGGTACACTTATTAAAAGAGCAGCTTATAGCCTTGCATAACCTCATATCCTGGCTCAGATTGCCTTGCAAAACAGATGTATTCACTCCCTACGGTTTTGTCTTGCTCTGCCTCCTTTTTAGATTCAAATCTATAACAAGTTTATAATGATGTAGTTAGCTATCTGTATAATTTAAACTATAAGCTCCTTGGGGTAGTGACTTTGTTCACATGTACCAGGCACACCAATAGTGCTGTATAAACACAGAGGATATGCACTAATTAATAGCTCCGTTCAGCTCCAAGGGTGACTTATACAAGTGGGGGTATTTTAATGCCAACTGTTTGCTCTGAGGACTGTCTTCTACGTAATGCAAAGTGAGAAGATCATTCTAAGTGAATGGAATTGTTTGTGACATTAATTCAGTCCCAGATGTGTTGAATTGTTCCAATATGCCAGGCTGAGAAGCCGAAGCCATTGAAAATGAATATGGTGGGTTGTTAGTGTGTTTGATTATAAAGAAATTAGAACACTTGTTGAAATGTTGTCAGCTGATTTTAATTTCCAGTGGGTTTATTGAGCATGAAAACCATGGATAAGGTCATATTGTCCTGGATTTTGCTTTTGCAGCAGCATTGTATTTTCACTAGTGTTGACACTACAGGTGATATTTTTTGCTCACTGTTAAACAACAAAACATTTGTAAATGTCATTGTCCATGGGACAATGATGTGCTCTTTTAAAGGTTCTTTTTTATAATGAGAGTGACCTCAATTTCTGTCACTGCTTATAAATGACACAGCTCACAAGCTGCCCTGTTCTGCTGCAGTTGTCAGCAGTGGCAAAGCTCTCTGTATGCAGGTGTAGAAGCACGTGGTGTGTCGCCCTCCAAGACACAAAGTAATGGTGACATTGGTCTGTAAATCACTTAATTAATGTAAAAAACATTGCACATTTTAGTGTGAACTGGAGGCAGATGAAGCCTCCAGTCCACTTCGGTGCCGCAGTTTATAGCTGCTCTGTGGAAACCAGCTGCCAGCACATCTGGTATCGTACAAGGACACCCATTTGTGTGAGTGAAGAAGTTGTTCGGATCTTCTGCTTCAGACAGGAAAATAACTCTCATGATTAAGAGTATGCTGTGATGGGTCTTTCTCATCTGTTCTTGATTGATTATTTTTTATTTTACCTGGGCTGATTTAATATTTTCTGACCTGGAATGGAAACTCAAGCAGAGTTTTTTATTGTTTGCATAAGAGTCCTACTCTCTTTTTAGTGCTACTCCTGAGAGAGCAGGGATTATGTTAGATAGGTAGAATACAAGGGACTTTATCTACCTGTATGGAAGTGAAGCACTGGATAGAGTGGCAGCTGGAAACATTAGGTGGACATGACAGGTATTAGTGCAGCTCCTGTAAGGCAGATACAATGTAAAAGCATGAGGGAAGCTATCAGGTCTGGGAGAGGTCGCGGAAAGTATTCTTCTGATATGGTGGTTCTTGAGTTAATCAGGGGATCTGAAATAAGCCTAATGGGCTCTGTGTTTGGGATACATTACTGCTGTATTTTAGGGTTTCTAATGCTTATTCACACTCTACAAAGACCACTGTGTTTCTTCTTTCATTAATATTTGGCTATTTTTTGGTCTTTTTTGTCTCTTTCTAATGTATTTGACATTGGTCATAGGATTTAATAAATCCATAAACAGGATTTAACACCAAGGAGAACCGACCTCCTGTGGCATAATTTAAGGTATGCTGTGTCCCTCACTCATGAGCAAACTGATGACCAGATTGGGGTTAGGGAGGAATTTTTATCTAGGTGAGACCATCAGGTTATCAGAATTGTCCTTGTCCTGTTCTGTATAGCTGTTAAAACCCGGCTGGCAGTTTTATCTAACCGCTTTTAAGTGGTTTTTTTTTTTCCATTATCCCAGGTGATATACTTACTCTCCTGTGTAACTGTGGCTTAAGGCTGATTGAAGGTGATAGAGAGTATTCTGTGGCCTGTGGCATGGGGAGAAATTTGGTACCCCCTCTTAACCTGGATAATCACTGTGTGGTCATCTGTGGTTGCAGGGAATGGGACTCAATGAGTCAGTCCAGTATTATTCTTTTTCACCCTGATCCAGAAATTGGAATTCAGGTTCTTTAATTTACAAAAGGATATGGTGGTGATTGTCTCCTTTGCCAGTTGAATGCCTGTGAGGTGAAATCAATGTGTAAAGAGTGCAACTGAGTAGGTACAGAAAGACGCCTCAACCTACCAGTCTTGTGAAATAAAAGTCTTGCCAGGTAACTTCATCTCAACTTGGATGGTTCAGTGCCTGCCCTATGGGAGATGCCAGGGGACATTTGTACCCCTTAATCCCACACCACTGCACTATGAGGGAAATGTTTCATTGAACCCAATCAAAAAAATGTGATTTGGGCAGCCTGTTACTCCTTTCCATCGTTGCCATCTTACAAAGACAGACCAGGCAGTCTCAATGAGAGGAAAGTACAGTGCCCACCTCAAGAGACTGACAAAGATGGTGGAGCTACTGGAGTGTTTGGAAAGGAAATAGATGAGAATCATGTCTATCTTCTCCTGCTTCCCTCCCAAACCAAGCACATGGATTGTTGGGGACGGAGCCTCGTCTTTTTCCATGGCTAATCTAATACCCCTGTAACACTTCAGCACTTGAAGAAAGACATGTCAGTGGACTAAGATTCGCTTTGTCCCTCCAGGGCAGTAGGCAAGAAACTTTGTTGATTCTACATGGGCAGAACAGCTCCTTGAGGGGAGAGTAAAGTCTGTATGGTTCGGTTGTTTTAGTATGGGTCTGCATTGCATGCCAGAGTCCTTGGACACCCTTCAGACATGTGGCAATTCTCCCACCAAGGGAGAGGGAGAGAGGTCAAGGCAGTCACAGCAGAGACAGGGACTGGAAGACATGGAGGCGGGATGAACAAATGACCGACAAACTTATTCTCACAAACACATTGTAATTAAGACCAGAAGCTGATGCAATAACAACAGTTTCTTATGTAATGCTAAATATTACTATTTTACTCTAATTTTGATGACATTTTCTTCTGTTTCACTGAACACTGAGCAGAAAGCTTCTTACAAATGAGCTCTTAAGTGCATCATGTAAAATTTGAGCATGCCAGAATAATTTTCTCCTTTCAAAAGATCCAATGTACTGAGGCTTTTTCTTCCTAACTGCCCATGCAGTTCCTCAGATTTCTTATTAGAGCAGTTAGGCATATAGAATATTAATAAGAACTATCATGCTTTTCTATTAAACCAACAGCTTAAAATTCAAATACTTGTATTATCTTCTTTTTTTTTGAATTGTGGATTGCTAATGGAGGAAACATATCCGAGGTGATTTTTAGATCATTTTTAGAGGAAAACTAATGCTAAAGGACAAGAAATTGAATCACTGCATTTCAGCACAGTGTTAATGCAGATACTCTCCTGCATGGTCATAAAATGAGCATATTTATGATGACAAGCTGTAAGATTATGGCACTGTAAGTACCAAATTTAAAATCTGAATGGTAAACAAAGGAATGCTGTTTTAGGCATTTTTTAAAAAACTATTTGAAAAAGACAGCTGTAATGAGGGCAACATTTATAGATCTGTTCCTTATGCATAGATTTTTCATGTGTGACAGAGGCTTATAGCCACAGAATAACAGAAAATAGGCCTTGAAGAAATATCATCAGGTCATCAAGCCTGCCCTTCCTTCTCCTGCTATACCATAACGAGGGACTTGTCTTTCATTGGTGAGCAGTTCATTAATCGCTGACCACATATCATCATGGTCATTCTAATATCATGTATAAGTCCTTCAATAATTAACATGTGTAAACTGCAGGACTTTATACAAGTTTGAAGTGTATTTTTATGTGCCTCTTTCAAGGACAACGCAACAGACCCTATTTGCAAGTGGCACTCAGCTTTGACAGAAATGTCCCTGGGGAACTGAAACCAATTTGAGAGGTAAAGTGTTATAGGTTCTTGTCAAAGTTGGTCAACACAGCAATAAGACTTTCCTATTGTAGTTCTGAGGTCAGTGCAGCTTTCTGCCAGCCTGGTGGTGTTTGAAAATTATTTCCTATATCAGTTCCTGAATATCTGAAACCTGAACCATCTGAAAAGAGATGCAGATTTTGCACAGGGGAAGGGAAGGGAAGGGAAGGGAAGGGAAGGGAAGGGAAGGGAAGGGAAACTGGTGGCATCATCCTGACCTTATAGATAATAAGAGGTGAGCATTCAAGTTTGGGAGGCAGACCTGATGTCTCCACAGCTTTAATCTAAGACTGTACAGATTTCAGGGGACTGCAAATTAGATTTGTGCTCCTTTAAAGGGTAATACTTGAGGTGTAAAGGCCGTTCACGAAAATGGAATTTCTCTGGTCAGGTGTGATGCCTCAGTCTGTACATGACACACACAAAATGCGTGTGTGGTTTCTTAAACAAATGTCCCATGGTAGGCTCTAAAAGTGTTGAGTCTAAAGACTTATGAGAGCCATTCTTCACACTCATTTCTTGACTTTTTCTCTGGAGATCACTTCCTGATCATGCTGAATAGGTTCCATTGGGACTATATGAGATGCTGTGCAATAAAAGCCCCTAATCCTCTACGTTACCTTTACCTGAAGCTTCCCTTGCCTCCAGGCCATGGAGAAATTTCAATCCTGAGTTCTGTTTAACTCTTGCTCTGTTACTACCAAGAGGTTTCCCAACCAGCGGTCTCTGCTTTCATCCTCTAGGGGAAGAGCCTTGGGAAGGGACAATTCTTCTGAAGAGTCCTGGGCCTCAAGGCATGAATTCTAGTCTTGTCATGTCTAGTTATTGTATAAAAACAGAGTCCTTGTAGCAGGAGGTTCATAATCCAGGCAGAAAGAAGAAGAGGTGTATATAGAGGGCGGGGTGTGTATGGAACTGGGAAGTCATCTGTCCAAGGTCCCAGAACTGATCAGTGCTAGAAGTGGGAATAAAAGAATCATAGAATGGTCCAGACTGGAAGGCACATCCAAAGGTCATCTAGTCTGGGCTCCCCACAGTCAGCTGGGACACCCCCAACTAGACAGGGTTGCCCAGGACCGTTTTTTCCACGTTTTCAGCTAAATCAGTTTCCTGATCTGGCCCACTGTGCATCCACACAACACCTTGTATTGGAACAAGGGAGGGAATTTGGCTGGAGTCAGAGAGCAGGAGGTAGAAATATTCCTTTAGAGAACAGCCCAGATGGAGGTCAGCTCAAATCAGTGAAGCCAGAGCTGGATCTTCAGGGTCTTGTAGTCAACTCCATGGACATAATGTGCGTGTCAACTTCCAAGTGTGAAAACATTGTCCTCAACCCCTGCATATTTCGGTTTTGTCACACAGATCATGGGGTTACTAACACTTCTCTATATAAGGGAAATGTCAGACATAGTTGGTCAACGTTTGTGAAATGTCAGATGCTATGGAAATCTGTAGTAAAAATAAGACACCTAGGAAAGCATCATACTCCTGTGTATTGTATCACTTAAGCTTTTCAAGTGTCCCACTCACTGTGTGGCAGGTTATACTTTACAATGTTAGTAATGTCAGAAATATTCAAAAGAACCTCGGGGAGGTAGATGCAGGCTCTCAAATTCCTTTGCAGTGACTTGACCTCCATATTTATAACCTTTTTTTTTTGTGTTCCTGGAGTGCTGAGCACAATGGGTCTCTAATTGAACAGTGTAACTTCTGTGGAAGCTAGTGCAGTAAGAGTCATAAATAATAATAAAAATAAACTCAGATTCCTAATGGCCCACAGACAATGACACATTACAGTGCAGTAATATACAGTATGTAAAGCAGGGATTAGAGCCCTTCCTTGTCCCTATCTTCCATTTACCTCACAGGGGAAAAAATGATAGGGATTTTCACGTCCTACATCTGAAACATTGGGGTCATATTTTTTGTGGCAATAATTTAATTCTGTTCCTCTTAGAAATATCACACTGGTGGATATAGAAATCTCAGCAGGTGAGGAGATGCAGTTGTTGACTATGCTGTGAGAGAGGTACTGTGATGATGATTATATATGAAAAGTACAAGAGTGATTAGATTACATGAAATACCATCTCTTTTTATATGAAATGTTAAAAATGAAATGAAACCTCCATTTATTCCTATTAAATTTTTTCTTCTTCTCTGTTGAGCTCAGACTTTGGGTGACTTGGAGTGTGAAGGTGGGGTAATTATTGACATGTAAAAGACAGTATGACAAACTGACATTACCAATGAACAATAATAGAGGAAAGTAAATCTTGATCTTCAAGTCCAGATCCCTCCTGTTACAGGCAAACATGCCATTTTTTCTCTTTTGTAAGCATATCAAGCTTAGTCAGTTTGTTGGTGAAAGCAAGAGGGAGAAACAGAAAAAAATGTAGCATAGCTGAATGTTCCATTGTTCATTAAGCAGTCATTCATAATTTAATGGTAATGATTAGAATGGTTGATTACTGAAGTTTGTGAAACATATCAAAACGTAAATGACAGATAAAAGAAAATGTAAACAAAAAGCAATATCACAGGCTTATATTTTTGCAATACCACAGAATGACTGTGAGATTTTTGTTCTTCTTTCTTGCAGGTAGAATTTCTTAGATCTAAGCACATGAAAAATCGAAAGAGTGATTTTATAAGGAATAGGTTTATTGAATACTTAGATCTGCTGAAGAAAATAACTTATTTAATCTAACCAATATACAATATGATCGTTTTTCCATGGCTAAGACCTCTGGTGGAAAAATAGCTGAAATATAAATCCAGCAGCTCAGATTCAGCAAAGAAAATTAAAGAGTTGTTTGTGACCTTCTGTTAGTCCCAACTGTTGCCTAGTAACTGTCTAAAAATTAACTGTGCATCACCTGGCTTCTAAGGGCTATGGCATCACTAGGAAACCTGGCATCTGCTATGTCTTACACTGAAAAGTAGAACTTCATGGCTCAGTTATTATGATTTTTTGTCATAGTCAGGGAAGTAATGCAGCTACACAGCTGAGATGCTTATGGATGATTATGGTAGTGACATTTAAAATATTTTATAAACTACAGAACAAACTTGTTTTAAAGTTTGGAAATTTCACACAATCAATTTCTGCTGTTACTGTAGGGCATTCTTCAGTTTATTCTTTCTTTGGGTGGTGTAAATATTGTCTTTAATTTCTTTCCAAATACCTGCATCTTCTGGGCTTCACCTAAGCTTTGCATGAGACTAGAACCTGAAAACAAAATGCACTGACAGAAGCTGTGGTATAGGTACTCCTGAAATGTAAATCTGACAAGCATACTTAGATCACCAGATGAACCTTGACCAGACTGATAAAAGAAACTGGGGTCAAAAACTCCCAGGCTGCTTGATGTTCCATCTTGAATAGATTTTAGGGACAATTTGTACCTGTTATTCTAACAACAGTACTGAGAAGACTGAAAATTTAGATGGATATAGATGGGTGAAACCTGTGTTCTGCAGGTTAATCACAGAATTACTTAGGTTGGAAAAGAACCTTAAAGTCATTGAGTCCAACTGTAAAAGATTCTATTAAACTGAGCAATTAAGCTGGGGCTGCAAGCTGCTCCCCTTTTTTATACTTCTGGCCACTAAACACTAAATCTGAAGACACTGTTGCAAAACTTGTTTCAATGCACTGGAAAATCTGGACTGAGGTGAATTTTTTTAAGAAATTGTTTTCTTACAGATGCTGTGTCAGGTTATTGTGTAATATTAATCCTAACATTAATTTTCTATGTTTACACTGTTCTCTTTTGCAGAACCTCAGAGAGTCCTGTGCACACCAGCTAATTAAGCTTCACAATACCCATGTGGGCGCATTGTTTTATTGTCTTAATTGTACAAAAGGGATAAGAGAATAGCAAAGAGATTAAATGACCTAGCCAAGGTCACTTTGCTAATTGACATTAAAAGTTTATTTTAAAAAAGAAAGCAAGCACATCACAAAGGTAAGTGGAGCATCATGAAGGTAAGCTTACCATTGCTTAGGTTTATTTGCTATCACAGAACTACTTGAAAACTCTTAAAATTAGGGATCAGAGAGTTCTGGCTTCCCCCATTACAAATTTTACTCAGCTCTTCTGATTCTAGAAAGATCTTGACTCCTCTCCCTGCACTGCACAGGGACTGGAGGAAGCAACCTACCGGAAGACCAGATAAACCTACAGATGTGCTCTATGTTTAAGTGTCACTGGGCACAAAAGCAGGGGAGGGAGTCCCATTGATGAGGACATGAGCATCCCAGGCCCCCTGGGCTGTCACAGGGAACCCTCAGCCCCAGTGACTTGGGGAATACCCCAGGGGGAGAGGCTGTCTAGAGCCCCCACTATTCAGACTGAGGGGCTCACTGCTACTGGGTGGTTATGAGACAATGTGGGATGCTGGGGAAGAACATTTTGGGATGGTACGAGACTTTTTATGGGACATTCAGGGGAGGAACCCAAGGTGGGAAATAGAAAGGATCAAGGTTGTCTGGGGAGGAATGAATGTGCAAAAATAAATGGAAGGAGGATAAAAGGGGCCGCTTGTGTGTGAACAGTGGCTGGTCAGCACGCTTGTCTGTCCATACCCTTCAGCTGATCAACACAGCCTGATCTGCCTTCTCTTCAAGCACCATTTTTAACTATTTTCTTGATTGAGGGAAGACTCCTCATGCTGTCTGTGTGTCCAGGAATTAGACAGCATGAGGAGTTAGCCACTGGAGGGACCAGGGAGTCCAGGCTAACCACCCAAGAGCCCATAGGGTCTGGGTAGATTAAGAGACTCCTTTCCATGTGTGTGTGTCTGTGCAGGAGGCAATAGAGAGACTGAGGATCTGGGGCCAGCTACGGGACAGTCTGCCAAAGCCCAGTTACAGGAAGGATCCTCTGTGTGTGCATGTGTGTGCAAGGAAGACTTGCACCATCGGTACCAGCAGCTGGAGTGGGGCTGCAGCCTCAGGGGCTCATATGTCCAGATGCCAGCAACTGGGGAGACTGGGATCCGGGGACAGGTACTGGGCAGACTGAGGGCCTGAGCCCAGCTGCTGGAGGGATCCACATCATATATATTTATATGTTTTTCCTGACAACAAACCTTCATCCTGATCGAACAGAGAAGGGAACAGCATAAGGTCATTGCTGCTGAGTGTGTCTGTGTTACTCTGTGTTGCTGACAGTATATATGTGCATATGTGTTGTATACATGTGTTTATGTGTGTGCCTATGGGAACACATACTCAGCCTTGCAATGGGCTGGACGTGGGGACACGGAGCTGCAGCAGCCCCACCACCACTGAGCTACTGATTCAACAACCCCCGAATATAAACATGTATAAATGTACACAAAGCTATATACTTATATGTGTGTATATGTGCCCATGTGTGTATGTGAGCCATAGTTTTACTTGTGTTTCTGTCACTCAGTTGCCCTTTCAGATGGGAAGAAGGGAGAAAATTGCAAATGAGGGGCAGATAGGAAAGCCAATCAGCCATCTCTGTTGACACCAAAGACCTCTATACCCAACTGAGCTATCTTTTATCCGAAAAGGTGGCATCGAAGGACAGAGATAGTAATTTGTTTCAGGAAGGTCAAACACCAGCATGTGTGGTCCTCAGAAAGCTAAAAAATCATTCTGCAGCACTAGGAGCCAATCTTTTGTATGGCTTGTAAAGCTTTCTAAGCACTATTTTCTAGCATCGCAAGTGACACTCATCTAAAATGCTTAGAGAGGAAAAACTTTTGTCAGCAAGCTTCTTCTATCATCAAACCTTTAAAAGGAAACAAATGGAAGTTTTTACATTTTCAGGCCTGCTCTTCATGTGGAGGGCAGGGACTAAGTTGGAAACAAAATGAAGAGAAATTTTTTTCCTCAGAAGAATGGAAATCCAAATTGTGTACATTCTTGCATCTTTCAAATTGCTAGCTGTGAGGTTAAAACCCAATAATCATTATTGTCTTGAAGTTGGGAATCCCGTGTGTATCAGTACAAGCTTTTTTCTTACATATTCTTTTCACAAAGCAACTGATGACAATCAATGTGATAGATAAATTGCATCCCACTCATTTTGATTACAGCTTTCCATTTCTCTTTTGGAATGACTGCCCCAGTACTTTCACATGAGTGAACTAAAGGTCTGGAAAAGACAAACAGCTAAGGGGAAAATAACAAAGCAACAGAAATGGTGACTGTAAATTGATGCAGTGAGTGAAGAAGGGTCATTCCCCATCACTGTGTTGGCTGCTGTGGAGACTGACTTGAAACTGTTCCAGAAGAAAAGGATGAGACCATTTCATACCAGTTCTGGGCTAGGTTTCTTGTTTACTAAGTAAAGTCCTAAATTTACATCCCCTCTAGAATTTCTGTGTATTGCCACAGTCCATATGTTCCATACAGTAAGGCCTTTGTAACACAAGATCTTCTGAAAATGAGAGAGACTTATTAGGAAACAGATTCAGATGAAATTGTTTCTGATAGAAAAAACTTTCCCCTAGAGAAGAATATCCCAAGGTCACACACCAAATCCTAGGAGTGAGCTGTTAGAAAATAATTGAGTGGTCATAAACTAAGTAGAGCAGTTGTGCAACATAGGTTTGTGTTGCCATGAAGTGCTGTCCTAGAGCATCCTGAGCATGCTGCAAAAGCTGCATGGCAGCTGCTCAGCCATGCCGTGGTGGGACACTGTCTCTGATTTTGAGCTGTGACTAGGCTGTGTTGCCCTTCTGGCCTGGCTCAGGTCCTTGGGAGTATGCCCATGGCATAGCACAGGCATCAGTAAGAATATCCAGTGTAGCTGTAACCAGCCATGCCAACTTCTCTCCTGGGCATCAGCTGGTGAAACTGTAATAAGCCAGGGGGACCTGGAAAACTGGTGTTTACATTAACATTATGTCAATGGGATGCCTTTGAAATTGAGGCTTATTAAAATTTTGATGGTTCCCTCCTGCTTTGTCAACACTTGAATCACTTACTGATTAAATGTATGTCCTGGCTTTGACTTTGCAGTATTAATATTACCCATCACTAACTCCTGGCAGATTCTTATAGAACTCTGTTGAAATTTGCCTGGTATTAAATGGGTAGCAAAGGGATGAATCGAGGCCTAAAAAAGTTCCTGCACTACCTTTCTTAATTCTAGATAGCATTTATGGCCACCCGGCATGGGAAAGCAGCCTCTACACAAATGCGGCAGAGTTTGAGACTGTGAATAACAAATTTAAAAACATCTGATAAAAGTCTTTTTGGTCTGTTCAGTTTTTGAAAGAGGAAGAATGCTGTTTTCCCACATAGGCTTTTTGAAATACTGATAAAAATTTGGATGTACTAAGACAAAGTTGTTGCAATGCGGTGTTTGCAAGGGATGATTTGCTCAGACAGTCATTTACCTACAAACAGTATGCCACAGCTCGGGACACACAAGGTAAGTATATGTTGGAAGAACACACTGTTCTATCTGCCAAGTTTATTTCAAATGTACATAGCATAAACAAGCCTGCAGTCCAGCTGGGGTACCACAGTCAGTGTGGCAAAGCAGATGACTCTTTAACTTCTTAAAGAAGCAATGGATGGAAAATGACCCCAGGAAACTAAATTTATAGCTAAATTTATCAGATCTCAGCCAAAAATAGTTGATGATTTTTGTTTAATACACTAAACTGCTATCAATAAAAATTATTGCATTGGTTTGGTGAGAAGCCCATCTTGGGAAATGGTCAAGGACATTTCTGCTCAGCGTAGGCTGGAAGCCACACTCTCAGCCAGAAGATCATTTTGCTTCCTTGAACTTGTCCTTCAGTTCCCCTGCCAGGAGATAACCCATATTGGTGCAGGTTTTGCTCCTTAAAGCCCATTTCTGATATTTCAGTCATACACAGCCAAAACTATCTTCATGGACAGTAGACACCTAGGTGACACCTAGATTTAGGGCAGCATTCTGTGTTCACAGCAGTATGTGAGAAGGGAGCATAGGGGAGTATGAATTGATTTTGATAACAATGTGAGGAGAAAAACATCACCTTATTCTCATTTGACATTTCTCAATGCATCCTGTCTGCTATCTGTCATTTAGGTTATACACTTTTTGTGACAGACATTGTGGATATTGAGTCAAACACATTGCTGATGTTATAATTTCAACCATATATATTTAAATGTTCTGTGAGTGCTGCTCATGTGGGGGAATGTCAAGGCTCATTGTTGATTTGCTATATGCAACTGATTTATATTATTGTTTGAAAAAATTAGCATGTCAGCAATGACCTATTCTTTGTCACAACTCTGTCCTGTACACCTTATGTTCATTTACAAAATAGAAGTCCTTGTGCTCAAGCCAGTCTATTAATATGGGTGTCAATATGACTAAAACCAACAAAAAAATGGCCAGAATAGTGCCATAAACTGTGTGAAAATGCAATTCTTCAGTAGGCTGTTCTGTTTTGTATTGTGTGTAGTGTTACCCTCTTGAAAGATGGTAGTATGGCCATGGAGATTCACAAAAACGAGAAGTTGATTTCATGAACCTTTCCCCAGGGGCCTTGCCCTCAAGTTATATAAATGAGAATAGCTACAGTGAGGGCTGAGCTACAGCAAATTGCACTCAAACCGTAGCTGCCAATGGTTTATGCAGCAATTGAAGAAATATCGTTGGAGACTGAGGGTGATGGTCCTGGTTTCTAGGTCTATTTAAAATGGTAATAAGAAGATGAAGTGGAGAATGTGACTAATAAATGCTCAGATGATAAAGATATGTGAGAACGTGAAAGTTCATGGAGACAGGGAACGGATTTTGGGATTGTATGGAAAAAAAGGAGAAAAGTTCTTAAAATAGTTGGAGGTTCTGTATTCAGAAAGGACTAATCTGCTGTATAAAAAACACATGGGGGGAAATGCAGGTGAAGTACCGTTTCCACAGAAACTGACGTGGGGTTTGCCATGGTTTATAAGATAAATATGAGTCAATGTTTTTAGTCTATGAAAAAAAACCAACAGCCCAAGCATCAGATTGGGACATAACAAGGGATGTCTGGAAATCCTCCTTCTATTCAGAATGGATATAAGTGTTTAGTTTGGGGCTCTGTGTTTGGAGAAAGATGTGGAGAAATTGAAAAAGACTTCTGAATGATGTGGCCTATAGGAGACAGATGAAAAAAATGTGATTCTTTATTCAAGAGAAGAAAAGGCAAGGAGATGATATGACAACAGTCTTCAAGTACGAAAAATACAACTGTAGAGGAGAAGACAAAGTGTTGTCTTTTAAATTCTCTCTATAGACAGAAAAAGGAACAATGGGCCTCAATTTCAGTGAGAGGAATTAAAATTAAAGACTCTCTAAGGCCTTTTCCATAGTAAGAATTAATCCCACTTTCAGCAGCGGGTGGCCTGCTGATAATGTCTGGTGCAATCCCAGAGCAGGGACATGGAAAAGCCTAATTTCCACCAGTGGCACTTACTCCTATTAATAACTGTTGATGTCAGGGCTACGTCCCAGTACAGACAACTTGTTTTGGCAACCTTGGACTTTTTTCTTTTCAATTTTAAGCCATTTCACTTTGGGAAAATGACCTATGAAACACTCGGCTAGGCTGACAATCACCGCGGTAGCTTGATGTGATTCTAAATTACCATGAACACTAAAGCAGGGAATTTCTCAGAGAATAGCCAACTCAACCTTAATTGTAATGAAGGTAATGGTGCTGTTTTCATACCAGCAGAACATATCCTACATTCTTCAGTGAAGTTGATGGATCCAAGGCAGTGAATAGCTGGTCATGCCCAGTAGTTATGGCAGCCTCAGGCTACACTTGCTGTGCCGGGATGATGCAATCCAAAATGCTATGCTGTACATGCAGCTGACACTACACTAAACTGTAAAATAAGCTGTAAAAAATAAGCCATCTTAAATGCCAATTCTCCATGGAAAGTAGATTTTTTGGGGGGTGAATTCGTGTAGCTCTAATTTTTATCTGCCAAGTTAGGGCAGATCGTGACTTCATTAGTTAACTACAGCTGATCTGTTCCCTTTTAAATGTACAAGTTAACTAAGCAAAGACAAATGACAGTTGCTAATCTCAGCAGGGGCCTCTCTAACACCACTAGGGGCTCTGGGTAACTGGGGAGTTTGCAGCCAGCAGCTCTCGCATGGCTGGATATCAGTCAACTCCTCCTCTAAGTCTGGTCTCAAGCATTTTGAAATTCCTTTTAGGTTTTCTTTTGCTTTCCTTGCTAGACACTGTCATGTGACACTGTGAGGAAAATATGTCAGGGTAATCCTCCCTTGAGGCAACTGCATTTTGGGTAAATGGCTAAACAGGAAGAACCAGCAAAAAGATCCCAAGCCTTTTATTGTATTTTTCAGATGACTGGGAGAATAGTATCAATACATTCATTTTCTTCTCCTTACCTCATTTCTCCATTAATGTTAGGTCTGTTTCAAAGTCTGAACTTAATTTTAAGTTCAGCTTGAACTGATTTACTTGATAACAATGAATAATGTGCATGATTAATGCTAAGTATTTGCAGAGGTACTATGCTGAACATTGGCCTGAAATTCCAAGGCTTTGATGCACCAAAAATTTTTGCTTGTGCAGTGCTGTTAGAGGGACTGTTAAATGCAGGACCACTATGATTAGTGTATCACAGCTACCCATATACGGCTACTTGCAGAGAATTCATTAGCATTAGCCAAATAATTGAATCAGACCTGAAGCACATCACTGGATTCACAGAATAGTGGAATTTTTTTCTCTCCTCCCTAAAATCAACCATGGCATTCTTATGTCTCAAAACTTTGCACCACACTGAGACATGGTAGGGATTGACTCAGAGGCTTTCTGGAGAGGTGGGGAGACAGGGATGGATGAAGCCCCCCAAGTTGTGCTTCTCACCTCCCAACTTAACTAGACATCTTTTGGCAAAGGTGCATTTTATTTGCCTCAAAACACTGTCTGCAAAGTGAGCTCATGAAATGACAGTGGTTCAACAGAATTTGAAACATCTTTGTTGTCACTGAGGTTACTCCACACATCTGGCAATAGAGCAAAGCTTGTGGAGTGGTGAAGTTAATTCCATGAGAATCAGGCTCATGTATCAAAAACGTAATTGCTCTGTGTGTTCGTTCTCCCTTTGCTCTCAAAGTCTGTATTTTTCTCTTGTTAATATAAATGATCAGGACAATTGCTGTAGTATGTTTACAGTGCCATCCAGGAGTGCGGCTGTAGATCATGGTTGCATATCAGAGATACCTTTACTCTATCAAGCTGGATAACTAAAGTCACATAGTCACAATAGAACTGTCCTCAGCCCCTAAATACATATCAAGGGTCCCAGCTGCCCGTGCACTCTTTTTTTTTGAGTGGATGGGCAAACACTGCTGGCATGAAAAGATGAAGTAATTGATAATAAACTTGGAAATGGTAGGGAATAAATATGGCAATACCATATCTGTCAGTAAATTGTTCCAGGCATGAAAAGTCCCATAAAAAAACACTGACCCTAAAAAGCTATGGATTTCTATTTTAAAACAGCAGCTGTTCTCTGTTATTCCGTCACTACCAAATGAGACTGTGAAATGCTCAGTATTGTCTTGGGATCAGTTAACTTTTTTTACAGATCTGAAAAGGGTGCCTGGGAGTAGTGATTAGCATAGCCATCAAATCAATGCTGTGTCTTCCTAAAGAAGCTTTCTGGCACTCAGTGGCTCCATCATAAAGTGTACTGTGTCTCTTAAAGAAAAGATATAGAGTAGGAGGAGAATAAATGTGATAGAAAACATAACCAAACCTCATGAAGGAGAGATGCACAGGACCTCTTGGGTCAGAAGACATTGTCCATCCCCAAACAGCATTTAATGACCTTTTCAAATGCTGGGCTCCCCAGGAGACTGATCTAGCAGCATCAGAGACTTTACGGGTGACTACATGCAAATTGCTCAATTGATATTCAGACATTCAAGTTCCTTATGTAACCTCTTTAAGAACTGAAAGAGATTCTGGCCTTAGTGTCTTTAGATGAGCAGCTGCTGTCTTCAGATTATCTCCTTAAAGTGAATAAATGTCTCAATTACTCCTTTCTTATTTCTGTGTCTGGAGTTCACTTTTTAATTCTAGATTGTAATTGCATCTTCTTCTGAGGTTTTATCAGTTTCTTGCACTTTCTTGCACTACTGAGTTCTGGATAACCACGGCTAGTTGAATTTGAATAGTCCAGTTCATTTTGCAAAATAGCTGAATGCAAACAGTGGTCATCCCTGGAGCCTTCTTCTTAGCCTGCCATAGACCCAGGTGTGTCAGGAGAGTGGTGCAGTGGCTTGAGGAATCTCCTTTCCCCTTTCTGGACAGCTGTTCTTTGCCTTTTTGTTTCAGCTGGCAAAGCTCCTGGGATGCAGAATGGTATTGCCTGGCCCAGAAGGAGCTCAGCTTATTTCAGTCTCTGGTTGTTGGGTCATTTTGTGCACAAAAAAAGGTCACATTACATATAACACATTGCATACACGATATTGTTACCTATGCATTCTTTCTGCTTTCGAAACAAACAAAAATGAAGTCCTCAAAATGGAAACCTAAATGGTGGGGGTTGCATGTGCTTTTACGCAAATGTCTACAACATGCTTCTGTTATTTCCCTTCAGTGGAAATTCCTTTCTATGTCCTTCCAGCTATTTGTTGGAGATTAAACAGTTGAAGGTTTGGTTGCAAGCAATAGGGTCTCAGCGGCAGCTGCTTTGCGAATGACATCCAGGTGCTAATCAGGGACAGCAACACTCACCTGTGAGGGGGCAACTTGTGGTGTGCCTCCAAACCTCTTGTGGCTGGGCAAAGTATGAGTCAGGTCACTGCGCTGGATGCTAATCGTTAGGTAGGTATGTTTCGTCCCAGACAACCTAGAAGTGCTTGACTCATGGCAGGGCTCTACAGAAACTTGGCTTTGAGCAGACTGGTCTCCTTCATCGGCTACTATTGCTTCTCTTTTTTGAGTCAAATTCTTGAAAATCTGCCTGTTGTAATCCATATATATTTTCTATATTAGATATTAGGAAGAAATTCTTTACTGTGAGGGTGGTGAGACACTGAAAGAGGTTGCCCAGAGAAGTCGTGGATGCCCCATCCCTGGAAGTGCCCAAGGCCAGGCTGGATGGGGCTTGGAGCAACCTGGTCTAGTGGGAGGTGTCCCTGCCCATGGCAGGGGGGTTGGAACTTGATGATCTTTAAGGTCCTTTCCAACTCTAACCATTCTATGATTCATAGTTAGTATTCATTTGCTTGGAACTGGAGAATGACCGTATTATCTCCTGAAGTCACTTCCAACGCAGTTACCTGAGATCTGTGCCATGAGACTGCCCAGGCTACTGGGTGAAAACACTGTGATTTTTGCCTGTAACAAATGCAAAGCTCAGTTCTGCTGCTGTCCTCTAATCAGCTAAAAATCAGCACTTGCTTTGCCACAAATAGTCTGTGCTTTGATTGCTTAATAATCACTGTAAATGTATCTTTTTAAACTTAATTAATCTACATATGAAATTTATATTTTTACTGGCTGCTTCAAAACTTGAAGCTACATTGGAATAAATCTGTTGTCTTGCACTTTGATGATTTTTATTACATAGACTTTTTATAGACTGAAGTAACTTTTTTTTCTTAAGTTTTTTACTAAGATAAGTAAATGTTTCCTTTAATAAACAGCAAGGTTCACATCACATAGCTATTCCGCATGTGCTGTTTATTTTGTGTATGTAGACATAAACTGTGTATTCATTATTTTTGGGATGTGTTAAGCCAGTCAAAAGACATGAAAAAATGTTTGGGTTTTCTTAATGGCAATATACATATAAAAAGTTTATGTTGAAATAGAATCAGTATTCCTACAGTCTATAAAACAACATTTAAGAAAATTCCTTCTGTAAATATTCTTCCTTCTGCTCACAGCTTGGAAATAACAAGTATTTATGCCTTCCAGGTTGTTGTAGAAATTTTAACTAAAGGCTAAATAGTAGTACGGATTGCATAGTTTAACTATTTATATAACACTGCAGGCACAACTCTGATCTCTCTGGTGCCCATGGAATAGGAAGCACTGGCTTTGGTAATAAATAATTTTAATTTTATGCAAGTAAAACTAAAAAGGGGTGATCTTGTAAACTGCTGACTAGCTTAAAATCCTGTTGAAAGAAAGTCCCATACTTCATAGAGTTTGGCTCTGTTTTAGTATCTAGAGATAACTATATTGAAATTGCTATTATTTCTCACAATTGTTTTTAAATTTGAAACTATGGTAATAGTGTTTTAGACAGCCATGTAAACACCATCTGTGCAAAATATTTGTAATTATTTACAAACAAACAAACAAAAAACATCCAGGGAAGTTTTTTCATAGCACCAAGCTGGCACAGTCCTCCAGCAGAATGTGTCCTCCAGTCCTGTCCATATGCTGATTGCTCTTAGGTCAGTGACACCCACGGCAGTTCCCAGCTGTTTTGTTTGTGCATATAATTATTTTGGTTGCATGAACAAATAAAGAAGGCTGAAGCACTGTGCCAACCTGTATGAAGGAAAAAGCCTGGGCATCCCTAAATCAATGTTTTCATTGGTCCATGGAGAGGTTTTTATCACCTCAGCAGCATGTAGTTGAAGGATAAGTTTATCCTTGGAGTGGCAAAAGGTCTCTCCATCTGAAGTGCTATCTGATTGCCTTAGGGTGATGAGGTGCAGAACTAAGCCAAACGCTGTGTTTGCAAAGTCCCTACGAGGCCATGGGGCCATGTATCACCAGAAGAGAGGTATTTATGCACCACATATGCTGCCTAGAATTTGTTCTCTAAAGTCAGGGGCAGGACAGCACACTATGCACAAGCACTTTTAAATACATGTCATTGGATGGTCATGAGAGCATACTCATAAAGTCTTATCTGTGGTAGCCCGGGCATCCAATTTGAAAGGCTAATTCACAATTTGCAGTATTTTATAGCTGTTTAAATAAAACCCCTTCTTCTAGGGTTGTTAATAATACCAGTGAAACACATCCACATGCCAAGACATAACTCTCAACCTGTGGTGCAGGTAAATCATGCAGCTGCCTCTGTTCAGGCGTGGATTGTGTTGAGTATCTCCAGATGCAGAAGGGCCAGCAAACCTGCCCACTGACCTGGCTGCTTCTGCCAGACTGGCCCTGGATCCAGCGGGATGTATCAGGTGCCAGCAGGACCACGGGCACCAGGAGGGCTGAGGGAGGGCTTCAGCAGTCTGCATCGCTGATCCAGTGTGTGACCTTTCACGGTATGAGTTTTTTTAACTCCACTCCTGGTCTTGCCAGAGGTAAGGAGAGGTTTGTAGTCCTACCAGCCTGTGCTGGTCTCCTCGTTCCAAGCTGTCACTCAAGGAAGGGCAGCTGGAGCCTTTGGCTGCAAAATCATTACTGGATTATACAGCTGCCTGTGGTAATTTCCCAGAGCTGTGGAGGTGTGGGCCCAATCCAAGGCGAGTGGCAGTCAGCGATCAGAGCCCCGGAGTGAATCATGCACCATCTGTGCCTGTGGGCTGACTGTTTGTGTATGTAAAGTGTTGGGTAAATACGTAGCTGCAGCACAGAAAGGCAAATCCCCCTCACTTGTGTGTAGAGGGGCAAGTGCTTGTACCTTCTTCACGGGCCCGAACAGGTAGGGCAGGTTACGATGGGGTGTGCGTTGCTGCCCTGAGAGCTCATCGGTGCTGCTCATCATGCCGGGTGTCAGGGGTTGTAATGGTGGTGCTGGCAGCAGGTGTTGCTCACAGAAAGCCCATAGCAAACAGGAGGGGGTTTAGACACTCAGAGCTATGCCTGGGTCTGCTCTCAGAGCAGCCAGGTAAGGAAGAAACCCTTCTTTCCTTTGGTGCAGAGTATGGAGCAGAAGTGGGCATGTCTGGGCTCTGTCCCCCACCTCTGATCTGCTTAGCCCACTTTCTAAGCGTGGGGATGGCTCTAAGGTGATCCCTTGGTGATGGATCTTGGTTTTGACACAGGAGGCAGTATGATGAGACAGAGTCTGGGGGAACAAAAAATTAAGGAGAGGGGAACTGCAGTCATCTTCACGGCAAGCAGGCTGTGGCAATCATGGCATGAGCCAGCAAAGTGCCAAGAGGTGGTGCGTACTGCCCAGGCCTGTACTGCGTAGATGCAAAGACATGGAGGTGGTTTTCATGGCCTCACTCTGCTTTTGTTGAGCCACGGCATAAAAATGACTTTTGTGCTCCAAAGAGGAACCCAAAGCCAAATCCAACCCAAAATGGTGTGGAGGTCAGCAGGTACATCTGTAAATCTGGGTGGCTCTGCCAGAGAGCATCAACAAAGCTTCTCTCAGTACATCGCTGCTTGTAGCAGTGGGGATCATCTTCTCTGAACAGTAATAAAGGTTTCCTTTTCTTCCCAGTAAACAAAAGGTACATCACCAAAGGTAAATGCAAATGTCTGAACAATTTTGAGTGCTTCTTCCCGATAAGCATATGAGTAGCCAAAGAGGAATACCAAAAATAAGAGAGCTTTTTGAACCCGTAAAGAAGTTAAATGTGTTGTTTTCATTTCCATCTGGAGTCTTTTCTTATTTGTTCTACACAACATCATGAAGGAATTGATAGCTTTGAGGATGAACCACAGGATATGAGGTCTTCTATACCTAAGTCACAGGGATAACTATGACTCTCAATACCCAGGTAAATGGGGATTACAAATGATTAGCATATATCAAGAACTTTGTGATCTGGTTAAAGTAAGCTAAGAGGATGGGTTCAATCCACTTCCTAAAAGTTGTATATATCACTGCCCCAAAATCCAAGTATGAGTTGCATACAGAGAGAGAGGACACCTAGAAATGACACATTTGAGGTGTCTATCATATGTTGATCCAACTGACTGGGTATAAAAGGAGATTAACTAATTTTCTTAAAATGAGCTGTTTAAACTCCTCGGCATTGGGTGTGGAGTGGGAATTTAGATATGGATTTACATGTGGTCAGAAAGGGCTTAGGAAAATTCTAGGGAGAAAAGCCTATTGAAGCTTATTAAATACATAAAGTCCTCTCTGTCTGAAAAAGTAACGCTCTGCAAGACTACCAGACACACTGGGAAATTATTCTGGGAAAATACCACTACATGCTTATAGGTAATTCCATCCAAGACAAGCTACTAGGCTTAACATGTTGATCTCAGTCAGTACAACTACTCTATCTTGAGCTGTTGGAGCTCCTGGAAACAGCAGCTCTAGGTTACAGTTAAGGCCAACCTAGTGGTAGGCATCCAAGAGAGACAACAAGTCCTCTTGTGGGCTCTGGTGCCCAGTGCGGTTCCTCAGGTGCCTGCAGGTTTTGATGCAGGAGTGGGTAAAGGGAGCCACCGAATGCAGATGAAAAGTAGGGGGGAAGGAGCTGGGTAGCTTTTTTAAGGTAAGGAAAAATCATGCAAATGGCACTCCCCTGCAGGCAGCTTGCCTGTCTGAGGCTGGAGTGGACAGTACTTCCCCTTCAAGTACTGCCATGGGATGCTGAGCACTTGGGACAAAATGTAAGGTCAGCTGTGTAGCTCCTTTTGCTCTGTGTTCTCTGGCTGGATTCAGAGACAGTGGAGTCACCAGGGCAGCCACAACCCCTGCTATGGGACACCCCTGTGCAGCCTCCCCCCACCCTCTGTGGGCCTCCACCTTGTCAAACCATCCCACAGGCAGCCCAGGAGCATTTCTCCATCCTGCCTTTTCCTGCTGCTGGCCAGACCCCAGATCTCCACCATGTACTCCCAGCAGAGCCCAGTCCCACTGCTCCCCACCTAGACACCCTGGGAATTCCAGCAGCAGAGCTCTCCTAGCTGTGCCCCCCACCCCAGTTCTTGTCAATGGGGTTGGCAGCCCCATCATGGGCGCTGTGCCTGCCTGCAGACCTGTGGATATACCTTGCGGCAGAATTTGGGGGCTAAGAGCACCACACCTCTCCCCATTCACCCCAGGGGCAGAGAAGCAGGAGATGCTGTGGCCATGGTGATGTATATGTATGCAGTGGTTTAGGTTAGTGGATCTTCTGGACCACAAAGGTTGCAGGATTCACATGAGGAAGAAGCCTTTTTCAGATCCCCCCTCCTACTTCACACCGGAGTATTTTCACAGCAGGACCCTTGGTTGTGCTCCTGATGGGACGCCAGGTACGTGCTAATTAATCCAAACGCAGTCAGGTGTTTGGGTCTGGGAGGGCAGGAGCTGTAGCTGTGTCCCACCATGAAGGCAAGGACTTGCTGCCTGAGAACAGCCTTTTTAAACTGAGGTGAAGCGTCTTCCCATCGTCCTCTTGGGGGTTTCTCAGCTTCTAATTGAAAGCACAATCCTTAACTTGTGAAAGATGGAGAACTCCAGCCGCTGGGCTTCTGTCACTAAACTATTAAAAATAAATATAATGTAGAGGACACAAAACATTAAGGAAAGAGCTAATGACTTATGCTTGCATCTGAATTATTTCTTTTCTGCTAGGTTTATTTCTGTCTGGCTATAGGCAGTAATTGTAGAGCAAAGAATAATGGAAAAAAGAATACAGAATAATAGAAATACAGTGTAAAAGACCAATTATGTCGTTATATAAAACTGCTTGTACTTCATTCAAGTTTACTTTCAAACCATTGGAACAAGAAGGATTATGGACATTCCTCTGGGAAATTACTCTTCAGTTGGGAAAATTTCATCATTAGGAATCTTCTCCTAATTTTCTTTCTAATGTCTTGTTTGCTTAATATCCTTCTGTTTCTTCAGATGCCTTCTCTAGTAATTTTCTTCTGCTTCTCTTCATTCAAATCCTCTAGATACTTGCAAACACTGATGGTGGTGGGGGCAGATTTGACAACTTGCAGCCTTTAAGCACCGGTGGACTATTTCATTTACATTTAGTTTTATTTGTGCACTTTTTCCCTCATTTATCTTAAAACTGTGACAAACTGTCAAATTCAATAATAATAGATAAACCCCCACTTTGTCTTTAAATAACAAATTGCATGTTTAAAATGGAAATCTCTTGTATCAGATATCATGGGAGAAATTGGTGGCTGTGCTTTGGAATATATGCATTGCTCAGCCATTCATAAGAGCAAGTTTGGCATTAGAAACTTTAATCACTAGATTTAATCACACCATAAACTCCCAGAGCTGTTCATAAATATGGTACTATTTTCAGAACTGTATCATCTATATCTTTTAGTAATTTCATGAGTCAGCATATACCTGCTACCGATAACAGATGTTTAAAGGTTACTCCTTTTTCATAGATTCAGCTTTCACCTGTCTTCTTTTCCTGGACTAAGTGAAAACAATTACAGGAATTAGGGCTATAGAAATTCTGCTTAATGTAGAGATGGTAAAAAGAGAAAAAAAAGGTTAGACACTGATTGCCAGTACCATTACAAGGACTGGATTTGTAAATCAGCATTTGCCCTTTTGATAATGTTTTACTGTGTTCTTAATTTTAATCCATAAATTGAAACTTATATTCCTTGTATTTTTCCATCACTGCGATTTTCTACAACCTCTCAACTCCCCAGTCTAAGAGAAAAGGTCATTATTAGATGTGAAGAAACCACTGGCAATAGAAAGAGGGCTGTATCCTTCACTCGTGTAGCTTTTATCTCAGTTGACCTACCTAGAACTCTTAACGCATAACATGAGATCTAGCAAGCAGACAATAATATTGCTCAGACAGAAAACAAGCAAAGAAAAGACCATAAAAACAAAGATGGAATGTTTTGTACACAGTATCTACTTCAGCTGTGGAACTCATGATTGCAATGAGTTCTGAAAGGGATGGAGCAAACTCAGGTGGAAAGTCCACTAGGGGTGTAAATCACAGTCCAACGGTACTGTTCCTCTGTTGAAAGCAGAGTATTGAGAGACTTGGAGAAAAGGAGAGATGTCTACTTTGTGTTAATATTATTTGTTTCTGAAATCAGCTGCTTGGATTGCTCAAGCTGGTTGCATGCAGGTATGTCAAAAGAGGCATGGGCATAACCGAGCCCAGAATGAGGTAGCGGGCAGTGGTACACCTCCTCCAAAGCAAACCCTGCTCCGAAGGAGCAGGGTCACTGAAGCTGAGCCAGCTTTGGACAGTTGGACTGGAATCCTAAGGCAAAGGTAAAAATTCAAAGATACAAAGTCAAAGACCTTATCTCTTCACCTCTCTCCTTCCCCCCTTCCACTCTCCTGGGTTCTTTATTTCATAATTAATTCTTTGAATTGGATCCTTGCAAAGAACTATACTGTTTGTGCTTCTCTCAAATCTCACCAGCACTGACTGCAACTATGTAGAGCTATGTATGCTCAGCTGAGAGCACTGCATAATTTATCATGCAAAAGCAGATTTTCTTGTAGTGACTGTGGTACTGAGGCTGTCTTGCATTAGAAGCAGGAATCTGTCCCTCTCTTCCCCCCCTCCTCCCCCCCCACCCCCCCAATATAAACCATATCTCAAA
>JAOQGH010000001.1:188895782-188958540 GCA_025769975.1 Gallinago jamesoni | reverse complement strand
CCTGGGCAGGCTGTTCCAGTGCCTGACCACTCTTTCAGTAAAGTAATTCTTCCTAATATCTAATCTAAACCTCCCCTTCAATTAACTGTGATAGCTGCCAGCTCAATTGGCAGCCAAAGAAATAAACTCTGCTGAGAACAAGATAAAGGAGGAAACCCTCTGTCTCTTCCTGGTGTTTTAATTGTTGTGGGAGAAGATTCACAGGGTTAGAATCATCAGCCTCTTTAAGGAAGGTGATGCTGGCTCCCAGTACTCTTCCCAGGTTTGCCAGTAGGCTGCTTTTCTGCCATTTGACCCTAAAGTTCACCCACAGAGGTTTCCAGTGGGCTGTCTGGATACCATCCGGGTTGTGTGTTCCCCTGGGAACCTCACTTCCACAGGAAAGTATCCAGGGACCTGGTCATTTCCTGTTGCTGATCTGAATTCTGATCAGATCCCCAAACCAGAAGAACAATGCACCTCTAATTTGAACTCAAGACCAGCTGTGTGAGCAGCTAAATCTCTGAGTGCTGTAAGGAATCTGCTGTTGAAAAGTCCCAAGTCCAAAGCTGGTAGTTAATAATGACATAGAACAATAATGAAAAGGAAGGGGGGACGGGAAACAATGTTTACAGAGCTTAATTAGATGACAACAAAAACCGTATAGCTAGCCTATTTTCCCTCTCCCCCTCAGGTGTTTTAAAAAATGGAAAGAAATCAGTCATCTACAAATCTATTCTGCTCTGGTGAGACCTCACCTGAAGTACTGTGTACAGGTCTGGAACCCTCAAAATAGGAAAGACATGGACCTGATGGAGCAGATCCAGAGGAGGGCCACAAAAATGATCAGGGGGTTGGAGCACTTCCGCTATGAGGACAGGCTGAGAGAGCTGAGGTTGTTCAGCCTGGAGACGAGGAGGCTCCGGGGAGACCTAATAGCGACCTTCCAGTACCTGAGGGGGGCTACAGGAAGGCTGGGGAGAGCCTGTTCACAAAGGCCTGCAGTGACAGGATGAGGGGCAATGGGTTTAAACTGGAGAGGAGCAGATTTAGATTGGAGATTAGGAGAAAGTTCTTTACTGTGAGGGTGGTGGAGCACTGGAACAGGTTGCCCGGGGAGGTGGTTGAGGCCCCTTCCCTGGAGACATTCAAGGTGAGGCTTGACGAGGCCCTAAGCCTGGTCTAGTTGGAGGTGTCCCTGCTGACTGTGGGGAGATTGGACTAGATGACCTTTGGAGGTCCCTTCCGGCCTGGACCATTGTATGATTCTATGATTCTAAACGTACATGAATTCAATTTTTATTCTGAATAAGAGAAGTAGAACTTTCTTTGAAATAACTGAAATTCCATTCTATGCTATTAGCAAATCTTGGCTTAGGAGGGTCAGTCAGTCTGTCATGTCAGCCTATACCAGCCTTATTTCTTACATCTTTTCTTTGCCACTGGTCACTGTCACAGACAGGATAATGGGCTGTGTGCACCTTTGAGTCTGACACTCCTATGTTACGTTCTTGAGATCCATTTCCACTTCATCTGATGTCATGCAAAGTATTTCTGTTTGCTTCGAATGACCTAGCTATTGATCCCAGAAAAGAGAAGGATAGTATGTTGTGGATTCTGGAAACACCAGCACCCTTCACACAGGGGAGCAGCCCCTGCTGAAGCTAAACCCACATTTTACAACTGGACCTTCTGTACAAAGCAGATGCAGTTGCCCAGAAAGGCAAAATGCTGCCTGCCAGATTTCACCGTGTGCCCACTCATGATAACCTGACCAATAGGATACTAAGCAGGATTAAATGTTTTTCTCTCCAGCAAGAATACTTTCAAACTGAATAGACAGCATTCAGTAATTATAGGCTAGAGTGTATTAGTTCCTGTGGTGAGGACTACAGGCAGTACTTCACTGCGGATTATTTGCTCAGAAACTCAAGTATTTGCTGGAAGCACTGTAGTAAAACAGTTTACACCAGCCTGAATCTGTCCCTTCACCTCTTAACTCAGTGCAAGAACCTTGTCCATACATGGCATAAATTTGTTAAATAGACTGATTCTGTTTGACTGTTCATTGAGAATCTATCTCGGTCTGTTATCTGCTCTACAAACAGATCATCATGTATGTTTGTACTCTGGGCTCCAGTTCCAGTACCTCTGATTGGAAACGCTGATCTCTTGGGTTTTGAACACTGCTCCTGTCATAGCAGTGTTCAATCACTGAAATCAAAACAGTAGCACAGCTGTAGAACTGCTATAAATGAGAAGAGAGTCCTGTAAGTCGGAAAATCCTTTCTTTCTTCAGCTGGGTTTTACTGGTTGGCCTACTCACTGAGTGTCTTTTATTTTTTCTAAGTGAAAGTAGACTCATTTCTAAAAATAAAATAAAATAAAATACCCCACAAACCTTGAAAGCATAAAGCTTGTAAGTATATAACCTTAACCCCGAACTGAGTCACCTTGTCCAAGAAAAGAAATAGAGCTAAATAATGAGTTGACATTTTTTGTTTAATGCCATAATTGTTTCTGGTAATTGGTGTGGAGACAATAATATCTGGGTATATAACTATATGGACATCAATTTGTGATGGACAGTCCCATTTCTATTCTATCAAATGAAGCCATCAAAAGGATGAAGAAAACAACCCACTTCAGTACTCACCCATCTGCAGACCTGGTAAAACACCAGTCCACGGGTCAAGCATCAGTGCTTAACTCTGCAGACAGTCCCTTGCACATATGACATGAAACAAAGGTTTTGTGAACAACATTTATGCTTGGACCCATTTGCTACTGAAGTGAGCAATAAATAACTGGCCAAGTTGTAATATGGGGAACTGGATCGATCCTTATCTCCAGTTACACCACAGAGGGGCCCCTGGTCGCCCTTTCCCTAAGCACCAACTGCAGTATCACTGGGAAGATGCAGCCCCAGGGAAGCATGAGTGGAAGTCCCTTGATGGGAGTTCTGCTACCTATAGCTTTACTTTCTGATTTGCCCTGTCTGCATAGTCCTGGATGTGGTTTCAGCGGTGCATGGAGAAAAAAATCAATCTTTTTTATTTTCTATAGCTTTCATCCTCTAGATACAGAACATTAATACATGGCACAGCTGCACTTTGAAAAATTATTTTCTGTCTTTGAGAATGAAAACAGCAGAAAGAGCCTGTGTCATGGTCTTAACGGAGTTTCAGTGTGGTCAAAATGGGGACACTTGGCCTATGTACATGTTTCGTATTGGGAGCTGCTCCAGCTTGCAAGTGATGCTTGATATAGATATTACATATATCACTACCCACATGTCCTGACTGGACCAGGTCACTTCAGCCTGTTGTGTCTTTTAGTCTGCCGTCAGCATTATCTACCACAGCCCAAGAGCTCCAAAATAAATAACAGCACTCCTGTTGCATATAATTTGTTTGTCCATCTAGGCCTAAGTTTTCATGGACGTGGCTTTATCTCATCTCCCTGTACTTCAGGGTGCTGTAGAAACAACCATGCAGTACTTGTAGATTAAACATAGAGAGGAAATAACTGCCAGGGCATTAAACCTCCTTCTGTCATTTGGACTGATGATTTCCTGAGGTTGCCCAATTGCTGCGAATCACATCTCAGACAAAGCAGGGGTTGTAAATAACCGCTATGGTGGTATGATGGAGGGGAATTGCTTTTGGTGCTCATGTGCAGGGCTGGGGGTATACTGCTAGAACAGGTAATGTGTTCAATATTTTTGTGTTCAAAACTTTGTCTTTCTAATGATCCAAATACAGTGGTTCTGTGTGTAATATAATGTCATAAGCAGTGAATCTGGATCATTATCTTAAAGAAAATCAATAGAGAATTTCAATGCAATTTCTTTCTATTTTTAATGCTTTATGGATTTGAACCAGCAGTTTTTAAGGGATATACTCAAATACCAGGCAATGATACATTTTTCTCTGGCTATTTGTTGTTCCTTTCAGTGCCACATAATTTTCAACATGCTGAGCAGCAACATATTGAAAGTTGAGTCAGCTTTATTTGAAGGCCAGATTAAATTGTCCAGGCTGAAACTTTACTGTTTTTTACAACCAACAATAATAATAATAACCATATTGGAAGTATTATAATACAAAATGGATTGTGTTGTGAGAAATGAGGCCAGATGGGACTCCAGCTGTCATCTTAAAAAAGAAAACAGAATCCCATTAAAATGTACTTTGAGTTGTATTTTGCTAAAGTTTTGCAAAAATTAATTTCAGACCTATGCAACTACTATCACTTTTAATTTATAGCTTCACTCCAAAAGTTATCTTTGTGCTTGGTTTTATGTAACAGAAGTAATAACATCTTACTGTAGCTGGACTGCTCCTATTTGTGTTCAAGCACAACAGCAGGGTGAAAGTCCTTGTTAGTGCATTGCTGGATTGTGACTACAGTCGAGAGTCTGTTCACTCAGTAGCACAGTGTAAGATACAACAATCTTCACCTCACATGCTTTTGGTCATGAGAGCTTCAGTTTCCTGCTTAGTCTTGGATCCCACAGACAAACAATTTTCTGATTGATATTTTCCATTGGAAATCGCTCGTTCAATAAAGTAAAAATTATCTGCACGAACAGCTTGTTGTCAACAAGGTTTCTAGATTTCCAAATAGCTTAAAAATATTGTTATTGTATTCTGTTTTATGCACATATTGGGGTCAAAATTGAAATGATCCATTTTTTATTTGATCAAAATAAATTGTTTTGCTTGATCCAAAGCTATATTTTTAGAAAATATTTAGCTTGAAGTTTTAGATCTTTATATGTCCTTCCAAATGGAACTTAAGTTGGGCTTGGAAAATTTTTGCTTCCCCTATGGCAGTCCCAAGACAAACTGGACATCTGACGACACACCTGATTTGCCCCATGGCAAATCTATGTCAGGGCTTTCAGTTGCCCTTGTTCCTGTAACAGTGAAGAGCAGCTTCACCATCCAGTTTAATTTTCTGAGGATTTATTCACTGGGGCTAAAATGTTCAAGCCTGGCTGTTAATAAAAAGAGACACATATATCCACACTTAGCTCTTAAGTAGGTGGCCTCATTTTCTTAAGTACCAACTATCTATCCAGAGGCCATGTTTATTTAACGTTAGCCACTGAAGTACAGTGTTGCAGCCTTATCTTTTTGAATTTCATAATATCAGAAGAAACAGCCTACCCTATTGTTTGTGCTAAATGTACATGGAAATCATCCTGAGAGTGATACTATACACAGAAATCAGAGAAGAAGGATAGATACAGTTTTCATGTGTTTGTGCCATTTGGGCTATCCTCTTGTTCCTGACAGTGAAATACAGAATGTGATGCTCTCTCTGTGACTGATTGTTGTTTCTGATCACTGCAAGCAATGCAGAAGCAACTACCAGCTTCATACAGGCACCATGAAAAATGAAGAGAAAGTAAAGAAAGAATGGCTGGTGGAGGGCTATACGTATTCTTATCAAGTACAAGGTTGTGCAAAATACTCTAAAGCTGAGGATTTTGGAAGAAAAATCAAGCCAATCCTCTTCAGTCAAGGGTGACGTCCTGTGGAGAAATCCCATTTTTATATAAGTCAGTTTTGATTTACTGTGTTTCTGATATTGTTGATTGCTGATACTATCATATAATAAAAATTATGATATCACTTTTATAAAACAATAGCAGTGCAAGTAACACATAAAAGCATTCTTAAAAAAAATTCTTCCTTGTAGCTATGTTGTAAGGCTTAATTTCTTAATGCTCCTCACACTTGATTGAAAGATGCCACACAGCTGAATATTATGGTCAGTTCTTACACATGACAGTCACAATTTGCTTGCTTTTCCTGTGGATCTAAAGAAATGGGCTGTATTTTCTTCCCACAAAAAAAGAGAATGGAATAGCTTTCTTCAGTTTTATCATTGCTTAGTAGTTAAAATAGAGCTAAAAATAGCAATGCTTACAGTAGTGAAAAATACTGCTCTAGTGGGAAGCCATGGAAAACTTGTATGATACAATGCTCATTTGGGTGATTGTCTTTTGCAGCTGCCGTCTACAGTTTTCCTGCAAGGGAAGAAGAGGAGTGAAAGGGGAGTGTATCAGCAGGGGAAGATGCTGGGCTTCATTTCAGAGAGCTGTCAAAGTCTCTTTGCTGTCTACCACAAGTACTGTGAGTGAGCATGCTAACCGTGCCACACAGGTAGTTAGAAGCAACCACCTATTACCAAACCATCATCTCTCAGCTCATTGCCGCTTTATTTTTCTGCTGAAGTGTCTCTTGCTACTTGGGAGGTTTTTCCTTCAGCCTCCTGGAAAGACATGCAAACCAACAGTTCTTGTTAAAGGAGTTGTGACTCAGGAGCTGCTCCACAATGGAACACCGCTTCTGAAAAACCCACAGTACTCCGTGTTCTTCTTGCCTTCCTCCTAAGAAAGAGAGCTGCTAAATTCAGTCCAATATTAAACTACAGACCTAGAAAGGTTTTGTTGCTTTGGTCTCAGTTCAGGAGGTTGGTATGGCTAATCTGTCACTGCTTCGAACATACTGAAGGTGTATGAAGTGGTAACACCAAAGCTTTAGTATTCAGGGTCATTAGACAGGTGAACCCTTCCAAAGTCCTGAACTGATCTGCCAAAGAGCTGATCATACACATATTCATCTACATCTGATTCATTCCACCAGAGTGATGGAAAAGGGGAACATTGTGCTGAGGCTGTTGGCAAGAGCTAAGAATAACTTTGTTCCCTGAGATTCAGACACATGTATGTCACCATAGATGGGTTTATCAAGGTTTGTTTCAGAGATGATGCAGATGCCCTCTGCCACAGCCCTCTCCTGCTGCCTAGCCTGGAGAGGTCTATTAATCTCCCTGGCAAACACATTTGCTTTTCTGCTTTTGCAGAAGAACTAAACTGGCCATATCAAATCACAGACACTTCTCAGGCAAACAGAGCAGCAGTTTGCTGAGGCAAGGCAGATATGACTGAAACCCTACTTCAGACTTGATGAAAAACAGTTTTTAAAACAGAAATAAAAATGTTTTTCTGATGATCTAGAAGAGTATGAAGAGGAAATACAAATATTTTCTCTTGCAGTCGTCTGTCAGGCAGATCCTTTTCCTATGTGGGCTGATTACAGATGCCATTAGGGTCCAGTAATTACAGAGATCTGTTGATGGACACAGGACCTGTGACCTTGTGTTGGACACAAGCCCTGCATCCCGTGGTGAAAGAGTGACTCAAACTTGGGGGTTGCTAAATTCTTCTTTCTCCTTTCTCCTGCATTGAGTGCAGAAGTGGAGAGTGTGGAAGGTGTACAAAGACACTGTTGCCAGGACAGATATGGGGTCCTATTGGGCAAGAGTGGACCACTTGAACAATGTCTGCAGTTTACAGATCCTCTCCATCATTGCTGAGGTTTATGTAGTGTCAGAGGTGAGCTTATGTCTCCTAGAGGGAGAGTGCCTTAGACTGCAGAAGAGTGGACCAAAGGTACAGGGAAAGAAAAGATTCAGGAAAAAAAAGGAAGAAAAAAGAGTGTGGGAGGGGGCCTAGAGAGTGATAAGGTTAGTCAATCCCAGGAACCTGTTTTCTCTAACAATTTAGTGCATTGCCTTCAAAGCCGCTTTTCTAATTGTTCATTATACATATATATCATTTCAATCCCAGGAAAATACATGGTTCTCTTGCAGGAAAGCCTCAGCATGAAAGTCTGCTTCACTGTATGTTGTATCATCTGTAAGTAGGACAACTGGGCAGGGTGCCAAGGGCTTCCTCTCCATTTCTGCTCAGGGTCATCCTCCTGGAGGCCTTTGTAATCTCCCAGTTGTATTCATGACATCCATAGCCTTGAATCAATGAAACTCTAGGTCCTGCAGTTACAAATAATCTTTCTCATGATCTGCACATTTGTGATGATTTTCCTTTGGCTACTTCGAGGGAAGGGAGGAAGAGTAAGCAAAAAGAAAGTCTTACAAGCATAGAGGAGTTCAAGCTTGGACCTGAGGCAGACCAGAGAACTTGCACGGGTGATTTAGGGCTTTGTTGCAGGGAGGAACACCCCAGCAGCACCCTGTTGTTGGCTATTAGAGAACTGTCAACTACCTGGAGGCATATAGTGTCACAGGAATCTGCCACAGGTTGACATTTGTGCTTCTGCTGGCATCTCCATGTCAGAAAACTCCCAAGGTTCACTGGCTTTGTGAATTGTTCCAATGTAGCTAGTCGTGCCACCCAAGAGTATCCCATGCTGGCCACGGATGTGGTCAGACTTGAGGTTCAAGAAAATATCCCAACAAAACATTTCCTCTGTGTTCTTCAAATTTTGTAGCAATGTTATCTCCATGATGTCTACATTTGTCTCTGTGTTAGCGGGTTCCCTGACCCCGTTTTGCAAGAAGGGCCTTATTTGTAAAGATCACAGCACCTCAGGAGGATAAATAGCAAAAGAAGGCTTCAAAATCCGCAGTAACCAGTGTCCGAATATATGGTTTTGATATGGTTGGTTTTATATAGCATAGGACACGTGATATGATCTATGTGATATAGATGAAGACTGGTTGTAGAACATCATATGTTGTATGTTCACAAAGGTTTGTAGGGTGGTTACTAATGTTGGTAATACACAAGATGGAGATGACCAGTCTGCTCTGGAAACTCCTAGACTTGACTAGATTGGGCACAAAGATTCTCTTTTTGATGTGGATCACAAAACAGGGTAAATATATGCACTGGAACTTGAACTGCAAATGACCCTGTTAAAGAATATTGATTTTGGCAACTTAGGTACTGCTGGAGCTGAAAATTTTAGGAGTTCATTCATAAAGGTATAAGAATATCACACAGATGCCTTGGTATTTGCCCCAGCTATTCCTGCTGCTGTTACTTGCCTGTCTCTCACACTGGAGAAAGAAAAAAATAGATTAAAAAAAAAAAGTAAAAAGATACTTTTGAAGTTGATGTCACAGACAAGAAAAATATAATACATGAAAAGGCCAAATTTGTTAGGAGGTGCCAAGAACAAGGGCAAACAGCTGAAGCTTTTATTACTGCAGATCACAGTTTTGCTGAACGTTGCATATACAGAATGTTAAAAGAAGAATTAATAAGAGGCAGAATATTTTTTGGCAAAAGAGACAACCAGTTCATCAGCAGAACTTACTCTTAAGCCCAGATCTCTCACTAGCAGCGGCTTGAGCAAAAGTGATGCTGACCTACATACGGGCAGCACAGAGGAGATTGCAGCAGACCAGTGAAGAACAGGAAAAAAAGCACGAAAAGAGCAGCTGCAAGCACTTTTAATATCAGAAGTAGTGCGCAGTGAGCTAGTAAAAAAAGCCAAGAAACTTTAACCAGAGAGAAGATGGAAAAGTTGTGGGATACATGGCAAAGAACCATGCCACACAGGCCATAAAGTCCCTCTGAAGACACACAATGTAAGAGATGCCACAAGGGACTTGCTGTTAGAGCAGCTAGGGCAGCAGGGAAATGATCACTAAACCCATGTTTCTATCATCTGAAGGCTTGCAGTTTACAGGGAAGAAGCTCTGCACAGCAGTGTATTGGAATTCCAGGTGAACGGGAACACAGACAAGGCTCTTCAGACCTTTCTTTGAGTGGCAGGGCCAATGATGTGGGCTCAAGCACAGGCACAATCCTCAGTTACAATTATACCTGTGGGGAAAAAAACATGGTCAGAATAAACGAGACCCTATATCGCCTCCTCATTCAAAATCAGTTTAAAGAGGGTCCACTCAATACACACAAGTCTTTATTACCTACTAGGTCATACACGGAGTCAAAATCCAGGTCAAGAATAGAGTTGCCTTTCCTCATGATACAGAGGTTTCTTCGTGACCAGAAGCCCAAGTCTTTGGTGTATTATCTAACTTACAAGTAGGTAGGACAGAATTATGATGTATCCATTTGCTGAGGGATGGAAGGCAAGTAGAGAAGGGAGATGAAAGGAGAGCAGACCTGCTCTGCTGGGGGAGGAACAGCATATTTTCGGGAATGTAGGCCTCACTTTTACCAGCAAGAGTTGCTAAGCTGGTATGTTCTTGCTAATTTACCTCTTTTCTGGTCCATGGTGACTGCATCTGCGTTTTGACTAGCCTTGAACTGTGTGTGCACAGAGGTCCTGATTTTGTCTGTCACCTTGGAAACCAGAGCACTAATGGGTGCAGTGCCAAGCTCAGATAATGTATGCTGAAGAAAAACGTCCTGCAACTACCAATGCAAGTGAGAGCTCTCTGGAGGCGGTGCAGAGGCTCTCTAAGGCATAGCACGCTATAATTTTTCTTCCCTGTACTGCCAGTCAGTCCCACAAACTTTACCAAAGGGTGGGCTTTCCTGCCTCTGTCAAAGCACTTTCCATGTCAGTCCAGCAGGAGATCACCACTAGGTAAGCTTTCATATTCCCCTTGCTGATCCAGGAGGGTTTCATGGCCCAAGGTGTCATGTTATGTCCTTGTTGTGTGGAGAATGATGCAAGCCACCTCTTGTCAGTAGATCCTCAAGCTGTGGGAAATGCAATTTACCCGGTGGTGATAACTGTATGCTCCCCACTGTGCTTACAAGAGAGTAGAAACCATTCCTATTAACATAGTATAGGAGCATTTAATTTGTCTCACATATAATTTATTATTTGTTATAACTGAAGGGAATCTATTCTGACTGTGATCATTAAACAAACCCTCTGGAAACATGTAGAAACCATTTCAGGCACCAAGCCTGTGTATGCTCAGACTGACACAGCACATAACAACTGGGAGCTCTTTTTTTGCTTTCTGAAAAAAATTGGACTTAAAAATTGAGAAAACAATGAACTTTTTAACTGGAAAAAATCAAAACTCGTTTTCAGAATGCTTGGATGTTGATGAAAATACTGCTTTTGGTTCGGTGTCCTGAAAAAATGGGATTTGGCCACATTCTGTGCATCATGTGTGCACTGAGGGTGTGTGGAAAGTTTCTAAGAATTTTGAGTGTGTTGGCTAACTTCGATTACACTGAGAACAGGTTAGAAATCTCAAAGGTATTCAGCATTGGTGAATTAATACAAAACATTTTAAGGTCATAGCTAGCCATTAAGTATGTTTTTACAAGTTTTTATGCCAGTGTTTACAAATATTTTAATGTTTTCATTGGACCATGGTGCCCAATACAGTCATAAGTATAGCACAAAACTAGACCTAAGATAAACAGCAAGGTGGTGAAACAGAATATCATAAACAAATGATGACAAAGATGACACTAAAAGTGAACAGCTGCATGGACACAGTTTGAAACAGAAATTAGTTTTAAGAAAAATAAAATGCATCCTAGAACTGATTTTATATTTATCGTTGTGGTTGGCAATGCTTTTTCAGACCATGCTCCCATAACTTTAGAAGATCCATGAAGAATTAACACTAAAAATGATGTCAGAAGAATAAAAAATGTAGCATTTCCAGGCTTAGATAATGATAACATGAAAGAAACCCCACCAAAATGGGAATTTGAAGAGATTATGTTTGTAAGTGAGTGAACTTCCTGAGAAGCTAATACTAACACATTATTTATTCATAATGTTTTCTAACTGGATGACATTAGGTTTAGAATGAGATTTCTTTTTTTTTCCCTCCAAAGAGGTTCATTATGTAATAAACCTCTTTTATTCTGTTTGTTTTCCAATTCTGACCCTGCTACCCAACATAACAAGATTTTGATGGTTTGCATGGAGGTAAACCTAACTGCTAAACTGCAATACAAGTTTTTCATGCTGTGGAAGCTCTTCAGGCAGCAGACAATTTGTGAAAGTTAAAGACCACTGCAATGTGAATCTCACTTATGTTACTGTTCTTTTTTAAACAGAGTTGGAGCTCAGCAGGTCCTTTTCACATAATTTTCCATCTCCAATTCTGCTAGTTGGAACATGGTATGTAGACATTCTCTTAAAATTGAAGTGCTGAAGAACACTTTAGTGCAACTAACAAATTTTCAAGATGGTAATAGTGTTTATTATTTGTACTACAGCATTGCCTTCAGGTCCTGGCACAGTTTGGAATGGCACTGCACAAAGATTTCTTCAAGGCCAAACTAAAAAGTTCTCTCAAAAATCTTATGGTCTAAAACAAGGACAAAAAATAAATACTTTCTCTTTTTTACTTATGGCAATCTAAGGCAAGAAAAGAAACAAGATAAATATATTTGAAAATACGGGACATGCAGTGATCTGTGTAGTATTTATTTCATGTGTTTAAGGTCAAGTAAACAGGGTGGAAGAAATGATCTTTTTTGCCCACCCTCTTCTGCTCTTGATTACCTTCCCCAGCCTCCCAAACAGAGTGTTGCTGTCTCTTCACATCTGATGGCATCTTCTTGTTTCGTTGATCCTAAGCGGTTTCTGTCAAAAGAACCCAACTTACTTTCTGAAGGATGAGATGAGGAAGTAATTGTACGTGCAGTTTTCTTGCTGTAAGGCAATTATGATAGAATGGTTAGATTCAGAAGGGACCTTAAAGACTTCTATGATTCTATGATTCTGTGGTCATCTAGTTCCAACCCCCCTGCAATGGGCAGGGACACCTCCTGCCAGGTTACTCAAAGACCCATCCAACCTGGCTTTGAATACTTCCAGGAATGGGGCATCCACAACTTCTCTGGGCAACCTGTTCCAGCATCTCACCACACTCAAAGTAAAGAATTTTTTCCTAATATCTAATCTAAATCTACCCTCTTTCAGTTTGAAGCCATTACCCCTCATCCTATCACTACACTCTCTGATAAAGAGTCCCTCTCCACCTTTTTTGTAGGCCTCCTTTAGGTATTGGAATGCCACTATAAGGTCTTGTTGGAGCCTTCTCTTCTCAAGGCTGAACAGCCCCAACTATCTCAGCTTGTCTTCATAGGAGAGGTGCTCCAGCCCTCTGATCATCTTCATGGCCCTCCTCTGGACTCATTCCAACAGGTCCATGTCCTTCTTATGTTTGAGGCCCCAGAGCTGGACACAGTATTCTGGAAGAGGTCTCATGAAAACAAAGCAGAGAGGCAGAATCACCTCCCTCAACCTGCTGTCCACGCTTGTTTTGATGTAGCAGAGGATCTCATCCATTCTCTGCCCAGGCTGCTTTTGTGCTTGGGATTGCCGTGATCCAGGTGCAGGATTTTGCACTTGGCCTGGTTGACCTTCATGAGGTTTGCACAGGCCCACCTCTCAAGCCTGTCCAGGTCCCTCTGGATGGCACCCCTTCCCTCCAGGGTGTCAACCATACCACATAGCTTGGTGTCATTGGCAAACTTGCTGAGGGTGTACTCAGTCCTGCTGTTCATGTCTTCGATAAAGATGTTAAATAGTACAGGTCCCTATACCAACCCCTGAGGAACACCACTCGTCACTGGTCTCTGCTGGGACATTGAGCCATTGACCACAACTCTTTGAGTGCAGCCATCCAGCCAATTCCTTATCCACTGAGTGGTCCATCTGGCAAATCCATGTCTCTCCAATTTAGAGAAAAGGATGTCACATGCAACACGGTCTAATGCCTTGCACAATTGCAAATTCCATGGACAGAACTGATGAGTAGTTGGAGACTGGCTAAAAGCAGTACTCTTTCTAGATACCTGCAGCTAAAACATGTTTTACCTGTACCTAACATCAATGAACACATGCTACCACCTGATGCAGGCAGGAGCTAGAGGAGGTATTCAGAAAATGGGAAGCCATATTGATGTGCCAGGAGTCTGAGTATACAGACTCCTGTATGGACTTAAAGAGTGTTCATGTATTGTCAAGTGAGGTAGTGAGATGAAAAGCAAATAAGAATGAAAGCAAAGACTGCAAAAGCACAGGTAAGAGTTTGAGAAGGGTCTATAGCAACGAAACCTCTGTTGCAAGCACCAGAGACTGGGTGGAATATGCATGAGCTGCATATCTGGTATGCAGACCGTGTCCTGGAGTTCAAGTCCTGATTTGAAATTCCTTCCATCTCCTCAGATACAGGACAGTTAGGATGCTTTTTCCATTCAGGATGGATGTCAATGTTGTTCTGGAAGCCAATTTCTGTCTGCAAAGCAGGGAACTATCTGTATTTAGTTCTTCCAAACCTAACTGTACTTGCTATTGACTTTGAATTTTGCATCTCTTTTTTAGCCTCTTGATTCCCATTTTATAATCCACTTTGCGCTTTCCTCCTTTGTGTCACTGCTCCTCTGTTTAAAGAGAAACACATAATGCCTTTGGTTTCCATTTTGTGAAATATTTTTGATGAGAAATATCTTGTCCCTCTTCTCCAATCCCTCCATCTCTGAGAGTTTACCCATCTGTATTTGTTTCTCCAGATGTTTCAACCTACAGATCAGAAGTTCTTGAAAGCAGGCTTCTTGAGTGATCAGTCATCGCAGTGTGAAAACATCTGCTGAGGTATTTGTCACCCAGGTGCCATCTCCAGAGTGCGTAGCCAGTCCATTGGGGTGCTTTTAAAATGTGTGATAATGAATCAGATTCCCGGAGCTGGAGCGCTCTGCAAATGTTGCTGCTCTAAGTCTTTTAAATTGAGTGCTCCAAATTCAGAGATATCTGCAGTCTGGAGTCATTTCTGTAAAGTTTCTCAGCATCACAGTGTCCTCCACTGGGTTCATAGATCAAATATTCTTATTTAACTAGTCAGGAGGAAGGAAAATTAGTCAGGATTAATGCCAAGGAAAAAGTAAGAAAGAGGAGTAACAAGCATAAACAGTTCCCCCATTAGTCTTCCTCCCAAAACGCAGGCACACAAGATGAATAGTAAAGACACCCAAAGAAGAACCACAAACTGCTTCCTTTTACAGCTCTTCCAGGGTAGAAATAAGGAAGCTCTTTGTCATCCCTGTCACCTAGCTCTTTAACATTCTAGTCCTGTCAGCACTTACAAATTTATTCATAGCCTAGAATATCTTGTCCAGAATTCAAATTCATAGTGAATGATTTACCTGAAAACCTCTATTTAACAAATTTTTCAAAACCAAAACAATTCTTAAGACTTTAATTAAATAGAACTGAGATTAAATTAAAAAAGGACTCTCATTTCTCTTGCATGAAATGTGGTGGCAGTTGGAAACTGTAACCCAGAATCTCTTCATGTAGGCATTGCTCAGTGTACATGCAGAGCATCGATGTGAGGATATTAAATACAATCAGGAGGCCTCACAATATTTTATGGGCACCGCATTGAATTTAAACATAAAAGTAGCAATTAAACTGCGATTTCAGCTGAGATATTATAGCAATCTGACAATTGCAAAAGTATTTAGGGAAACGAATATACTTTCAGCTTAACAAAAACCTCTTTCTGATACATTGCAAAGAGCTGTGTTATTCCCCCTTTTTATTCTCTGTTCTTTGCAATTTTTTTTAGAAATGGAAAAATCCCACTAATAGGGTTTCTGAAGCCAAATGCAGACAATACTCTTATGGGACACTGAGGGATATATTATGTGTACCTACTATGGGCGAGGAATTTAATTGTTAAAATTACGTTTTCCCATGGTCTTTATCAATATTTGGTACTCCTATGTATAACGGGGTTAAAAGGTTGATTGACTTGTAAAAGTAGGGTGCATACCTGGTCTCTAGCCTAGGCACAGTTCATGGTCTGAGCACCACTTTCTGGCCAAACTGATACTGCAGAGTTGGTCCTCCCTAAAGTATTTTCCCATGCAGTGTGTTATTCAAACTTGTACTTATCTGCCAGTGTTTTGGGTCAAATCCAAGTCATTTTTTTATTTCCTTTCTTTCCCTGCTGAAATTAAAAATGAAGCAGGTAAATAATACTTTGGTTTAACCAAATTGCTTATCTTCCCCTCAGTGAAAGGTTTCATTTTGTTCTAGATTTCCTGTGTTCCCTTTTTTTCACTATTCTGTCTGGGGAACTTTCAGACTTAATCATGAGACTATTACAGCTGGAATACCTGAGGAAAAAGTATTTCACATATTCATTTGTTTTGATTTTTTTTTCATAACAGCCATTCACTAATAGATTTAGTTGAGCTCAGGTTGCATTTGACCACACCTAGCCTCAAGCGCACTGTCTACTCTACCTTGTAATGACTCAAGAGTCAGGATTTCCAGTTGGGCCATTGATATCTCCCAACTCTCACTTTTCCCAACAGCCTCTCTGTCCTTCTTCTCATCACGGGCTCAAGGGAATTGTCTGCCAGCTCTTTGCCCAGATCTGCAGGTGCCAGGCTACAGATGGTCTGGGGGAGGAAGAAGGGGACTTCAGCTGAGGATCCCAAGCCCATGTCTGGGTGACTGAACAAAAGCATTGCTTCGGACCAGTAGGGAGAAATTATATGTACTTCATAACTGGAGAGACAGTCTGGTCCTCCAGTAGAGGATGGGGACTGGAGCCAGGGCCCATGTGCTGTCCCTCCCTGCAGAGATATCATGCTTTTCGGAGACCTCTGATATGACATTTGCAGCCTCACTGCTTGGGTTCTGTCCAATGTAAAATGCAGACACAACTATATTTAACTTCATAAATCCATTTCTGGATATAAAGCCATTTTCAAAAGTTTCAATTTATTAATATTGCTAAAACCTCCTAAAATCTGTAGGCATACGTTATCCTCTTAGTGCTGTGAAGAATTATTAGTTTTGATGCCTACAAATCTGAGAGATATTTAATCCAAGCCTTATAGAGTGGGAAAAGAAAGCGAAAGAATTTTTCATTGAACCCTTGTGCACCTATTTGCCAATTTCTGAAGGTCAGGTTAAAAATACCCAGCCTTTTCAGGCAGTATATATCCAGGGGAAAGCCTTTCATTCAGTATGCTTTCAGAGAAAAGCCCTTGATTTTAACCCTTTTCTTCTCTGAGGTTGTCCCTTGTCCCTCATTTTCTCTGTCCAGACTTCCATGGTTGCCCCTTAAGCACAACTCCGTGGGAGATTTATTTTCCAGTTGCTAGCCCCTGATCTGGTTGAAGATGTCCCTTTTCATTGCAGATGGGTTGGACTAGATGACTGCAAAGGTCCCTTCCAACCCAAACGACTATAGGGTTCTAGGAAAGGGATGTTGAGATGTGCAAATACCATGATGGGTGTCTGGGGAACGTGCCAGGCAGCCCCAGGTTTGCCGATGGCGGCTTGAGCAGTGCAGCCACCCAAACCTGTTGTCCTGACCATGCCATGAGGGTCTGGCTGTAGCTGGGGTGGGAGTAGGTGGGTGCTATCCCTGGCAGGTGAGGGGACAGACAGACAGACATGGAGGACAGAAGGAGACAGATATGGACAGACAGATTGAACATCCTGGTATCAGTGTGTTGGTGCTCGTTTCAGGCCTGACAGCATCGGCAACTGCCTGCCATTCCATAGCACCTTCCCTTCACAATTTCTCCTCACAGCCATGAAACTGGCTTTTCTTTCATGTCTGAATGTATCTCACCTAAACTTCCTGGATGCTTTTCTACTTTTATCAAAAGGTTGAAAATTTCTTCTCCCTTTTTTTTTTTTTTTGCTCCCCCCTTGCCTGGTAGCAGATGTTTTTGAGTGTATAAGAAGCTACCTGCAGGGATAGGCCTAGCTTTGTATTTAATGGAATAAAGAAGCAAAGGTACAAACACAGCCCTGTTGTTATACTGCATTAAACAGTGAAACAAAGCTTGGGGTTTGAGCACAGGAAGCTCAGTCCTCGAATACCACTGAAGTACTGTAAATCTTTTATTACAGATACAGAGAAGAATAAAAAGAGATTAATTCCATCAATGCTTTATGTAGATTTTTTCAAACAGTGTTCCTTTTTTACCTTCAGCTCAAAGAAGTTTTTATAAGAAAAAATGTCCACATATGACAGTCTTTTTGACAGCATTAAGACAAGGAATTACTAGACTCTTTGGAGAAAAGTCCAAGGGCTAACTGAAATGAGCTGGCTTGCTGTAATATCCCGCTTCCTTCAAGACAAAAGGAGACAAACACACACAAAAGGGCAGAGAAGAAGATAGACATAACGTAAGGCAGCTTTCTTCTCTCATGCTGTTTCTTTATAGTTTTGCCGTTGAAGAAGCACAGGTTCTGCACCCTGTTTTACTTGTACCTCATACTAATGTCAGGTGTTGAACTGTTCAGCCACTACTTTTAGCTTCCTCTCTGGTTCAAGACTCAGAACAATTTTGCAGAAGGTGCAATGTTAGCTGTAGCTAACAGAAAGTAGCGGGAGAGAGTAGGAGTCAGGAAGAAGAAATTAAATGAGGAGAATAAAAGGATCACAGCAATATACAGTAAAGAGAGACTTTAGACCACCAGCTAATCTGTCCAACTGTCCTGAGGTCACTCAAATACTCTTAGGCCATCCGTTATCTTTTATTAGATAGTGAGCCACCAGTAACTGTTATGCTTTTATTTAGCTCAGGTTTGCTGTGTTTAGCTTGTGTTTTTCCAGACTGAGTCTCACCTTAATTCCTATTTCTTTTCCTAACCTTTTGAAATCCTGCTTTTTACATTGCTCTTATATATTTATGATTATGGCTGTATAACCTCCCAGTTCAGATTCCTTTACATATGTGATTAAGGTATTTCCTACCTATACTGCCAGGTAGCTAAAGATTAAATTAAACTAAAGAGAACACCCATTGTTCTTGGAGCACTCTGGTCACCTGGGCTGGTTCCCTTACAGTTTACTGTTGTGTTTTGTTTGGGCCTTTTTGTTGGTTTTCACTTACTGTGACAAAGAGAAATCTCCTCAGTGCCTGGACTTGAACAATCCAGGATGGAGCTTGTAAGCACCTTCCTAGACACAGAAGGGTGGCTGCTTTAACCTGTTGCATTACCGAGATCCATTGTGAGGCTGTTCCAGCTCTCACATTTGGTATGAACATGTTCCAGCATAAACTGTGATCTCGATAAAACTTCTGTGAAAAGGGTAGTAAATAGTTGGTCAGTGTCCTTTCAGGAGCCAGTAATAAGTGCAGTAGCTGGGGACTATTACCAAAGCCCATATTGATCAATAACTTCATCAGAGATCTGGATGATAACATAGCATCATCTAATTATATAAGTTTGACAATGAAAAAAGTGCACCTGTAACAAATTTGCAGATGATACTAAATTAGGTATGTGATGGATGTGCTCAATGGCAGAGGTTCAATCCAGAAAAGCCTTGGTGACTAGGCCAAGAAAAACTTTACAAAATTCAGCAGAAGTGCAAAGTTCTGCTGATGGCAAAATAACCCCAGGTATCAGTACAAGATGAGCACTGGGTGAGTTGCTCTCCTGCTAAAATGGACTGGGGTTTATGGTGGATGCCAAATTGAGTATGAGCCAGCAGTGTGAATCAGGCAAACTAAGCTACAATGAGAGGATCATGGTCAGAAGACTGTGGCGGTTTATAATTCCTTTCTATTTATTTAGCATGGGTTAGATTACAGCCGTGTCCAGTTCCAGGCACCTCCCTTCAAGATGGTTGGGGAGAAGAGGCTGGTGTCCATAAAGGGGCTACCAAGATAGTAAAGGACTTAAAGCGTACAAATCCCAAGGAGAGGTTGTGGTATTTAGTCTGTACTACTGAACATAGTGCAGTATAGAGGCCCAGTTAGATGCTCAGGTGTCTCGTACCTCATGTAGCCATGGTGATCATCGAATCACAGAATCAGAGAGTAATTCAGGTTGGAAGGGAACTCGGGAGGTCACTGGTTCAACCTCTTGCTCACAGCAGGGTCAACTTTAATCTCCAAATCTTTGCTGCCTATGGTTTTAGCAGAATAGTGATTTTCAGAACTCTGGTGTAACACAAAAGAGACTATCAGCACACAAAAAGATCTTTAAGGATGTGGGCTATGGACTTCTGACCATGTCCCATTCAAAACAATGTTCCTTCAGGTCTTGTCTTCCATATTTACATTCCAGACAATGCTTGGATCATCACCAAGGTTTGTGAGGGTGAGGATTCCTTGAGTTCCGTAAAGCTAGACTAGGATATCTAGATCCGCAATGCTGTGTAGCAGATCATACGAGATCTATCTATCCCCATCTTGAGAAGCATCATGCTAGCTAAGTACCTTTTGTGTACTTGTTACTGTGTGTTTCAGAGACTGCAGTGAACTTTTTTCTTTTGCTGTCTTACATTGAGTAACTAGAGCACGCAGTCATAATTGGTATTTTCTTGGAACAAAAATTACTTACAGGAATGTGCATCAACTCTAATAACAATGATTGAAACCTTAATTTTTTTATATACTGCAATAACAAATATTATATACTTGTTTTGATGACATTATATGGCACACAAATGTTTATATTTTTTATGTTTATAGACACATTTTTTCTCCTTGTACCAGTCAGTAGTCTCTGTACTCTGGAAGAGGTATTCTTTTCAAACCCAATTGTTACCAGAATGACCTGCTTCCGCCTGGAGAAAGCAAAACCTTTCCAAGTATTTCCTACCGACAGTTTAACAGGCAACATGCAGATGTAAGTGGGAAAAGGAGAGGAAGGAACCCATCACTTTTTCCATTTGAAATGCAGCCCTTCCACGCAATGCCCCAGAAAGAAGGACCCATCACCATCCCTGATAACTCATGCACAGAGTGACATAATGGAAGGAGAAAGTGCCTTTACTTCTTGACCACTTGAATTATTTTCAAATTTCTTAATTACAGCATTTCAGAAATCCCAGGTCCATCCGTAAAATGTTTACTGACATAAAGAACAGTTTTGGCTTTTGTAATATTTCAAGACAGGGCTAGTTAAGCAATGTACCTTTTTTGCGCTGTGTCCCGTGAAACCAGAAGGGAGTACTAGTTCCTATTTCCACATTTTTGCCTTTAATAAAGGTTTCCAAAGCACATAGGCAGTTGAGTTATTACTGACAAAACCTCACCTTGGCACAGCTTTAACTGAGAGCAAAAACCAAGCAAAACATGCTAACTGTCTTGATGCAAAACTTAACTTGCCTTGTGAGTTATAACTATGGGGTTATACAGCCCCACAGTGCCAGTGCTGAGCACAGCTCTGCTCCCGGCCTGCAAACTCACAGGCCGACTGGGTGGCTGGTAAAAGGCAGTGTGTTCCTCTGCCGGTCTTTGATGAGGATATGGTCTAAGTCTGAAAAATAAAGATTGTTCACTTGCAACATTCTCTTCGCTTGGAATGACTGAATGGAAATGAAATTATTTATGCATTCATCAGTATTCTTCGTGTCTTCACTTGTTGCAAACACTGGCAGCTGCATTTAAACATATTTTCTTACTTGTGCATTTAGGAATCCTCAGGCAGCAGAATAAGGTAAATAATTTTCTTCTGCCATTTAAGGTACTCCTCTAATTTTGCCTAATTGACTTAATTAAAACTATTACCATAAAAATTATTAGCACAGTATTCTGGAAAGCAAAAGCAGAGTACAGCAGGATTGTCTAGAGAAGTGTATGTCAGGGCCCTGAGTAGCTCTTGGTATCTCTGCTCCCCTCCCCAGGGCTCACCCCACCTTGCCCAGGGCTCAGGACCCCATGTCAGCTCTCTGGAGGCATCAGTCCCTGCCCCAGTGATGCTGCAGCTGGGTTTGGTCTCGGCTCCCACAGCCCTGCCCTGCCTGGCCGTGAGCTCCACCAAGTCTTGCTGATCCACATGCCCATGACCTGATGGGTGTTAGCCCATCCCTGTCTCCAGAGATGTGACTGGCTATCCCTAGACCTGATGGTGACTTGTAGATTGACTTCCCAGCTTGATCTTGGACCTCCCTCACCACCACAGACTGACAGCCTGACTTAGAGTAGTTTTTCAGTTTAGGGTCAGACTGGAATAGCAAGTAGGACACTCCTATATTACAGTGCCTGCTCTGATGCTGATAATGACAAATGACAAGCCTGGAAATTTTAAGCCTACATATCCTTGTATGTTCTGTAGAGAAAGGCATAAGTATAACTAAAATGGACAGCATTTTGACTGCAATTTGGAAGTGAGGAAACAGTGGGGTTTCAGCAGGAGAAGCTGACTGGGTGCCAGAGCAGCAGACCTTCAGCTGACCGGAGTGACCAACTCAGGTGCTCTCATCTGTGCTTAGACCTCAGAGAGAATCTAGGGCTGATGACAAGGGAAAATCCTGGAGAAATCACTAAGCCTGTGCAATCTAAAGAGCACAGGAACCTTTCAAGCATTTTGGGAACTGAAACAATAAGAATTCCAGTATCTTCTGATTGAACCTCCAGGCATTAAAATCTGGGTCTATTTTGCAGTCATGTCATGTTTCTAATTTTCAAAGAAAGGCACAAATATTAATCAGTGCACACTTCTGTGCAGAGCAAAGGCAGGTTGGTCTCATCTACAGGTATCAGGTATCATCCAGAGAAATCATTGTCTTGAAACCAAGGCTAATCCACTCCAAGAAAAGACCAATAACATTGCAAACAGCAGCTCAGACTGGAAGTCTGTTTGATCCAGGGTGCTGCTTGTGCAAAGCTGTTGCCAGTGATATCAGAGTAAAAGCTGTCCTGGAAAGCTAGCATCTCCTGTGTCTGGATCCTTCTACTGGCATTAGCCTTTGAGTCCAGCCCATGGTTCACATGTGGTGTCCCCTTTAGATGGGACAGCTAGAAAATGCTACTCTGGATATTGGCATACTTTATATTTATCTAGGCATAATCAGTTTTCTTCCTCTTGCTAACACCTTCTTGGCTGGATTTTTTTGCTGGTTTTTTTTTTTTTTTTTAACTTACATTTTAGATTAAGTAAATTTTCTTAAAGAATTTTCTGCAATCATGCTTAAGGCCTAGGCACTTTTGGGTTATTTGGATCATGTATATGTGTAGAATAATTTGAATTGCTGTGTTTAATATACAGGTGTGTATGCAAATGTATATATACACACGTATATGTATATTTATGCATGTATATATATTTGTGTGTGTGTGTGTATAGCTCAAGGACAAGAAGGTGATTGGGGGTAGTCAGCATGGATTTACAAAGGGGAAATCAGGCTTGACCAGCCTGATGATAGCCTTCTACAGGGATATGACTTGCTCGATGGATGAGGAGAGAGCAGTGGATGTTGTTTATTTTAACTTCAGCAAGACTTTTGGCACTGTCTCCTATAACATCCTCATTGACAAACTGATGAAGCATGGGCTAGATAAATGAACAGTGAAGGACTTTGAAAACTGGCTGAACTGCTGTACTCAGAGAGTTGCAATCCTCAGCATGAAGTCCAGCTGGAGACCAGTAACTAGCTGAGTATCCCAGGGGTTGATACCGGATCCAACATTGTTTAATATCCTCATTAATGACCTGTACAATTAGACAGAGCACAACATCAGCAAAGTTGCAGATGACACAAAACCGGGGGAACTGGTTGATAGACTAGATGGTTGGACCACACCAGGAAGGGCATGGCCACCCAGTAAAGGAAGGTGATCCTCTCCATTCAGCTCTGCTGAAGCATATTTGGAGTGCTGGGTTCAGTTCTGGGCTCCCCAGTACAAGGGAGACATGGACACACTGGATCTAGTTAAGCAAAACACCACAAAAATTAGTAACTGATTGGTGTGCGTCTAGTCTGAGAGAGCTGGAACTGCTCAGTCTACAGAAGAAAAAGCTCGGGGGAATCTTATCAAGATGCCTAAATACCTGATGGAAGGCAGTAAAGAAGACAGAGCCAGATTTCTCAGTGGTGCTCAGTGACAGGTCAAGAGGCAACGAGCACAAACTGAAGTATGATAAATTATATTTAAATGTATTTTTTTTCTTGAGAGGGTGGTTGAAAACATGAACCGTTTACCCAGAGAGGTGGAGGTGTCTCCATCCTTGGAGATATTCAAAGCCTGGATGGACAGCCTCCTGAACAACCCACTCTAGGTGACTGTGCTGTGAGCAGGGGGTTGGACTAGACGAACTCCAAAGGTCCCTTCCAGCCTCAATGGTTCAGTGATTTTATATGTTTCCGTATATGTGTGTGTGTCTGTACACACTCATAGCACTTGATTACACCTATTTTATTTTATAGCAATCCAAATTATTCATGTTAATGTACATTACTGTGTTTTTGTATAAACACTGTACTTTTGCTTCCCTTTATTTCCTTTGATTCCTTCCAGTTCTAGACAGAAGCTGGTAGGGAAGAGTCTCCTGGAAGAAAAAAAAAAAATTGTTCTTCATAAAGGAAATGTAGAAATAGCTCTACAATTCTTGTGAACACTGTAGCAAATATCTGCCATTGAGGTTTTTGGGCATGGTAGCTTCTTTACCCTGGCCTAGGATAATGTTGCATGGAGAAGGGGAATGCGGGGCAACATCCAATTAACATCTGCTGACCTTCAGACAGACCAGTGACTGATAGGCTCAAAACTTTCTTGCAAGGCAGCATATCCAACATGCTGAGTTACAATGTCACGCTAAAATTGGTAAAGAGTGAATTAATTGCAAGGTCTGATGTGTGGTTAGCTGTGACTCATCTCTGCTCATGGACTTCGCTAAAACTTGGTCAACAGCTTTGGAATAGCTGTAGAACTCCCGTCGGCGTGTCCTGGCACACTTGCTTCTCCAAGAGCGAAAAAAGTTCTCCCCTTTCCTTAGGTTTTCAGCAGCTATAGCTGCATGTGGAGACAAGACATATGGTATAGAAGCATGCCCATAGGTCTTTCCATTCTTACACCAGCCCAATCAGCAAGAGGACTCTGCTGCCTGAGCCCTGAGAGATCACTAATCCCTTCAGTCCTGAAGACTCTGCCCCTGTCTCACAGGCCCTTGTGCCCACATGGGCTAGCATGAATGGTAGTGCAGACAGTAGGCTCCCCAGCACTGCACACCCCCAGCAGGAATCTTAGGAAGATATGGACAAATCTGGAGGTTGCAAAGCATGGAAATAGCCAAATTTAAAGCATGCAGCTTTATTTCACTCCCTTTCTATGTGGACATTGTAACACTTCATCTGACCACAGACTTTTTTGCTACAGGAACCTGGGCTCACTCAGTAAGCACAAATTATGTAATTTATTATATTTTGATTTCTGAAGATCCTGGAAAATTAAAATCACATTGTGCCACACAGTCTTGATCTCAATAGATACCTTCACCATTGCCACTCCAACAAGTCTAGCAGGATCAAAGGCACTCAGGTTTTTCTAAGGTTTTAAACTCTACCCAATGTGGACATGTTTTCATGGGGTTGGCATTGGATGCAGTTCTGGCAGTAAGTCAAGTGGCATCCCAGCCTTCGTGGCCTGGAGGTGAAGCTCCAGAGACAGTCTTATCACCATACCTTTGGGAGCCAGTTGTGCTTCTTCACTGAAGCACCCAGGTAAACCTGGTGGGACAGCACACAGTCAAACGCTGTGACACTTACCAGGTGTTCATGGTATCCATCCCTCTCTTCCCCTTCAAGTCCTTCCCTCGTCTGTGTTGTGGCTCATCCTATTAAGCACTAAAATCTGCTCAGTTGGCATTGACTGCCAAACCATGTTCGTATTCTATAAACTGGGCCAGACTGCTTTCCATTGCAGTGTCATTGAAGTTTACAGTGCTAGTAGGGAATCTGACATTCTGTATTAAATAAGAGAACTTTAAAACCAGAGAAGAAAGAGAGCAAAGAGAAGGGATAATGATGAAAACATGGGCCAAGGATGCTCATAACTTGTCTGTTAGCAGATCCTATTAACCTCCTTATGTCAGGATATAAACTGTTATTTTCTAAAATAAACAGGAAGTATTGCTCTTTCATATGGAAGATCCACACTTTGATTCAGCTTCACACTTCTGTGTTCACTTCTTTATCTTTGGGTTTATTGCCGTGAATACAGTTTGCAAAATGGGGGATATAAACCTCTGTCTGCAACCCCTGCTGTCACCTCCTCACCCCCCTGCTCCAGGGCCAAGAACCAGTGCCCAAGATCCCCAAATCCCAGCACTTGATACAGCCCTTATGGTTGCGTAGCTACAGCTCAGGCTGCAGCAGGCATTGCACAGCCATCAGGAAGAGCCATGAGACTCCTGCAGAGCAGAGTCAGGCAGGGACACAAGGTGACGCCACGGGCAGGGGTAGGGTGGTTGAGATGGCATTGCTACTAGCTCAAGTGTTCATGAGAAAGAACCCATTGTGGGAAGACATAAACCCCTCAATAAGCAAACAAAGAGGTGAAATGGCAACTCAGCACCATCGTGGACGTATCCTGGGGCTGCAGAGACCATCTCTTCTCCCCCCGAGCTGCTGACTGTGCAGCCAGCAAAGGTGCTGCGTGCTGTACAGGGTGGTGACCTCCCTGTGCTTGGCTGGGTAGTTCTTTAACCACAGCTATCCTATGTGTGGACATGCTTTGATCTTTTAGCTGTTTATATCCTCCTCCTTGCAGGGTTTCTTTCACACAGTTAAAGATGTCCAACAGGGAGGGATGGAAAGAGAAGAGGACGTGGTTTTGTTGCTATTATTTGTCCCTTTTTTCTTTCAAATCATGGCGCTTACAAAGTTTTTAAAAATGAGGAAGCTGATTTATTCTAATGTCTAATCCCTTGTGAGCAGGACCAATGTTTAACACAACTTCAACTCAACCAATCAAAGTGCATGACAGTGCACACACACTCATGTCTTTCTGTCCATGAGTTCAACAGCAAGACAGCCAAGCCCAGGCTGTCACTCAGTTACTGTCCTGATGTGCTCTCATTGACTTGACTGCCCTACCATGAGGTCAGTCATTCTGGAGAGTGCATTTCCAAAGGGAGGTCACAGGACTGTGGTGGGGACATTGCTGGCAGTAGTTTTGTGTTTTGGGGGAAGAACTCAAGCCCAGAGGAAAGAGAGGGTACGTCCAGGACGTTTTCAGTATTTCATGTTTGGCTCAATGCCCTGAAATGGACAGAAAAAAGAACTCAGAACATTTTAATTTATGGGCCAAACAAAATTTTCCTTTAATTAAAATTTAGGAGCCAATTTCAACAAGCGGTGTTTGGAAGGCAGCCCGGAAGAAAAAAAGACATTATGCTATGACAAAATAAACTTGAGAAAGTCAAATTCCATTGGTAAAATGAATCTAAAATAAAGTGAGGAGCAAACCAGGGAGCAATGGAGGAAACAGTAAGAAGTTATGCTGAAAGCAAAAGATTTAATCCCCCCAGAAGTGCATGAAATTGCACAGGATGAGAGCAACAGGTGAGATCTTCAGTCCGTCTGCAACAGCTTTGGGAGGCAGGGGCAAGTCCTGTCTTCAGAGATCCTCTCCTCCATAGCAAAGAACTAGCCCAGCCCTTAGCATATTTTTGCTCCCAAATATACTCTTTGTGATGATTCATCTCTCTTGGAAGGAACATGGTACTTCACAGCAGGAAAGGGATCAAGAACAAGGTTGTTTCAGGAAGAATTTCTCCCCCTTGTAAAACTTACTGGGCAGAATAAAGGTTGAGGGTTCTGTCTGTGCCTGTGACACAGGGCTGCCCAAGGTTTTTGTTTGTGTCTGTTTGTGCTCCCAGCATAAGTATAAATAGAAGAAACAGAAGTGCCAGGATTTAGGAACAGATCAATGGAAAATAATCAATGTTTGGATTCAGCAGCATTTTGTTGCAACATTTTGTTTAGTTGCGTGAAAGTTTCTGGGTAACTGAAACTCTTCTTTGATCAATTTCCTTTTTTTTTTTCTCCACCATAGCCCTGTGGTCTGCTAAATACTGTCTTGCCCTGCCAGCTTCCAGTCACCATGGATTTAAAAAAGTGATCATTTTCCTGTCATCGACCTTGGCATTCTCCTTTTTAAATCCTTGACAGACTACAGAAACCCCAGTGTATTTACCTTCTTTTCTGACTTCTCTAACAGACTACTTTCACCTTTGCACTGAGAGATCAGTTTGCATCCCATTGCAGTTACAACCAGACCCTCCCCTGCTGCAAGCATCCTTTCCTTACCTGGATATGTGTTCCTCACCTTCAAGTACATGTTTTCATACAATTATCCTTGCTGTCCTTTGCATCTGGGGACAGTTGAAGTGTAGTGAAGTAGTGTGCTTCCAGCATCCCCCTCTTATGCCTTCAGAGGAGCAGACCTACCCACATGAGTACTTGAATACTTAGGGAAAGGTATGGACAGCTTCTCACTGAGGGAGTTTTCTTTCAGTTGAGGTTGATACGTGAGCTGATGTGAGGGGACATTTCACTCAGTGTGTGAATAAAGTGTTGCCCCTGGTTAGGTTGCATTGGATTCCTGTGCTCCCAGTTTCTCACCTGGAGCAGGAAACAAGAGAGAGGGAATTAGCTTTTGCATCTGCTGCAGTATATTTACTAGCAGACTTGGACCAAAAATGAAAAAAACCAACCAAACAACAGTTTCTGTTCTAGAGGGAAGCAAACAATTTATGGCTTTTCTGCTGGTTTAATCAAGACACGCTGTCTTGTCCCACCCAAATCTTTTAGTCTTGTACTATGATGAATTTTGCCATAACTCTGATGCATGGCTCACACAGAGCCAAGGTCAGAGAGTAACTTCTGCTCACAGCCATCTGTATATTTTTACCTGATTCTTACCCATGAGCTGCTCATAGATTTCAGAGACTGTTAAGGTCATATGGAGCCATTGTGATTATCTAGTCTGACCTCCTGCATGACACACCGAATGCCACCTAATAATTCCTTCGTCAAGCTATTCATGTCTTATTGAGCTAGGCACATTTTTAAGATAAAAGGTCACTTTAGTCTGTACTTAAAGGTGTCAGAAATTACAGTGGATCACTGCATCTCTTAGGAAGCTGTTCAAATGGCATCTCTGCTAAATACAGGTACCATCCTAAATGGGAGGGCAGCAGCTTCCAACTGTGCTTACTCAAAGGTGGTCAGACAGTTATCAATGCTTTGGTCCATCCTTATTGAAGCCATTAAATGTTCCTGGTTTACTCCAGCCTGGGAAGAATGATGTGTGTACAAAGGCGGCAAGAAGCCAAAGGAGGTAGAACAGATAAATGAAGCCTAAGTAGTGAATGATGCCCCCTTTTTGTGACAGTATTTAAACTTAAGACCTCAAAAGATGAAGAGAAAGTTAAATGATTGTCATCATTCTCACAGATTAGTTATCTTCCTGAACAGCACATAGTTCAGTTCACCCCAGACATCTGAGCATGGGATTAGTTTATTTAAACAGCAGTGGCTAATGCCCTAGGGTATCCAAGGTGTCTGTACAGACCTGGCAGATAAGATACAAGACTTCAGGGAGGCCTTGCCTTTCAGGAGTGGCAGCTGAAGGTTAGATAGATACTCCCCAGTGCTTAAGAAGATGCTCAATGAGGAGGCACCTATTATATCTTGTCTTTCTATAGGATGACTGAATCATTCTCTGGGCTCTGCTGGTGACTAGATGTCTGGTGCCTATAATGGTGCATATGTAGTTACCTGAATTTGAATGTCTCTCTATTGAGCTGCATACTTAGCATGGATTCAGTCCAGGATCAGGAGTACTCAATGTCTAACAGTAATAGAACTGAAGAATTTCTGGGTATGGCAGCAATAGACTTTCAGGGGTTTAGAGAAATTCAGTGAAAAGAAATAAGAAATTGCAGATCTTACAGGAAGAATCTATCTCACCAGACTTCAGGTGTCTCCATCTGAACTAGCTACCTGATGTCCACTTTATACTCGATGCAGAGATACAGGATTCTCTGGAGTGAGTCATGTTTAGATTTCTCCATGAAGAATTGCTCCTTCAGAGACTACAGAAACAGCTCAGTGTGACTACCTGAGGTGAAGATTTCTACACTACATCTGTCTATGAATGATCAGATCAGTTCCATCCTTTGTGCCCCAAGAATGATGCACAAACTGAGTGAACTTTAAATTTTTCTAATTTTACATAGAGAAATGCAGTTAGGCTCTCACTAGGTGTTCATATTCTTCTCTTAACTCCTATATTCACGTGGACTTAAACCAGTGTTGCTTACTTTTGGTTAGTGTAGCTTGAAACACTCTAAAAGCCCTTCATTTTCAGAAACTTGCAAGCATCCACTAACAGGGGGAGAGCACACCGCCACTCAGGTCTCCATTGGTCTCCTTAGAAACATTAAAAAAGAAAAAATCTCAATTTTGGTTTTAGTTCAGGACTGCAATCATTAGGCTTTAGATTCTAATACTAAATTCTGAAACCCTTTGGAAATTCAGAGGGGTCATCTTGATGAGCCAGGGTAAAGTACTTCTTATCAGGAAGGATATTGTTCACATTTGCTTAAGTTCCTGGTTCACTCAAAGTACCTACTGTTTCTTCAGTTTCAGTGTCCCCTTTAAATATCTGTAGTTTGAGAGCACAAATTCAGGAGATGTCCTTGACATGGGGCAGATAAGTTCATTGCTGACCTTCGTACTGTCCACATATACTGCAGTGTACCACAGCATGTTGCAGTGCACATTTTTCAACTATTACACCAAACAGTTAAAAGAAATGCAACTTTTCATTATAACATTTGATTCTGTGCATAGCTTCATGTATTAATCATCCAGGAATCCAGGAATTAATGGCATTTTCTCATTTCTTGTAATTCATAAAGCCTCTAATAGATTTCTTCCTTGCATGATGGCAACAGTAAAACTGCATATCTGTCATACTTAATCAAGGAGAAATATTAGAGCTAATTTGTGTTAAAGAAGAGCTGCTTGTGTAGATTTTACTCAACTTTACTGATATATAGTGCTAAGTGACTGCTGAAATCAATTCCTAGGAATAAAACCTAAAGTAGTATAAAAAATTGATATGAATCCTCAGTCTCAGAGCTTTCATGAATTTAGGAGACATGAGGTGGTCATTGCACAAACTGATTTTTCCAGCTGCCGGGCTGCTAAATATAAGTATCTAGCTGGTGAAGGTACATGCTCATACATCCTCTTGCATACACACATGGTGTTTTACAGAAGTAAAGGTATGATTGCTTTATGGATTAAGTTATGCTACGTATTAGTATCTGCCTCGTGAAAGATAAAATTCACAAACTATCTAGTCATGTGTTTTGGAACTGGGAAAATCCAAAAGCAAAATTGAGAACTGCTGCAGATGAACACAAATTTGCTGATTTCCATTTTGTCTGTGTGACTTGTCTCTGTTTATAGCGGGGCTGAGTTCTACCTTTGTAACCAGAAGTGTTTGAAAATTGGATGGCATAAAATTCTGGATGTACTGATGTCAATTAATCCCCACCCTACCCTTTCAATCTGCCAGTGATTTCAGTGAAGCTGGGATTTACACCTGCCTTGCTCCCCAGCTGCATGATGAGAGTGAGTCATTCACACCAGCTCTGCAGGACCATAGTGGGGTTGGGAAGTAGCACAGCTGGGGACTGTGGCTGCCTTCTCCAGAGAAAAGACTCCTGCTCTCCTCAGGGTTAGTTTGCCCCAACACCAGAGAAGCAAGAATGCTTCTGGTACCATGTCTAAAAACCACACCTTGTACTTTATCTGTGTATACCTGGATATTTATCCAGATACCAGGTTGGAAGTCCTGTCTCTTAGAAGGTGTTTTCCCAGTCATACTGGGATCTCTGTCTCATTCATGCCGCTGTGCTGTCACAACACAGCAACAAAACAAAAATCAGAAAATATTTCTGCTAATGAAGTCGCACAGCTTTGGTTTTCTACTTAAATTGAAATGGCAGATGGCATTGCAATCTTGAACATGGTAAACAGTGCTTTGCTGTGTAAAAATGGCATTGCAAAGTTATTGCTCTTCTGATTACAATTCAGCCCATAAGAATTAAAGCAGATGGGGACTTTGGATGACAAATTCACTGACCTGAGATTCAGTAAATCTTTTCATCAGAGGGGCAGAATGACAGGGTTAGAAAGATTTACTCCACTCTCAATATTTTAGTCAAAACAAGCTGCAAATGGCCTTTTGGAAAGTTTTTTCTGTTTCCTTTTGTAGTTGGAGTCTCAAGATATTTGGGTTATGAATTCATTCCTCAGACTATGTCATTCTGCAGTGGTTTGTGCCCCATGTTCAAGGGTACTTATTTTTTGCCACTCTGTGAGACAGTGTAGCCTTTTATATGTCCACAAAATATATAAAACTGTGTTTGCTCATATGTCCCTAAAACATGGCTCAAGTAAGCATATGGGGACCTGTGGAAGTTGTGGAAGGGAAGGCTCTCACCTTCTGCTCCAGCACGCAGAAAGTAGCCTTTGCTGGAATGGAGCTATAGACCCTCGACGTTCCCAGTGAATCCGTTTCTGAGCATCCTATTTGTTTAGTTCAAGTGAATTAATAAAATTGTAGAAAACAGAGTGAAGGAGAGGAAGAACTGTAAATCAGTGGTATTACCTTTTGTGCTTAGTCTTTTCCCTCATGTGATTTCACTCCACCCACTGCTCTCTACCCAGCCTTTGCTACAGGGCTTGTTTTAGCTTGATCCCTCTCTTTCACAAAGCACTTTCTTTTAAAACATGAGCAGAGAGATCCTGAGCTCCTGCTCTTCCAAAATTACCATTACTTCAGAGGTGGAATAACTTGAAATGATGAGCACTAAAGCCATCCTCATGAGTAGAAATGAAATATTTAGGATGTGAGGAAGCTTCCATTTTAGCTGTTAATCTTCTTTTCAGTGTGACATTTCTATCCAGCTTCCATACACACACCATGCATACAGTCAATTACTGACTTAAAAGAGACAGACTTACCATAGCTACTCATAATAACAAAGAGGATGGTTTCAGAATTTTATATTTATCCAAGCATCTGTAGCAAAGCTTACAAGCTGAATCCTTGCAAATATATTTCTAGAGCTTTCTGGATCTTGACCAGTTGAAAAAGGAATCTGGTTTTCCCGTTTCTCTGGTGGCAGCTCTAGTGCATTTTGACTAGTGGGAATCTCGGCATAAAATTTCACAGTGGGCTTTTATGTGTGTAAGCACATGTATAACAGAAGGTAGGTCTGAGTAAACAATATAATATAATGCAGAACAAGAATGGTGGAGGTTATTCATTATCAAGTCAATACTAATGAGATTAAAATATTTAGTTTTGATACTTCAGAAAGCAGAAATATTTCCATTACCTTGTAAATGACCTTTTAAGCTTTCTCCCACACATTACTTATCACACTCAGTTCAAGCTGACACATGCCCCTCTCCGCAAGCTTTGGGAGAGTCGGCAAAACCCCTACAGAGGTCTAACACTAGTGTGTGTGAATAGATAAGAATGACTTCCCACCTCTCAGCGTTAGTTAAAAAAAATCAATGTGTTTTAACAAGTTTCCATATGGCAACTCCAGCTGAGCACAAAAAGGATTCCCATTGCATTATGCTACCACTTAATACTGCGGTTAAAATAGAAGGATAAAGAAAGATGCCGATGAGGTTTATAAAGTTCTGGTGGGGATGGGCCAAACTGTCTCTAAGGCAAAAGCCACCCCTGCATTTCTGATCATTGCAAGAGACAAAACCCAGTATCAGTTTCTCGTGGAAATGTCTGTTTAGTTTCTTCATATCAGTCTCAAATAATCAGTGGGTTGAAATAAGAATATTCCTCTGGGTGCAAGGGCATTTGAAAATGCAAATGATCAAGTGTGAATTATCAGGAGTGAATAGAGACCTGGGGACAAAATTAGCATAAGCATTTACGAAAATCTGAAAACACCACCAAATTCAGACTGTTTATCCGACTGACGTAGGGTTGGATTTTTTCCCCTTATCTCTGCTGTAGAAATGTTGGTGGCAAGACCTGCTACCAACCTTGCATCAAAGTGGGACGAAATCATCATCAGGTCAAGTCAGTCAGGGCTCTGTCTAACCAAGTCTCAAACACCTTCAAGAATGGACATTTTTACCACCTCTCTAGGCACCTTGTTGCTGTGCTAAACAATCCCCCTCCAGTTTTTCCCCATCCCTCTTGAACTTGCTTCAGTATTCCATTGGGAGAATGAAGCACCACTAAGCATGATTCACCTCATATTTAAGTAGATATTCAATACAGCTCAAATAAATCATGTGCCTGCTGGTGCTTTTTACTTTCCGTCATAGTAGGGACTAATCTCACTGATGAAACCTACAGTGGAAACATCTAAGACCAAGTGAAATGAATCCTACCTGTACAGTCCCTAGAAGTAGTCCTTCTTAACTAGTAAATAAGGATGACAGAAGACAGGTAATTATCAAAAGCTCCTAAGGAAAAAGTAACTCTTCAATGTAGTGAAGTCTTGATGATGTTTTCTGTGTAGGCCTAGATTTTCAAAGGTATGCAAGCATTTAAATATGCAGACAGTCACCTACTGGAGATCAATTAAATGGACAATTTGGCAAGGCATTGAAAAGTTCAACAGTGAACTGGGTTCCTAACTCATCTTCAGGCTTTGCAAATCTCACTAGCTATCTCAGTTCCTTTGCAAATCTGTTTTTTAATACCCTTTTGATCATGGACTTCTAAGTTGCCTAGTTACTTTTGGAAATCAGACCCAGCAAGCCTCCATTTCCCGAGCGTCAGCCAGAAAAGCATATGATTACATCTCGTACACTAGTTTCCAAATTCTGCCAGGGCAATATCAGTTCACTGTGCATCGCCATAAAAAACCACAGCACTGTGTTCTCTGCTCATCTATAAAATATGCAATCAGAATATGTATCCAGATGCAAATAAGTCTTCATGTTAATGCATTTGCATTGCAATTCCTTTCACAGTCTGAATGCCTTTAATTCCTTTTACCAGATGCAATTCCTGCAAAGAATTGGCAAAACAGTTGCAATTAAAAACACACTCTCTAAGTTATTAGAATGAGAAAACAGTCTTCCATGACTGTCATCTATAATTCCCAGCTTGCAGGTGGGCAGCCATGTAATTATATATCTACATCTATATAATACACACACGCACACATCACGGTTTTTCTATATCAGATCGATTATTTATGATGATGATGAAAATACCATTTTCAGAATGATATGAAACTCAACATTTGTTTCACAACAAACTAATGAACATGCCCTGTGATGCCTTAAAATACATATCTGCCAGAGGAGGACTGTGTGTGTCTGAAAATAATTACAAGAATGAACTCCAGATGGTCCCGCTGTCAAGGTACAGTAGGTCTTCGTTTGGCTTAACTAGCATGAACTGTGGCAGAGAGAAATCAGATAATCACAAAGCTCAACAAAGCACATATTCACTGATACGTCTCTTATTTTCTGGGCTTTTTTTGTAGCATACTCTGAAATTGAAAAAAAGAAAAATAAACCTGTGTGAACAGGAAAACAAGCAGAAGAACACATAACTGCTGTGTTGTGTCATATCTTCCCATTATGCATCTATACACTATGGTATAGCATTGAACATTTATATATATGAGATTCATAAGCACATTCATGAGTATATCCATGACTGTGGCATACTCAGCATCCTGGAAAAAAAAAAAAAAGATAAAACTGGAACATGCAGGATGAGAGTAAGAGCTGGGACAGCCTTTGGAAATCCAAGCAGAGCTGTCTGTCGCTGCCCAAATCGTAATTGTCTCCCTGTTACTGCTGCCTCTGCTGACTCCTCACAAAGCTCAGCTGAAGGAGCTGCACGGCTGGGTCTACCCGGCCCCAATGATGGGGTCTGTCTGTGAGCAGTGTGCTGCTTCCCCTGCCCATTTCCTTGCCTCTTCCCTACAGCCACCTGCCTTGCTTCCTGCAGAACAGCAGATTACCCAGGCAAGTCAGTCCCTGAGATAATTCACTGGGTTCTGGATTGCCCCCCTGGGCACTGCAGAGACCACACATTCAGACTGGATGGCAAGTCTTGAGCATGGGCTCAGTGGTGTCCCTCCTGTTCACCATAGAGGTACCTGTGGGGAAGGGAGCAGTTTTAATGGTGCACAGGGAATGCTCAAATAAGAGAGTCCTGAAACGCTCCTTGGTGTGCTCCTTGAGTGCTAGTGGAATACATGCCATAATAATTATAAATCAGCGAGAAGCAAAAATATTTTTGGTCTTGATGAACCTACAATTAGGAATCATAAAAAACCCACCAACCTCAAAAGAGTAAAAATAAATCCTCAAATAGGACGCAGCTCTCCTCAATCCCTGGATATCATAATCACTAAAAGCTCAGTTTAGACTGGCATGTATTCCTCTTGTTTTTTTTAATCCACCCTGTATTTCCATCATATATTTGGAAATTTGTTTTGAGTCCCCATAGTTTCATGGATTTTTGGCACATTATTTTTGACAACATAAAAATATTCTGGGAAGCCACCAATCATGGGCTTTTAGCTATTAGAAGCTGCAGCCACCCGCTCACTTATCACATGACTGAAGGTCACCAAAACAACCCATTAAATGTTCAGCAACCCATCTGTGTCATCTCTTCTCAGCTACCAACCTGCAATGATGGTGGCCCCTGTTTTACCAGGCCAAATCTGCTGTACTCCTTTGGTTTGTTTAGCTGAAGTTTTTCTATGCCTGTATGATCAGTTTACAGCATGATCCTTTATGAGCCCTCTTGGTCACCAGTCCTGCAGATTACAGGATTTGGCTTATGCTGCAGCCAGCCTCTTCTGAGGTTGGCCATCACACTGAAATAAGGACTGATGAACTGAAAACACAGTTTGCTAGCAGAGACCTACAACTGTTTTTGCTGCCCATACCAGAAATCTGTGTGGGACCACAGGAGACAAAGAGTGCTGGTCCAGTATGGGGATTTAAGAGATAAAAAGTGCAGAAAAGTGTTGGGTTGTATGTAGAGTTGGGAGGATCATGAAATCATAGAATGATTTGCATTAGAAGGGACCTTCAAAGATCAACCAGTTCGGCCTCCTGCCATGGGCTGGGACATCTTTCACTAGCATAGGCTGATCAGAGCTACATACAGCTTGACCTTGAACACTCCTCTAGGCAGCCCATTCCAGTGTCTCATCACCCTCATTGTAAAAAATTTTCTTCTTTATGTCCAATCTAAATATACCCTCTTTCAGCTTAAAACCATTGCCCCTTGTCCTGTCACTACAGACCTCAGTAAAAAGTCTCTTTTCTTATAAGCCCCCTTTATAAATTGAAAGGCTTCAATAAGGTACCCCTGAAGCCCCATCTCCAGGCTGAACAATCCCGACTCTCTCAGCATTTCTTCATAGGAGAGGTGTTCCATCTTTTGATGCAGCCCAGGCTGTGACTGACCAGTAACCCCACGTCCTTCTCTGCACAGCAGTTCTCAATCCATTTTTTTTCCAATCTGTATTGATATTGGGGATTTCCCCGACCCATTTGTAGGAACTTGCACTTGGCATTGTTGAACTTCATGAGATCTGCATGGGCTGACTCCTTAAGCCTGTCAAAATCCCCCTGGATGGTGTCCCTTCCCTCTAGCATATCAACTGCACCACTCAACTTTTTGTCATCTGCTGACTTCCTGAGGGTGCACTCAGTCCCACTATCTATGCCATTGATGAAGATATTAAACAGCACTGGTCCCAGTATGGACCCTTGAGAACACCACTCATTAGTGGTTTCCATTTGGACATTGAGCCATTGACTATGACTCTTTGGACATGGCCATCCAGCCAATTCCTTATCCATCTAATAGTCTATCCATCAAATCCATAACTTGTTGACTTAAAGGTGAGAATATTGTGGCGGACTGTGTCAAAGGACTTACAGAAGTTCAGGTAGATGACACATGTAGATCTTCCCTTGTTCACTGATGCAATCACTCCATCTGACACTAGACTACAGAATCACAGAATCACAGAACCTTCATGGTTGAAATGGACCTTTGAGATCAGCAAGTCCAACCATACACACACACAAAAAAACCCAACCCAACAATCTCAGGCACTAGAGCATGCCCTGAAGTGCCACGTCTCCAGGAATTGTGACTCCACCACCTCCCTGGGCAGGCCATTCCACTGTAAAGTAATCCTTCCTAATATCTAATCTAAACTTCCCCTGCTGCAACTTCAGACCATTTCCTCTGGTCCTGCCATTATTCACTTGGGAGAAGAGGCCAACCCCCACCTCTCTACAACCTCCTTTCAGGTAGCTGTAGAGAGCAATGAGGTCCCCCCTCAGCCTCCTCTTCTCTAAACTAAACATGCCCAGTTCCCTCAGCCTCTCCTCATATGACCCCTCATCAGCTTGGTGGCTCTCCTCTGGACACGCTCCAGCACTTCAATGTCTTTCTTGTAGTGAGGGCCCCAGAACTGAAAAAAGTACTTGAGGTGAGGCCTCACCAGTGCCAAATACAAAGGCACGATCACTTCCCTACACCTGCTGGCCACACTATTCCTGATACAAGCCAAGATGTTGTTGGCCTTCTTGGCCACCTGGGAACACTGGTGGCTCATGTTAAGTCAGCCGTCCACCAACACTCCCAGGTCCTTTTCTGCTGGGAAGCTTTCCAGCCACTCTTCCCCAAGCCTGTAGTGTTGCCTGGGGTTGTTGTGACTGAAATGCGGGACCCAGCACTTGGCCCTATTAAACCTCATCCCATTGGCCTTGGCCCATTGATCTGACCTGTCCAGGTCCCTCTGTAGAGCCTTCATACCCTCAAGCCGATCAACACTCCCATCTAGTTTGGTGTCATCTGCAAACTTACTGAGGGTGCACTCAGTCCCCTTATCCAGATCATCAATAAAGAGATTAAACAATACTGGCCACAAAACTGAGCCTTGAGGGACAGGTTGTCAGGATGTTAACCCTTGAGGCAGATGTAACATTAATAACACCTGAGAACAAATGCAAACTAAACATTTTCCTTGGTACCAATAAACCTTGAAAATTTAAAAAGGTGAGAACCTCTGAGTAGAGGTGAACACCTCATGAACAATCGATAGCCTGAAAATAAGTCATCTGAACAACTTATAAGGGCATTATTAAAGTCATTATAAAGGAGGTGAAGAAGAGGTCAGGGATTGTTAATGTTATAGAGAAAATAGGTTGGAAAATGGGACTTTCAATAAAATTAAGATAGAATCCTCAAGATCACTTAAAGGAAATACTTATTCAAATAATCAATAAGCCAGCTATGAAACTTCTTGTCAAAGGAAGTTGTTGAGACCAAGAACTAGCCAGGATGCTTTTGTGGGTGTCAGAATTCGCATAATAAATTATGCTCATTCTGGAGGAAACATTAAACCACATGCTTCAGAGCTGATTATCACCTCTTGTACACCTCAAATGAGAAGAGGAAAGGGAGGAGAAACAGATTATCTGATACCTGACTACTGCAATATCCTAATGGCTTACTCTAAAACTTCTTGTCTGTCAGAGATGGAGTACGACTCACAGACCTTAGGTTTAACCTTACAAGGCAGCCTCTGTTTTGCACAGCAGGTGCCTAGCCACAGCCTTCTGAGAGACTGACTATTCAAGTGTTGTTTGGTTTGAATGTTGAGGATCTGAGAGGATTAGGAAGTTCTAGCAGCACTGGAGCATCAGTCACTAGAACAGCGTCACCTCCTGGATGTACACAAATAGCTTATTTATTTTCTCATCAGCTGTGACTGTGTCATCTGAATATCTCCTAAGATAGCCCAACCTCATGTTCTAAGTCTGTCATGGTCTACAAATTTCCTTGTTTGCCAATGTCCCTTTTCCTAACATTAGCAATATAGATATCCTGTCATTCCAGCCTGGATTTTAATGTCTCTCCATTTTAAAATTGTATGGTGTGATGCTCCACTTGTTGCCAGAAAGACCCTATTTATGAATATCATCAGGCATATGCTTGGAAAGGCTACTAGTGCCCTTCAATCCATGGCGGATACCCTTGAAATCAATGTACAACTGAGGTGGGATGAGCAAAGATAGATTTCTAATTTTGTAAGGCTTTGTTTGTAGCAAAGTTAACTTTCTAGGACACGATAATAATCAAAGAAATACTGTGGGTTTTCTTCATTTTAATTTTCTGATTATTCATATAATTACACACCCTCTTCTGGATTCAGATTCATTTATAAATTGCAACTGGGACAGACAGCAGTTGAAGGATAATTGGGTAGTTTACATAAATTAGATCCCTTAGGACAAAGTCGAGATATTCAAGCAGAAGAAAAGAGATGTAAAAAAATACAGAAAAACTTGGAACTAATTAAAAGACAACCCACTTAGTCACATTCAGAGCATTTAGTAGTTTACTAAAACATACAGCAGACCTAAAGGGCAGTAATCTATTTTTGGTTCTTGATATGACTGCAATCAAGTGACTATGGAATGTGTCTTCTGTGCATTATCTCTATTATCTTTTTTAATAATAAGGTGGTGAATGATTGTAGGTGGGTTGTCATATTTTAGAAGAAAAATTCCACCTGAATCCCACCTCCACCATACAATTTTCTTTTCAGGCTGGTTCTTCAACTGAGCTATTTGAGTTTCACATGAAGTCTTCTTTAGTTTATTTATTATGTGTTTTCCATAACTTCTTTTTGCATGTTGACTTCTAACAAGTTCTTTGAGATATGCATTGCCCTCCCTCCCACAAAATAAGCATGACAAAAGGTTATGTCAGGTTATAAAGCTAGATATTGCCAAAGACTAGACAGGATATCCTTTCCTTGCCAAGGCTGATGATACAAGTTTGAGACATAACAACTGGGAGTAGGAGACATATAAAATGTTATTTGAGGTGGCTGCAAATAAAGAACATATTTGGACAGAATAACTATGTGTAATTTATTTTACTGACTCCAGCCAGAGACAAGTAGCAAATAAGAAATAAGAGATATCAAATCTATTAGCAAGAAGAGGGAGGTGCTCTGCTGCTATTTAGTATTTCTATTTAGAAAAGCAATTTATTTTTAAATTATAAGATATTTTTATTAGTAATGTTTGTATTGTACAGCTAGGGAGCTAGTAGTTAACAAGCCTGGATAGTGTGATTCTCTTCTCCATAGCAATGGAAAAAAAAAGTTTGCTTTCAGTTACTTGGAGACAGAAGGAGGAGGATGAAAAAGAGTAGCTCCCTCTCCCGTCAGCAAGAGAGGAGAGAGGGAGACCATAGTGGAGAATAGATTTTCAGAGGGTCGTCTGCTTAAGTGACTGTGTAAGTGCTGAGATACCACAATGATGAATGTTTTATAAATGCCTAGGTAGGTAGATAGACATGACAACCGGAATAGTTGCAGGTTTAAGCTGAAATGAGGCACTCCATCACTATGTCATCTCCGGAAAGTCACTTGACCTTCTTGTTCCTGAATCAGACCAGCTGTAAGAGCTGATAAAAAGCCGTCTTTCTCTGAAACCAGGAGCTTAATTTAAACTGACGGCTTTCAAGCAAAGCCTTTTAGTTGATTCAAGTGGACTTGAGCTCAGGTCTTAAATACTTCACACTGACAGAACAAGTCTTCTTTGCTGGGCCTCATCTTTCTCTTCTCCCTTCCTCCTCCTTACTCCCTGCCAGGCAAGCACTGACCATTAGCTCCTAGAGACACCTGCAAGGTTTGAGAGCTTGCTAGTCTGGGTTCTTCCCTCCCCTCTCCTACTCCTCAGTTTCTTCGTGTTGTACACAACTTTGTTTATCAGGAGTTTCTGATTTCAGTATTTTATAAGTATGTTGTGGGACAATGCAATTTATCCTACAAGGATGAAACTGACAGCATCGTGACTAAGAATAGAATAAATGCTGAGGGTGAAAGCAGATTGCAGTGAATGACTGATTACTTTTGATAAGAAAGTTGCTCTGCTGGTAGCAGAATCCACGGTACTTAAGTGCTGAATTGGGATGCCAGAAACAAATAAAAAAAAACCATGTCTTCACAAGTGTAAACATACTACCTGTGCTATTCATCTGCAACATATTGTCAAGCTCTGCCAGTGACTTCCAACAAGTGGGTGACCATCAAGAAATGTGTGTTATTTGCACATAGATAAATTGGTAAATTCAGAACTTCCATATTTATTATGTGTCTGGAAAGTGAATTTCATTGTCATTGGCGCTGCAGCAAGACAAAGGATGGACTCTCCCAGAATTAGAGATCTGACTCAAAACAATCTGTGTGAGTAATGATGCCTGACATTACTGTTTGGTAAGGATCCTGGAAAGCTTTAGAGGCATGAATGTACAAATGCCCCAGAAGTCCTTGTCAAGTAAGTAATTGTAACTCCAATTTTACAAACAAACGAACCACAATAGAAATCCAAGGAGATGGCATCTTTGTGACAGGGTTGAGAACAGCCTCCCAGAGCAGCCAGTTCTCACAGAGGGACAGGTGTGGACAAGTCAGGTGACAGAACCATCACCTGGAACTGTTGTTCCAGCTAACTGATATTGGATTTCTCCCAGCTGACTTCAGGCTACACAAATTCACCCATACATCTCTCTTAGCCATGCAGACCTGTTAGAAAAGGGGCAATGATGTTCAATTCAGTCAGTAGCCCATACAACACAGTTCCCAGCCTATATTCTTGAGCTGTATTTTGGCATCATGCCATTCAAGTGCAACTTGAATGCCAGAGCTGCATTGTATGGCTGACAGCAGAGGTGTGTTTGTCTATAAGATACTGCGGTGCATCTTCAACAACAGGTGAGGTGGCAGATGCTCCAACCCTGGAAGTGTTCAAGGTCAGGCAGAATGGGGTTTTGAGCAAGCTGATCTAGTTGAAGATGTCCCTCCTCATTGCAGGGGAATTGGACTAGATGACCTCTAAAGGTCCCCTCCAACCCAAACTATTCTATGATTCTATGCAGATCCCTGGGTTTTGGAGTGTGCTGAGAGGTGTGAGCCATCAGACAGTCCTGAGTCCAATCTCACTGAGTCCCCCTGCGACCCAGCAACACACATCCATCAACACCCAAAAAACCTCTTCTCCTTCTAAGGGAGACATTGTCAGCTCCCACCTGCGAATGGTTTTTCCTGCCCTGGCTCTTCAAAGTGTGTGATATGTCTTGTGGCTCTCAGCCAGGGAAGCTTTTAGGATGCAGATTGTAGGATCAAGAAAGCTGGCCAGCCTGATTCTGGCAGAGCCATTAACACCTTCTATCATCACTGAAGATTTTGTCTTTCATTTGATTAGCAGAAGAACTGTGAAGTAGATTGCCATAATCAGTGGTAATTCTGGCTATATTATGCTATCTTTGTCAATCTCCCTAAAATCTATCTGTTCTATTTCTCTCTCCCTCTTAAGGGATGAGAAGAAAGAAAAATCAATCTCCTGAAAATACAGAGGGAAAACAGAACCCCTTTTCTCCAACAAATGACACATTCCTAGTAGCAGCATTGTGTGGCTTTTAATTTCACCAAAGGAGAGCCAGTAATTATTTATAGTTTATCACAACTGGGGAAAGGTTTCCTGAGGTACAAACTAATTATGTTTTTAAATAAACTGATAGTCCATGTAATAAACGATCAGATTTTCTAATCATTGGGAGATTTATGTTACTTTATTCAATCATCTGTGTGTAGAATTGAAACCTTAGTAAATCAACTGGAAAGAAAACATCTAGATTAAATTGAGAGCTCTGCAACTACGAGGCATTATGAAATGAAGCCAGTAGGAGGGAATGGGCTGGGTGCACAAAGCCCCCCAATATATTTGGTTTCATACAATAAAAGAGTGGGTGCAATTGACAGCCAAAGCAGAATTTATATTCATTTAAGGTCAAGTCTTAGCCTGTGCTTCACAGATTTGGCATGTATTAAAGGATAAAGGCAAAGACAGTCCTGTCATCTGCAGGGTATCTCAGTCACAGTCATTTGTTTAAGGACAGTAATTAGAATGAATTCAAGAATGTAGAATAGGTGACTGCATATGACATTTCATTTATGGCAGGCAATAAATGACATGATCTTATCGTGAAATTAGTCATCATCATAGACTTCTTTTGGCGATCTATAAAATGAAATGCCATGGAGAGCAGCACATTTTTCATTGTTATGCCAACATGGCTTTTTCATAATGTACATCATTAAAATAAGCCTGGGAACTGGAACATGCAATCATAGTAATAGCATTAATAATGTTTAATTTATATGTTATGTGCACGAAAACCTTTTGGTGCTTGAAACAAAAACAACCTGAAAACAGGATTTATCCTTAACAAGGCAGCATGCAGTGCTGGAAAGCATCTGTAGAGCTAGAAAAAATCAAGATATGGACTGCTGAACATCACTGGAGCAAAGCAGCACAGAGGTATATTGTGAATGGCAAAACTGTGGGCAGAGAGACCTACTGCGACAGGGGCAGATCCTCAACTGGTCAATGAAGCCCTTTGCAGTCCTTAGCTAGGCAGTGCAGAGCAGAGAGGGGCTGGTAACCGTTCCAGGAGGGCATGTCAGGTTTTATTTTTCTCTTAGGCATTCAAAATGAACCACAGTGAAGACAGTCATTGGGAACCTGGGAGATTTTGTCAAAATCACCTTACTTAGGTGATTAACCATAGAAAATGCCAGTCTAGCTTTTCCTTAACCTGAATTATTTGGGGGGGAGAAAATGTAAGCATGTAGTGACCACACATGCAGATGTGCTGGGAGACCTGAGAAGGGCAGGAAGCCCCAGCAGGGACTTGGTGATGAGCTGGGTCAGGACTTAAGACTACAGTGCATGTATATCCAGTACCTCTGAGCTCTGGCCACAGGACCTTCCTCAGTGTGTTTCAACAGAGGGGAAAAGGCTGAATTTACCACTAAACCTCTAGGTGCCTGCAAGTACATCCCTCCTCAACCCCACATTCAGCCATCACTGTGTCTTTGATTATGTGAGCAGGACTTGGAGCACTGGCGCACTTCCAAATTTCTCATGAATCTAGATTTCCAGACATTTCCAGAGACTGAGTGAAAATGCAGGACATTAGGCATTGCCTAAAGAAATTGTGTTTGTGGAGATCAGAAGTGAAGCGACAGAGGAGGTGAGAAGAGTCCTGAGTGACTAAGCCATGAGAGATTCTGCCAAGCAAAGCAATTCTCTGTCAAGGGAGGGTAGATGCCAGTTCGCCTCCTGGGGCTGATCTTGCCATCTGCCTCACATCCTGGTGTGACACAAAGAAGTGGGACTCTTTCAAAGACTGCTGCCACCTGCCAGCTCTGAGCTGCTCCTTAGGTCCCTGAGGAAGATGCTAGTAGGTAAGATAGGGCCAGGTGGGACAGTTTCACAGCTCTGACGTGTTTGACGTTAGCCCCATGGCTCTTGGCCGTAAGCAGGGATTTTTACAGGGATTAGGATGGATGGCAAAAGGGTGACTACTCACTGAGAAGTCCTGGCTCCTCTCTGCTTTCAAGAAGCACAGACAAAGGGCAGGTTCAAATATAAGGGGATTATTACAAAAAGCCCTCTCAAAACTCAAGTCAGGTACCTGGGAAAGTGATGCTAAGCTTTATCGCACTGAAGAAGCTACTCTTCCTACTCACAAACTCTAATAAGCAACAGTTTTATTAAAGACAATAAATTAATTATGCCGATAAATAAGTCAACAGTAACTAATTCCTTGAACATTATCATAGCAGCAACAGTTCCTTCTTTTCTCTCCAGAGAGGTGCCTGCTACTTTTCAAAGCTCTCTGCCAGCCCCACGTGGGGCTGCCACTTGTGCTGGCTTTCCTGGTCCTGCTTCCAGTGTGGGGCTTGTAGATGGGTTGCTGCCATTCCTGGCAGGGGACAAGAGCATTGGGAGCTCAAGGAGGTAGAGTGTGGGGTCCAGCTTCCACATGGGGCCACCAGACTTGTGCAGGTGGTTTGGGGGACCCAACTTTTCACAACCCACCCCAACTTCAGGCTGAATTGACAAGAAAAGAGGCTCCAGGAGCTCAGCTTGAGCTCTGGGCACTGACTGCACTGGCTCTGTCCTTCATGCTCTCACCAGCTCTCTTTTAGACAAACCTGCTATAGACAGGCCATGGGCTGGGTGCATGATGCCCCCTGGCCTCCAGGTGAGGCATAAGTATAGAGTGCCATGAAAACCCTCACAGAGGGCCAGGTGTCATTAAGAGGCTGTTTAGACTCAACGAATGTGCTGTTTGTGAAAACATGTGCAAGTTTCCAGCTCAGACTCCAGTCGAAGTAATACTTGTTAGGTAGAAGGTACAGTGCTAACTATGTCTACCCTGACTATTCTAAATTGACAGTTATTGAAATAATCATAGAATCATAGAATACCAGGTTGGAAGGGACCTCAAGGATCATCTGGTCCAACCTTTCTTGGCAAAAGCATGATCTAGACAAGATGGCCCAGTACCCTGCTCAGCCGAATCTTAGAAGTGTCCAATGATGGGGAATCCAGCACTTCCCTGGGGAGGCTATTCCAGTGGTTGACTGATCACCAGAAATCATCAGAAAGCAGAAGAAATTGCTCTGATGTGCGCCACGTTATTTGTACAATACAGCATTTCCAAGGGGAGCACTTCCAGGAGAGTGAGAAAATTAACATAGTTTCAAAGTGCACACTTAGTTTCTGGGAGGCTGAAAAAAAGTCTTGTATTAGCTAAAGCATCCCCTTTCAATCAATGGAAACTTGTATTCTTTTTGTGCAGAAGGATAATGTGACCAGGCAAAATGAAGTGTCTTTGGTTTGTGCTTTCCATTGCCATTAAATGTTTTGGGTAAGGATAGTGATGAGTATTTAAATGAATTTGATTGATGGTCACTGGGGATAAAAATTCGTCTTGCTGCCTAAAAATTCAATGATACTGTACTCTACTGTACTCTAACATATAGGGTCTGACAAGTTTTTGTAGGTGTAGTGATATAAAAATTTCTCTCATCTCTTCCTCCTCCCGTCTGTGACCCAGTTAGTGGGTCTTGAGATGATCCTTCAGTAATTTAAGCTTTAAGAGCTAACTCTGAGAGAACAGACTAGAAGGGCACACACTTGATGTGTGAAGGCAGTTGTGTCCAACTGTGACAGAGAAAGAAGGCACGGAGGGGAGGAATAATAGGAATTTAGAGGTTAGTAGTGTCTTAAACCACCACTGCTGGGTCCATGATGTCCTTGTCATTGAGACAGGGGCAGGTGCTTAAGTTTTGGGTTCCAGTACTGATAGTAGCATTGGTTGACTATGATGAATATTTAGCAATCATCTGCTGATGCATAAATTGTTTTTTGGGTTTAATGCATACTTTGCAGTTTTCATTTTAAAATGTACTCTGGCAGAGCCTGACACTAGTGTTACTTAAAAGCCAAACAATCTGGAAGCAAAAATTAATTTAAAATTCATTTAAACAGAAGAATTTTCTGATTAAAGTCCTACCCAAAAACACCTAGCCTCTCAAATCAGTTAAGCTAGCTGTTGACTCATGTTGGTTCATATGCTGTTTATTTTGTCATACACCAAATCTATTTACTGTTCTCTCATTTAAAGAAAATGCAGACTTGTACCCTGGGGAGCCAGGGAAAGAAGGATTGCATGTACATATTTGAATGACTACAAATGTGTTCAGTTTCCTTCCCAAGGTGTATACTGCCAATGGTCCTCAGCAGATGTAAATCAGTAGAGCTCCACTTGCTCCAGCAGAGCTGAAGTCAGATGATTTACATCCACAGGAGATTTGGCCAGCTGAGTCTGTGGATAGAACAGCTCAGTGCCTGGCTTTACATTGTGAAGAGGGTTTTTGGTAAGAAAGCTTTGCAAAGCAGGGTAAGAACATTTTCCCAGCCCAGGACATTTTGGTAATAATAGCTGTTATTTACTCAGCGCACTCTGGTCTATACCGAAAGAAATGAAGTTGCTCTTTGGAGTTATTTGTATTATTCATTTCAAGTGGACAAGAAGCAGAACTGTTCCAGGGAGAAAGAAACTGTGCAAACTGTCTGTGGAGCTGGGCAGCAAGCTTCTCAGGGGATCCCCAGGAAACTCCCTCTGCCTCTGTGCTACAGATTGATTTTACTCATCAAGCTTGATTTTACTCATCAAGCCCATTCTTGCCAGTTTTGTAGACTAAGGTGATTTGAGGAAGGTTTGACACAAGAAGATAATTGTTAAGAGCTGAAGTAGGCATAGTAAATCTTTTCTTCTTTTCCCTCAGGAACAGTATTGTACAGATCTGAGCAACAAGGTGCTACAAATAGCTGCTGCAGGTCAATTTAGCGAATGATGCAGTATCAGCAAAGGCCCAGGGGAGAATATATGGCCCCAAATAAGCTTCTATTGTATATAACGTATCTATTAGCTGATCTCTGACATTCTGACGTTTCCTTGCATACTAAAACAAGCCTAGATGTTTCTGCTAGCCCAGCTCCAACTCTCCAAATGTTCGCCAGCTTCCTGGCAAGGCTGGGGACAGTCACTGCTTATATTTGTTAAACCTCCAAGCTTGTTGAAACGACTTCATTTTCACCAAGCATACAAGAAGGGGACAGGGATGACTGTGTGGGAAAGGAGAAGGAATAATCAGGAGTTATGAATGAAATGGATTGGTAAGCTTTAAAGACCATTTCTTTCACTTCAGAATTTAGGATAAGATTAACTCACTTCTCTGGCACAGTGGAAATCTGCATTAGAAGAATACAATAAAAAATACACTTGACAATCTATTACAATGAGACAGGGTTAGATAGATGCTACAGCGACGGATGATGTGTGCTCCTTACAGCATGACAAAAAGGCACCAAGATCTTTGTGCTAGGTACAGTGTGGAAATAGCCTGCCAAAAACTGTGAGAGCCTGAATGAATGTCTGGATTATTGCATTTTATGGAAGAGACATCATGAAACACCTAAAGAAAGAAGTGTCAAAGGACTGGAATGTCTGAGTACATACATTAAAAATGTTTAAGCATGGAGTATTTCATATTGGTACAGTAGAGAAGATTATACATTTTTCAGTGGCGTATTGATACTCTTTCACAGACCTTTGCCTGATCATCAGCTGGAGACCTTCTGTGAAATCCACCTTTGATGTTTATGTGATGATGGAGGTAAACTTAAAGTGGGAAGATAGTGACTGAGGTAATGCAGGAAAGCAATAGACTTTATTGTCCACCAGCACAATGTGAACAAGTAAATCGAGATTTTTTTGTCTGACTAAACATCTTCTGAAGGAAATGGTTTGGGGAAGTACAGTGGGAAGTTTTTGAGCTGATATAGTCCCCACTGATGGCTCTGATGGGCGGCTGGTGACCAAGGACACTTACTCAGCAGGGATTCTGGTCTTGCATTGAAGACACTTCAGTAACAGTAGCAAACCCTGTTGAGAAGAGAACAACAAATACCTTGGTCCTCAGCAAGTGAGGGCATTCCTATAAAGAACAGTATCTCCAAAACATTAGAGCAGACAAGCAGCAGCTAACATGAACACCCCTGAATACCACAATGTGCTCAGACTAAACTGAAGAAAATCTTCCTGAACTCAGATTGTGCAGGTTTTTTACCAGATGCAGACACTGCCTGGTTCTGGGTACTCAATTGTGTGCTACAGGGGCTCTTTCCTGCAGTCATTTGGGTACTTTTCTCCAGTCCTCTCTTGATTCAGGCATCCCAGTGCTTCACAAGAAGCTCTTCCATTTCAGAACTGTTATTTCTCTCCACAAGAGGAAACTTGGAGTATTCTGGAAAGAAAGCAGGATGCTAAGAAATTATTTCATAATAAACTCTTCTAGGATTTGACAGAGTCATTTAAGAAAAGTGAAACAAACTGTGCAGTGACTTGTCCCCTGGTTGCTGGTGGCTGAAGAAACAGAATTTTCCTCCTTTTAGAACCACAGGCTTTTCTGTCTCTCTCTCTCTTATTTTTTTTTTTTTAATTAGTGGCAAATATAGTATCTCTCATTATTAGAAAAGCCTTAGGAAGCCTAGGCGTGGGTCACCTCAGTGACTGTGACAGTAGAGCTCCACAGTGATGAGTGCTGCAGCAGCTTTATTTTCTAGGCAAACACACCAGGGCAGAATTATCAGGCAAATTTTTGAGTGACAATAAAAAAAAACAAAGAGGCACAGGCAGGTAGAAATTATCTGGGCTCTGCCGAACTCAGTTTTGAGTAAGCAGAGACAAGAGCCGTGCCGAAAAGCCAGTACTTGGGTTACCCCGTGGTATTTGAGACATCACAACTGATACCGTAAGTATTAGGAATAACTATGTAGCACCTGCCAGAAAATCCTAATTTTCTAGAGTCCACCACTGGAAGTGATTTGCTGATCATTTATTCATTTTCTATATGTAGTCTTCTCCTGCAGTTGACAGCGTTAGCTGAGGAGGTTACCAGCCTCATGTGCCCATTGCTACTAACTCTTTAGGATCTCTGCCTCCCTGCAGCTGATACCCACAAGACAGAGTCGCTGCAGAAGCACCAATTCGCTTATTACAAGGCCCAGATTCCCAAGAGCATGGCAATTAACACTAAAAAGTGCAGAGAACCGAGAAGTCCCATGCATATGTTGTTATCATGTGATCCATCTCTGTTGGTTGTATTGTTCTAAAGTAGTTTGGGCTTAAATTTGAGAATGTGCACCTGGGCAAGGGTGTGTAAGAAATATATATATGCTGGGAAAAAGAAGTTCCCTAAAAGTAAAGCTGAACACCAAGGAGGTCTGGCATTTGCTTTTGGCAGCTCGGGATCTGCTGACGTGTGCTGTCAGCAGACATGCTGCTGTGTTTCAGAAATCATCACCATACACTGATCAAAGCTCCTTCGCTCATTAAAATCCCTATGTTCCCTCCTATTTGTTGTGCAAGCTGTGTTGAATTAATCTGATTCATACATTTTCTTTTACCCTTTTATATAACTAATAATCTTTGAAATGTAGAAGAATATTAGTAGCAGGTGAGAGCTTCTTTGTAATGGTACTGAGATCAAATCATCTTGTAAATTAAAATATGTATTTTCCTTCAAATCTCCTATAATTCAGCACTGACATTAATTATAGTTTTTCTTATCTATCTTTGTGTTGCTGTCTTTTAATACCCTGTTTCTTGTTTTCCCTACTTTGCCCATTGCCTGACACAAATGAAGGATACATGGGCAATTATTGGGATTTTCAAGGCAAATTTGGCAGCCTCTTTATTTACTTTGATTCAGATGACAGTCATATCTGACAGTTTTTTCAGGCACAGTGTTTGTTAGCTGAATAAATGTAGGTTGGCAGTGTTAGCAGTGTATTTCCATTTTGGCTAAAACCCCTGAAAATCTGCTTTGATTGATCCAGATTGAATCCTGTTTGATTGAACATTTATGCTTACAAAAACACCTGGAATCCAAGGCATATCTCTGTAGACTGTGTTTTTGCGTGCGACCCATTGAGGCAATGGAAGTTGCCCCACAGTTTGGTGCTGGCTGCGGTGATTGACTGACACATCTCAGGTAACTGGTGTCTTCACAGGGAGGGTTAGAGGCAGGGGTGTAAGGAAGGCACATGCCTCAGAGTCTCTTCTACACCTGCCCTCTCACTGCCTGAGGGTCAGCAGAGCATGATGCGCCCTGGTCTCCATCATCACCTCCAGCTCCCTTTCTTCCCCTGTGATGCTTGTAACCTGCTGAAGTGCCCCTGGTACCAGCCAGCCTGGCTCAGAGTAGAGGCAGGATAGGGCCAGAAGATGGACCACAGCCTGAGGTCACAGCCAGCCATACTGCTGAGCTGTCTCACACCCCCCGGGGTGGTTTGACCCTGGGCACAGCCTAGGGTCAGCATGGGCCAGGAAAGGCTCTGGGTAAACAGTTTGGATGTGGCCACCAGCAGTGGTGGTAGGAGAGGTCAGCTGCATGGACGTGACCTGTGCTGTGCTTGCTGGCCTCTGGGAAAGAGCTTGGTCCCTGACTCATCTTATTTATTAGTAGAGGAAGAACTGCCTAAAGTCAGGCATGTTTGATAAGGTCATGGAGAGAATCAGAGCTGGTAAGAGGGAGAAAAGGTTTGGGCAAAAAGTTGCTAAAGGGTGTGCCCGTCCTTTCACTGGCCTCTCTACATATGGCTCAGTGAATTTAGTGGGAGGCAATGAGGTAAAAAGGACATCCAGTGGACCCACTTTGCAATTATCTTTCACAATTCCTTATAGAGCTACCCTAGTGCAACCCACATGAGTCTGAGAAAGGATTACTCCTCATCTCTGCCTGAGAGACTTGTGCTGGATGTTTCTTCCCCGAGGCTGCCCACGTGCTGTTCCCACCACACCAGGCATGGTCCTGTACTCCCGCAGGAGCATCTCCAGTGAATTCACTGCCCTGTGACAGGGTTGAGGCATCCTTATATAGATTGGATTAGACTGAAATGTCAGATGCTTACAAGTGTCCTTGCTTTCCCCACTGGGGAAGCAGGCAGCCCAGGCTTTCTGATGTCTGTGCTCCAAAAGCAGGAAGATGTTCAACAAAGTGGCTGTGAGCTGCAGATGCCTCATGATTACAGCATGCCCAAAAGTGAACCTGGTCCCACAAGAGCGACACAGCCCTTAGCACAAAGAAGTCCCAAAGAATGACTGAATACACACGTGAATACACACTGAAGGAAATGTATGTGTGAATTGCTCCTTCTAAATGCCATACTCTAAAGACAAACTCCAGGAGCACAGGCTCCTCAGGGACAGCCATTTCCAGTGCCTTCCTGATATGATCCTGCATATCCCCTCACAAACAGCTGGTGAACCGAACTCCAAGAGTTCAGGTTCCTTGCAGCATCCTCCACCACAGCTTGTGCAGGAGAGACTGGATTTCCATCCAAGCTGCTTGCTATGGCAGCAGTGAGACAGTTGATGAGTGCACATCTAACCCAGGATGGGTAAAACATCACTGGCAGAACTGGTGTCCCAGCTTGAAGGATGCTAAATTAAAGCAAAAGGACCCCCTTCTACAATCACACTTACTGGCATAAATCAGCATTACTTTCATTGGTGCAAATTAGGTTATTCCACAACAAATTGCATAGGGACATGACCAATGTTTTGCCTGATTCGTTTTTTTTTTAAAGTAGGATAAAAAGATGGTATGCTGGGTGCCCATTGCATTGCAAGTTTGTTCATTGCAGGAGCCAAGACATATGTGGAAGAGCTCTTGACACTTCCAAGCCTGTGCATGAATCACTGCACACATCACAGATCAGCAGGAGAAAAAAAACCCAAACAGGTCTTATTTCCCTCTGCAAGTTGTCAAGTCAGATTTTCATTTTTAAATACTTCTCAGGATTGCCAAGGTGGGGAAAAAACTCAAATCCTAGAAGTATTTTCTAAGCTTGATTAGTTTCATGTCTGTAGGTGGCATCCACCTGCAAACCGCTGCCTCCTGGACTTAAATGCTACACAATGATGGAGGGAGGTTGGGCAGAATTTCTAATTACTGCTTGCCATCACCTCTATACATTTATCTGTGAAGGCTTTTTGACGAATTACAGGCCTGTGCTATCAACTGTAGAATAACAAATGCCATGATTCATCCCAATGAAGGGATGCTCTCGGTCCCAGAGACCATGCTGTACCCAGGCCCGAGACTGGGTTTGTGCTCTAAGCTTGAAGAGTGTAGTGTCTTTTTAAATTGGCTCTTAGTATAAAGAGGTGCATGGGCACTGAAGGAAAGAAAGCCATGCAGGTTCCATCACATACATCAGGGACAGAATTGTAGACTGAATCAACTGCCACTCACCTGCTGCTAGATCATGCCTCTTTTTGATACAAAATCAAGAAAGTGTAATGCATGGAGATATTGGGAATTAAGTGGGATCAGACTTCACAAGGTTGTGTTTTCTGAGGCCATCTGGTTAGCAGCATGTATTAAGAGAGCAAGACTGCTGCTCTAAGTATAACAGTAAAGTTGATGAATGTGGATTAAAACCACCAAGAGTTTAGCATTTGGTGATATCAGCCTGGGGAGACGCTACACATGCCCTGGTAAACAACTTAATGTCATCACCTTAAATATTCTCCATCCATTGACTTGTAGAATTGGATCTTTTATATAATATCTTATGGTTTTGTCCAGGCCATCTGGAATACAAGCTGCCAAAAGCTACAAGAAGTTTGCTGCTAGCTTGCTTCAGTACACAGAGTTGTATTTTTTTTTTAAAGGACAAGAGAAATGCAAATAAGGTGTCAAAATATTGGAGGAGAACTTCACCCTGGAAACAGGTGGCCTTTTTTTCCTAAATCTTAACAGATTGGTGTACATACATCAGAGCAAGAAGACTGTCTTGCCACTTTGCTTCATTGTAACCAAAATTATCTTTTTTTAAGTTACATTATCATACTTCTTCACCATAAGCTAGTGGAGCACAACACACTTGTATTTTGCCTGCTGAACACAAAAGCGCAACTCAGTCAGGGGAGTCAAGGGTCATGTTTTCCTGAAGTGTTCTGGGATAAGTTGTGCACTTCAATTTAGGTGTATTCAGAAATATTTCACTAAATTTTGACCACAGACCCCTTCTCTACAAAGCTGTTGGTTTTACTTTCTTCTTCTCATGCACCTCACAAAGGCAAGAGACCAGATGGTGAGCACCTGATGCAGATTGAAAAGTCATTATTACCAGCGTGTAGCACAGCTTCGTGACTGCTTACCTAGAGCTAGCAACAGAACAGAATTGGTGGAGATTGGGACCCTGTTGGTCCAGCTGCCCACCCACCCGACTGCAGCTGTGGGTCTTCCTATGGCTGACCTGGAGCTTGGGCAGTCCAGGACGGGGAAGCCTGTGCCCATCAGTGCCAACACAGCTAAAGAGGTGTTAGAAGGCAAAGTAGATACTGCATCTTGTTCTGTTTATCTCTGATGTGTGGGAAGTTAAAGAGATTTTTTAATTTGTTTACTTTTGTTTTGTTTTCTGTTCAGGTGACAAATTAAATTTTTTTTGCCCTATGTTTCATGAATGATTCCACAGATCGCTCAAAACAGACTTTATCACAAACAATAATCCATGAAATTAAACTTGATTCAGACAGAAATAAATTTTTATTATTTCTATTTGAGGCAGCCTTTTGTTTTACCTTTGTTGACATCCATTAAACTGGAATCATTAACTCTATTGAGAGAAAAAGTCTTTGCTAATGACTCAGTACTTCCTCTGTTTAATTCAAGTCTGATACACCAGGTGGTGTTTCATTCAGTTTAGGTTGGCATCATTCAGTAAATTGTTTCATTTTTTGGATGCATTTAGAGTTGTTCCACCTTCATAGACTCATAGAATCATTTAGATTGTAAACTTGTCTCTTGGAGGCCTTTTCTTTACCACAGTTTTAACCATGGACATTTTACTTGCTCTGACCAGAGCCAGTCCTGGAAGCAGTTACACTGCAGAGATGAGCGTAGGATCCAGGCTTAATTCATGAAAAAGCTGTTTGTTTGAATGCTTTCTGTTACAGAACTAGTGGATATTTGTAGACAAGATAAGATAAACCAGATGTATTTCCAGTCACTGTGTCACTACTTTCTTCTAGACAAGGAAACAGGAACCCATGAAATCTGCTGTGGCGTGGTAGGAAGCAGACAGCGTTCAGGTTCTTTCCCCACCTGGATGGTGCACAGAAGCAGTCGTCTGCTCACAGACACCTCACTGTGGGATTGAGACCACAGTCTGATTAAACATGAAAAAGGCAAACTATGGGAATAGCAAAGCTGGCACATACAAGGGTTGCAGTGCTGGTTCACCCCTGAGAACTTAGAAGTTTTCAAACAAGCAAGGGGAGCCTCAGCTTGACATTTTTCATCGTACTAAGGTAAAAACAAGCAACAGGATTAAAAAAGAGACTCTTCCAGTTCTTGTCTGAATGACATAAGGGAGCACAAATGACACATTTTTGCCCATTTCTTGGTGGCATAAAAGAAACAAAATCTACAACAGCAAAAAGGTTTTCTTCTCTCTTTTTGAGCAGTAAGTCTCAATTTGCATTATTGCCACATACTGGGAACAGAGATGTACTTTGACTTTCTCATGGGTAAAAGCTGTGATGCTTCCCACCAAAAGACAAGATAATGTGGGGGATACCATTGACCTCCATATGTACTTTGTGCTCAGACAGTTGGTAGGAAATTCTGTCTGAGCGTAGCAAGAACAGGTAAGAATTTTGAGCACAGGTGCAAGAAGACTGGCAGGAGCTCAATGATCCATGCAGAAAGCAAAAATGAAGCTTCCTGTATAAGAGAAACGGAATTCCTTAACACAGTCCTCTCCAATCTTCCATATGGAAATTTGTCTATTCATGACCTGTTTAAGCAACTGCACCATTTGGGTGGTGTAATTCACATTTGTAGACCACAGCTCTATGACTAATAAGAAGCTGGTGACAACGCAGATTTCTAAGGCGATTCAGTGAGATTTGTCTCTCTGACATTTGTCTCAACTCACTGAAGCTGGACACTAAATCTATGCATGGATAGAAATAGAAAATATAAACTCTGTATTTAATGGGTGTGGAAAGCCGTTGATGATGTGCATGAAAAGGGTCACCAGTCCATCAGCATATAAGAAGGAAGTTCGAGCAATTTTCAGCAATGCACAGTCTGAGACACTTGGTGGAGGTGTTTGAGAGGACTATGCCTGTCCAAAATCCTGGTGAACCTTCATGTAACAAAGCAGTCACTATAAGAAGAACAATGTCTCCATATTCACATCTGCAGGACCCAGTGGGTGAGCTTTCACTAAGCTATGTGGATGCTCCACGGTCCTTATTCTCTCTCTGGGGCATGGACTTTCCTTTAATGACTGAATTTACAACTATTTTTTTTTATTATTATTTATGGCTATTCAGCTTCCTGACCAACACCTGTCGTAGTAACCCAGTGGTTCACCACCAGGCCCCAGCAGGATCCTGGCTTGGCCACTCTTCTTCAGTATGCCTGGATCAGTCTAAACTACTGAGCTGCCTTGCCCTGTGTCTCTGGAAATAAGTTAATTCCTACGGTCAAACAACAGAAAACATGACATTAAACAGGAAAACCACAGGGAGTCATTAATTTTGCAAAATAGTGCAACTTTTTTCTGTGTTTTCTACCTGGGGCATTTACAGAATCAGAAAACTGGTCTCTACCATTACTAAAGCCAAGCATGTCATGTTCATTTATAACACTGGTAATTCTGCAGAAAGCATAAAATATTCTTAATCTAAGAAGTTCCTTACATATGACAATTACTGAATAAACAAAGAAACAGAGGAAAATAATCTACCCCTGTTGCGCTTCAGGGACGTTTCTCTAAACAAGCAAATCTGTACAAATAGAGGAACTTATCCCGTGCCATGTATAACCTGAGAGAAATTTGCTACTTCAATCACAATTGCCTGTGGCAACAGGTATTAGAGGAAGCTGGACTGGGCGTCATGGATGGCTCTTTGCTGCACTTAGTGTGTCTTTGACAGGGCTTGCTTCAGCTCTAATGGGTACACAGGGGACCCATTTTTAGAGCACAGACAAAATCAATTTGTTTTCACAGAATTTCCAGCAATTTCCTAGGGATAGAGCTGTGTTTAGTCTTGATCTTTCTGATATTTAAGGAAATTACAATGCATTTTCACAATCTCAGCTGACTCTCAATGGACTGATAAAATTTGGAATCTCACTGTATCTGTGAATACGTAATTGGGATTTTAAGATATAGTATGTGATTGCTACTTTCAAAAACTAAATTTCAACCTTGAAAAAAAATGGTTATGAAGCATCAGCCAAAAAGCTATAGGTGCGTGTATCCACGGGTCCTGAGGGAACTGGCGGATGAAGCTGCCAAGCCAGTATCCATTATACTTGAGAGACCATGGCAGTCCAGTGAAGTTCCTCCTGACTGGAAAGGGGAAAAGTAACACCCATTCTTTAAAAGGGAAAAAGGGAAGACCCCAGGAACTACAGGCTGGTCAGTCTCACCTCTGTACACAGCAAGATCATGGAACAGATCCTCCTGCAAACTATGCTAAAGCACATGGAAAGTAAGGAGGTGATCAGTGACAGCTAACATGGCTTCACTATGGACAAATTGTGCATGAAATATCTGATGGCCTTCTACAATGGGGTTACAGCTTTGGTGGATAAGGGAAGAGCAACTGACATCATCTACCTGGACTTGTGCAAAGCATTTGACACCATCACACATGACATCTTGGTATCTAAGTTGGAGAGACGTGAATTTGATGGATGGATGACTCAAGGAATAAGGAATTGGCTGAAACTCAAAAGAGTTGCAGTCAACAGCTTGATGTCCAAGTAGAAACCAGTAATGAGTGGTGTTACTCAGGGGTCAGTATTGGGACGGGTACTATTTAACATCTTTGTTGAGGACATGGACAGTGGAATTGAGTGCACCCTCACCAGGTTTGCCAATGACACCAAGCTGTGTGATGTTGTCGGCATGCTGGAGGGAAGGGATGGCATCCAGAGGGACCTGGACAGGCTTCAGAGATGGGCCTGCAGAATCCTCATGAGGCAAAGTGCAAGGTCCTGCACCTGGGTCACAGCAATCCCAAGCACAAAAACAGGTTTGAAGGAGAACGGATTGAGAGCAGCGCTAAGGAGAAGCACTTGAGAGTGCTGGTGGACGAGAAGCTCAACAGGAGGCAGCAATGTATCCAAAGCATATCCAACCAGATTGTTGGCCAAAGCCAACTGAATCCTGGGCTGCATCAAAAGAAGCATGGACAGCAGATTGAGGGAGATGGTTCTGCCCCTCTATTCTGCTCTTGTGAAACCCCACCTGGAGTTCTGTGTTGAGCTCTGGGGCCCCCAACATAAGAAGGATATGAACCGGTTGGAACCAGTCCAGAGGAAGGCCACAAAGATGATCAGAGGGCTGGAGCACCTCTCCTATGAAGACAGGCTGAGAGAGCTAGGGTTGTTCAGACTGCAGAAGGCTCCAGGGATACCTTATAGCAGCCTTCCAGTACTTAAAAGGGGCCTACAGGAAAGATAGGGAGGGACTCTTTGTCAGGGAGTGTAGTGATAAGATGAGGGTTAATGTTTTTTTATTGAAAAAGGGGAGATTTAGATTAGATATTAGGAAGAAGTTATTTACTGTGAAGGTGGTGAGACACTGGAACAGGTAGCCCAGATAAGTTGCAGATGCCCCATCCCTAAAAGGCCAGACTGGGTAGGGCTTTGAGCAACCTGGTCTACTGGGAGGTGTCCCTGCCCATGGCAGGGGGGCTAGAACTCAATGATCTTTAAGGTTTCTCCTAACTCTAACCATTCTATGATTCTTACAGTTGTCACTACTGGACAGATTTTCCGACATATTGTGTAATCTGTCATTCTTTGTCCTGATCTTAGTCATTGATTTAGCAAAATGTGTAAACCTCTCCTCAAGGGACTAGGGTGAGGAGGGAGGAAGTCTGTGACAAAACCAAAGAAGTCACCAAGAAAATAAAAGGACAATTTTCCTTAGCAAAAGGGATCTAGTCCAAAGCTAAATGTTTTAGATCTTCTGAAAAATGCAGAGGCCCTTCAACTCTAATTACCTTCAGCAGGATTTGAGCACTTGTAACACTTGGCAGAACTACGCTGGAACTATGTGGAGGGCTGCATATTTGCATTTGCAGCCCTATTAACCTTACTGATACCTATTAATTGCACACCACATTTTATATGCTGCATATGTCCGGCTGACCTGATGTCGACATCTGTTCTTCCAAAAGTACAAATGTGCCCAATTTCAAAATGTTGAACTAGGAGTATCACGTTGCCTCGTACTATTTTTGTCTTGTTCGTTAGAAGTATGTCTCCTTGGAGATCAGGTACTGTGGAAAGAAAATAGATTGTCTCCTTTCAGCAGTTAGTAGCAGCTGAGGTCTGGGAAGGGGGGGGACAGAGAAGCAGCTGATTCCACCTTGTCTTCTGTGTTTGCTGCCTGGAAAAGCTGGATGCTGGGCTCCCTGCATCGGAAATCTTCATGAGGCAACGGGGCTAAACCTGGAAACAATGACATATTAGTGACTTAGGATAAAAGCAGCCATGTACCTTGCAGAGGGAGAACGCAGCAGTTCTACGTTTGCCAAGACCTTTCTGTTTCCTCTGCTAAGGAAACAAATAATAAGCAATGCCCTGAGAGAAGAAAGGGAAGAAGAATACCAATATAAGCAGTATCCCACACTGATTTTCCAGACTGATTTAAAATTGAAGGTTTGTATTTTCAGGCAGTCTAAGAGGGTCTGTAGATATAAGAGTATATTTAAAGAGCTTCAAGCTTCCCATCTTGAAGGCTGTTCAGCAAAATTGAAGATGGCACCAAGTTAGTGATTAATGGAAATATTAAATGCATGAAAGGATAATGTATTCATATGTAGAACAGCATTACATTACCAATCAGTTGTTTTATTATAATGTGCCCCAATTATACCGTGCTACTAATGCAAATACATTTTGATCTGTTGAGTCAATAAGGGAATTTCATTATTACAGCTTCTTGTTCTGTTTTGGAGAGCCTGGAAACAATGAGGTCTTGATTATCCTTTGTGTAAATGTTGATAAATGTTACTCATATTGCTTAATGCACTACTGGAAGACACTGAGATTTTACAGGGATGAGGAAAGGAAACTTCACTGAACGTATCTGAGTTAGAAACATTGTAGTGTTGGCTGATTATGGGGAGTACTCTGTCCCCTTTCTCTAGCCACAGGCTATGCGTCTGCTAGGAAGCAGTGCCATGCCTTGGAGTGGGTCTGCAGAAGCAGCTTTGGTGCCAAGCAGCAGGCACCCATGTTGTTCACATTTCAAGGCAGTTTCCCTCAGAGTAAATCCAGTGTGGCCTCAAGGATGGACACCCATCAGAGACATTGGTAAATTAATGGGAGATATCTCCTGGACCTGTTTCATCCAAAAAGAATCCTGTTCTTGCACTCCCAAACCTTTCCATAAGGTCACCCAAACACACTGAAGGGGAACTACTGGCTCAGGTTTAAAGAGCACTCCAGATGTGAACTGAAATGCCAGTGCCAGTGCAATAGCATCATGGTTCTGTTATAGCTGAAAGAAAGCATTGTTTTAATTTTGAGGGGTTTCTTCCAAAGACAGCTATATTTAATATCCTTAATATTTCTTCGCACTCTTTTTCTCACTGCAATTGCTTGTCGCAGCAGGCATCCCAATTTTTTTCTATATTCATCTAATAGTAAAAATCCTGCATTCTAATCAGTGAGCTCAGCTATGGTCAAAGAATCCCACTGAAAAAGGGAAGACATCACAGCTCGTTATTAAATCTTCATACCCACTGTTCTTTTAATGTTACTGAGAGCACGATAGAACTGGTCAACATTTTTTACTTACAAACACTTTTTGATGGAAAAATGAAAAGATGCTGAGAGATGAATCAGTGCAGTAGGAAACTGTTGACAATCAGCTGGCTGCCGGCAACCATGGCTGATGGTAAAAAGGATGAACTTAAAAGAATACAGCTACTTGAAATAAAAGCTAAAAAAGTAAGACATTTTTCTTTGGGCACAATGTCTGACAGTAACCAGTCTAGAGCTTGTGCTTTAAAGCAAGGTGGCAGGAAAACCACAAAGAGGAAATCAGAGATCTGGAGATGACGACAGTGTTACAGATCACACCCAAAAAAGCCTGGCTGTTATACTGTTCTCTCATGACCACATCCTTGAAAGCTAGCAGGAGCTGATCAACAGCTTCTGGCTCAGAGATGTTATCTGCAGGGGGGAAAAAAACCCACAATTTTTCCTATATATTAAACATTTTTCAGAAGCCAACACCATTTTTGTTGTCATATTTTACTTCTTGTTTCTATTTCCCCCCTTAAATTTCACATTAAAAATGTGAACTATTTTCCAGCAAGTTTTATGCGGTCTCAGGTATGTTAGGATAATTTGAAAACAATGCTTGTAGATTTGTGATAATTTTTTTAAAGTGGTCGTTTTCAGTTAGGAAGAAAAATCAAATAAAATGTAGTAGATTTTTCTTGCTACTCCTAGGTCCTTCAGCTCCATAGATCCAAGGTAAATCTGCATGTGAGAGCTGGTCTTTACACTTTCCTGTTTGTTTTTAATGAACACAATCATGTTAATTTTCTGCTAACATTTTATTATCCCCACTGCAGGTCTGAACACATGCACAGAAACACAACATTTTGAAGCACATAACTGGAGAGTCTTCTCTTGGTAGAGAAGATGGTACAGTAAGGGCAGAAGAGCATGAACACCCCTGAGAAATTACCAGAGCTCACTGCACAGAGGCAGAAACTAGTGTGGTTTCTAACAGCTCTGCACCGAGGTGGCATTTTTAGCTCTCCTTGCTGCAAATGTGAGTGCGGTCAGCCTTCACCATTTTGACTGTCTTTGGTACACACTGAAGAAGGCTTCAAGCAGAAATTGTCATCCTGAGTCTCCTATCGGTAATGAAAGCCGGTCAGGCTGCCAAGCTTTCAAAAGTAATGGGCTGGAAGTGCACAGCCCTACTTCTGTCCTTAATTGGAAGATATATTAAGACCCTGGTCCTTTTTTGTGTCATTATGAGATTGTTGGTGGCTCCCCTGGAGGTGATTATCTCCAGCCTCCCAACGTGGGACTACAGGCTTCCCCCCAGTCCCGCAGGGAGAAGGTGGGAGGAGTGGACAAGATAACTTAGTCCTTGTGAGCAAGTAATTTACCCTATTGTTCCACCTCCCCACCTCCAAGGACTGCAGTTTCCTAGATTGGGAAAATATTAATTTAATCTGCTTGCATAGGGCAAGCAGTTGTAACAATAGGTCCAGTGGTGGGACAGAGTGTAGCATGGAGCCAGCATCTGCATTTTGGTGGATTGAGTGGATGAAGCAGGAGGGTTTCTGGCCAACTGCCCAGAGCAGCATGGCTGGCCCCGCCACCCTGCTTGCCTGGGCGTGCAGAAGACTACCTCAGTCTTCACCAGTCAGCCCCATGGGATGGCCCCAGTCTGGACCAGTGTCTTGATGCCCTGTCCATGTGGGCTTAAGCAGCAAAAGGAGAAGGACACCACTGCCATGCTAGCTCTTAGGCTTTAGCACAGTTCAGGGTCTGTCCTTGAGCCTAGAAGGTGTTTTGGACACATGGAACACTCCATAACACTGTGGATTCAAAATCTTGGCAATATACTTATGACAATATACTTATGACAATATACAAAGAAAGTGTCTGAAATGACACAAACCGTGTCCCTCTGGCAGTGGGGCTCACCC
>JAOQGH010000001.1:188879171-188895682 GCA_025769975.1 Gallinago jamesoni | reverse complement strand
CAATATACTTATGACAATATACAAAGAAAGTGTCTGAAATGACACAAACCGTGTCCCTCTGGCAGTGGGGCTCACCCAGATGGCCTCATGTGTTTGGTAACAGTGTCTGGCCCTGGCACGGGGTGTGAAAGATAATGGCCAAGAGGGGCAGCCCCTCGGACCAGGTTGCAAACTCCTCCAAAGCTGTCCCTTACAGTCCATGTGAAGGCAAGGACTCTGTATTTTGCCTCTACCTTGCAAGGCACTTACTGTAAAAGAAACATTGGTGAAATACCAGCAGAGATGTTGTCAACGAGAGGCCACACAATGCTGAGCAGAGCCCTGAGGATCATAACTTGAAGCATTGACAAGATCCCAACAAGAAGTGCTCAGCAGAGTGTTTCTGAGGTAACCGGCATCTCCTGCTGTGATGAAGTCTCTGAAATATTTCAGAATGAATATGGGAAGCATATATCTGTATGTGCATTCATCAAAGATGCTGCAAGGACTATAGCACATGAGCTGCCTATATATTTTATTATATTATTAACAAGCAGGAATGCATGCAAAGGGTCTCCTTTAGCACAAATAACAGCTAAAGACAATTATCCTTTAGAGAGAAGAGAGATTCCCTGAAGAGGCTGATGCTGACTATATCCTTAGGGAGGATTTTTACACCAGTTAAATTCTCACAGGTACAATTTGTTTCCAAAGAGGTGGTCAGATCTGCCATCCTATGCACTGTGAAGTCCAACCTTGCTCCCCTTCTGCAACAGGAGCAACTCCAACTGAAAATTCCCCCCTTTATCTCCCAGTCATTAATATATGAAAAGCACCAGTGAACCCATTGGCGAGAGGCCACTAGAAATCATGGTGCTCCCCTGGCACACCAACTGCCCCAGATCTCCCCACGGGCACTGGGCTTTCGCTGTAAGTCTGGTTATAGAATCACAGAATCATAGAATCATCTAGGTTGGAAAGGACCTTCAAGATCATCTACTCCAACCACCAACCTAACTGACAAAAAAAACCCCATCACTAAACCATGTCCCCCAGCACCATGTCAATCTGTCTTTTGAACACCTCCAGGATGGTACCTCAACCACTTCTCTGGGCAGCCCATTCCAATGCTTGATAACCCTTTCAGTGCAAAATTGTTTCCTAATATCCAACCTGAACCTCCCTCGGAGCAACTTGAGGCTATTTCCTCTAGTCTTGTCGCCTGTGATTTGGGAGAAGAGACCGAACTGCTGGAGAGCATGTGAGAAATACATTACAGGCTGACCACAGTCTTTAACTTCATAACATTTGGACACAGCTTTCCTGGCAGCTAGGCAGGGATATAAGGGCAATGTAAAGGAGGTACAGGATTTCCTCTCCCCAGTAGTACCAGTCCATGTAGCGTTCATGAGATGCAATAGCCCTATTGGACTTTGCAGCAGCATCCTCCATCTCGTGGCTGCATCCCACCTAGGAAGCATGTTGGTCATCAAAGGGAAATAGGATTCAGGCTGACTGGAAAAGGTCAGGTGGAGGGAAGGCATGGACAGGGTGCCTTTATTATTTAAAACTTGAAGCTTACTTTTTGTGCATTTGTAAACGTGCAGTTTAAAAAAAATCTGTAACTCCGAGTGACGGTAGTGTGGGAAGCTGACTATAAAGTGTGCGGTTATTCCTAGCAGGATATTTCTCCATCGCTTATGCAGGTGGGAAATTGGAGCTGCTGTGACTCATCAATTTTCCTGTTCATGGTGTCAGGTATGAGTGTCACTCTATATTCGGAGACATCCTTAGCAAGGATGATAAAAAAAACATGAAGCACAAAACCAAGTCAAACAAGAAGAAAGTCTTAAACCACTGAAATGCAGGAGAGGAGCTGTTAAAAATAAAATAAAATAAAAACTTAACACTAAGCTTTCTGGAAGGAATTGCCACAGAGTTAATTTAATGGTAGCAGTGTGGAAACTAATATGTGTAGGCTCCTATTAAATCCCAACTCTTGTGCACAAACTAGATGCATTTCAAGACACAGGGCAAGATCTGTAGCAGGTGTAAATCAGAGAAAGTCTATCAGAAATGTATAGCTTTAAACTAAGGTAGTTATCCACTGGGGTATGTAAGTACCACTGCATCTGCACTGGCTACTTGAGCACGACTCCAGTCTGTGCAACAATTTTAAAGATTTATCTTTTACTTGTTCCTTAAAATCATTAATAAAAGTGATACAAAAATGAAGAAGAAAAATCTATATGCCTGGGTGGTAAATATTCAAGGAAGACCATCTGGGTTTGTTCTGAATTTGCAGGGTACCTAGCACATAAGGAGTTCTATTAACCTAAGATTAAGAATTTGGGAATTGGCACAATACCTAAAATGTTGATGAAGACTTTGGAAGCCTATTTGTACATCCAACTCTGCCTAGAGTCCCATCTCCAAAACTTTTCCCAAGCCATTTCTTCAGAAATTCTGCAAGGCACAAAAAGCCAGCAGACTTCAGAAGATGCTGCAAGTAGTAATTATCCACCGTGGCAATAAAAATCACCAGTGAGACATCATTCCTTCTTGATTACACCAACAGCCTAAGGGCTTCAGCCTTCTAAAAACAGTTATCAGCAGCTGAAGAGGAACAGAGTAGCTTTGGTGTGAAATGAAGGAAACTAGAAAATGTGACCTATGACAGATACCTTATCCACCCTGCAAGCAAGTTGCATTTATGCCTCTGTTCTGCCCTGGTGAGACAGCTGGCATATCAAAATACACCTGTATAGCCAGCCCAAACAGCAGAACAGCAAGCACCCTCAAGAAGTCTGCAGTAATGAGTTGCTTGCTTTCTTGAACCCAGCAACACGATAATGGGTGACTAGGTTGGTTTGCCTTGAGTGCTGCATAACCCAGCAATGTACCACAGCTAAGGATGCTAGAGCCATTCCCAGCACTTTCGGTGCCCCTCCATACAGGAGTCTGCTTTTTATCTTTGCAGACACATCCGTATATTTACATTGTTGCTCCTTCACACACCTCTGGTATGATCTGATTACACCTGGCACCAAACAGCAGTGTTACTCTTGGAGAATTAAATGGAAAAATAAGAGTTATCCAGCTTAGAAGGTCATTATACATTGACTAACAATGCAGTGCCATAAGTCGTAGAGTATGTAGATCCACTACTGAAGTATGTTAGCTAAGCTAGACAAGGCATCAGTAAAACTCTCTATTTTAATTTCTTTAGATAGTTTAAAAAACATATTGCTTAAATACCCCTTTTTTTTAAAGTAAAATCACCAATATAATTTGTTTTTTCTGCCTATTCCATATAGCCATTCTTTAAAAAGAAAACATTGCAGATTTGCAAAAAACTCAAATGTCTCTGCAGCCTAAGAGTAGTTAGCAGACTGTATTGGATAATTCAATTTCATTAGCAGATTTTTTTGTCCACAGTAAAAACGAGAAGAGCACATACTTCTGCATGTCTATCACTCCACTGCATATTGTGCTTTATAAATTGCCAGTGTCAGATTTATACCAACAAAATCTGAGCACTATAATCCTTTGCAGCTCCTTCTATGTTAATATGCTAGACCTTGGTATTAATTCAGCCTTTGGAAGAGGACTGGTCTGAGGGATGATGTGATAGTGACGGTAGAGGATTTCTGTAAGAGTTGAATATTGTCAGTGGTTGCTATCTTGGTTGTTATCTTAGTTCTTTCAAGCACTTAAAGCTTCAGAAGGGCCCCCTTTTCTCACTTTTCTCTCTTCTTTACATCAAAAAGCCTACAAATGAACCATTTGTAAAATTGTGCAGAGCAGCTCTGGTACCTGCAGGAAAGGGGTCAGGTGTACCACAGGGAGGGAACGTGGAGTGTACTTTTCAGAGATGCACAACCACATGTAGTCCCTGACACACTGCCTCATCCACTCAGGTCTGGGTGGCCAGGGCAATGGTCTGCAGTAACCCTTTCAGCTCAGGCACTTACATGTTATAAGATCAGGCACACACATCAATAGGTAACTCTTGTCCAGCTGTACCTTTATTTTTTTCCTGTTGCCATTCTCCCTCTCTGGTTGCACCACGTGTTCTGGTTATAATTGAGATGAAACAGAATGATTACAGGAACATACGTGCATTAGGACACGCAGTCAGCTGGAATTGTTCCTTCATGCTTTTTTATGAATAGCTGCTGAGCGGATGGGGGAAAGTGACTATAAGCCCTCGATACAGATCACTGCTTTCTGCATGAGCCGTGTGAAACTTATACTCTCAATGCAGTTATCTGACTCAGGCTTTTTACACCTCTTGTCCCTTTTTCAAGTGATGGACTGGCAAGCGAAGGCAGTGCCGTATATTAGGGTGGCCACAGAATGGGTACATGGGTGATGTATTGCAGTGCTGTAGAGCAGCTAATGCTCTGCTGCACCTTGTACTACACAGCAGCTCTGCAATGAGTAGTGTAGATCACAGGAGAGTGCAAGATGGCTCTCTTCTTCCAGTGATATAATTAGATCCATTGCTCATCTGTCATACCAAAGTGCTGTGGCAAGACACTCGGACATCTGTGACACCGCTCTGCCTGCTCCTCCATCAGGAACGCTGACACATCTGTATGTTGCTGTGTGCCCTGGTAGCAGGAGCTCAGACCTCTGGCTGAGGGCTACGTCACTTTGGCTCCTACCCACTCATCATCAGAGATGCTGTCTCCGATTTTGACAGCGACAAGGGACAGAGACAGCAAGTGTAAAGCTGTACAGAAGCATCTTCTTCTCTGGATATCTCTTCCTACATCTTTTGTGTCTTGCCTTCTCTTTCAGTGTGCTTTTCTTACTCCATATGCTCCCTGGGGGCATAGATCTGTCATTATTATTTAGTTTCCCTTGTGCCATCCAGAGCTGTAATAACTCCTGAAGAAGGTCACTGCCAGTAGCATACAGCAGTACAAGCATCACAGAGATACGGGGTCTGTCCCTATGGGGAAGAAACATCCCGAGCCTCAGAGACAAGACCTCAGCCCTTCTTTTGTGGTGAAAGCTTCATTTATATCTAGTGACAATCCTGTGAACTCCCAGGTCCAAGGCTGGGACCTTGGACATCATAATGGGAGTCCATTGTCAGAGGTTACGTTTCTCTTTGCTGTTTCATAGCAGTCCTCCACAAGGACCCCTTGTGTCCTGTAGGAGGGATGTTTGATCTGAACTTACAATGCCTAGACTGCAAAAATGAAAGTGAGGTATTTTTCAATATTTTTACATATTCCTGCCCAAGTGGGATGAAAAGTGGAACCATAGCAAATGTTCAAAGGCAGATAATCTTAAGAAACAAAAATTAGATCCCCACACATCAGTTAAAATGCTTCCTTTCTGTCACAGCCTATTTATTTATGCATTTTATTTATAATTTATGGCCGTATCAAAAGCTTTTGTGACATTAGTGAAGGCACAGCAAGGCTCTGGATTATGGTCATGACCTGCTTCCTGAAGCTGCCTGGTTTAAAGCCTACCTGATGGTGGTGGAGAGGCTGAGGATGGCAGTTTCCCTTCCCTGCACGTGGAGACGGATGGCGGTCCCTCCTGTTGGGCTGGTGTCAGCTGCAGCCAGCTGAGATGAGTGCCAGGGGGTGTTTCCCATAAAGTCCCATCATGAAAAGGCCTTAAGATTTTGTAGCTGCTTCCATCCTTTCCAGTAGCTGATGCAGGCAGAGCGGCTGCAGCTGCAAGTCACAGTAATCACTGCTTGCAAAGGGGGAACTGGCGGTGCGTGACACCTTCATCCTCATCCTCGAGCACCATCCTTTCTCTTAGATGACCCGGTCTATCAGCAGTTCTCCCTTCAGAAAGAGCAGCCTCTGCTGCTCTTGATAATAATAATAATAGTCATCTCTATCCACACAAAATGTGCAGCATGCATTTTTCAGCTGCACTCTCTTGCAGGGCTCTAAAAGCACTTGAGCAAGGTGTTTTCAACAACAGCAAGCAGGAAGATTCCATGGTTATCAGGCCTTTTTGCAGGCGGTTGGAAGATGGATGTACTGCTGAACTCCTCTGGGTTGCGTTCAGCCACATAAGCTGGAAAAGTTGAGCCACATATGAGCTAGATGAGGCTCTCCTGTCTGATATGTGTCATAGAAATCATGTCTTCAGCTGATGCCTTGCCACTGGAGACAAAATGAATCATATCAAATGCCTCCTGAAAGGACAGTTCTTAAGGAAGAAACTCCATATTTTCGTCCTGTGTGATATGTCCAAAGACCTCATCTTCTCATATGAAGACCTCATTTTCTCATGCCATACTTGTCATTGAAGAGGTTGTTAACGTGCTCAGCCCTGGGCTCCATCTCTTGGTAAGGTGAAGCACTCCTCTCTCTCTAGGGGAGAAGAAACAATAAAGAAGGGGCAAGAGATTGTCAGGGGTCTTGTAAATACTTTCCATGTTCCATCAGCCCTCAGCTGGATCTCCTCACTGCTCTCCTGGCACCATGTTTCCTTCCTGGATCTCTGCTCTCTTGGGAGGTTTCTGTTCTTCCGTTTTATGTTGTCCAGGCTTTTGGGAGGCCCTTTTGTCTAACACCCCATCAAAGGAAGGCCAGCTTTGAAATTAGATGTACCTTCAAAGTTAGATCAGAGCATATACAGCCAAGTTGTGAATATCTGCAATGGTGGAGATTCCACAACTTCTCTGGGCAACCTGGTCCAGTGTTTGACCAGCCTGGCTGAGAATTTTCCCCCTAATATGCAGTTTTATTGGTGTTACACTACCACAGCTCAATATATACATTGGGCTTTTGGTTGCCCCTCTCCTTTCATATCTATAGGTTCGAGGTAGAGACGAATGATTGCCTGGGAGTCTTATTTGCTTCACGTCTCTTCGTATTCCCTTGTATCTATGTGGGACTACTTTTAAGAGCAATTAGTTAAATTGTCATCACTGCTGTCCCTAGCTACTAAGAGTAGGCCAGTGTTATCCAAAGATGTGGATGGGATAAGCTTCTGAGAGACTCACAGAATAACTCAGGCTGGGAGGGACCTCAGGGGTCTCTGCTCCAAGCTCCTGCTCACAGCAGGTCAGCTCTGAGGTTGGACCAAGCTGCTCAGGGCTTCATCCAGCCTATTCTTGAAAATCTCCAAAGTTAGAGACTACACAACCTCTCTGGGACACCTTCACCTCTGTCTTATTGTCCTCATGGAGAAAAAGTGTCTCCTTGTACCCAAGCTGCAACTCTTGTGTTTCAACTTATGTCCTTTGTGTCCTTCTTCCTGCCCAGACCCACTTTGGAAAGCCCATCTCAGTCTCCTGGATGACCTTCTCACAGGCACTGGGGACTGCTGCTCAGCTCCCTGAAGCCACCTCTGCTCCAGGCAAGCCATGTCCCTTGCCCATTGCTGGAGATAAAAAAACTTGGAATTTACTTTTTGTATACTTTCTAGTGTGTGATAGGAAAGTGATGTGAATAAGGCTATTCTTTCCTGATAATTCTGAGTTTTCAGTACAGAAAAATATATAATCTCCAGTCAAGTATGGAGAATAAAGTCAACATTTTAACTGCAGCCCTCTGCAATTTTAGCTGAGGGAAGATAACATGCTATAATTTTGAATCATTGATTGAAAACTTGTTCACCACAAAGTATCATCGCTGTGCTCAATTTTTCCACATTCACATTTGTGCTGACACAGCTCCAATGAAATGTTAATCTTGTCTAATCACCAGCATAGAGCAGTTAGGAGGCCTGTGGGGTTTTTTTCAGTGTATATATTCTGTACACCAATATAGCTGCAACAGTGGAAAGCCCCAGCAAATGTATTTCTTGATTGGTGCAATTCAGCAGGCTCTCGTTAGAGGTCATAATTAACTACCACCCAGAGCACAGACAAAAATGTTTGTGTGGCTGCTGCTAGATTGGAGATAAATCATTTGTTTGGGAAAAGTAAGACTGCAGTGGAGAAAAGGTGATATGATGTGTAACCAAAATATTACTAGAAAAAATGTTCTAGAGCTCATATAATAGCTTACTAGACAAAGTCCTATAGACAGACAATTAAATGTATGTGCCAAAATCAATTAGAACCTTATGAAAATTTAATCAAAGTTTATGGTAAATAATTCCACTCCAGATAAATCTACATTTCATTAATTTTTTATTGTTACTCATTTAAATTGAAGTGATTACTGCACAGAGCAGAAACTTTGTTGTCATAAATTAATCTAAGCACAGTCCAGGGATCAGTTTGTGGTAAGCTCTTCGCTTCATGTTAGGATTCCTGGCCCTGCTCCAAAAAGCAGTTTAGCATTTTAACAAATCCCTTCCAGTCTAATGTGTACTGCCTTAAGAGCATGGACCGGGCCTCAGATCTCTCCCTGTATAAGCAAGTGCCAAATTCACAGCTAAAACGTTAGATTTTGCATTAGCAAATCCCTCATTCCTCACTGAAGAACAGAATAAGTTTGGCTGAAGGACTGAAGGGTGGCCTCCCCCCTGCCTAGCCAGAACCGTGACAACTCTCCATACCAAGGATGGGGAAGCCTGCAGAGTCTTCTACATGAGCCCTTTTTTATGCATCAGTGACTGTTCTTTTCTTTCTCAGACGTCTTTGTGAAAACCTGAATGTATCCAGGTATGTTTTCTGTAAAAATACAGCAAAACTTATAAGGGGCTCAGGTTTCCAGATAGTGGAGTCCACACAAGTTCCTTGGACATTTTTTTGAAACCAAGAAGATGTGTTATCTCTGTATGAACAAGATAGTCATTGTATTGCTCCTATCTGTCCATTCCTACACTGGCTGAGGACTGACATGCCTGAATCTACGCTTACCTGGAGCAATTCAAAGACCTGACTTGTGTACGTGTCATGTGTGGCATGTGTGCCTGTGCATAGTCTGCAGTATGTGCTTTGCTGAAAGAGTATTGGTTTTAACATCCAGATGGGGGATAGATGTTCTGGAAAGTAATTCTAGAAAGCATTCAGGGAGCTCAGAACGCATGGACTGCTGAGCATTTGGTGATAGAAAGGGTTAATGAAATTCTTGGTAGTGTAAAGAGGGAAGTAATGATAAAGAGTGAAAAGGTGGCTTTTACCTTTATGTACAAAATTGGGTAGACTAGACCTAGGGTGATGCACAGTTCTAGCATACTTATATTAAAAGAACCATGAAGAGTTACTGAGAATGCAAAAATAACCTAAAAACATGTGGAGATTGGAGGAAATATAATTCCTTGGGAGATGAAAAGAGTATCATCACTTTAGCTTAGCAAAGAAAAGTTCAAGGTGACCTCAGGAGTAAAATTAACTGGGAATGGAAGTGTTCTGTAATTCGCTTTATAATTATGGGCAAAGGTATAACAAGAAATAATGGTTCAAAGCAAGGCGAGACAAATTTAAATGAGAAATAAGGTGCAAATATGTTACCAGGAGTTTATAAACTATTGAAGCAACCTACAGCAACCTGCTCTTCTGACACATCCAAATGTCTTTCTGAAGTTTGCACAAGTCAAACACAAATGATCAGGCTCAGCACAGAGATAACTGGGTGAAATTAAGTGGTCAGTGTTTTGGCTGTTTCTAGTGCTGCTGCTTTAGATATTTTTCTTTTTAATAGATAGATGATGTAATTTTACTTTTTAAGTGTGAAGTTTATCGCTATTCTTGCAAAGCCTTCATTGAGTCTGTAAACATAATTAATCAACTGGGTATTGATATGGCAGGTAGCAGTTTGATTAGAAATGCAAAATATCAGAACATCGCTGTGATTAATGAAGCAGCTGAGACACAAGTGATTTCACATTAGTGGGGCAGGTGTTTAGTATAGAGCGCAAGTGGAATGTTGTTTCAGAGAGAGTAAAATCACTGACATTGCTGGAGCTCCTCCCAGGACAAAGAGCTGCAGGAACATACTCCCACAGGTAAAGGTCAGATTAATTCAGTGGCTGTCATAATATCTTGCAAATAAAACACCTACTTACAAAAAATGAATAAACAAGTGTTAAATTTAATAAGAATGAATACTCCAACAAATATCAATGCCTCAGTTGTTTAGACAGCTAACCATCTATATTTATGTTTATAAAAATGACACAAAAATCTGAGAAATCTTCACATTTTGCACTGATCTCCCTCCTTCCAGCATTGTCGTGTGCTTGGGACTTTTCAGCCTGGACAGGGACAGTGAGAACTGCCCCACAGCATCAGTTCAGCCCTAAATGTCTGAACCATGGTAGTTGTTTGCTTCCAGATGCCTGAGCTGGGGTGGGGTGGGCTGGGCATCCTGTCCTTGCACACATTAAAGCAAGCCCTGGACATATGACTGCCAGGGAATACTTTTGAGTTTCCCCAAAATCTATTCTTTGTGCAACTCAAGCTGCCCTACAAGAAGCACAGCACACCAGCAAAATCATTCCAACCCATGATTCCTCTTTTCAGAAGAGGGGCCATGGAAACCAACCAGCGTGGGATGGGAGAGGCCACCATCTGCCCAGCCACCCCTGGGTGCTACAGCTCTGGGAGTAGGAAATGAAGACTGTGTTAACCTTAAATGGAGTTGACAACTTGTATTCAATGAGAGCCTTTGTTCCACTACTCCTTTGGGAGTGAACTAAATTGTACCATCAAAGGCAGCTATAATTCTGCATGCAGGGGTTTATGCTACTCCATTTAGAAGCAAATTCAGATGAGCTTTCCTGGGAATTTAAATATATGAATTAAATATAATTAAATAAATAAATTCACGTCTGTGGGAGAAGAACTAGCCTATTTCAGATATCCTTATATGCACTGACTGGGTGATATCCAACAGTCTCTTACTGCCTTCAGACATTGCCTCACTGTTATTTATGTCATGTTGATATCATATTGCACCATGGGGATACCACTCTACCTATTGCCACATTTCATGGAATCGTGGAATTGTCAGGGGAATTAATATGCACAAAGTCCAGGCAACAGACTCCCATTGCATATATAGCACATATTTGTCCTTCTGCCAGTGAAAACCTTTGCAGAGGGATTTGACTTCCCCTGGGCTGAATGATGACTAGCTCTATGAATTTGGTTTGGTCCTATCCCTTCCTCAGTGCCGATAAAGTGAAGAGAAGCAAAAGAATGAAATGAAAACCTTTCTCCTCAAGGGATTTGGTTAAACACCTCCATCTGGAACATTTTTATTATCAGGGAGAATAACCAGAAAAACAGACGAACTGCACAGGAAGGTATTAGCAAATGTCTTTGCTCCCATTCCGCCAAAAGAAAGCCCTTTCCACACATCCATCTCATATTTTTATTTCACCTCCCCTTTTCCCCTTCTTTTCTAAATTTCTGCAGACAATACAACTTAGTTGTCTCCACCCCAAAGTTCTTAATGTCTGATGAATATTCTCCATTTTTCTTCTTCAAACCAAACTGAAAATCCCCCTCCTTGCCATGAGTCCTCTTCAGCAACACCCCACCTGACCTATATTTTCCATCCCTTTGTGGCATCCCATGGGGCAGTTATTACCCCTCTATCAAAGAGGATCATTTCTCACGGTCTCTTTTCATCATTTTGAGAAAGGTTAGAATGCCTCCCAGCACCAACTCCTTCAGCAGCGTCTCAGCATCCCAGTCCTTCTCTCACTTCCCTGTGTAGCACACCAGGAGTCCAGTGGCTCTCAAAAATAGGCATCTGACCTGCTCATTGCTTTCTTGAGCACTTGGGTTTGTCTTTGATATCTGAGGTGAGGGTCTCAGTGTGCTGAAAGTATTCAAAAAAGATGGCACCACCCTTCTGGGGGGTGAGGATCTACTCTCAGTCCTGCTGAGTTTCCTCTACAAGTTGTGCTTCCTGAATATACACTGAAGGTCTGTCAGGGAAAATCTAGAAGGTGGCCCTGAATAAATGTCCTTGTTTGTATCAGACCTGCATTCACATGATGTCCCATGCTGTACCAGAACAGGGACATACTCCAATCTCATTGGGCTCCATCTTGTTCTTAGCTATTCCCTCCCCCCACAACAGTGCAGCTCTATGGCTACATTTTGGGAGTGTGGTTTGAATGGTTAAAGTTGCCAAATGGATGTCCAGGAGTATGCCTCATACTCCTGCCTCTCTGCTGTGTACCCACCTCTACCTCTCCATCTGCTTTTAAGCAGGGGAAGGCAGAGCATTTCCTAATATTAGCAGAATACTTTGGGAACCCTGAATGAAAAGATGCCTAGATACGGGCACAGGCTGATGTCAAGCCAAAGGGGATGAACTGAAAGAATCAAAGCCTGGAAATGGCTTGTTTGTACCTTTGCTTCCCTTCTGAAAGTTTAGGAATGTTACAGCATCCCAAAGTACGTCAGGAACACTGTGAGGGAGGAAACCTGAAGCCTCAAAATATGATACTGGCAAAATAATTTTTTTTTCTTTTTTTCTTTCTTTTTTTTTTCTTTCTATTTTGGTACAAGCAGAAGAAAGGGACCCTGTGATTGCACGTAGGTGCAAACTGTGGTTTGTGGATCTGTTTCCACTGTTGAAGTAGCATTGGGAGCTTCTGCAAATACTGCTGCAGTGTAATCACACCAATAATTGCCCTTTCACCTACCTAAGGCTTGGAAAAACTTGTTTTCTGCTAAAATCACCATGTTGTATGCAAATGTATTTATGAGCTGTTCTTGTACTTTCACAAGTTTACTAGGTTTAGTCCGGGAGTGACTGATGACCCTGTTTGTAGAAGGACACTGAAGGCATCAGCAGTTGATCTGCCAGTAGCGAACAAGGAAAATCTGATGAAGCAAGTAAAATAAATGCATTGTGTCTGCAAAGGAGCTCTGTTGGCACATTGGCTCTGCAGAATGCTCTGGCAGCTCCCAGGCTGGCTTGGTTTGACTGTCCAGCAGTAGGGCCAAATGGGTACGTGGTACTTGGCCCACAGCTCTGGTCTCTTCTGCTCTTCAAACTTGAGGTCCTACAGCTCCCAAAGTTGGCAGACACAAGGCAGTTTGCAGCTCAGCTACTCTCTTCTCTGCTACTTGGCCACACAGGACAAGCTCTCAAGCCATGGCTGCATTGATGGGAAGGCCATCAGGTAAAGCCAGCCTTCCAAAGAGGAACTTCACGGAGTAATTTGCCTTTGTCTCCCAGGGGTCAGGGCAGCACGGTGTGCAGCATTGCAATCGGCCAGGTTCATGTGGAGCTGAGCTGCAGTGGAGCCAACCAACAGCCCAAAGGCTGGGACAGCTTAATCCAACACTTTCTGGAGAAGCAGGAGGAGGAGGAGGAGAAAGGCTCCATCAAAAGCATTTGGCCTCCCTAAACAAGCAGCTTTTGCTCACAATGCTGTTTGTTCTCCTGAGAGATGGAGTCCTTTTCCTCACAGAAAAATGTACATTTTATAAGCAACTGAAAAAACAATTCTTATCATGGAAAGCATCTGGCAGCTTTATCAACAGCTGCTCCTGTGCCCCTGGCAGTACATGCACACAGCCCACCTTGCTAGGGACACCACACTCTTATGGGAATTAGGAACAGAATTTCCCAGGAGCATTCAAACATGTGGGTATACAGCACACAAAAGAGGTAGTTATATTAGATATGTATGTGAACACACTTCTCAGAATGCGTAGAATAGCTGGATTGAGTATGGCATATACATAGCATTCACAGTAAAGAAGAACCATCCATATCTTTCCAAAATCTGAGCTAGATTTTGGGAAAAACTGCAGATCCAGTGAGACACCAGTATGAATCATGGGTTTCCTTCAGCTTCTGGAAGATGTGGATTTTTTTTTTTTTTAAACTACAGTTTAAAAAATCCCTGAAATGGATTAAAAAGTCTCAAGTCAGTTTAACAGGGATCACTGAAGCTTTCCCAGGTCTGCCAGTATTAGCAATATGTAGGCTCCAAGGGTATCTCTCCTATAACATTTCAAGGTAAATATGGAAATTCCCACATGGTATTAATTGCCAGAACAAGTGGAGACTGGGATCAATATGAGCTTCATAACAAGTAGCCATTGCTAGACTTTAGAAAGAAAACTAGTTTCCCAGTTACCAGTATGAAATTAATTACGTCAAGTTTAGATGTATTTGTCCTATATCTTGATTGTGCAGATTATCTATAATTTGTGAGAATTGTCGGCATCTCCAAGTGAGAAGTCCTCATCATCTTTATTTAGGAAGACTTAATGAGGAAGATTACTTGTGTAAGTGGCTGGGGCATGTAGCAGATAGGGGTGGATGTAGTGGCAGCAAATTACTCTCAGCCAAAAGGAACAGGAAATAAATAGGAATCAGCAGCTTGGATGCTGATGTAATATAAAATATGAGATTATGAAATAATGAAATATGAGAGTGAGTGGAGCCATGTGAAATGGTAAAGATCTGGGCTGGAAAATAAGTCAGTTACTGCAGTTAATATGAAAAAAAAGCACGTCTGGAAGTCAAGGTAAGAAAAGGGAGGAATAATCTTCTTTCAACAAAACTCTTATTTTGAGAGGTGTGATGATGGGGCAGACAGGCAGTGAAAATATCTCAATGCCAATTAGGTTGAATGTCAATTGGAGAAGACTTGTTGAGCACATTAAAGACTGTTAATTTTTGTAGAGTTTCAGTAGGGAATCTAGACAGGAGGTGGACAGTAATTAATGTAAATTGCAAGGAAAAGCCCAGGAAATCAAATGTTAACAGCCTCCACAATGAAACAAAATGAGTTAATCATAATTATCATTATTACAATGTGTATCAGGGGAATTAATAATCGTTAGTTAATTGTCAACAGTGTCATCCTAACTTTCTCCTAGTGCATTTGCATGTTTTCCACCTCTTATTTGGTCTTATTAGTTTAAAGAGTTGCTGTCAACCTGAAATTCAATCTTTTTAAAAAAATAAATTAAAAGCTGTTGCTATTCCTCTTCTGCCAATTATGACTTTGCAGTAATATAATCCTATTTTTAAAATATTTTTTCTTCCTCGCATGAGAAAGCTGCAAACGGAAAGCAAACTACTGTGGAACAGTGACAGTCATGAAAAAAATACACTACCAAAGATTCAAAATAAACAAACTATAAACAAATCTATTTCTTTCTGGTCTCTTTCAGGACTCAAAATCTAGAGACCCCAAATGAATACTCTACCTGATCAGACCTGTTCTTTCAGATAAATGTCATGCAGAGTTATAGACAAGAATCAAAGATTCAGCTATGTCTCTCTCATGTTTCTTAAGAGAGCCTCACTTCACAGGAAAAGTTATCTGAGTTTCTTATCAGTGGGGAATAGACTCTGGATAAATGCAGGGATTGCTGAAACAGATACCTTGTGTTGAATTTAAAGTGAAAATTGAACCTTCCTTAAGATTATGTTATGATTCTAGGGAGTGATGCTACCGGCAATCTTTAAACCGTTGTTATTTTTCATATCAGAGATGGGCCCATTACCTAGAAGTAATATGGAATTTGCCTAATGCCCCACAATATGCAGTCTGTTATTTTTATTTGTCATCCTTTACACCTGGTCACAGTTGTCAGTATTTATATTATTATAATGTTGTTTTTATATATGCACTTTATTGCTATGTGGAGATAAAACAAACTTTTTTAAATCTTTGTTCAAATTTTTAAGACCATTCTGCAGTGCAGGAATAGTTGTGGGTAAACCCACACCCCAAGTTGCCCGAAGTTAAAAATACCCAAAATAATTCAACCTCTATGCTGCATTAAATGTTTATAAATGCCATCAGAAGTATTATAAGACTTGAGGCTAGAGGCTGTATCCTTTTATTAAATGAGCTACCAGGCTTTGAAAAATTCTATTGGTCTGTCTAATAAAAGATATTTATTTTACCCATATAGTAGTTTTCATTACAAAGCTGTGGGTAGCTGTCAATGCCATCAGGCCTAAAAGGAACATTGACATGGCGATACCAGGATGGTTAATCTGTCTGTCCATGGCTGTCTGTCCTCCTGCTGTCCTCAGTGAAAACACCTGCCTGCTCGCCCCCACAACCCCCTCTGACTGCAGACACAGTCCAACCCTCATGGCACAGTTAGGGCAGTGGATTTGGGTGGCTGTCCTGCTCCAGCCACCATCAGCAAACATGACTACCCAGCAGGTCCTCTAGACAGCATCCATTGTGGGATTTGCACATCTCATCAACCCTTTCCTGGTTTGTGGCCCTCCTTTGCCACTTTTACCTCTCTTCCTAGACGCCACACAACCTGCTTCTGGAGCCCTGTTCCCCCTTGGTGCCAGTTCTGACACATCCATACCCAAACTGGGTGACAACATGCCCCATGCAGCACTACAGATTTGTAGAAGAGTGGCTAGAAAGCTGCCCAGCAGAAAAAGACCTGGGGGTGTTGGTCGACTGTTGGCTGAACATGAGCCAGCAGTGTGCCCAGGTGGCCAAGGCGGCCAACAGCATCCTGGCCTGTATCAGGAACAGTGTGGTGAGAAGGACTTCGAGAGGTGATCATCCCCCTGTACTCAGCACTGGCGAGACCCCACCTCGAGTTCTGTGTCCAGTTTTGGGCCCCTTACCACAAAAAAGACATTGAGGTGCTGGAGCGGGTCCAGAGAAGGGCAACAAAGCTG
>JAOQGH010000001.1:188849842-188879071 GCA_025769975.1 Gallinago jamesoni | reverse complement strand
GGAGGTTCAGGTTAGATATTAGGAAATATTTCTTCACTGAAAGGGTTATCAGACATTGGAATGGGCTGCCCAGGGAGATGGTTGAGGCACCATCCCTGGCGATATTCAAAAGACATAGTGCTCGGGGAATATGGTTTACTGTTGGTGTGTGTGTTGTGGGGTTTTCTTGTTTGTTTGTTTGTTTTATGGTTGGACTAGATGATCTTAAAGGTCCCTTCCAACCTAGGCAATGCTGTGATTCTGTGAAACTGGTGATTTTCGATTCATTTGCCTGGGTAATCTTGACCTTGCATAGAATTCTCTGCATCTTTAATAGAAGGTTTTAAATATTTTTTTAATGGTGTTGGACCTGGGATTAAGGATTTCCTTGGCACCATATATTAACAGGGTCACAGGAACTCCTCATGTCTGGACCTACTCCTCCCATGACGGTTAGCACAGAATGTGATATTGGAGCATGAGGGACAGAAACAAGAAAGGCATAACAGGAAAGAAGAAAAATGAAAAATACCTCTGCAGGATGGTTTGGAAGGTGAGACAACATCTGAAGGTGCTGGGAGCCTTTGGGAAGAGATTGTCAATCCCACATCTGAAATTGGAGCTGAAAGAGGTTGGCTGGAGTGGCTGGCTTGCTCCACACTAGACCATCTCCCCTCTGCTTGTCTGGACCATAAGAACACCTGCAAGCTATAGCCCAGGGAGCCTCTGTGGCAGTGCAGCCCTTTCATCAGTGGTGCCATGTTTCCCCTGGCCAATGTCTGCCAGGGGCTGTGAGACAACGCAGGCTTCTATGGCACACTTTGGGTTGGAAGACTGAGAAGACACCCATATTCTAATAGCCAAAAGGCCAGGGACTACAACCATATACTGTGATTATATATATAGCTATGAGCAGAGCTTTCTTCCTTCAAGAAGTTCTTTGATACCCCTCCATGATCAAGATCTACCTCTCCCTTGGTGATAAACTGACTTACTCCCCAGACTGATGATTTGTAAGCAGGGTTTATGTATATGCAAACACATTGTGTTTATACTTCGCTTTCTGAATAGGGGTGTCCTGAACTTTGGTATGAGCCAGACCTGTGGATCTGTGGAAATCCTCTTTGTCCCTGAGCTTCACAGTATTGGGACTCTCTTGGAAGGACACCAGGCTGCCTCCCCAGCCCAAGGTGGCCTCATGGACACCTGGAAGGAATTAAGCAAAGGACAGTGTGCAAGATCCAACCAAACAGGACTACAGCTTCCCTGCAGAGAGTTTACAGATTTCCTCTGGGTGTACCAGCCGGTCACTCTAACCCCAGTCTGAAATAGCACGGAAGGTTTGCAGCCCTGTGCTGAGCACAGGCCTTGGGCCACTCTCAGGCTAGCAGCAGCCATTTGGAGAGGACCAACATCCCCACCTCACCCCCAATTCCCAGCTCTAGCTGAAGCTTCTGGGCCTCTGATTCACTGGTGTTTTATAAATAACACCCTGAGTCTCAAGGGCTTTTGCATTTCTGAAGCCCGCATGTTCAAGATGGGTGCTCTTCATCTCTGTGACTGGGAGGAGCTGATCATGACAGACTGTCACTTCCACTTACATGCCATGTGTCGTGGTTTCAGCCAAAATCACTGCAACCGGACCGACAGATGGCCCTCCCCCCCAAAAAACGAGAGAAGAGGAAGAGATAAGGAGAGAGAGAGCAGTTTAGAACAAACTAAACTACTTTAATGAAGAATTAATATTAAAATTAAAAAAAAAAAAGAAGAAAAATAATGAAATAGATACAATATATACAAAACCATATCAAGCTCCCAAGATAACAGTCCCGTCACCGGCAGGTACTGGGGGAGTCCCAGACTGGACTCAACAACGGATGGGAACTGATTTCCACCTCTGGAGTCAGGCACACACAGATTGGGATCAAAGGCAGTTGAATAGACAGGGTCCTCTTCGGACGTTGGACATCTTGGTAGAAGCCAGAGTAGCAGGAGAAGAGCAGGAGAGCCAGAGAGGAGGAGGAGGAGGAGAAGAAGAAGAAGAAGAAGAAGAAGAAGAAGAAGAAGAAGAAGAAGAAGAACTGGCCCTTTGATCCCTCAGTTTTTATACTCAGCATGGGACAGATGGAATACTCCAGTTGGTCAGGTTCGGGGCACCTGTTCTGTCCGTTCCTCTCCATAGGTGGGACCCCTTTAGGCTTTTCAGTTTCTGACCCTCTAAGGGGGAAATAACGAAAATTGGCTGACCTTGCTTGTTATCACGATAAGTGTAAGCACAGGCCTCTCTGCATTCCATTCCTTGGCATTGTAGCCCAAACATTGGTCTTATCATCCTGAGAACGAGCAGTTTTCTCTACAATATGCTGTTAATTTCAGAGAGTCAGAGGAGGCCTAACCAAAATGTAGAATTACAGAACACAAAACTGGTTCGGTTTTACCTCAAACCAGGACACCATGGGAGAACGTCTGCTGGCAAACGAGTGCCAGGCTGCAGAGCTGCAGAAAGGGCTGCCCCAGTGGCTCTTAGGTTTGTTAAGCAGCTGCCATGACCCGCTGTGGTTTTGGAGGAATTAAACATTTACATAAGTTTGGCTTGTAAACTGAGAGCTTCAAAAGCATCAGGCTTTGATTCAGCAGCATGAGTAGCCCCTGGGGTCCGGTCTTTATTGGAGCTGCCCTTGGAGATGTTGTGTCAAGCCCTGCTCCCAGGGTCACACCAGGCAGCACAGGAGCCGGCCACACACCCACCACGGGAAACACTGACATGAGTTTACCTCCCAGCTTGCTGAGGAATAATCCTCCCTTCTCACCATTTTATCCCGATTACTGGTTCATTCATTTGCACTTGCAAACTTCCTTGAAATTCCTATGGAAGAGAGGATTGCATTAGGAAGGGGTAAAAGGCTTTCAGACAAAAAAGATATTCTCTTTGTTTCCCAAATTAGAACATTTCCTCCACTTTGAAAACGTTTTCCCATTTCATCTAGGTTTTTGTGTTTCTTTCACTGTTAGAAAATGAAGTACCAAAAAGCTGTAACAACAGAATTTTGGTCTACTGTTTCTACCCCACCCAATAGTGGCAATCCAAGGGAGGTAGGATCCAGAGGAGAGCTTGTTCTCACAAGCTTACTAATGTTGTGAAGTTCTGCAAAATGAACTCAGGATATCGAGACGTTTTATGAGCCCACACATTAAACCTTTTAGTTTTATGCATTGGTGTCCTCAAAAATGGCCTACTTGTCTAAGTCTGTGTTGTGCTTCTGATTAACCAGCTCCACGGAAGGACTCAGTCTTTGCTTCTGTTTCCAGCTGAGCACTATTCACATGAATGCAGAACTGCTGAATTTAATCTCAGCATGTATCAGCTTTCAAAACAAGGGATGCTTGGGAAACATGTTTTTAATTAAAAAATAACTTAGCAGTTTCTCCACCTTTCCCAAGGACATTTTGCTTGTGGAAGGCTCACCATTCCTGTCCTCTGCATCTGCAGAACATATTGTAACCAGGCTCTGTCTAAGAAGGAATAAACATGCATGAAAAGCAGAGCCTGTAGCCTTTCTTCACAGTCAAACCAGCATCATGTGTTGGCTATGGGAATGGGGGAAGGGAAAGGTCTGTCCCTTGATATCACAGGCCACCACAGTATAGAATTCCCTTCTTAAAAATACGGAATTGCATCTTAAAGGTAACTTCATTTTTTGATCCTGTTGAAAAACTGTTGCCAGGACATCATTCTGATGTTTGGAAACAGTTTAATTTTCTGCTGAAATCTATTCATGGCTATACTCATTTGTTCTTCTGCTAGCACTGCCCTGCAGCTTTTCTCTTGGTAGACGTCTACCCCCTGATGTTACATACAAATCTAAACTGTTTCTCTTCTAAATCTTTACTTTCCTGTGTTAAACAAGCCAAATTCTTCCTGTCATCTCTTGTATGATCATCTCTCCATTCGCCACTTCTAGGTGTAGAACCTGGACTTGGGCCAGGCTGAGTTTATCTTTCTTGAACATGAAAACCAATATGCACATACGAAACAAAGTGCATATGGCTTTTACAATGCTGTAACTATTTTTCATTTGGAATTACACTATATTGCCCCTCTGGATAACTTTTTAGCACTATAAAGGTGATCTTCTCCTACAGAAATAGCATCTGTTACACCAACACAGCTGTATGCACAGTGAGGAGTCTAAAACTGCCACACGCCTCATTTTACCTTTATTTATTTGCTGTCAGAGTCTACTGCAGAGAACCTATGCACCAGGTTCACATGTCCAGGTTTCCTAAACAGTCTTCAAAAGCCAACGGTGTTCAAGTGTCTGGGGGTCTTACCTACTGGGCTCTTGGGGAAAATTACGTTTGCCTGGAGAGGGGTGTTGAAGACAGGCAGCATGATTTCTTCTGAAGAAGGAACTAGCTCAGGACAAAGCCTGGAAACTGGTGTAAATGATGTGCTGGCCAGAGGTATCTCATCTGCAGGGATAGGAAACAGACCAATCTGAGCAGACAGGCTTGAATTTGCTCTCTTCTGTGGCCTACCTTTATATTTTTAAGACACTGTTATGTAGCTCATTTTTTCACTGTGTATTTTCCTTGCCAACCTAAAACTATGGAGGAAATTTTATTTCTCATGTAGGCAGGGGGGCTAAATATTGCCACTACAGGCAGCTATAAAAAGGTATTTTTGTTTTATAGTTGCTGTAGGCTCAGCCAGTATGGAAAGAGAATAGTAACATTTTACATGTAACTGAGATACCCCTTTCCCATCACTGCTGTCTACAGCAAACCATTGCTGCCTATACTCTCCTTCTTCTCTGTTCCTGGGTAGCCTTCCGAATTATAATCTGCTGTGTTCATTAAGAGTCCATTAAAATCGATGGACCATTAAAGCTTTCCCAGTAAATCTGGCAGCAGTCAACAGATTAAATTCAAGGTCCAGCCAAACACATTAGAAACAGTTTCTTGCTGACCACAGCCACACTGACTGAGACTTGTGTCTGAAAATGAAATACTGTCATCTCTCTGGCTGTCAGCTAGCCTGCTGTTATTTGTACTCAGGCTTCCCCTGCTGTGAAGATAGCTATATTTACAGTGGTTATTTATTCAGCACCATATTATGTTTAGCTATTAATCATATGGTGACATACTCTTTTTCATTTGGTTAACTGGAACAGAACACCTCGTGTATAAAGCACAACCTTCCGTTCGTCTTTTCTTTTCCAACTTGAGCTGCCTGGTCTTCATACAATAAAATAAAGTTTTAGAGTTTTAAATGATTTCTTCATGCCATGGTCCTTTTCCAATGGAAAGGGAAAATGCAAAGAAAATTTCCTGCTGTTTACTATGTATACCCCTTATAAACCCGTATACACTTGCACTTGTACATCTGTAGAATTTCTTACATCCTCAAATGCAATTCAATCTGTCTAAAAGTAAAGCACCCAGTTCAAGTGAGTTGACTAAAGGTTCCAGAAGTCAGGGAAGAGAAAGAAGCCTGTCTAAGTGACAAACTGTTGTGGGGTTTGGAGCAAAAGCTCCTTCTGGAAATGTGATTTGACTTAGTCTAGGAAACTAGCATTTTGAGGATGAAAGCAAGTGGAAGGAATCCCCTCCTGTCTCAGAGGTGAATATTATTTCAGAAAATAACACCCTGCTACACAAGAAAAAAAATAATAACACTATAGAGGGCTTGTTTCATTTTTATAGGACAAACTAACTCTTACGTAGATTTCGTTTTTCCATTTTACATGAGCCCTATTTTTGGTTACCTCAGCACTGGAGAAAACTGACTGGATGGGTATATAATGCTTTTCCAGTTTTAACCCAGAACTACTTATTCAGCTAAAAAAAAAGAGAAAACTATATCAAACTGATTGTTATGCATTTCACTGAAAAGTAATGCATATAAAAGTATGGGGTAGAATGGAGCTAAATTTGAATAAGTAGCAGCATAGTAGAGCCATAGAATAGCTTATAGCATGACTAGAAGCAATATTTGATCGTTTCCAAAAAGCTGTTTCTTAAATTAATAAGACAGGGGGTTGGGTACAAAATCTTGTTGCTGTTTAGCAACAGATGTAGTTATAGCCTTATTTTATTACTCAGATCTTACCTAAATTAATTAAAATAGACTATAAAATCAACTATCTGAACCCATGTTGAGTTAGAAGGGAGCAAAGAGATGAAATCGATAGTAATTTTTCCAAGCAATTTGCAGGCTGGAACTAATTAATACAAAAATGATTACAAGAAATATACTGTAGTATTAACCTCTAGCTTAGATTTGTTCAGGAGGCTAATAAATTATTATTAGCTTCAGATAAGTTAACTGGTATTGTAATATTTATGGTGACACAAATACAACACCTTTTCTCAGTTTAATCGTCTTCATTCCAATCTTTTATCCACACCCAACCAGTGGATCTCAACTGAGCAACATGCCTTTTGCATCTAACAGTGGCTGCTTAATAAAGCACTCATTAATGTGCAGCTGCCGGCTGTTGTTCAAAGTCTGCACCCTGAGGTATGGCAAAGGCCTTCATCTCTCTTTGGCTTCCATAGGATGTATAGATGTTCCATTACGTGACTGACTGATCTGTAAAAGGGATGGTATTTCATTTGCAGTGCTTACAGCATCCTGATGGGTCACATAATGTCAATCACATTTCTGTTATTCAGATTTGTAAGGGTTTTCCCATGAAGCCATTCATTTAAATATGTTCTCCAGGAATTCCAACAGAATTCTTTCCAGAAGAAGTTGCATGACTTTATTTGATATTTTTTTTTTTTTACTAGAAGTGTATGAGGAGCTGCACTCGACATTTGCATTTTGTTTTTTCAGTGTGAAGTGGTAAATCAGTCCCAGATGCCTTACAGTCTGGGCATGGAGACTCAGGAACTTCTGTAAACCTTTTGATGTTCTCTATCTGTGATTAAAAGACTATAAAAATCTACCTACAAAGAAGATGTTAAAAAGCTGCAGCTGGAACAGCTTCTTAAGACTAGCCTAATCATCTCTAAAAATACAGGCTTGCATCAAACCGACAAACATTTCTTTACTATAATTTCCCAGATTATCAGATTTTGCACAGGGAGCTCTACATTATGGTATACCAAACTCCTTCATCTTCTCTCACGATACTCAATGGGGATAGAAGAGAAAATACTTATCCAAATAAAATTGAATTAATCGCTGTATCACAATGTTGTGGTCAAAACTGAGCAAGCTCTCAAGCATTGTTGAATGGGTATCAGATGTACCTGCATGTAACGGTGACTAATGAGTTTGGGAAATTGCTTTTAGCTTTAGAGGCCTAAGTAACGTTCTCCTTATTATCTTCTTCTGAAACAACTTCAAAACAACACCTTCGAAAAAGGCCAAAGGACAACCCAGGGAACTACAAGCCAGTTAGATTCTTTTTGATCCCTGGAAAGATCATGGAGCAAGTGATCTCAGAGCACATTTCTGGGTGCAGGAGGGAGAAGAAAATGACTGGTAACAGTCAGCATAGATTTATCAAGGGTCAGTCATGCCTGGCCAACCTGATTACCTCCCATGATAAAATGAATGTGTTTCAGATGAGGGGAAGCAGTAAATGTCATTTTGATTGACTTTAGCAAGGCATTCAAGGTTCTTTCCCATCATATTCTTGTATCCAAGATGGGATGCTATGGTGAGGATGGGAAAAAAGTGGTGTGTCCTGGGACCTGTCCCAGGGACATGTTTTAAATATTTACCAGTGGATGGGAGGAGGCAACAGAGTGGTTGGTCATCAGATTTGCAATGACATCAAATTGAGCCACCTTTTGATATGTTCAAGGGCAGGACTGCCATTCCAAGGGACCTGGAAGAATGGGACGGCAGGGACATCATGAAATTCAGTAATTCCAAATGCAAAATCCTTCACCCAGATGGAAGGACCCTTTGCAACAACACAAGCTTGAGACTGCCCAAGGCACAGCTCTGTGGGAAAGGCTGTGGAGGTGCTGGTGAGCGGTGAGCAGGACAGGGGCCAGCAGCAAGTCTCAGCACCAGAAATGGCCAATGACTGTATGAACAGGACCAGAAATAGAGGTCAAGAGATATCATTATTACCTTCTACTCAGCTCTCGCTAAACCACATCTAGAAACGTCATCCGGTTTTGCCCCACTTCCCCTCCCAGTAGAAAAAAGGACATTGATAAACGAGTGATTTCAGTTGAGTTTTCCAAGATGATGGGAAACCTGGGCTTGTTCAGCATGGAGAAGAGACATCTTTGGAGGAACCTAACAGCAGCTCCCAGTGGCTATGGAAAAGTCCTTGAGGAGATGGAGATGGGCTTTTCACAGTAATGCAGGTAGGGAGTGTAAGAAACAAATAGGAGAAGCTGAAATAGGAGAGGTTCAGCCTGGATATAAGGAGAAACCTTTTCCCCATGAGGACAGTTAGACAGATGTGCAGGTTGTGCAGTTTTTGGAGGTTTTCAAGCTCCAGCTAGATGAAGCCCTGAGCAACCTGTTCTGACCTCAAGAGCTGAGCCAGCTGTGAGCACGAGGTTGGAGCAGAGACTTCCTGAGCTCCCTCCCAGTCTGAGCTATTCTGTGGTCCTGTGACTTCATACCAGTCTCCTTTTGAGACAGCATTGTCCGATGCACTGCTGAACAGTGCTGTCAGTCTTTCCAGGCAGACCATCCTGCCCTGGCCATGACCATGATCTTGGGATGTGGATCTTTGACTGGCTCTTTTCTGTGGCTCCGCATTTTTCTTGTTATGTAAGGCCAAAGCCCAAACAGAAACATTGTCAGACAAAAGGCAGAAGGGCCATTGGGGAAAACAAAGAACCCCAAAGTCACTCAGGTGAGCTGCTGAGAACAGGCTGGGGTGACCAGGCAAGCATGCCCTGTGCATATGCTATCTGCATTTGGCAGGTCCTCTAAAGTCAAGTTCCATCTGTCCCCACTCGGGAGCAGGATTTTCATGGAGACGTTCCTAAGGACACGATTTAGACTCGGGTCACTATGAATCCTCCTTTATACTTCCTTTCAAGTTATACTGTCGTGTTCAGGTGACAGAAAATCCTCACTTAAGGCAAATATTAGAGAGCTCCCCAGAAATTAATTTCATTTAGCTACTACGCGTCTCCTATTTTACATGTACTTCCATGAGGTATTAACTGAAAAAGGTGCCATCACCTTGTTCAGTTGAGGATGGAATCTCCAGTACCACGTCGAGAGCTCTGAAAGGAGCAGTTCCTGCTGTTCAGCTGTTATTTTATGTTTTCATTCTTTTTGTGAATGTAAAATATCACATACTCCATTTTTAAGGGCCTTTTTTTATTATGATGGCTCAAACCCTCACTAAAGTCAAAAGACCCACAGCACACTCAGGAGCTTAGAAGGATAAAGGCAGATTATGGCTTTTCTGGCTTTTCTTTTTTTTTTTTTTTAAACCCACATACTGTGATGGTGTGCTGTGCAAGGCAGTTCACAGTGTGCTGCCTAGCTTGGCCTCTGCTTCCTCTACTTTAGTTACTACTACCTCTGACTTCAATTAGGCAGGGGGTTGGTGACCATCCATGCTCCTTTTCCTTCACCATTCTCTCTTTTCTATACATATGTCTCTCTGCAGCAATAGCCTCTCAGAAAAATACACAGTCTGTGTGAATTTATCCTAGTTCTGCTGCTCTGTGCGATCACGTTGACATTGGGATGGTTGTGCTGGAGTGATGCTGAAACAGGACTGATTTTGCCAGCATGCTGCCAGTGAAGTGAAAAGTGGCTGCGTCACACCTGAGCAGATCAATCAGATCACTCATGTACACAAAATTTGCTGAACTGAATTGAAAACCCCAAGGAAACCTTCCTCCTGGAGAAACTGGCTGCCCATGGCTTGGATGGGAGTACTCTCCTCTGGGTTAAAAACTGGCTGGAGGGCCGGGCCCAGAGAGTGGTGGTGAATGGTGTTAAATCCAGTTGGTGTCCAGTCACGAGTGGTGTCCCACAGGGCTCGGTACTAGGGCCAGTTCTCTTTAACATCTTTATCAATGATCTGGACAAGGGAATCAAGTGCACCCTCAGTCAGTTCGCAGACAACACTAAGTTGGGTGGCAGCATTTACCTGCTGGAGGGTAGAAAGGCTTTGCAGAGAGATCTGGACAGGTTGGATTGATGGGCTGAGACCAATGGGATAAGGTTCAACAAGGCCAAGTGCCGGGTCCTGCACTTGTGTCACAACAAGCCCAGGCAGCGCTACAGGCTGGGGGCAGAGTGGCTGGAGAGCTGCCTGGCAGAAAAGGACCTGGGGGTGTTGGTCGACTGTCAGCTGAACATCAGCCAGCAGTGTGCCCAGGTGGCCAAGAAGGCCAACAGTATCCTGGCCTGTATCAGGAACAGTGGAGTGAGTAGGACTTGGGAGGTGATCATCCCCTGTACTCGGCACTGGTGAGGCCCCACTTTGAGTACTGTGTCCAGTTTTGGGCCCCCTACCACAAAAAGACATTGAGGTGCTGGAGTGGGTCCAGAGGAGAGCAACAAAGCTGGTGAGGGGTCTGGAGCACAAGTTTTATGAGGAGAGACTGAGGGAACTAGTTATTCAGCCTAGAGAAAAGGAAACTGAGGGGAGACCTTATTGCTCTCTACAACTGAAAGGGGGCTGTAGAGAGGTGGGGGTCAGTCTCTTCTCCCAAGTCACAGGCAACAGGACTAGAGGCCTCAAGTTGAGCCAGGGGAGGGTCAGTCTGGATATTAGGAAAAAGAATTTCACTGAAAGGGTTGTCAGACATTGGAATGGGCTGCCCAGGGTGGTGGTTGAGGTACCATCCCTGGAGGTGTTCAAAAGACAGGTTGAGGTGGTGCTGGGAGACATGGTTTAGTGATGGTGTTGCATTTTGTTTGTTTTGTGGGTGTTTATTGTTGTCAGAGTTAGGTTGATGGTTGGACAAGATGATCTTGAAGGTCCCTTCCAACCTAGAAGATTCTTTGATTCTATGATTCTATGACATGAAGATACTTTCTTAGGTAAATATTTGCCAGCTATGGTCTTAAGTCAAGAAGTAAAGGCAGGAAGCCTCAGGGCACAAGTTAATAAATTTAGGACACATAGATTCTTAAAATGTCCTGGCTCTTCGGCAGCTTTGTTCTGATTCATCACCTTGTGTTTTGTGTTTCATGTAAGAAGTGATAGTGAAGGCAATTTTGCACATTTATTTGGTAAAGAAATGTTTTTTCCAGGGACTTGTGCACTGACAGCCCAGAAAGCCAACTGCATCCTGGGCTTCATTAAGAGAAGCGTGGCCAGCAGGTCACAGGAGGTGATTCTGCCCCACAACTCTGCACTCATGAGACCCCACATGGAGTACTGTGTCCAGCTCTGGAGTCCTCAACACAGGAAGGACACGGATCTGTTGGAACGGGTCCAGCAGAGGGCCACAAGGATGATCAGAAGGATGGAGCACCTCCCCTATAAGGACAGGCTGAGAGAGCTGGGGTTGTTCAGCCTGGAGAAGAGAAGGCTCTGGGGAGACCTTATGGCAGCCTATCAATATCTGAAGGGAGCCTACAGGAGAGCTGGAGAGGGACTCTTTGTCAGGAAGTGTAGTGAAAGGACAAGGGGCAACAGTTTTAAATTGGAAGAGGGGAGATTTAGATTAGATACCAGAAGGAAATTCTTTATGGTGAGGGTGGTGGGACACTGGAACAGGTTGCCCAGGGAAGTCGTGGATACCCCATCCCTGGAAGTGTTCAAGGCCAGGCTGTATGGGGCTTTGAGCAACCTGCTCTAGTGGGAGGTGTCCCTGCCCACAGCGGGGGGATTGGAACTCGATGATCTTTAAGGTCCCTTCCAACCCAAACCATTCTATGATTCTATGATTTTATGACTTTTGACTTGTTTCTTCACTTCTTTTTCTTCTGAGTGTCATGTAATTTCCCACTAGCTTTCTTTTCTGTTCATATCTAGTTCTTTCAATCTTCCTGAAGAGGATTTGTCCCCTACTCTTTTTATCAGAACCTTTTTATCATTTTCTTTGCTCATATTTGGAATCTCTCAAATTTTTGCTGGTTTATCAGTATCCTCCTCTAGTCAAGTGCTTTGGAGTGCATACAGCTATCCAACTGCAATCTTTCCTAAAGACATATAAAAAAGAATAATTACTTCTCTGGCCGTATAAATGATGCCCCATACTATAATATGAGAAAAGACTTAGTCTTTTGCAGCAGGAATCACAGTGCATACTCATATTTAGCATGTTTAATTTGTTATCTACTATCAACTCCAAAATCAATAAGTTATTAGTAACTCTGGAGCTCCCTGAACCCTCTGGGACTTTCCCTTTAGATATAAGCATCAGCCTCATTAATGCCATCATAATTTATTCATCACTCTCTAATGTTCTGTTAAATTCCTCTCTACTTTCCAAGTTAAGGATTAAATATGTGTATGAACCATGTTCATTTTTGAATGAGTAGAAGCCCTCCAGGAACTGATGAATTTGACATTTAGCTGACAAATGACAGTCAGCCCCTTGCAGCAAGCTCAGTTATCAGTTAGATTATGATTTCAGAGGGTGGAAATTATTGGCTGTTTTTCTTTTTCTTTAGCATGATATTTCACCACTGATGTCAAAGGGTGTTGTGCACCTGATGTCAGTGAACTGATACCAGGAATTTGTGTTATCCTGTAGTTTCAGAAATGAACTTTATTCATGGTGTAGCAGGAGATGCAGTAGGTCCCATGTTGTTTGGAGTCATTAAATCTGCTCTGGCTGGTAATATAACAGATGTGTTATTGTTCAAACACAACTTCTTAGACTGGATGGGAAGTGTCCATGGGAAGTGTTCAGCTCCTCTGTTAAGCAAAAGATAAGAGGACATTATAATTAATGTAGGGCTAAAATCTACCCAAGTAATAAAGTCTTAGGTTGTTCTGATTTTATTAGGAAGTACTTCTGCATGCAGGCTGGAAACAGACCCTTACCTACCATGTGCTAAAATCAGCGGCTCTGTTGGGGAACAGCAGCAGAAACCCTGTAGAAGCCCATCTGATTGCAGCTTGGATTTCATGGCCAGACTTCTCAGTGAGCAGTTAATCCTCCTTCTGCCCCGTGTCCAGAGATGACATTCAGCAGGCACCTCCGGTGTTGAGGAGATATTGGGAGGAATGAGGTGTAGGAAGAGCATTGCTGCATCGCCCTGTGATCCATCTGCAGCTGCTGTAGAGAGAGCTGCAACAACGTTGGGGGCTGTCAGTACATGCCGCTGCAGGGCAGTGGCAGGCTTCAGTGCCTCGGAGGAACAAGATTCCCCCAGCCGAGACACAAGGACTTGCCACCCCACAGTGAGAGGGCACTGTAAAGATGAGAGGTCTGCCATTTCTAAGGATGTAATTTCTGAAGTGCTGAAAGAAAGCAATTGTTAGCAATTTTCTGGGAGAGAAACAGCATGTGAGATATTGATTCATTCCTATTGTCAGATAATCTGAGTGTAAACTTTCTGTGAGGAAAGGCCAAAGTGTCAAATACATATTTCACCAATTTTGAGAACGTCTACATCAAACTGGAGATGGGCAGAGCAAGAGCTCTCTCACTTCATGTAATATATGCTTCCAAAGTTCAATGGCATTGTCGTATAATTCAAGTGTTTGCTTCAATCATTATTCATATCTTCTGTTAGCAATGGAGTTGGGAAAATAATGAAAATATTATTCATAGAATGTATTAGTCCCCAAATTCCATGAATCTCATTGAATAAATTCTTCAACTATTATTATCTCCTTCTTCCCCCTCACTCCTCTTTCCTGTCTCCAGAGATTTTCAGGTGACTACCCATACGGAGACACAGCTGCAGGTGTTGGCCCAAGGTGGGGATGCTGCAGATGTCTTGTATGACCCAGGCAGATGGACATGAACATGCAACACATGGTAGCTATGTCTCCTCCATTTCATTTTATGTGTGGGATCCCAAAAGATATTTCTGTACAGAAGCCCAAAATAATATCATGTGCCTAGGCATAGACAACTGAATCACATCCTGAGTAATATTTAAGTAAATACACTTTCTTCAGAGGCAGATCATGCCTGAAGTGACCCGGCTTGTCAGTCCCCAGGAATGGACCAGGCAATAGCAGCTTCTGCTTGGTGTCTGCAGCTGAGCTGTGCTTTTGTTGCTTCTGGAAAGGCAACAGGCAGGAGAGGGGCATAGCTCTTCCAAATTTGTTGTGGCAGTACTCTGATAGAGAATTTGTGCTCTCTCATGAATTATATTTATTCAGAAAATTTTATAAGGACAGGGCTGAATTTTAGACTATTTGCAGTTACTGGTATTAAAGCTGAATTCTTCGTCCCCTCCAATCAAGAAAGCTTTAGGACAGGGCTGCACCCTGCAGTCCCAGGTGGAAGTATCTTGGAGATATAAACTTCACGTTTGCAACCAAGAAGGTACCTGGCATATTGCATGCCCTGTCCGTACCTGCTGATATTTGGGAAAAGGCCTGAGAGCCATGTGTACCTTATGGGGCAGAGTACAGGATCTGATCAAGAAGGAACTGGCCTGAAGCTACCTGTCTACCACAGGCCTGCTCTATGGGCAGGTCCTGGCACTGCTCCTCCTCTTCGTCTTGCCTGTCTAGGTGTCAGGAGCTTTGGGCAGGTGCTTCTTCACAGCATCTTGTACTAGGGGACATACCTTGTTGCACTGAGTCCTGATCCTTTTCACAACTCAAAAGGAAGGCAAGACAGGAGCAAAAAATTAATTTTCCCTAAGCCTGTATGACTACAGGGCAGGCGACTGCAACCCAGGCTCCCTTTGTGGCTCATTGGGGTTGTTAACTGATTAGAGAAACTGGAGACAACAGGGCCTCATTTTACCCTTTCTGAAAGGTACAGACAGGACAAATCACATCCCTGTGGCCCCTGTTTCTCTCTACTGGCTGTATGGAGGTCAGATCAGAGTGCACCCACTCCTGCTTTGTGGATATTAACTGTTGATACGAAAAACCCATGGATGTATGGCCTCAGTGGTCCCAACACCACAGTGAGAGCTGTGTGTCCATGGGAGTATCCTCACACCACAGGGGACCAGGGAGCTACAGGAGAGCTTGTAGCATCTCTCTTGAGGGGCTAACTCTATTTAGTTGGGGCTACTGGTGGTCTAGCCCGCAGGCTTTGCTGTTTGCAGATGAACCTTTTTACATAATTGCCACAGTCATTACCACTGAGATGCTTTTGCTTAGCAGAAAAAGTCCTTATTGGTCCACTAATAGTTTCTGTGCTTCCCCCCCACCTCTGTCTGAAGTGTGTGATAGATGACAGCTGCCCAAGAGCCTTCCCTATCTCCATGTAATCATCACTATGTACAAGTGTCTGTTCAGCACTGCAGGAGTCAGGCTTGCAGAAGCCAAGCCATGATTGTGGACAGGAGCACCAACCTGCAGGAGCTACATGTTGCCTTTATTGCTCCCCCTGATCATTTACAATTTATTTTTTCAAGTCTGTCTATAACAAGTGATGTTCACCTCGTCTCAGCTCTCTGTAGCCTGGTCCTCCCCAGCCCTTTGCCCAGCGATCGAGGCAACCTCCTCCTCCATATCCCTTGGCATGGTGAGAAGTGAGCATAACTGCTACTCACCCCAAGGCACTGAGTGATTTATCTGAAGGAAAAATGTTGCTGAGGCCATTTTCACCATCCAACTTGTAAAAATGGGGTTTTTTTCTTTCCAAAGGCTTAGTTATTCATTATCCAACTGTCACAAACATTTCCATTATGCCCTTCTGCATGTGGCTGCTCGTAGGCTTTTGTCTGTCTGTCTCTCTCCCTTCCTTAACCCTTGGTTTGCATGGGATGCTTTGGAAACTCCTGTCCTCTCTAATGCCGAGCAGTGGTTCAGGTCGGTGGGGGCAGGGGGAAGCAGCGTCCGCATTCAAAGACACATACTCATGTGTTCAACTTGTACTTTTATAAATGTGAGCTTGTTATCTGCGTGTAAGTGGTTGGCAGAAATAAAGCTGCAGGACAAGAGCAAGGTGAAGTGTGAGTTATAAGGCTGTGGAGATGGTGCAGCAACCCAGGCCCTCTGCAATGTGGCATAGCCCACCTGGTTTGCCCTGACCAGAAATTTGTCCCAAGGAAAAAGTCAAACCAGTCCTTCGTGAGCTGCAAACCAAAGCACAGACTTTGCCTTTCAAGCTATGACAGACTAGAATGAAATGGGCAGAAAACACTCAATAGACACAAACTCCTTTGAGTCTTCCCTCTCAGACACTGCAAGTTTTCAAAGAGCTGTTGGTGGTTGCTCTGCTGTCCGTGCCCTTGCTGTCAGAGCAGTGCACAAGGAACCTACAGCCAGCGGTGCCGTGTTTGCCAGCTGCACAGTCCTCCCAGCCTGAGGACTCAGGAAACCTGCAGAAACCTGGAGGAAAAGGTGTTTCTTACCTCCTTTGCAAATGACTTCATAGCAATCCCTGCAGCTGAAGGTGCACAGGAGCAGCAAGTGCCACCTCTTCCCGTGGGCTCTTCGGTTGTGTCCTGTCAGCACAGGGCAGAGTTTACTGAAACATTTCTCGCAGGCACAGTGTGGGCAGGACTGCACATCACATTCCCTCATTCCAGCCAAAGAAGGGAGACAACTTGTCTAGTGACATGATGAATGTCTGCAAAGGGGGCTGCAAGCACAACCCCTGGAACAGGACCCATCTTTGTGTCTCACCGAAGCTCTGCATGCTTCAGTGCATGCCTGCAAGCTTCTTTCATGTTCTGACTAAAACTTACCATGAAGCCAGTTTGAGCACATTGCAGGTGTTTCTTCCTTCATGAGAAGGGAATTAGCCTAATACTACCCTAATTACTACCCTAACAAGGGTTGCAATCTGGACTAAAAGGCTGCATATGGGCCAAAGGAGGAGATAAAATTCTCTGGCTGATCTGAATGGACCTCCATCTGGATCATGGATGTGAATGCAAAGCAAGTGTCTCTCACCCATGTCAACCCATCACAGGATGAGAAGCAGAGCCCACCTGGACCAGGGGAGCTGCAATGGTCCATATTTGCCTTCACTAAAGCACAGCATGTGGCACAAAGTGAAAGAAATGTTTCCCCCGGTGTGGCTGTCTATCCTGCCCTGGTGCAGACCGAAAGCGTGTTGCAAACTGCGAGTCTGAGACACAAATTTCTGCACATGCAAGACCTGCAAGGTCCACACTGTGATCCTCCAAGGGCACTCCCAGAGTGGAGCTGTGGATGTGTGGTTGGTCCCAATCAGCCCCATCGAGCCATGATGACCATCTCCCTCTTGCAGAATCACCCCAAGTTGTGTGACATCCCCCTCCAGCTGGGACCTGCCCTCGCACTGCTCATGGATGGCTTGTGGCTCAAGGAGCTCAGCATTGCTGCCCCTGATGAGCCCTGCATGAGAGCTGGGGCAGCACTGGGGCACCTTGTACCCTTCCTGTTTTCTGTAAGATCTCCTCTATCCTCTGTCGCAGGGGAAAAGCTGCTCAGCTCATGTGGTTTAAATCAAATCGGGATCAAAGCAATTTTTAGATTTTTAATGCCATATAATTAACTGTCAATCAGTGAACTATACATGCAGGATCAATATCAGTAATACGACAGACAAACCACAGCACTACATGCCTACGAAATGTTAATAAACACCTAGAATTTTTAAAATAGCCTTCATAACACCTCCCCCAAAAGCTCCGATCCCGTAGTGTGAAGAGTTACCTGCACACCACCTCCTCAAAGGCCACATGAGCCCTCACCCCTCTCCTGGCAATGGGGGTCCCCTACTCGCACAGCCCCCCTGTGAGATGTGGGTGCTCCCCACACACACACCAGTGACAAAGGCCCACTCGAGGTCACCCAGGTATGCATCTCCACTGCAGCACCCTGCGCTGTCACCCAAATTTAGAATAGAATAGAATAGAATAGAATAGAATAGAATAGAATAGAATAGAATAGAATAGAATAGAATAAATTTCAGTTGGAAGGGACTTAGAACGATCAGCTGGTCCAACTGCCTGAACAATTCTGGGCTGACCAAGTTAAAGCATGTTATTAAGGCCATTGTCCAAATGCCTCTTAAACACTGACAGACTTGGGGCATTGACCACCTCTCTCTCGGAAGCCTGTTCTAGTGTTTGACCACCCTCTTGGTAAAGAAATGCTTCCCAATGTCCAGTTTAAACCTCCCATGGTGCAGCTTTGAACCATTCCTACATGTTCTGTCACTGGATACCAGGGAGAAGAGTTCAGCACCTCTCTTTGCCCTTCTTCTCCTCAGGAAGCTGTGGAGAGCAATGAAGTTGCCCCTTGGCCTCCTTTTCTCCAAAGCAGAAAAGCCCAAACTCCTAAGTCACTTCTCCTGGAATGCTCCTTCCACCCCTTTCACTAGCTTTGTTGCCCTCCTCTGGATGGGTTCAATGACATTCACGTCCTTCTTAAGTTGTGGGGCCCAGAACTGCACACAGTACTCAAGGTGAGACCACACCAATGCTGAATACAGCAAGATGGTCACCTCTTTTGACCAGCTGGTTCTACTATGTTTGATTCACCCAGGGTGTGATTTGCCCTCTTGGCTGCCAGGACTGACTGCTGACTCCTGCTGAGCTGCTACCAACCAGCACCTCCAGATCCCTTTCTGCAGGGCTGATATCCAGCCAGACCTCTTACAATTTATACCTGTGCCCCAGGTTTCTCCATCCTAGGTGCAGAATCTGGAATTTTGACTTGTTATATTTCATCCCATTAATCATATCCCAATGCTCCAATATATCTAGATACCTCTGCAAGGCATCTTGTCCCTCAAGAGCATCAACAGCACCTTCCAGTTTGGTATCATCAGCAAGCTTGCTAATGGTGAATTCAACTATTGTATCCAGATCATTGATAAATATATTGAACAGAACTGTCCCTAGAATTTAATCCTGAGGAACACTGTTGGTGACCAGTCACCAGCCAGCTCCATTCACTACAACCCTTTTAGTTCCACCCTCCAGCCAGTTCTTCACTGAGCCCACTCATCCCACAATTAGACAACTTGTCCAGAAGGATGCTGTGAGGAACAATATCAAAAGCCTTATTAAACACCAGAAAAACTACATCCACCACCTTCCTTTCATCCACTAGTCAGGTGACCTTATCTTACCTATAGAAGGACATGAAATTAGTTACACAGAACTTTCCCTTTGTGAACTCATGTTGACAACATCATTGGCTGGATGCCAGCTAGTTGGATGTTGTCCCATGGGGTGGCTGCTCTGCCCAGCCTCAGCAGAGGCTGGAATGCTGGTGGCACTTCTGGCAGTGTCATACCAACTTTCACTGCTGCTATTCCCACTCCAAGGGCTCTTCCTTTTTTACTTCTGTCTCTTTTATACTGCACTCATAAGCCTTCTTAACATGACTCCACTGTTTAGAAGTCTCTCTGTAATTCCCTGGTCACTGTTCTATCCAGCTAGTTGCTGCTGGCTTCTTTAACATGCTCAATTTTGGGCAAGTGAAGGCAATTTTGGACATTTTGCTCCCACATGCAGTATGTACTCACCTTTCTATCTTATCAGCTGTCTTTAACCAGGCCATTCTGTAAGACTGGTCAGCACCCTTGCCATTCTGCCAAAGGGGGAGCTGTGAGGGTTCACCCACACCACTCACTGCAGTGAAACCCCACAGCCTGTCCTACCCTGTCCATTGGGCCACTAGTCCCTGTACCACAAACCCTGTCTTTTGCTTGTTCACTGACTGCTGACCTCTACTCTCTTCTTTGCTGTGCAAAAGGGGCTGTATGACCTCCTGGGGTCCCACCTGACACCCCTGTCTCTTCTCTTTCCTCCATCTCTCCTCTGTGGCATGGAGACCTACCTTCTCTCCCTGCCTTCTTCCTCCTCCCCAGACCTGAGCCAACCATCATCCCTTCCTTGGTCATGGCTGTGTGTGCCAGCTTTTCTAGGTCTTTAGACCCTGGTCCTGGTTCTTCTTTTCTTCTTTGGGGAAGGATTCAGTCATAACCATAAGGTGTCTCTTGAGCAGGGCTGCTAAGTATGTCCCTCTCCTGGAAGATGCCGCAAAATACTTTCACCTTCCAGATTTACTTTCCCCTTCTAGATTTACAGTCTTCCAGATTTCAATGAAAACAAGGTAGAATTCTGTCCATTTTTGCCCAGAATACACTTGTGAAATAAATTTGAAACACTGTTGAAAAAGTATTCTGTCATAGTCAGAGACTGGAGACTTATGGCCAGGAAAGCACCATTAAGATTTGGCAAGCTCAGTCAGTTCTTCTCTTGGACTGCCCCTCTCCCTTTAGCTCCAGTTCCTTCACACTGGGTTGATTTTCAGAAGGTGTCTTTCGGAAGGCGTCTTTCATTCCACTGTCTGTCTGTGTGTATGTGCATGTTTGTGTGTGTGTACATGTGTTTGCCTTTCTTTAATGACTGCCATAAATGCAGTATTTAAGAATCCAGGACTACCATTCAGTCATATACCACTAGGCCTCTGACTGCAAACCTATACGTGGTCTGCATTTCTCATCAATATCTTTTATTAGGTTTTCTTAGCCTTATTCCCAACAATGCGCCTTAATGTACTTCGTTCCTCTCCTTGATTTTTTTTTTAAGCAAATCCCCAAAAGCAAATGATAAGGATGAAATTGAGTTAGGTAGCAACAGTAAACTGAAGATAGTAATAGTTCTCAGCTTGGCACTTATGAGAGATTAGGAATATTTTTTGAAGTGGTACCCAGTGAATAGTCAAAACAGTTCCTTAATTAACAGCGTTAAGAGAAAATGCTGGGTATTGCCATGTGGTTTGATTTGTAAAAATAGGTCATGGAATGGTTTTTCTGCAGGTCTCTGCAACGAACAGCATTTGCTGCAAAGCCTACTGCTCCTCCCCCAGTTTCAAATCAAGCAGAAGACAATTCAAAAGACAGGGTTTGGATTTATCCTATTTTTGGATGATATCCCACCGTCCACACCATTTGTATTTAAGGGGGATGGATATCTCCTATTTGCATAAGTGAATGCTGCCTAATGCTCGCAGCCTTCTGCAGCAGGCCATGGGTGACTAACTCCCACGTGCATGGCCACCAACTCGGTAGCCAGGCCGGCACTGGAGGCTGCTGCCGCCGCTGCCTGCTATTACCAGTTGTGGTGGGTAAGTTTTGTGAAGCATGTTCACACTGCAGCAGAGCCATCCACGTACCTCTCCTCACCTTTTCATTTCCATTTATTTTATTGTTCTGTCTGAAAGGCCTACGTCTCCTCGCCCGGCCCCACTCCTGGGAGACATCAATTGCCCTGGGTTGGTCTGGAAGCAACGCAGCAGAGGCTGAGCACGATGGCTGGCACAGGCAGGCACCAGCTCACAGGTGGTGAAGGTGCTGTGGTGTCACCCCATTCTCAGAGGTGGTACCTCCCTGCATGGGTTCCCTCTGCCTGCAGCAGTCTCACTGGGGACAGCCTCACGCTTCACTGACACATCTGCCTCACCACCAGAAGAAATAGTAAGCCTTATGAAGACACCTGAACTCAGCCCACGCCCTCCCTGCATGGTGCCTACAGCCCATTAACCTCCCCCTTCCTCCTCCTCTGTAAAGGAAGGCTGCCTTCAGCTGTGAGGATAGCCACTGTGCCATTCTCCTCCTGGAGCAAAGCCCATTATTTCATACAGTCAGGGACTGCTCAGGCTAAAAAGAGCTTTTCAGTTGCTAATTGTTTATCCTTTCTCCCACTACAGCAGGAAAATCCTATCAAAAGGAAGTTAATTATTTAAATGCCTCCTCCATTTGAATTGCTCACTCAGAGCTGTTTCTTACACCTCAGTCACCCTGAGGCTTTTCCTGCCTTGAGCAAACCTGTCATAGGTTTATATTACTTACCAAATAGCGCTGCTGCTGACCACAAATTTACTAAAGGTTTACTGGAGACAAAGCAACCACTGTATTGCAATACAATTTTAGTCTGCACTGACTTAAAAAATGCCGTATTGTGCTGAAGATAATCGCACAGAGGGCAATTATAGAAGCTGAAGAGGATCAAACACTGTAATAGGGATATAAAAAGAAACTTGCATTCTTTATACGCTACTCCCCATGCATGTGAATGTTTCCCTTTTATCTTTCTTTTTACAGATGTTTCAAATTACATAGTAATTACAAATTCAAAAGGATTTTTTTTCACACACAACCATCTGATCTTAGCTGCTCTCATGAGTTCCTGAGTAACATTGGAGCAGCTTCCCCAGGCTTGCAGTTAAGTTGTCCATCGCTGCAAACACAGGATAGTTTTGTACAAGATATGGTGTAGCTCTTTTGGGGCTCTTGACCCACAGCTCTCTGCAGGGTCAGAACAGATAATCGTAGTGGCTCCTTCTGGTTTTATTGTGTACGAAAAGATATAAATAATATTTTGGGCAGAAAGTTGATTGATCTCAGTATTACTAAAGTATCATTATATTCTAAATCAGTCGTCAACTTATTGAGAGTCCAGTGAAACGTCAGGATAATTGCATAAATTGGTTAGCACTTATAGCTGCCCTACAAGATTTGTCCTACTACCTAGGAGAAAAAATCAGTGCTAGTGATTATGGCACAACTTTGGGAGGTGCGAAACGCTGGATCAGTGCCCAGGGAGCGTATGTGGTGGCAGCTGCAAAAACGCTGTGTGAGGAAAGGTGATTAATAGGCACAGGGAGAGCCTTCAGTTTAGATCTGAATCAGTTCTGCTCAAAACCTGCAGGCAAGTAGGAAAGTCTGTGGAACTCACAGGACTGCATTTCCTTCTAAAACTTGCATATGGAGGCTTCCAAGGGTGTATGTCTATGCATTAGTGGAATTTGGTTCAACAGGCAGATAAGAGCAGAGAGGCAATGACAGATACCATTTCTTTGTGAGTCCCTTCATGGACAACTCCGCTGCAATGATAGTCAAGTGACTCAGTCCAAATCACCTTGAAATAAGGGGTTTTCCAATTGATTCAATGGGCCAAAGCCCATTTATCATATGCGCTGAGAGGCACTAAAGGGAGGAGGGATGCCCATGTGCCCAGGCCCAGAGCAAGCTCACGCAGTCAAGCAGTGCTAGTGGAGAAAGGGAAGAGGAAGGTAGTAGGTGAGGTTTAAGACCCCCTAAGTCATCCTGCTAAATTCATGCTTGTGTACTGCGTTTGTAGTTGAATTCTTCCAAAATTAGCTGTTCTGAAAAATGCTGCCATATTTTCTTTCCACCTTCTACAAGACTGCTATGCATTCTTTGTGTGAGGAGTTATAGGAAGTATTTGCTTGCTATTATGCTGCTATTTATCAGTATATTTCATTTCCCAGAATTGTTTATACCATACCAAATAAAAGTCATCAGAACAAAATGCCAGTCTTGCACCTTGCAATTTTCACCTTGCTTGTTTGCCAGCAACATCAGCACATAGCCAGAGCCTCTTCAAGATTGCATCAAGTTCTGTCCTTGAGAATCACTTCCATGGCCTTTGAGATGCCTAAAAACATCAATTTGTCTCTCTGTTTCTCTCTCTCTCTTTTTTAATTCTCAACCAAGTTCAAGGATGAGCATTTTGGAGTATTATATTCCATGAAATAGGAATGGCAAATAAGTTTCTGATTGGGTAGTCTCTCCCTCTATCTCTGGTAGCACATTTGTATGTCATATGTGTTGATCCGTAGACTTCTTAGAAAATAGCATGACCAGAAAATAATATTGCAAGAGAGAGAAATCATTGTTTATCATACCTGTATACCACGGAACATAGGCAAATTAATCACGTAAACAAAACACAAATTTGAATGACATGCTAGCATTAATTTCACAAATAGGTATCCATTTTAAATTATGTCTTTGTGCTTCTGATCAGATGAAAAATGGATGTCCTTTATGCTTTCTATGATAAAGGACAGCATCTCTTGAAAGATCACTGGGCATTATACAGAACATGATAATATGTCCATAGCAAACACGGTGTACAGCAGACATGAATAAAGGATGAAGAGTCTTCCTTGAGTTCAGATTCCCTTGCACATCCTGAAGGGGATGGCCCACCAGCTGCTGTGACCAACGATGTCTTTGCAAGCACCATAGATGTCTTCTCTTTGGCTGATGAAACCTACTCTCTCACATCCCTGAAACAAAGTGTGTGAAAGAAAAAAAGGAGAAAGATAAAGGGAAAACTGAAACTTTCTGGTTTCATTTGTCTTCTAGTGATTTATGCTGCCTTGTTCCTAATATTTCTTCCATTGCTGGGAACTGACCCTAACTGCTTGGCTACTTCCTGGGAGTAATGATCAAACCAGCAGACAGTCTTGTAGAAGAGAGAGATTTGGTGTCTTCACTCGCTGTAAAGATGTGTGTTGGTCTGGATATATACTCCTATGTATCCAAGCCTTCTGGGCAGAATTGAGTTTGAAGATATAAAAGCCTTTCATTATATTAATACCATCAGTCATTAATTAGGAAGATATTTTTTCTGTTTAAAAAAAGGAATCAGAATACATGGCATAAGCTTTTGCCAGCTTACGGTCTTTATCAGTGTGATTTAGTTTGCAAGGTCTCTAGGGTTCTTTCATCATCACCAACTATTTATATTTATGCTGTAAACAATGAATTGTGTAAATGTCTCTTTTGCTGTTACGCCCACAGAAACCTTAACAACAAACAGGCAGCCATGCACCGAGACCCCTTCCTGACAGCGTAATATTGCTGTTTTGCTCTACCATGCGCCTCTTAATTTATACATAAGTTGTAATTTTTTTGAAACGGAGGCTTTTTGTACTTGCTTTTGCACAGCACCTAACACAACGAGGTGATGGTGGCACTGAAGAAAGATGCACTATTCCATGCTCTGATTGGAAAAAGGGGCAGGAATATTAATTGGTACTGTTTTGCTGGGATTTCATCTGGCTGAATTCCTAATGACTCACTTCATTAGGAAATGAGGCACTGCAAATACACACATCCATGTGAACCCCTGGATTAATAGAGGATGGGTTGGCAGCAAGGTATGTACCAAGGACACTCACTGGCTCTGGATCATAGCAGCTGAGCCTGATTTATTATCACTAAGCAAGACGCCAAGGCATGATTCTGACATACTGGGAGCTGGGGATAGGGCTGGGCAATTGATCTTCGGGTGGTGAGACCAATTGCATTGCACCACTTTATTTTGTATATTCTTTTACTATTATTATTTTTTCCTCTCTTCTGTTACTGTTTTATTTCACTGTCTTTATCTCAACCCATGAAGGGGTCTTCTCCTTCCTTTTCGTCCCTCTTCTCCCTACGTTGCTGGGGGTGGGGGTGGGTGGGAAGTGAGTGAATGGTTGCATGGTCCTAGTTGCTGGCTGGGATTAAACCATGTCAGTCCTTTTTGGCACCCAACATGGGGCCTCTTCTGGCAGTATTCTGAAATCCTTGCCTTCTGGCCAGTCCAGAGTGAAGAAATAGTATCACACATCTCAAAATATGTTGTGTGTAAATGTATTTGTGAGTTGTCTGGGGTGCATTCTGGTTGCACTAATGGATTTCTATTGATATAAAATACTCAAGTTAGAATTGGACATTTAAAAGATTAATCTAATCTAAATGTGTTTCAAAAGAAAGCTGCAGCAGAATCAGCAGGGAAAGCACTTGGTTTCTTCCTCTCTCCCTCTCTGTACCACAGAAGAGTGATCTGTGCACAACTGTCATAGCCTTTGCTCCCTTTGATGCTGGACTAGCAGCAGAGGAACTCCAGGGTTGTTTCTGGAGACCATCAAAGGCCAGTTTGTCTTTAGCAGTACTTATCATCAGTTCTCTCAGCCATGCTTTAAAGGCCTGGGCTTTCTGCATAGAGACCAGGATCATGGAGATATGAGCACCCAACTCCACAGCTACGGCTCAGTCAGGCTTTGAATGGAAATGCTAGGGCACAAGATGTGGCCCAAAAAACAATAGTACCTGAGACACAGCAATAGGGTTTTTTCTGTGTTAGCCTCAAGCTGGAAAGCAAGGCGTGCAAATTGTCTTTTGTTAGGAGAGACTTTGACAAGATTACTTGGTTGACCAGTGGTTGACCACCGTCAGTGGTAACAGTGTCTTCATCCTTTCTTGATGGATTTGCTTACATGGTGAGGCTCTCAGAGTCCACTTCTTCTGAAAATGAGAGCCCTTTGTTAATTCAGGGAATATGTTAATAATCCAACTGTTGTGTCTATTCTGTGTTGTCTTCTATGCTGTGTTCTCTGCCTTGTGCTAAGAAAGAAATACATTGACCAGGTGCCTGTGACACTGCAAAAGCTGGGAAAAAGCCATTAAAATACCAGAAATTTCTTCTTTTCTCTACCACCTTGTCCTGAAGTCAATGCAGGGGTGCTCACAAACTGCATCCTTTGGTTTGTGATGTCTGATGTAGCCATTAATCACAGTTCAAATGGAAAAAAAAAATCCCAGCCACAAAACACAAAGATCCACAGGATTTTTCTCCTGTGCTTTCTGATGCTCCACCAGCATGCTGCGCAGTTCTGCCATCTGCCATGTAATTTTTGTTGACCTGCATCACTATGCCCACACTGGGGCAAATGTACATCACCAGTGGTGGCACTGAAAAAGGAAGAATTAGGGCACACCTGCAACGTATGCCAAGTCAGACAGGTAAACTCTGAACACAAGAAAATGATGGTAAAAGTTGTTGATCTGTTATTTAGTGGCAATGATGTGACTTACATGCCAAATCCATCTGGTGATTAGCATCACCCTTCCTCTCAGGAAGGAAGGCTCCTGTATATTTTTCAGACTTGATTAATAATTTATTTGGCATCTGGAAGTCACAGCAAAACAGCTCACATGGAAAGGGAGGATGTAAATTGTCTGCCTCTCCCAGGCACTACCAGGTTATTATTCACGTCTAAAATACTATTTGTAGAACATTTGTGTATTTAATATTTTAAAGAGGAGCTCTGGCACTTGGGTTTCAGCATTCTCAGCGTGGAGGGGGCTGTGTGTGTGCTACAGATACTGTCATCTGGAAGGCGTGCTCTCATCGCCAACTGAACCAGCCAAAAGAGGATTTTAGTATGCAAGGGAGCAGGCACTGGAATAAGGGAAGATTACTGTGACCTTAGTGCCTTTTGAATGAAGGTTGTCATCCATGGAAGACAAGGGGAACCTTTCCAAGCTGGGACTCTGGTCACACAAAGGGCACACTTTGTCTACCCTGAACAGGGCATCGCTGGAACTCAGGTCAGAGCACACTAAGTGCAAGAAAATTGCTCACAGATGTTACAGCTGTACGGGTCTCTCTGCAGGTATTGCCCAGTGATGACCTCAATCAAGTTGTGACAGCTTCTCCGATGGCCTTCTAGGAATTCACCTGTTAAAATAACATAGTATTTTAACCTAATTCTACTGCCATGCCACTTACTCATTGTATGATACCTATAGTATTTCTTCTCAGAGTTGTAATTCTATTACCAACCACAGATTCTCATGAGTTGCTAATAGCTCTCACGGTCTTATTGAGAGTTTTTTAATAGAGGAGTCCACTTAATCAACTGAAAAGGGAAAGAAAACTGCTAAATTTTGTGTCATAGTCAAGCTACAATTTTTCTTTCTTTCTTTTTTTTCCCTTTTAAGAGAGTGAAGTTGCAGTAGCTGAAAAGGGGTAGGTTTTGTGCTCATTATTTGCTTTCACAACCATGACATTCAAAGATTGACCAAGTTTATATATCTAAATGTACAACTTGACCTACAAATGCAACAGAAACCAAATATTCTCTTCTGTGTTTTAACCCTGGCACGTGGGCCAAACCCTTGTTACTATTGTTAACCACTTCCAGGGGGCAGAATCCATTGGGTCCAATTCAGACCAACATTACACTCTGCACATGCATAGTACAAGATACTGAAGACCAGCTTGGCAGGGGTGGGAAGATGGACCAGATGACCTCTCAAGTTCCCTGTGAAGACTTGGTATGCATGGGTGGTGGCTGTAGGCAGTGCTGACCTGAACAGCAGCGTGTCCAGACGCATGGCTATGTTGTGTGAAAACCTACTTTGCGGTGGCAGACCCTAGGCAGTACCCCAGAAACAAAGATGGCAAAGATGGGAAAGGAAGCAAGATAGGAGATGAGCAGTGAGTCTGTGGCAGAGCCAAGACTCGCCAAGCAGTCTGGTTGCTATTCATTTACCCACACTGCCTCTCCTGGCTAATTTGACGGCCTGAATGGAATTGTCAGTGAGGAAAGCAGTGTGAGCGTGCACAGTGTGCTGTGATTAGAAAGGGCACTGCTGGGGAGAGGAGCATCAGAGCAGCCAAGCAGAAGTTTTCTGTGTATTTGCTTTGCCTTTTCCCCTCAGAGGTACTTGCCTTTTATTCCCAGCTCCTTCACTTTCAGTTCTGTTGTTGCAGATTGCACCTCTTCTCTAAAATGTAAAATGCAGTTGCTTTCAGTGAGATGAAGGCAAAGGGACCTAACATTTCTTCTGCTCATGGGTGAATAAAAATGTCACCAGGACTGATTCTGCATTGCAGACAGGGGATAACCTAGCTCTCAATAATCAAAAACAAGTCACACAGTTCTTGAAATATTTGGGATTGCCGGTTATCAAGATTTTTTTTCCAAACAAAAATGCAGACTATAAATACCCCACAAAAAAGTTACTGCTTGTTGATATTTGGCCACATTTCTAAGTCAGTTGTCAGTAGCTAAACAAGCCAGTGTCAGAGTGATTTAACCCTGAATACAGCAGAATCTACTGGCCTTTTGCTATTCCACCCTGCCTTAAGAAAAAAAATAACCCAAAGGTTTTTCCTAACAAATTGGGGATGATTTGGGCTTGGCCATCCCTTGCTGTAATTTAGGAGTATGAATTAGAGCTGTTGTGTAGCGGAAGGGGAAACACAGTCAGAGCAGAGGCTCCCAGAGCCTTGGCTGCTTGGTAGCAGACACAGGACAGTTTGGTGGCATATTCATTCTTTATTACTCCTACAGCATGACTGAGGATCCCAGTCAATGGCCAGGATTTGGTGTCCCTGATTCAAAGGGCTCCCATGCATTGCCTAGGGTCAGCTCATCTCCTTGTCACCTTCTTGGAGTGCCATCAACTATTTTCACAGAATCACAGAATGGTATGGGGTTGGAAGGACCTCTGGAGATCATCTAGTCCAATCCCCCTGCCAAAGCAGGTCCACCTAGAGCAGGTTGCCCAGCATGTCATCCAGACAGGTTTTGAATGTCTCCAGAGAAGGAGACTCCACCACCTCTCTGGGCAGCCTGTTCCAGCGCTCTACCACTCTCACAG
>JAOQGH010000001.1:188835915-188849742 GCA_025769975.1 Gallinago jamesoni | reverse complement strand
CAACACCTCCACCCCTCCTTCCTCGCCTGTCTCTTCTGAACAACCTGTAGCCCTCAATAGCCACACTCCAGTCATGGGATTCATCCCACCAGGTTTCAGTGATGGCCACTATATGATATCTTTCCAGCAGCACAGGAGCTTCCAGCTCCTCCTGTTTGTTACCCATGCTGTGTGCACTGATGCAGAGGCACTTCAGCTGGGCTGTTGGCTGCGCTGACTTCTTAGGGGAACACCCCCTGGAGTGTCTGTCAGGTGTTTCTCTGTGCACTGCTTCTACCCCGGGATCTGCTGGCACATCACCATAAGACTTTGACTGTAGTGAAGGGTCATCAGCTTGGCTCAGGGAGCCAGGCTGAAGGCCATTACTAGGACCTTGTTCCTCCAACCCTGTTGTTTTTGTTGTTGTTGTTGTTGTTCCCTCCTCAGTAACAATATCTAGGCTGGAAATAGAGGCTTCCTGCACCTTGTCCTTCCCCAGTGCACTGGCTGGGCACAGATGTGATTTAATCTCATGAAATCTCCTGCTGTATCTGAAGGGGGAAAAAAGGAACCAATCTTGAATAGGTAACCTGCAAGGATGCACAAACGCATTCAAGAGCTGCACACTGCGCTCAGCCGGCAGTGGCAGAGTGGTCAGTGGGGAAACCACGGGAAATTTGTTTAGCATAACACTAAAAACCACAACGCTGAAAACCCACAGCCTGTCTCTGCTCTTTTAAGAATACAAACTCCTTTTTTTGGTGGCAGGAGAGCAAGAAAAAACAAGGTTTATGTATTTAACCCCTTCAGTCCAGTAAAGGGATGAGCTATATTCCAAAGCACTCTTTCAGAAGCTGAGAACACAACAGTGATTGACTGCATATTAAGCCCCAATAAACATTTTCCTGGACGAATGGCATAGCTCAGAAGATACGAAGGGAGACAACATCCTGCAAAGCACTAAGAAACAAGCAGATACAGCAGAAAATGCAATGATAGTAAAGCCAGCTTTGGAAAGAACAGAGACCTTACAAGCCAGGGTTACTCTAGCCTGCAGTAAGGGAAGACTAATAATGAACATAGATTGCTCAAATGAATCATATCATAATGGATGCCCTGAATGTCTTGTGACGGATGGCTAGACAGCATTTAGTGCCACTAACACTGGTGTTTGAACTGGAATACAAAGCAGGTAGGAAGGAGGTTTGGGTCAGAGAAGAGCACAGGCAGCGTCTGTCAGTAGGAAGGCAAAACCCACCTTCTGGGGAACAACCAGATCCTCCAACCTGTGATACGGGGTAGAAAACCAATGAAAAGGAAACAGCCATCACTTGGACAAGGACAGCAATGTCAGGCAGTGCAGGAACTGACAGATGTGCTCAGGAGCAATGTCTATCACCTAGAGCTTCAGTTGCAGAGTTACACTGCATTAGCAGCTTTCATGAACCTGTTTTTCTGCCCTGTTTTTCTGCTCAACCCAAACAGCATTTTGAATTTGCAGTTTGGGTAGAAGCCTGAGCTCTTCACACCAATTCACTGTGGACAGAGATAAGACTATTAATAGGTGCTCTGTATATAATATCTTTTTCCTAATACAGCAGTGGCTCTTCAATTTACTGGCAAAAGCAGCAGAGTTTGCTAAATGGCACCTGATAAATGCCATGTCTGCCTCCCTGGAACACCCGCCAGTAAATAAATTCAGTGCAAGCTACTGAAACATTGCTAGGTGGTGAACAAATGTCAAGCCGGACAGCTTGGCTGGACCAGAGGAGCCACGGAGTTTCAGAGACTGACCTCCAGTACATGCCACTACCAGCCCCACCAGGGCCAGTTGTGTTCTCTCACATCCCTCTTCCACAGGACACGAAATGTGTAGCTGACCCACTGGAAAAAAAATCAGAGCCAGTGAAACTGGCAAAAGCTACCAAAAAAAAAAAAAAGGGGGGGGGGGCAGAAGAGCATGAATGCACAAAAATGTGCACTGAGATAGGCACAATCCAAAAAAAACCCCAAACAAACAAAACCCCAGAAAACGAAACAGAAAGAAAAACGCTCTCATTACCCTCCTTGCTGGGTAGAAGCAAAACTAATTAAAAAAGCAGCAGGAGAAGAAGCATGCCACAAAATCTCACTGCAAAAACATGTCCCCTTTGTTCTTTTTTTGCTAAAACTTTTATAGGTTTTCAAGTCCTGCCCATCAGAAGCTGTAGGTGACAAACTCAAATAAGTTGCTAGACCCTGTCTTCTTTTCAGGGACCAATGTTTCTGCAAGCGTGAAGCAGAAAGTGGAGACTTTCCAGCTGCACCATGATTGCCCTTCCCCTTCTGACTGCACTAGAGCCTGTTGGTAACTGTAGCCACTGCTAATGGAGGAAGCAGTTTAAAAAGGGAGGAGAGGGTATCATCACCAGTCTTTGCAAGTCTTTCCAGAAGCAAAACGTGAAATGATGCCAAACTCACAAAGTTAGTCAGGTCACCATGGACCTCCAGCACCTGGTACGTGCAGCAGCACATCACCATCACAGGTGAGGGAGAGAGGGAACAGGAAGGAAGGAAAGGGGGGAGGAAGGAAGGGAGAAAGGGAGAAGCGGGGGGGGAGAGGGGAGAGAAGAGAGGGGAGGGAAGAAGGAATGTATTTCTGTAATAAAAACATGGGAACCACAGATACACCAGTGAGCAGTATGATTATAAGCAACCTATTGCCCTAACAGGCTGTATGATTAACAGCAAAAAATTACCAGTTAAATGTGACTACCAAGCATCAATTCCCCTGTTATAAAATGTCCAGGAAGTGTGTGACCAGAGTCTGACTGTGGTCCTGTAATATTCATGAAGTAAACACAGCCCTTCAAATGTATTCTCAGTTTGATGCAGCCTTTACTTCTCTAGGCACTAACTCTTTGTCATGTCCCCTGTATTGAAGGTATGAAACATGAGAGCAGGTGGAAATAAACGTCTGAAGACTTTCCTCTGAAAAGCAACTCTACCAGACTACGCACACCTATATTCAGCAGATCTGCCTGTGTCTCTCGAGTGATTAAAACAAGCTCTCACTCGCAGAAGAGCTGACACAGCCCAGAAAATGATTTACATAATGCAGAAGGAGAAGAATTTATTCATGATGTTTCTGCTGTGATTAAGACTGTAATATGAGCTGGCCGCTCACATATTCTCCCCCAAACAGCCGAGGTCAGAGCCTCCGCTCTCCGCTTGGGGAAGGGGCTGTGGTGCCTTGCTGCCCCTCAAGGACCACTGTCCTGTATCCTCCGGCTGCAGGGCCAGGCCAGCGCATCCCCAAAACAGTGGGTCAGGAGGGAGAGAAAGGTCACAATAAATACCCGTGACTTGGGCTTGGATATTGTAGAGGTGGGCACAGCAGTAAACACTATGATCATCTGGCCTGGGGCACACCATCTGGCCAGTCTGAGCCCTGTGGATAATTAAAGAGCACCTTTTATTCCATATACATCAGGACCGTGCAGCAACTCAGAAGCGGCTTTCCAGGTAGCACTGTATTTTCTACAGCTGCAAACAAGCCCATTTGCCTCAGGGGACTAGACAGCAACACCAGGAGGGACAAGCAGGCAGCAAACTGTCTCACCCAGATCGTAAGTCTTTATTTGTCTTCAGCTCTGCTTGACAGAGCAGGTGGGTTTCACATCTTTAAAAGCCCCTTGCTTCCGTTACCTTTTATCACTCTGGATATGTTTACAGGTTTCTTTGCTCCTTCTGTGCACACAAATTGAGTTTATTCCTGTGCTTCCTCCCGTCTTTCCTTCTACTCCTCCCCACACCTTCCCCTTCAACAAGCTCGTCCTGAGGAAATGCCCATTTTGTGGAAAAACTCCCGTTGGATTTTATGAGGATGTTTGTATGTATACACAGTCTCTGCAAGTCTTGGTAGGTTGGTGTATTATACATGTCCTATGTTATTGATTTTTGAAGCTTAGAGCTGGGTTTCCACATCCTCTTTTGGGATCCTAATACACAGTCTGAATTTCAAGGTCATAAAGCTCCTGTAGTTCTCACTGAGATCAGAAATAAAGCCCCCAGGAGCATGGTGTGGGAGCAGAGGTGTAACAGATGAGATTTTACCTCAGACTCATTTCTAGGTTTGAATTGTTTAACTGGAGCTGCAAAACACTGCAGTAGGGCCTCTGTGAGCCTCCCATCTATAAAAAAACAGATGATGTCTGCTAGTGTTGCTATAGAGCCAGAGTGGCATTTTAGGATTTAAAGAGATATGTGATAACACGGATGTTTTCTGTCTGTCCTAGCAAGAGATATGGGCAACAAGGCACTGAATTCCATTGCCAGGGATGGGAAGTGTTAGGGGCACAAGGCTCAGGGATATGCTGATGCCCCATTGGTGATGTCAGGGTTTGACTACAACTATTTGGCAGCACCTTGGACCGAGTAAAGATGAAAACCCCAACTTTCAGGAACCAGGCTTGCCATGGAGAGAGGTCGTGGAGGGCTGCTGGAGATGTGCACAAATCCTGGCTTGACAAAGTGCAGCCCAGCTTTCACAGAGGAGAGACCCTGTTTCAGCTGTGGGAGAGCTGCCCAACAAGTAATTGCCTGGGAACAGGGTCTCTGTAGGCACTTTGGGGTTGTCAGACAGAAAGGAAAGAAGGGATACAAGAAATGAGAAAGGTCACTGAGTGCATGAAAACCAGTGCTTTTTGACACACAGGATTTGCATGTCCCAGAGATTGACAATGTCTAATGAAGCACTCCAAAGGTTGAACAGGGGACTGAAGGTCTCCTCGAACTATTCATTACCAGTCACTGGGGTAAATTCTTTCAGCTCCACTAAAACCATAACTGTTCTTTATTTCATATTGCATCAAGACTGAGCTTAATACTCTTGATGCTGAATTACTTTATTGGGCTGTGTTGCTTTTACTTTGTCAAGACTTTATTTCTGTTCAGCAGCATGTACTCCTCACTTTGTTGCATGCTGTACTAATCATGCTTTTATTATGTATTTTTAGATCCTTCCCACAGCGTGCAGAGATCTGTGGGGCTTTTTTAGCTCAGAATATCAATAAAGCTTACTGCCAAAGTTCCCGGTAGAGGTACTGCATCTACTTACTCTGATTGTCCCTTGAAAAAATTAAATTGTTGCAATGTGAGTGCAGAGCAGGGTTCAAGGTCCACTGCATATGAAAATGGAATTGATTACTACCAATGAATAGAGGCTTGCAGCTCTTAAGAACATTATAGGATAAATATGTTGGCACATACTATGCATTTGGCATGCTAAGTAGTTAACTGAACTACTCCCTGCAGCATATTTTAATGAAATGCTGACAGTTTGGCATCTTATTGGATAACTGCATTCAGCGGCATTGGTCACAAATGACAGATGTTAAGGAAGGCATACAATGCACCCCGTAAGATGGCAGTTCCTCCATGACTTTTTGCTTTGTGTAGCTACGCTCTTGGAATTTATCATAGCCAGCGATGAGAGATCAATAATGAGCACGTGGCATTCCTCCAGTTTGGCACCTAGAAACTTCTGCCTCTAAGCTCCCACCAGAAAATTGCACACAGAGTATTTTTCCTAAAGAAATTGGCTGTATCTACTAAAGGGATGCCATTAGCGACCCATGCTAGACGAGGTGTGAGAAAGAACAACTTGGAGGGGCTATTCCTCCCGCTCAGGTCCTGCCTTGCTGGCTGGTGCACAGGCGATGCAGCTGGAGGTGGAGGGAGCAGGGGAGCTGCAAGGGCCACTCCTGACTCCAGCAATCTCTGTGACACGGACAACACTGGCACAGAGCCTGGGGCTGGCCCTAACTCTCCACTGCTTTCCTGTCTCTGTGGTTTTTCCTGTGCCTGAGGAGAGGGTTGATTCATAACAAGATAAAAAAAAAACAAAACACCAACTTTAATCACAAGCTGGGGTTTTTCCTAGCTGAAAAAGTTCCACAGTGGAAGTAGTCAAACATTACAGATAGTTCTTCCTATCTTGTATCCTCACCTGCTCCTAATCCTACCATTACCTGAGGTCTCTTGCTAGAGCAATGTTTTTCTTACATGCACTGCGTCAAGACTATAAACGAACGGATAGCACCTCACCTTTCCCAGGATCGGAACTCCCTCTGAACAGGGAAAGGCTGGAGACGTGCACTTCATTCTTTGTATTTTTGGTGCCACCCAGTGTTGAAAGACTGGAAGAGGCACCACAAAGGCACAAGCTTGAGAAGTTGACAGATACATAGAATCATAGACTCGTCTAGGTTGGAAGGGATCTTTAAGATCATCTAGTCCAACTGTCAACCTAAAAAAATGATGAAAAAACAAAAGAAAACCATACTAAAAAACCTCCACAATACTAAACATTGTCTCTAAGCACTATGCCAACCCGTCTTTTGAACACCTCCAGGGATGGTGCCTCAAACACTTCCCTGGGCAGCCCATTCCAATGCCTGATAACCCTCTCTGTGAAAAAATGTTTCGTAATCCTAAATCACCTTCTTTCACAGACACCATGACTTTGACTTTCCCTGATGGAACTAGGCACCTCCTTTAAGACATAGTTCTTCCTCAAAGGTGCTCTTTTTTCCTGATTAGCACCTAGAAGCAGAGGAAACTTTTCCCTTGAGTGTTTCAAAGCTCCTGGTCTCAGCCATTAACTGGTCCTGTTGACTGGCCTATTGCCCTGTGACAGCCCAAATCTCACCTTCATTCACCTGTTGTCAAAGGATTCGGGCTGTTCATACAGGACAGTGATTCCCAGTTAGCTGTAGAGGTGAAAAAACATATTGTGGCTTCTGGATCGTTGTAACTGATTCATCCTTGGATTGCCAGGGCAATATAAGGTCTTCCCCATTCATTCAGACACGCTTTGGCCATAGCCTCCCACTCTGTCCAGTTAGCTGAGATGTCTCAATCTCTCTCTGGTTTTGTCTGCAGAATAAACACTGAGACAAGCATTGCTTGAAGAAGACGTGGCTTTATCCTTGTCCTGTGTCCACTTTGCTCTTTGAGAGGTTGTTGCCTAGAAGTGACAGAAGTTAGAGTAGCTCTTTTACTGTGTTTTACAATATATTTTCCCTGTTTTGTTTATACTGCTTTTGATACAAGCCCGTCTTAGCAGTAACTTGCTGCACTGCCAGCTGGCAGTCTTACAGCATGTGTAAGCCTAGACGTGCAGTCACAAACCCCGGGCAAATGGACAGCCATGGCTTACAAGGATGGTTTTGACTAAAATGCCATAGAATCATAGAATCATATGGGGTTGGAAGGGACGTCTGGAGATCATCCGTGTGGTTTATTAACGCATGGACACTGGCAATAGCTCTCAGCTGCGGAAAGTCCTTTTTCAGTCCTTCCTTGCCCAGAAGGACGCTGGCAGCAGCATGAAGCAGCAATAAATCAATCAGCCAGCCAGTCTATAAGTGCATTGCATAACCAGGTAAATAAACAAGTACTAGAAACAATAAAACACTGTAGCTATTTTCACCTTGTCAGGCCGAGCCATTCCAGACAGTCAATAGGGGGTATAGGAAAGGTCACTGCCTACCTGAATAAATCTCATCAGAAAGCGATGGCTAACAGCAGTGGCTCCCTCTGAGAAGAGAAAGGCATGGCCTTTAACGGAACAAACTCAAGATTACAAAGTGACAGGGAACAAATATTAAAGCACAAACACTAGAGACTATGGAAATGTTGTAGAAAAGTAGGATGTTCAAAGCATTGATCTTTTTTCTCAGTTTCTTACAGCTGCAGAGGTCTCTATTCCCTTTTGACACATGGAAGAGGATTTTCGGAGGAAAACACTTGCTGAGCTAACCTGATGGATGCACTTGCAAAGTGATAGCTTTACATATATTTTGATGCTCTGGGAAGACTTTTCTTGTTAAAAAAAAAAACAAACTGAATACATTTAGAGCCCTAAAGATATTGCCCAGACTAGCATATTTTTACATAGGTCAAGTGTGTGTTTTAAGCCATTTCAGGACAGATTTTGAAGTCACGGAAGTCACTTTCACTGAAGTCAACGCCTCAGGAATCAAGTACTACTGAAGTCAGTCTCCTTCCCAGTGCTTAAGAAAAGTTTGGCTGAACACTTATCCCCTGCCCAGAGATGGTGAAACTGGCCACAGTCACACACCTTGGTGGATGCACTCAGGAAGGTTAACAGTAATAATAACACTAAGGATTCCTATTACTTTCCAGCCTGCGTTGGTTGAAAAGGTACAAACTTCAGCCGTGAACCAGTAATTGTTGATCTTAACCTTCTGTCTGGCATGGTTCTTGTCTGCTGCTCCATGGCAATCCAAAGCTCTGAACACTTATTTCCTTGCTATGTGTTACAGTACAACCGAGGTCCAGGAAATGTACAGCTTTACGGTAAGCTCCGTGTCAATGTCTCTCTGTGTGGGCCACACAAGGGCCTGCAACATGGCAGCAGATGCTGCTATATGATTATTTACATCTTCCAAGCATCTTCCAGCTGAGTCTGCAATTCTGCTTGGGTGTTTGGCGGTAGCCACCAGCACTATGTCCATCTGTGCTGCTAAAAGCTAAAGTGACTGTCCATTAGACTCAGAGGTCTGTTAACAGTTATGAGAGGGATTCCAGTTTCTTTATGTCCATAATTGTGCAGACACCAGGTCAGCCATCAGCTCTGCTCACTCAATGTGCTGAGCCAACAGTAGATTGGTATCTCCGAGTACTTGGAATAAAACCATTATCACGGCTGCTTTGTCTCTCTGTTGACGCCAGCAACAATTACTCTCACAGGGTGAAGTCACAATGAAAATCTAGACAGGAAAGGAGAACCATAGTATCCAAGCTGGGTGTCTAGGTGTCATGGTTTAACCCCAGATGGCAACTAAGCACTTCACTGCCTTCTGGGCAGATTGGGGAGGGAATTGGAAGACTCCATCATGCATAATGCCACAACTCCAAATGTTCCCCTCTTTCCTTCTTCTTCCCCCAGCTTTTTATTGCCAAGCATGATCTTATATGGTACTGTAGCGCATGAAGGCACGGACCCTGGCTGGTGATGCAACCAGACCGTTTATTATAACAAACAGGCAGTTTATATAGTACCAACGTATCTCCTTTCCCAACTGACACACCCCTGCAACCCCCAACCACCAGGCGGGTGGAATTGCCCTCCATCAGTCCAGCCGCCAGGCATTGTTTACAGGTCATTAGGACTTGCTCAGGGGCCTTCCCCTGCCAGTGTTCCTGCTTCTTCTATTCCTTCTTCTGGTCTCTGCCTCTTCCACAATCCTGTTCACCCACATCTCCCCCTTTTTTGTTTAATGTACAGAATAATGCTTGTGTTATTATACATGTGTGTTACATCCTAATGATTACATTGAACCTATACTATTAAAACTACTATAAGCTATAAAACTACTATTAACTATATTGTTGAACTATAAAACTATTGTTAACTATACTGTTAAGCTTATTGATTTCTATAACTCTCTTATGTTATGGCTGGTTTCTACACCCACTTCTAACATCATACTTTGCAAGGCAAGTACAGTGTGCATTTGAGCATACATGACTTGATCTATGCTTTTGTATCACAGGGAAACAAACATGGCAAACGTAACATAATCATTAACAGAACTATCAGGCCTGGTAACACTAAAACCAACAATACTTTTGTGAACAGAAAAGATTCATTGCTCTGTTGTTTCTCATGGTTGTTCGTGATGCTTGGCTTTTAGATACGGATCATGCTGGGATCCACTTTGGACCATTCCCTGGGGAAACACAAGTTATCAATGGCATGGGGCCTTCCCACTGTCCAGTGGCCATATCATGAGTATGGACCATTGGCTGTGTTTTGAACATTGGGAAAGCTCTGAAGTGTCGATTTACTCCTGTCATATCACTATTGTCTCCGTTTAGAAAATTTAAATCAAAAGTGGCTTTCCATAGTTATTCCTGTGGTGCATGTTCCAGACTCCCCCTTTTTTTGTTTAATTAGCAATTGCTTTAGCATTTGATGGGTGTGCTCAACAATCACCTGCCCTGTAGGGGAGTGTGGAATTCCAGTGATGTGGCGAATGCCCCATTCCTGTAAAAAGAGTTGTGTGGTTTTAAGAATTATATATATTGTGTGATAGCAGAAAAGGAAGCTTCTGGAGCGGCTGTATCAGGTACCCATCTGATTGCGTGCAGTACAATTTCTTTACTTGCTCAAAACAGTTTCTGTCCATCTGGGCTTGCACGTCGGGAGTAGCCCAAAGCCCCTCACCGACGAGCTCATTCACACCAATATGATTGAAATTGCCAGTGAAGTTATCCAATGCTTTAGCAGTCACGAGATCACCGCACTCAGTCACGAATACAGCATATTGCGTAGCCCACAAAATCACACACAGCAACAGTTTCGAATCACGAGGAGTCATAACATATCTGTCACCAGCGGTCACCAATAAGCCAAAGGTATATGCCCATTAAAGACCGCAGTCCTTTACCAATTTTCTCAATTCTTTTACCACATTGTAAAGTAGAGATTCCCAGCGGGGCTGCTGGCCAGCTTTGGGAAGTCACAGCGGAAGGGTGTAACAATTCTGTGTCTCCCTGGGTTATAGCTTTTTTCCTACACTGTTCCAGATCACCATAATACACAGTCCAAGTTGGCACAACACCCCCAACCACCCCCCTTGGCTTATCATCAGGGGGATACAGATTTGGCTCCTTTTCAAGGTTCACAGGACCATGGTCAAAAGGATGGTCCACTCCGGGCTCTGATTTTTGCGCCGCAGCGTTACAAGAAGGTGGCATAGGTAGAGCAGAGGAACACTCTGGGTGTCCAGAGGGATCAGTTTTTTCTTTCTTTTCTAATGCGTGTCAAGGCTTCTGACACTTGAGGCCACACTGGTTAATGTTCGGCAGCTGCTGTGTCTGTTCCTGCGGCCGCATTCCAAAGTTTAGTGCTTATCTTGTGCCACACACCCCAGTCAAAGGCGCCAGTCTTAGGAAAGTCCGGGACATTTTTTGTACCCAAAGAAAAATAGTAAACACAGGGTAGGTACAAATCGATTCAGAGTTTTAAAAATATGCTGTAGTACTTCTAGATTCATTTGCCGCTCTTTCGGTGGAGTGTTTCCCTGTTCCTCTCTCAGCAGTGTGTTTCTCACAGTTCCCGATCGCTCACCTCTGTCCTGCAGAAGGTGATGGGTTGGAAGTAAAGTCAGTCCTCGAGGCAATCCCTGGTTCCATCGTGTGACTGGCTGCGTCACTGGTCAGAACGTCTGTCAGTCTCCTGTGTAATGCCCAACACGGGTGCCATTTGTAGCACATGAAAGCGCGGACCCTAGCTGATGATGCCACCAGAACTGTTTATTATAACAAACAGGCAGTTTATATAGTACCAACGTATCTCTTTTCCCAACTGACACACCCCTGCAACCCCCAACCACCAGGCGGGTGGAATTGCCCTCCATCAGTCCAGCCGCCAGGCATTGTTTACAGGTCATTAGGACTTGCTCAGGGGCCTTCCCCTGCCAGTGTTCCTGCTTCTTCTATTCCTTCTTCTGGTCTCTGCTTCTTCCACAATCCTGTTCACCCACATGGTATGGAATGTCCCTTTGATCAGCGGGGTCAGCTGTCCTGGCTGTGCTCCCTCCTGGCTCCCGCGCCCCCAGCCTAATTGCTGGTGGGGTGGTGAGAAGCAGAAATGGCCTTGACACTTTGTAAGTACTGTTCAGTAATAACTAAAACATCCCTGTTTTACCAACACTGATCCCAATTCCAAAACATAGCCCCGTATAAGCTACTTTTAGTTGGGAAAGAGCTAAATAAATATAAGCACATTTCCTAGCCTTCATTCCATGCCATTTATATCATGCTCAGGTCCTACGCTATCCAGTACAGCCCTATTAACCACCAACCCCTCTTCCCATATATATACAGATATCATTCCTTCAGACTATGGGCTGCTCCTGTAAGTGTCCTGTCCGTAAGTGTCCATGACTCATCTGTTACAGTCTTCATTCACGACAAGGAGGAGTGATGTGTTGTGTAAAGTTATTGGCCATCAAAGCCAGCTCAGGTCAGGTCACTGCTGCACTTGCACTGCTTCTTGAAAGGCTTGATCTCTATTTGTTCAGGTGGTTCCTGCTAAAGTAAATCCTGTAACATGCAACTCCAATAATGAGTTACAACAATTTCACAGAATTACATGGGGTTGGAAGGGACCTCTGGAGATCATCTAGTCCAACCCTCCTGCCAAAGCATGTTCACCTAGAGCAGGTTGCACAGAAACATGTCCAGGCGGGTTTTGAATGCCTCCAGAGAAAAAGACTCCATCACTTCCCTGGGCAGCCTGTTCCAGCACTCTGCCACCCTCAAAGTAAAGCAGTTTCTCCTCATGTTTAGGTGGAACTTCTTATGTTCAAGTTTGTGCCCATTTCTTCTTGTCCTGTCACTGGGCACCACTGAAAAAGGCCTGCTTCATCCTCTTGACACCCTCCCTTCAAATATTTGTAAGCATTGATCAGATCCCCCCTCAGTCTTCTCCTCTCTAGACTAAAAAGACCCGAGTCCCTCAACTTTTCAGTTTAAAGGTGTATCCACCATTCCAATCTCCACCCCTTGTACCTTTGGGCCAGGTTAAAGTGTTTAACTTTGCAATTAACTCCTCCTGCTGCCCCTGCTCCAGTTTGGGCCTATCTACAGACAACAGTCCATTAAGGGTGTATCCAGTGTGGCGTTATCTACGAGTACTGTCTCTTCAGAGGTAGACTTCAACATGTACTTGCTCTGGCATGGACTCATCCACAGACTCTTTGGGGTGTCCTTCTCCCATGTGGACTCATCCACAGGTTGCAGCATAGAGATAGCAGCAATGCCCTGGCCATCGTGTCAGTCCAGGCACATGGCCACTGCTGCTATCAAGCTGTTCCCAGGCACAGCAGAGTAAGATGACAAGCACCGAAAGCAAAAACAGCCATTAACAAGCACTAGACTTTAATATACCATGAGGCAAAAAGGCCTATGGGAAACACAGGAACCTGCCCATTAATAGCTAAACAGCTGTAACAACTGTAAGTTTAATCTAACATATTCCAACCAAATCTGTCATTACCTCAAACCCTTTGAGCCCTGCAATAAGGGCTGTTGCTTACTTCCCATTGCCCATGACTACCAGCCCAGTGGGATGGAGGACAGAATCAGCATTGTAGAAGTGTGAAAGAAACTTATAGGTTGAGATAAAAACAAAACAAAACAAAACAAAAACCAGTTTAATAGGTAAAACAAAAGCTGTGCACGCAAGCAAATCAAAATAAGGAATGAATTCACTTCTTCCCATCAGCAGGCAGGGTTCTATCACACACTGTGGTTACTTGGGAAGACAAACAGCATAACACCAATTCCTCTCCCCTTCTTCTCTCCAGCTTTTTATTGCTGAGCATGTTGTCAGATGGTATGGGACATCCCTTTGCTGGACTGGGGTCAGCTGTCCCAGCTGTGTCCCCTCCCAACTCCCTCTGCACCCCCAACCTACTTGCTGTTGGGGTGGCGTGAGAAGCAGAAAGAGCCTTGCTGCTGCGTAAGCACTGCTCAGCAATCACTAAGACACTCCTGTGTTATCCAAGCTGTTTTCATCCTAAGTGCAAAACATAGCCCCACACAAGCTCCTGTGAAGAAATTTAACTCTGTCCCAGCCAAAACCAGCACACCAAGAGCACTCAGTACTTTTTAGCTACCTTGTTAAGCACCTGGGTTTTGGTAAAAAGCTTATGGTAGCAACAGCCAAAGCCTCTATAGATGTGAAAACAGGAGACAGCGAGAGGAAATATGGCCAAACACCTGGCTTTTATTTACGTACCAAAAAGGGATTCCTGCCCTCCTAACCCC
>JAOQGH010000001.1:188787933-188835905 GCA_025769975.1 Gallinago jamesoni | reverse complement strand
AAAAACCCCCCCCCCCCCCATTAGCAACATTATATAAGTAAACAAATAATAAAGCATAAATTACAAGAGTACACCTGCAATGCACCTGAAGATAACTTGCATTAAGTGAGAAACAACCTTCACAGAGACAAATTAAATTAATTGAGGTAAATTAATTAAAAGAGGGGTAGACTGGACTGGACTGGACTGGACTGTAGTGCAGTGGTTGCTTTGACAAAGAGGTTCTTACCCTGCTGTCTGTGACTGTGCATCAGACTGAGGCACAGACCAAAGAGGTGCCTTCTACAATGCTTACTGAAGTGCTGATGATATTTGAATGGGATGCCTGTATGAAACTTCTGAAGTCTTCGTATGAGGAAAGCCTTGGTCCTTATTGAGTAATTGATAAGCTGCTTATTTTCCTTTGTCAGCAAGCGCTCTCTTGTTCTTGGCACCCCAAAGGAGGGAGATAGTGCTATCTCTGTCTGTGTAGGCTAACACCAGCCTGAAGAAAAACTCAATGAGCATTTGGGCTAACAAAGTGTTGCACTTGCCCAGTCTGAAAACATTGGAAGGAACTCACTAAAGGGGATGAACTGTTTTCTACCCAATGGCACTGGAGGTTTAGTGGATCCTGGATGGGCCAGGATCAGGAGCATTTTATGCCTCTCAGGAGAAGGGCACCGTTGGCTGGGAGGTTGCATAGCAGGGTAGAATCATAGAATCATAGAATTGTCTAGGTTGGAAGAGACCTTTAAGATCATCTAGTCCAACCATCAACCTAACTCTGATTAAAAACAAAGCAAAACAAAACAAAAACAAACAAACAAACAACAAAAAGAACCCAACCCAAAATAAAACCATACAACCCCCCCCCCCCCCAAACATGCACGCTACTAAACTCTGTCTCTAAGCACTATGTCAACCCGTCTTTTGAAAACCTCCAGGGATGGTGCCTCAACCACTTCCCTGGGCAGCCATAAGTCATGGCACAGGCCCAGTCATGGCAGAAGTGATACTACCTGGTGAGTGAGCAATTTGCTGGGTAGGGGGAATTTCTATTAACATATAGAAAGTGCAACATTGGGCAACAGTCGGACTTGTTGTTTGTATGTGAGCATGACTGCGAAGAAGGTGAGCAGGTCCAGGCCAACCTATGGGCCTGTTGCGTAGCTCTGTTTCACTCCACCTGGAAGACTGGAGCTGAGCAGCACCAGCAGTAACCATTAGAGCTCTTCTTCAGGGAAGAGTGGTGCCAGGAATGTAGACCTGGGCAGTCACTTAAGATTAAACATGGCAAAATACTAATTGTGCTGTAAATCCCAATGACAAAAGGAATTCAAGTATAAGAACATAAAAACAGCTCTTTGAAAAGGTATTCGCATTTTGCCATCAGAAAAAGATCATCACACAAAGACTACTCCAAAAATGCCCTAAGGGAAAGAAAAGACACATTGGTTAATGGTATGTGCAGAGATAGAATAATTCAGATCATAATAGAGGTGAGAAAGAGTTTCACTGTTCTCCTGATCTATTCTTAATATGCCAAAATGATTTAACAGAGACTTTAGTTACATGAAGGAGTTGAGAGCTCATTTCTCTTTCTTAAGAAAGAAAGACTACTGATGAGATGCAGCCAGGGGATCATGACACTAAGAAAATAACCTTTGCTAAAATACTTAGGAGAACTAAACTACAGTTTGAACTCTACCCATTGAAAATAAAATTAAAGGGTTTTGCTCGTTACAACTGCATAGTAAGAAAACAGAACTTATGTTGATATTCACAGGGTCTGTAGAATTAAATCTTGAGAAATCTCTAACTTCTATGTTAGTAAGGAAAAATCTACATGCTACAGGTCAAGCAGAGCTCTTGGGTCTCTATTAATGCAAAAAAATATAATATGTTGCACCCACAATTAATCAGATTAATCCCTAAATTTGGATATTAATTTTGCTGATTTAGTTTTGAATATTTTGCAAAACTTTAGGTAGTGTTGTAAAGCACAATGCAAGTGTAAGTGTGTAAGCTTCAGAACAAGCTATGACAACTGTGTTGCACAGCCTGCCTTTCAGAAACGGCACCTAAGTCTCTCTCTTTGAGCTCCGGTACGGCTTGAGAGGTGCCTTAGTGCACACCAGTGGATGCACTACTGCATTACTTCCACATGCTGTCAGTCTCTCAAAAGCGAGGTGCCACAAACCTGAGTCAGGGATGTTTAGCTCTATCCTCTAACTTTACCAAAGGGAGGCAAGAAGCTCTAGATTTAAGAATTAAGACCATCTAACTTTCACACAACCTACTGGCACAGCTGTGCTGTGGGACAATTGCAAACCTGTAATATCGTCCTGCAGATGAAGCCCCCGGGATGATTTAGAGAGCAAGCAACTGCAGTTGCTTTGGCTTGCTTTCAGCATTTTGAATCAGATCCTGTCATTGTTTAACATACATCCGTTTTGTGCGGCACCAGCAGTACAGTGTCTGATGGCCTGAGGCAGAATTTTTAATTTGTCCAAATGACATTCAGCATAAGCTCCATATGGTTATTAATCAGGGGTCATTAAAGCAAGAGATACCTAAGATGTCTCTGATGTTTATTAAAGAATTTTCACAGCATTGTGAATCACAGTATTGCCATAGAAGGATTTCCTTTTATTTAAAACAAATACTATGCCTTGAAAAAATTTTTAGGGTGGGATTTTTTCTAGATTCCTGAGTGTCATTCCTAATGATTCTTTCTCGCTCTTAATGGTTTAGTAAAATGCTTGTGAAAGTATCACTGTGATTAAAATAGTCCCTAGATCAGGAGCCTCATACATCACAGATGCAAATGTTTGCATTTGCTTATGCTTTTGTACAGACATTAGGCAGCATTATTACACCAGAACGTTCACTGGCCAGAAAATGCAGCAGGACTAAGGCTCTCTGAAACAAGCAGAGACAAAGTAAAATAGGAAAAGAAAAGAGCCTGGAAGGGGAAGGAACAAAATCAACCACCTTGGGGAGAAAAAAAAGACCTTCCAGAAGTGCAAACTCGTAATTTAAAGTATAATAATTTTGAAGTCTACGCTTATATTGAATCAAGAAAGATTTTATTTTTTTATGAGGAAAATGATGGGTTATCCTGCCGCATGGTTCAATGAAACAGGCAATGAACACCAGTTTCCAAAGCTCATTTTCAAGAGGCATCTGGGGATCTGGGACCAGATCCTCAATGATATTTAGGTACGAAACTTTGACTGAAATCTCCAAAAGTGAAGGGAAAGGGAAGGAAGTGGAGCAGTTGGCTGTAGTGACTCCTCAACCCTCTCAAAGACTAGTGGGAGTAAAAGGGGCCTGAGAATTGTGTTTTCTAGACCCAATTCCTGACTAGTGAGGGCAGGAATATTTGTCTATGGCGTGTGAGGCAAGAGCTGGGGTATTCAAGAGAGCAGAGGGTAAACTTTACAGGAAACTTAAACAAGGTATGTTGTGTTATTTCGTCCTGTCTCTCTTCTCTCAAATTTTCCTTCAGGAGGTCCTATGTTCACACAACAGAAAGTTTACACAGGCATGAGTTAATACCTCTTCATTACTAAGTCAAAGCAGTTGCTCTCTGCCAAGGGATAAAACATAGCCACAAAACCAACTTTAGCTCATGACCTGTCATGGTGTGCTAGTAATCTGTGCCTTTCTAACACGGCATGGCAAAGTGAGATGCTAATTGCATTACATTCATTTTTTTCAAGCCTTTACTGATCTAGTTGGTCTTTCTGCACTACAGTATCTGAATTTTACAGGTTAACCATGTCTCTCACACTTTTTTACGTTATAGTAGTATTACTTTACAGCTTAAAGCTTGCACTTGGTTGCTACCCAAAACAAATCCTCCTAAGCAAGCCCAAGGATTGTAACTTCACAGGAATGTCATGTCTTCAGTAGGGATATTTTTCAAATAAGCAAAATCACTTTAATCTTTTCTTGGTAAAGAACTAGCTGCTGCATATATCATCCTATTCACAATTCATTCACTTACATCAAATGATATGGGTCTCTCAAGCACCTAGTTTCTTCTACTTGTACTTCTGCAGAGCTGAAAACCTTTCAAGGGCTGACACCTACCAAGATCCCATTTCAAGAAACTGTGCTATTTCAGTCAGCTAATCTGTATCCTTTGCCACACAAATCATTCCCCACGGTATTGCTTTTGATGGTAAGATAAAGTGGCAGCTCCTAATAAGATCAGGAGACAAGATATCAAACTACATTATGTCTTTTAGCTCAAGGGGCTCAGACTTTTTGTAAGTACTTCCTTTAGCCCATCAGCAGGACTAAATAACTTTGCTTCTTGAAAACCCCAGCAGAAGAGGTCTTCCTACCTGACCCTTGCCACATATATGCACACAAAAGGATTACCCAGGCAAGAATGATTTGGGTAAATAACAATGGCATAAAAATCAAAGGTCATTCAGCTGATGTGCTCATAGCCTACTATGTGTGCTACTTGGAATAGTGATATGGATTTTAACATGTTATCTTGGAATATTTCCCTATTCTTTTGGTACAGTGATGAAATAACGTTAATGTGATAAGGCAGATGTCAATTTAAAGCTAACAGAGACAGTACTCTCCTAGACAGTGTAGTTTATGTTACAGAACCAGGCTTTATCTTTGCTTTTTGATATGGAAACAAGCAAAATACATTCTGTGATATCTGCTGCTCTGTTTGCAGAATCCCTTGATGCAAAGAGGTTGATTAAATTGATGTATTGTAATGCTGATTTCTGTGGTTCTCAGCAGGATTTAGGGCTTCAAACACTGCAAACGCTACAGGGGAATTTTACTTTTCCAGTGTCTTCTTTTGATGAGCTGGTTGGTTTGCCTTTTTTTTTTTTTTAAAAAAAAAAAAGGGCAAGGAAAAATATGAGACTTGAAATACAAGCCTTAGAAAAATGTAAACCCTGAAACATAAACTAAGCAAGAGCCTGTCCTGCTTTTAGGTAAAGCAGAACCTATTTTCTTTTCAGTTAAGCCTCTTCTAACTAACTGAACTCTCTGAAATTAATGGCATATTTGTCAGAAACTGTCCACTTCTAGCAGAGGTAAGACCTAATTGTTTCTAATTCATGCCAATGAGTAGTATGCAGAGAGGTTCCTGCTTATACTTATTGCTATAACAACCAAGGTTGGCTCACTTTGTTATTTGCCCTGTTGAAGGGTCAGAAGTGGAAGGGCATAGAGAGGTCCCACCTATGGGGAGGAGCAGACAGGAAAGGTGACCCAAAACTGACCAACAGGGTTTTCCATCCCATCTGCCCCATGCACAGTATAGAAGCTGAGGGATGAAAGGGTCAGCCTCTTTCTTCAATGGCTGGCATCTGAGGAGGACTCTGCCTGATCATCTGCCTTTGTTCCTGACTCCAGATCCGTAATCCAGTTCCTATATGTTGCTGAGTCTCATCTGGGACTTACTCAGTGCCTGCCGGTGAAGTGGTCGTCATCCTGGGAGCTTGATACACTTTTGTATATATTGTATGTCTTTTGCTATTTCCTTTTTATTATTTTATTATAGTTTCACTGAAGTAGTTTAGTTTCCTTTAGACTCATAAGTCTCTTTCTCTCTCTTTCTCCTCTCCCTGAAGGGAGATATTCTGCTTTCTCTGAAGGGAGAGAGGTCAGAGAGCGTCTGTTCATTTCAGTGGCCAGTCCCAAACCACAACAGAGCTTCAGTAAAGTGATACAGACGTATGTTCAAAGAGAGCATTATAATGCTCTGGCTTTACTTCGAGCTCAGTGGTCCTCCTTTCTCACCCTTGCAGCTGTATATAGTAGCAAATATGAAAAAAAAATCAATACTGGCAATTTTTCAATTCTGTTTCTTATAAGCTGTTTTCAATGACAGACTGACAGCTCCTGTATGCTTTTCCTAAAAAGCATAAAAATGCCTTTTTCTGAGTTTGGCTGGCAGGTACGACAGACACCACTCTGGCAGAAGGTATCAGAAGTAGTGGTTGTCCTGCCAGGGGGAACCTATGAACCCTGAGACCAGGAATGGGTCTCGGCAGCCAGCTCTGCATGTGCCTTTTACCACCTGTGGGTCTGGGGCTGGGTTCCAGCCACCCCACATGTGGGTACAAAGCTCAGAAGTGCAGAGGATCTCCCCCGGCATGGGGCAAAGCCTGAGGAGCATGGCATGGAGACCTACTGCCCTATCTGAGCTGTTGGCACTCTGGGGCAAAGCATGAGCCAAGCTGGTGGCTGTGGCCGTTCCGCTGTTTGGCTGCATCGTCCCCCAACTGTTCGACAGCTCAACATCTCTGTTATGTGAGGGGGAGCAAGTGTCGGATGGTCAATGCTTGCCCATGGGCTGCAGTCCTCTTGGCGCTGTTTGCACATCTCTCCTTGGTTCATCTATGTGTCAGCCTCTCCCTAGTCGTCTGAGAGCAGGCTTATTGCTATGCTGAGCTTTCGTCCCACTGCTCTTCCTCCTGCTCTGAACATGCTTTCTACAGGTAAGGTGCTCCTCCTGGACACATGAGGACCAGCTGCTGTTACACTGCTGAATTTACAAATGCCTCATATTTAAATTGTGTGCTATTCTCTCTCAGGTATTGACATAACTTCTTTTCTTTCTTTCTGTCACCTGCTGAGCCTGTCCAGGGCTGCCAGTCAGGACCTTGGGGGATGTGCTGCAGAGGCCACAGATCAGGGGTCCCCACAGCAGCCCGAGGATCGCCCCTGAGCAACCCCAGGGCCTACTGCCCTCCAGATGGTGGCCTTGCCAGTGACCTTGGCCATGTTCTTCAGTTGGCACTGCTTAACCATGCTGGACAGTGGGGCACTGAGCTCTGGCTTCCAGCACGCACAAGGATAGAAGGCCATGGCTGGGATCTAGAGCATCCATTGAGTCAGGGAGCTGCTGAGGGATCCTGGGCCATGCGGGAATCTGTGAGACTAAGACACACCAAAGATATCTGGGGACTTGTGTAGAAGGACAACACAGGACATGTGGCAGGGATGTCATGATCCTGGGGACAGCCAAAGCTGGAGAGGGGCAGAGGGGTGAAAGCCCCCAGGTCCCTGGAGGCATAAGGGTATTTGTAGGTCTAAGACACTCCAAGGATCCCTGGGGCACAGAGGGATATGCATGTGGGCTGTGGGACTATTTGTGGGGTAAGGATTCCTGGGGCCATGGGAGGATCTGTGGGGCAGACACCAGTGGGATCACTGGTGAGAACTCAAGGGAATGTGGGACTGGGGTGGGATCTGTGGGGCCCAATGCACTCCAGGATTGCTGGGGCGGGAGGGGGGCCATGAGGCTGAGGCACCCCCACACGACACCCTGTGCCAGGGATGCCCAGGGAAGCCCCACGGCATGGCCACAGACCCTGGGGGTGGGAGGGGGCAGGGGAATGCTAACACTTCTGTGAGCCCTGGCTTTTGTTCTTGCTGAGGAATTTCCTCCTCCACCCTGCGATGGGAAACTAGCAGCATTCTGCTGCCCCGTGACCATTTCTTTCACTTTCCACTGATTTCCGAGAAACAGGAGGTGGCAGACCCGGGGTATAAGAGACGGCGACAGCCCAGCCTAGTGGGGAGATGCAGCTAAGGCGGCCACAGCACAAGGTAAGGCATGGGGCAGGGTCCTGCCCCGGGGTTTTTCTCAGGCCCTAAACCCAAGGGACGTGGGAGGCTTTGGGGAGATGTTTCTGTGGATGCTTTTGCCCCACAGGGTCTCCAGGGAGCCCTGAATCTCTTCTGGGGCTTCACCCACTCTCTCCCTCCCAACTTGGCCCCCGGGCTCTCCATGCAGAGCCCCAGCCATCCCCTCCAGCCTCTGCCCTGTAGGGTGCCCTGGCAAACAGCGGGACTGAGGGACCCTCCCCATCTGGGTGAGGACATGGGGAGACCAGCTTTGCCTTAGTTTCCCCCGTCTCAATTTATGACCAGATGAGAACAGGGCACCTGGTCTCCCCATGCACCTGAAGCAGAGGTAGGAGGGTTTACAGGACTGTTCAAAATGTGCTGCTCTTGCCTCTTCCTGCATCACAAGAGAAATAATTGCTGGGAAAGGGGAAAAATTAATTGTCATTTGAGTATTTTTCTAGTTTTGCTGTTTCAGAGGAAAAGTAAAAAAGTGCAAGCATGGGAAAGGGAAGGTTTTAGAGACTAAGCTGCAAGGAGGGAGATAAGCAATGCACAATATGGCTCAGCGCAGCATCAGGGAGGAGGAAGCAGATGACACCAGAAAAAGGAGGAAGCAGATGATACCAGAAAAAGGGTGAAGCAGTGCACAGAGAGAGATTCTAGAACAGAAACTTCAGCTCTTTTTCTTACGCTTTCACAGAGTAGAGCTGGACTGAGACAAACCGTGTTCGTCTGCAAAGTCCCAGTCTGTGGAAGTTCCTTGAAACACACCCATGAGGTCACGTTTCCAGGAGAGAGTGTAAAAAACAGCTGCTCCTAAGCATTCTCAGGGGTGATGGCAAGCCCCTACATGGCTTGAAGAAGGATTTGAAACCAGGTGGGCTTGTAACCAAAAAACGATGTTCCCCCTCTCATTGCATGGGGCAAGAGGGCTAGGTAAAATGACCAAACCTGGGCTTCTCAGGCTGATCTTTGTCACCTTCCCTTTAGACCTTTGGCGTTGAAGCTGCAAGTCTCATTGCTGAAGTTTTCTCCTTGGCTTCCCTGGCTTGAGCTGCTGTAATGGAGAGTGCAGCGAGCGACAGTGAGGATGAAAGCAGAGAGAAACCTCAGCCTGTGCCCCCGTCTGCTCAGGAAGGCAGCAGCCACCGGCTACATGAGGAAGGAGGTAACAGGAAATGTTGTGGCTGGAGGTGATGTAAACAGCCACCAGCTCACTCCCAATGTCTCTAACCTAGCAACTTCCTACAGTAGGGGGAATCCCAGGAAAACTAACTATAGAAGGGTGCTTGACTATTGAAGTCTTCCAGCTCCTGTAATGGAGGGTGAACTTTACCTTTTGTTTAAAATACTTGAGCTTTATTTATAAGGAAATGCATATAAATTTATATAAAGCTGATCTACCATCAGTGCTACTAGGGAAAAAAAAAAAAAAAGAGTGAAAGAGCTGCTTCACTTGGTAAAAAAGAAAAAAAAAAAAGAAAAAAGGAAGAAAGAAGAAAAATATTGTGAACTCTGTCCAGTCTCCCTAGGCCCAAAGAAAAGCTATCTGCAAGAAGCAGCATGTCACACTTGTGTGACAACCAATCTGTTATCTTTTATGCCAGGGATTTAATTCGAGACTCCACAGAACTAGAATCAGAAGATGTCACGACTTTCACTAAAGGCCCTGTAACAAACTTCATCCCCTATGGGAACGCACATCCTACCTTTACATTTGTATGCCAGTCCCAAACAATGGGGAGGAGCAGCGCTGATGTGCGCATTTTTATGGTGCTGTCAGCAGGCTGGCTGGCTGGCTGAGCATCACATCACAAGCACAGTCTGCTCTTACCACATGATTTTGACCCAAGTTTGTCCCTAGGTGGTTTCCCTTGATAAAACTTCAGCAGCAGGAATCGGAGCTTCCTGACTTCATAAAATTTGGTGCAACCTCTGCCCTAGATCACTCCTTCTTGTCTTCTTTTCCATGTCCTTCTCTTTTATCCGTTTCAATGACATTTTCTTTCCATGCACTATTGTTAACTTGTCTCTACTAAATATAGGCTTGCATTAGATATGCCAGCTTTTAGCTGGCTTGGATGAGTCCACCCACTAGGGCAGAAATCTGGGCTCTGTGACTACTGGCCTAGCTCAGACCTTTCAGCAGATTCTAATTGGAGAAGGTGAGAATTTTAAAAGCCATTGACACTCCTTCGTTATTAGGAGCAAAGTGAGAGGTTTTAGCATCATTGTAGCAGATATGGTGAAGATAAACGCTGTAGTCAATATGCCTTTTCTTGCACCAGGAATGAAATCTGCAGCACTGAAAAGCAACAAGCAGCAACCTCTCTGCACAGACCATCCGACAGATGCCGTGCTTACATCCAAGGTATAAGCTCTAGGACCAAACATTGAGGCGGGAACCCTGTTTCTCTAGGTCCAGAGTAGTCAAGTTACATGATTTCTGAGCATCACTTAACCAGGATCTGCAGCTGCAGAGGAATCAAAGGACCCATGCTGTAAGACCTGAGCTTCACCCTATTTGATGCCCCCTAGAGAAGCTGACAAAATGAGTTGATGCTTCCAGTTTGTAGAATATCTTAACTACAGCTGATGGGAAAGGGGCTTATGGCAGGGGAAAATAGTTGGCAATGACACAACCACATTCATTAGATCCCCAGAGCTGGAACCCATAGTCCTTCCCTGTGAAACCTGTTCCCCCACAATCTTCTCTGAAGAGTGTATCCTGATTTTTGAAATATTCCCAAAGGGAGGTTGTGATACCAGTTCATTCCTGGAACGTGGGAAAAGTGACCCCTCAGTTGAAGGTGACAGCAGCTCCTGGGAGATTCTGTCTACTGACTCAGGTACAGTGTGACTGAGGAATGGCTTGATGAAACAGAAATGGTTGGGAAAACCCAGGCAAAAAGAAGGTCAGTATCGAATCCTGAGGAGTAGAAGGGCACTTCTGCCCTCTCCTATATGTTACCTTGCTGCTGCTCCCCTCACTGCCTATGTTGCAGCATTATTGATTCGCTTCCTGGTCCTAAGAAGTGAGCCTATGAGACAAAAGATGGGGACAGGACTGGGATTTATCCTTTCAAGGGAGCACCCCTAAAAGTGACCTGGTTGAGATCCCTCCTGGATGATCTTTGCTCTAGCTAGTTCTCTGACAAGTTAGTCTGCAGCTCCCTGCAATCAGTGTCATGGGCCCCAAGGCTTCCTGTGTGCCTCTCTGCTGGCCGGCTTGTGGCTTTGGGTCACAGAGGGAAGGGCGGGAACCAGTGATGGGATCAGATGGAAACCTTGATTTCACTTTGTGTTCACCTCCAAATGCTGTAGAGGAAGAGAAACTCCAGGCACACAAGACAAGTGCAGAACTCTTGGGATATCACGATGCCAGACAGAAATCACCCCCCAAGTCCAGTGACGACACCTCTGGCAGAACTAACAAGGTAAGAGTTTTTAATTGATTATCACTGATGTCAATATACTCAGGCCAAAAAAAAAAAAAAAAATGTGACAGAAGTCACACAGAGTGAAAATCAGGCTTTACCTAGGGCACTTTCCCGTTATTGGTGATTGAAATCCTTAAACTGACATATATAATGTTAAAGAAGAGATTTGCCTCTTCCTGTCTCACTCAAAAGAGGCCCCATTAAGAAGCCTGAGCATGGTCCTTGCTTGCTGTTCCATGCAAGTAAACCCAAATGGATGCTGTACCCCAGCACTGGGCTCTGGGAGTGTTTTGGATGTAGAAGAGGCAGAAAGAGAAGGATGGATCTGACAATATCACAGAGCAGCTCTGAAGAGATTTTAGATTTCTCTGAAAAGATTTCCGTGTGGCCATGTCCACTCAATATCCAGTTGTTTATGTCTTTGGGCTAGTTCTGGGAACTTCTTCTGTGACTTTGCCTTGTTTACCACTATCATCATGGCAAAAGAAATCAGGTGTCTTGCTTCTTTTCCTCATATATATAAAACAAACACAATTGTAAAATTTGAGGTCTGACCTCTTTCTTTTCATTGGAAGAAATTCATTGTGAGAAAACAGTTTGGAGAAAGCCAATTTCTGTCAAAAGACCATTTGATTTTGTTCACATAAGAAGTAAAAACTTTGCTTGAAAACTCAAGATTTCCCACTGGATTTGTTTCCTTCTGCTGCTGATCAACCCTACAGTCAAACTATAAAAGTTGTGACCTAGCAGACTGTGTTGATGTATTACAATCTAGGAGCAGGGTAAAAACTCTGAGTACATGTCTTCAAATTTCAGAACCTCTTGTGAACATTAAGGCATTACTAGCTTGTGCTAAAATATCCCAGGAGTCTGGGATAGGCTGTGCTGCCAGTGCTGCCAGTACTCCTGTTTTGAGATAACAACTGCACTGTTGCTGCACTGTTGATCTCTTTTCCTTGCCTGCACTTTCCTTTTCCTGCACTGTTGATCTCTTTTCCTTGCCTGCTCCAGAAGAAGTTATTTCACCACAGCCATGCTTTGCTTTGACTAAGTCTCAACTGATGGAGTTCCTCCAAAAGCCCTTCAGCACTGATGGAGACCTCAGCTGAAGCGGCACATGGCAGGGAAACTAAATATGGCCATTACTGCACATATTCTTCTCCTTTCTATGGCCCAGGAGGAGACCCATACACAGTAAGTCCTATACCAACATATCAGCAGCAGGTTGCTGTGTCAGTGGAGAGGAAACATTATTTGAGTGCTAATTCCAGCCAAGTGGGCTATCAGAAACCCAGGATCCCCAGCAATCAAGGAAGCCAAAACTCCTTCTGAGTGGGAATCACACTGTAACTGTCAAAGAGAAAATTGAATCATGGCTGGACTCCTTGGGGACCTCTGAGGATAATGTATGAGGGTTGTGTTTTCCACCCCTCTAGCATTCAGGATAATGTTCTCTTGGGTGTGGGGGTCACCAGCATGGAGTTTGCAAGGTGACACCCTGAGTTCACTTGCTTTATGCTAAGATGCGTGGCTCTCATGCACTCCCTCTGAGTGCATGGCTCTGCTCTTTGCACTCATAATTTGTTGTGTGCATAGCAGAAGCCATGAAAAGAAATACTGGAAGAAAGACTGAATTGCTTCTTCAGCTCTGCACATCCCCTGGCACTGTGCCTCTAGCATCTTTGCATTTTTGACTCTGAATCATAGCTGGGGGGTCTCTTTAACTTTAAAACTTTATTTTCCAAGGAAATGGTCCTGGGTCACCAGAGGAGAGAGGAACCAGTAGAGCAAAGAGACTGTAACAGAAGAGGTAACTGACGAGTGTGTTTTAGCATTCCCATCTCCACTCTAATGCAAATCTGATGTTGAGTCAGAGGCTCCTGGCAATGCCAGGTATAAATTGTTTGTGTGTCTAAAGGTACTTGGCTTGCTACCATGAGCTGCCCATGGGGGAGAAAGACAATTGGTAAGAGAAGCCTCAAAGCTGATTGTTCAGCATAATTGTACAGGTCTTCCTTCCACCCCTTGCCACCATCCATAACTCTGCTGATGTGGGATGTGCTAGCTATTGCCCTTAGGCCCACGTTCACCCCCAGCAGCATAAATTGCTCCATGTCCCTATCCCCAGGAAATCTGTACTGAGCATTGGTGGAGCTCGGCAAGATAGGTGGGAAGTCACACAACAAGTGGGCTGGGATTCAAAGAGCCAGAGGACCATACCAAAGCTGTGAGGATTTTAACTTCAAAAGCTTCTCTCCCATTCCCAGTATGCAACTGTCTTCTAATTTTTCTTGATTTGGCCTATCTTCTGCTGATGTTAATCCAAGCATTCTCCTCATTTGCAGACGTCTGTGAAAGAAAAGAAAACCTAGGATCCAATAGCAGGTTTGTTGATGCGGAGATCTGTGCTGTGTGGTATTTTTCATCAGATGTCAAGGATCTTATCTGGGAGCTTCCTGGGAGAAGAGCTGTCTTTGGGAGGAGGTGTAGTTTTAGTACTGTAAGGCTACTCCACTCTTAAACTCCTCTTTCCACCAGGAGATCGAGATGGAGACAGGTAGAGGCCCTTCAGAACAGGTGTTGGTCTCTTTGCAATGCCCCTTGGTCTACCACATGCTGTCTGTAATCTGAATTATTCTCACAATAGCTTGATACTTGCATGTAGGCAGCTGGGACCCCTGTAAATGCTTTATGGTAATCAGGATATTTGTACAGGAGTGGAAGAAATGAGGCAGAAGATAGTTCTTTTCTGGGACCTGCATCCAGAGACTGGGAGAAATGCATGTGAGTGTCTGAATGCTGCCCTGAAGTCCTGAGGAGATCAGGTGAAGAAGTGGTGGAAGGGGGACTTGATGTTAACCTTACAGTATCTCTTTCCCTTTCAATAGTTTCCTGAAGAATCCATATCTGTACAATGAAAGACTTCAGACAGAAGAAACAATGACCCTAGAGTTTGTTGCTGTAATGTCAAAAAAATCCAGATATTCTGAAAAGTCAGACAAGATCTTTGTTGCTTTTTACAAGGAACCTAGACTATACCAGGAATTTGCCGTTCTGAAAAAAAGGTAAAAATCACACCTAAACATATGTTGATGTCACATTTTGGAAAACATACAGCTCACACCAACTTTAGGATCCCAGCCTGGTCTTCAACACCAGACCAAGACACCTAAATTTAGGTGTCTGTAGAAGTGAGTTACAGTTTCAAGCCTAACTTCTATAGGTCCTGTGTCAGGTTTGCCAGATCTGCACAGAAGTCTAAAACATTATGGAGCTTTTCAAATATAACCAGATGCCTTTCATGAGTAAAGACGGAGTGAAAAGAGTCACCTCAGTTGACTCTGCTCACTGGTACAGTTGCAGTACTCAGCAGGAATATCTCTAGATGTATTTCCCACTCTTTTTACAAGGCAGCTGCAACTTTGGCTAGGACCAGAGTTGTTCACATCAAGAATTCTTACCAGTTACTTTATTTCTCACCTGTCTGATAATCTTATCAAGATCATATCAAGGTCAGATTATCAAGTTTTTGTCTGCCATTGTAAAGGCCAGAGGCATTTTGTTAAACTTTGCATTTTGAAAGTGAACAATAGTTGTTCATTCTTGCTGCATGAACTATCTGTACAGCTAAAGTCCATCTGGGGTTGAACCTCATGGAAACTTCTTAATGGTGTAGTAACTGATTCATATTCTTTTTCTATTCTAGGAACAACTGTATTATGGGCAGTGCAACGATCCCCATTTCTGACCTACAGAGAGGACCAATTTTTTATAAATATGCTATCCTTAGCAACGTGCTCTCGAGTGACTGTAAAGAGAGATTATGTGATTTAGAGCATATTTATGGGGCAGACTCCAAAAATACAGAGAGTCAATTACACCGAGTCATAAACATTCCCAAGGAAGAGATCAAAGCAGGTGGTAAGTCTGACCTACAAATTCTTGCGTGCAGCAAACGAATGTGAACTCTCCCTTGTTTTGCTTTGCAGTGGGGTAGCACCTTCTTAGGCTTATGGGCTACTTATGGGCTACTTATTCAACACAAACAAACTCTATATAAAAATGCAAACACAAACAATTATGGAAGGAGTGTTTCCGTTATTTTGCTTTTTCCCAGAGTCAACTCAGACTTTTCATTGTTGGGAAGAGAGGGTATGTAATGAAACTAGACTTGACTAATTGACTAGATGATCTTAAAAAGTCCCTTCCAACCTAGATGATTCTGTGATTCTGTGCAATCTTGCCTCACTATTGCACCTACCATCCGGCCTTCAGTTGCCATTCTAGAAGGGTGCAGGTGAGCCGGAGGTCCAGTATCAGATCTGCCACCCTAAATAGGTGTTTTGAATATGCCAGGATGACTCAAAAAGTAGTAGACACCTATCGTTGGGGCAATTGAATCAGCCATGGGCTATGCACACCAGGCCCATCTAAAGCACAGGTGGGATCTCTAGGGCTAAATTCAAATATGCATGGTGAGTTTTGTGCATTAGTGGTTCAGATATGGCTCAGCTGGTCTTGGAATTTGTATAAAGCAATTGGTATCATTAGTTCAGGGCCAGTTAAAGACTCATCCTTTATAGGTTTGAAGGTTCATTCGCAAACCCTGATTCCTCCCCAGGAACATGGACCATTTTTGAACACATGAAGTGCCATCTTAATGAAAACGAGAATTACTGGAAATTATTGCATTCCTTAAAACCTTCTTCAAAAACAATGCCCCGAAAGTCAGTCAACTGTGGTATCATAGAATACCTTGCAGATGAACTTCTCCGGACCATCAGGCTCCAGGAGGGCTTTAAGAATATAGAAAGGAAACTGGAGATCTACATGAAGAGCTTCAAAATCTATCTCGGGGATGCTGCAAGAGGCGAACCCTCTTCTCCAATTAATCTCACTGAGCAAGTGGTGAGTATACAGCAAGCAAAGGTAGCAATCAGTTCCCAGGTAGACAAACCTCTGAAGAGAAATTGCTGCAGCTCCCTCTAATTTCAGGTAGGTTTCTGAACCACAGCCAGAGCTGTGATCTTATTTTCATTGCTTTTTCTAATTTCTGGGTTGTACCCAAGGCCTGATGAGGTCAAAGGAGATCTTCTGTTGGAATCAGACCCAAATGGTGTCATTTGTAGAACTAGCTTTGAGTCTGGGCCATTGCAAGACTACCTTGCTTTTGAAAATCCTGCATGGGAAAAACAGAATTTCACATGCAGTTATGTTCTGGCTCCAATACCTCATTTTAACATCTAAAAATTAGATTCCCATATGACATTTCTCAGGGGTAAGAACCAAAGGTAGGAAGCATTTTATGACTGTAGACACCTGAAATAAAATTAGCATACTGAAAAATAACTGGGTGCATACATGCTGAATGTCTTAGCTTCTGTTGTAGGTGCTGAGAAGTAGTCAACAGAGTTATTGCAGGATTGGAGAGAGTTAACCATTCAGTAGGCACTGATGTTTAGTCAGAGGAACAGCTTACCAGTCCTTATCAACTGCAATGATGGATCCTCCTGGATTTCAACCCCTCCTGGGTTGAAATTGCTTCTTTCAGGTGTTTACTTTCCTGAGATGAGTACTATTTTCAGTATGAACAGGCCCAATTGAGTAATCCCCCCCTCCCCAGCTGCCTTCGTTACCAGCAGAGATCTTTCTGCAAGGGACACAAAGGAGTATGTCTGTCTTATCCTAAGGTGGACAAGTGGAATTTTGCCCTGGATACATCCATTTTTTGCCATGGATTGAGCAGGAATCCTGGAAGTTGAAGTCAATATTCTCATTGTTTGTGGAAGTTAATCCCTATCCTACAAATGCAATAGAAAGGCAAAATCTCCATGGCTAAAGGACATCACTGATGTCCACTCCCATCCCAACATGGCTTCTGTCTGAGATGGTATGAAGTCTGGCTGGGGTGGCGTTAACTTTCTTCATACCATATGGCGCTATGTCTTTCTTTTGTGGATAAAGCAATGTTGATAACAAGTGAATGTTTTGCTATTGCTGAACAGTGCTTGTACAACATCAAGGCTTTCTCTCTCCCCTCACTTTCCACAGTGAGTATATGGTGGTGGGCAAGAGGTGGGGAGGGGACATAGCCAAGACAGCTGGCCCAAATTGACCAAAGAGATATTCCATACCATATGATGTTGCCCTCAGCAATAATAGCTCAGAGAAATGAGGAGGAAATAGGGATATTTGCAGTTATGGCATTTGTCTTCCCAAGCAATTGTTATGTGTGCTGAGACCCTGCCACATAAGGACTGGACATCTCCCTGGCAATGAAAAGTACTATATTCTGAAGTGTAGTCCTTTTTGTTTTGTTTATGTGCACAGATTTTGCTTTCCTTATTTAACAGTCATTATCTCAGTTTATGAGTCTGCTCACTTCCTTTCTATTTTCACCCTGGCCCCCAGGAGAGAGATTAAGCAAGAAGCCTGTTAGGTGTTTGGCTGTTGGCCAGGCTGAACCCACCAGTGCTGTTTAATGGAAGCTCTGTTTGAGCTGGGGTGCCACATCCACCTGGCATGGTCTGGGGCTTGCCCCAGAAGTAACTGGGTGGGAATGTTATCTTCTATTGTGGATATGTCCTAAAAGGTCATATGTACTGCAAAGCCTGAAATACACATGGAATACACAAAGGATGCAGAGCAATGCCTTGCAAGTCATCTGTAGGGAAATCCCAATGTGAGGAGTTCAGTGATAGGAGCTGCATCTCTGTTTTAGTGAAAATAGTTTATCTGCCCTTTCACTTTCTCAGTCATGGAATCATACTGCTTCCTATAGCAAGATAGGCCTCTGAAAGAATCTCCACTATTCTTTTTGGTTCCCTTTGATTTCCCCGCTCAGTTGGAAGACTGAAGATCTGTTTACCTGTGCTTCTATGGTAGGGCTTGAGCATCCTAGAATGGGTACCAAGTAGGCTCCTGGTGCTGCTGGCATGGATTCAGTACATAAGAACTACTAGATAAACTTAAGACAGCCAGGAAAACATTCTCCATGGGGTTGTGCCAGGACAGCGAGACACAATGGAAGCCAAGAAATTTGTTAGCTGTTGCAAAGGCAGGAACCTGTCTTTAAGTAAGTGGTCTAACTGCTTTTGCCTCCAAATAATGATTCTTAGCATCTTCCATCGTCTTTCCTGAACCCTTTCCAGCTCCTCAACTAAAATTGTCTTATCTATCTCGGTGAAACTCCCCTTCCTTATTCTTATTGTCCAGTTGAACAATAACATGATGGATTTCATGGACAAGATCATTCGATACCTGCAGAAAGAGGAGCACAAAGATGATGGCCTGCTTTTTGCCTTATACACTTCATCTTGTTATAACATCCCACTAAGCAAAGATGTAATCATCAAGGCTGAAAACCTCCTCCAGGACATTGGCCCATTTCAAGGCAAATTCAAGCGTCTGAGAGGAAAGAGGTAATTAAAATTGTCATGCTGCTTTCTGAAGTTACAGATACTTCTGTAGTCATTCAGATCATTGAGCCATTTTCTCCATGGAGCATTTATGTGAAGATAGTGGTAGAATATGGTTCCCCAACACTCTTTCCCCTTCACTTTGATGCTTCCAGGTCTCCAGTGGAAGGAAAGCCACAGGTTATATTTTTGGCAAGGTTTGGTTTGAGATTCAGATCCTTACATTTATGCACCTCTATAGTTGTCTGGTGTCTGTTATAATTTTTGGAGATCCAAGACTCAGCTGAGCACCAATGTTGTTTTAGATGCTGTGTACTATCTCACCAAATCCCTTGCTGAAAATTTGGAAGGATTAATATCTTCCAGAAGTTCTGGTTCATGTCTGAAAGCCTTGCAGGTGTGTTTTGGATGTCCCAGACATCTCAAAGGGGATTAGACACTTTTGCATAGACAGCTGAATCGAGTACTACAAAAATGGATATATTAGATTACAAAGTCAGATTACTATATTCTATAATGCTGTTTTGATATAAAGTATAGCATTTGAGTTACTTTTCTTATTTTCCTTTGCTGCATAAAACCTATGGAGGGAGACTGCTTTGGGAAAGCTGGGGTGGGATTCATTCAGATGTTTGCTGATAAGGTCTCTAGATCTAAATTCTCACACACCTTTATGCATCTACACATAGGCAAGATGAATGCCATTGGGTTGAAAAGCAGTGGGGAAAGCACACAGCTCCCACTACCATCCTAGGAGGTGGGTTTGGGTGCTCTGACCACTGATGCAGATTTTTTTGGGTTCTCTTTATTTTTCAGCAATTACGTTTCAGCTGTGAAGGAAATTTGCTTAAGTAATAAAGTCAGGACCTTGTGTATTTGGCTGATTCCATTGCTGTATGCAATAACAGAGAAGATGGAGGACGCCTTTTTTCCAGCAACCATTTCCTTACACTTGCAGCTGAGAAGCAATGAAGAGATGCAGAGGTAAGTTTGAAAGGAAGAGAGAGCCAAGGCTGGGTCAGGGAAATAAGCCATTGTACTGTTAGAATAACTTTTCATTTTTTTTGGCGTGTGGACTTCCAGCCACCAGAAAATTTGTGTTTCTTCCCTGGGATGCAAGACATTGCCTTTCTCAGACATCCTACTCCTGCCCTGGGGTCTAACTAGAAGAGGCAGGTGTCTGAAGGCAAATTAGAGGAAGAAGACTGAGCTGAGGACTGTGCATTCTCATTCAGACAGTCTGTTTGGAGTGGCTTTAGGGAGAGAACTACCCCTAGATCTTCATTTGGATGTTGTTTCATGGAGAGAAAGGTCGAGTCACTCCAAAATAACCTGTCTGCAGGCAAACTGGACAGGGAGCAAAGGCGTATATATGCACTCATACAAGATGGTGTCTGCTGGACTGAAAGTCTCAAACACGGTATTTCTTCTTTAAAAGCCTCAAAGAAATGCCTTACAGTGTCATTCACTTGTTAAAAAATCCCAGATATCCCATTCAGTATTGAACCACCTCTTCTTTAAATCTAGTGCCACATTTGCCAGCCACAGGAGCACATAAAATGGCACAAAGTGCCACCTGTTGCTTCAAAATGCATCTGCTGTTGATGGTCCATTTTCATAGGAAAGTCTTGACGATGATAGAGATTCACAAGTCATTCATTGAAAGCTGCCGTCCACTGGCAAACACAGTATTGAAGATGTTGGAACTGAAGAATTTCACTAAGGACTCCCTGCTCCAAATCAAGTTTCCACCTCAGCTCCTCCTGGCTAATGTGTACCAACGTGTCATTGAAGTCGTCGATAAACCATCCCAAGTACATGTAAGGCAATCAGACAATACACACAGTAATAGATTAACTTCTTGCTCGTAGTTCTTTCCTAGATTATGTAAAGTTGTGCAATTTTATACAGGTGAGCCAGAAAGTCTCTGTAGCTCCTGAAGAATTTTTCAGCATATCCAAAGGGGTTGAATCATAGGAACCTAGAATGAGAGCTCAATCCCCATGTTTTGAAAGAAGTGGCAAAAGAGAAAGGGCAAGGGAATCTCGTTGATTGGCAAATTACTAGAAAATGCTGTATCAAGTGTATTTTAGTCACAACCTTTAAGCAATTTTTATATCCTGCCACCAAAAGCAGTATCCAAAATTAACACCATGGCGATCAACCAATTGGAATTTTGTTTAAAGCTGGAAAGGATAAAAGAAGGAAATTAAAGTTCTAACTTGCCTTTCTATGGGAGTGATTATTTTTAAATAAAAATTTGACTTGTTTGTGGGAACCTACTTTCTGTCATTCTCACTTATGTTTTAACTAGAATGTTGTAATATCCTCTGAGGTCCTGGAGAGGAATTCCACTTAAAATCTACTTCTTTGTGCTTTTTATAGAATTTAACCCCAATACATCTTGATTTGTACTTGAAAAAATCTGAGCTAAGCCCTCCCACACCATCCTCTGAATCCAAAGCAATTGCGGATAGCTGGGGTTTGAAGTGATTGTTTTAATAGGATCTGGATCTGCCTTTCCATCTGGAAGTGCTGTGGGTTTTTTAAATTAAATATTGGTAGAAAAAAATTCTCTGAAGTTTTCACACCAGTTTTCATAGGAAACCACCTCAGATTTGGGAGTAGATGAATTTTTGGAGTGGTTTTCAGTGTATGTTTTTATCCTCTATTCAGGAAAAGGATTTGAATGGAGTTGTGAACAACATTGCTGAAAGGATGGAACTCTGGTTCAAGGACTTGTAAGTACTAACCCCTTGAGAGGAGAAATACTAGGACAACTCTGTGGTGGGGGTGGGAAGGAATGGCTAGACTTGTGGTTGAGCAGAACAAGGGATGTTGCAGTAATTTTCATTGTTAGTTTTATGTCATAACCCTTTAAACCCCTCTGAGGGGGCTGAGCAGTATCACATGGGAAGGAGGTCCGCAGAGGAATCTGTCTTGTCAGACAGTATACCCTGATCTTATGTTGCAGGATTGGGCTCCAATTCAGACACACAAGTGGCTCTGGTTGGCTGAGTTTGCATAGCATTGTCCGGCAAATGAAGGACATTTAAGCTGAAGGTTGTGTGGACTGTTTTTAAAATTATATTCTTAGAATTAGCACAGTGCTTTTCTGTATCCACAGGCGCCTGCCAACGCATACAAAGCAACTGATGAAGCCCACAATTAAGGAGGATGCCTTGCAGTGCCTGAATTACACATACGCCTTGCTTTCATTTTCCTTAAAGCATTGGCATGCATCACCATTTAGCTTGATAATGTCACTGCTACAGATACTTGCTAAGTTTGCTGCAATATCAGATGCGTTGCAAGAAAATCAGGTAAAAAACCTAGCCATATATGGGTGTACATATACATGTGTATATGTCATGAAGACATATAACCATGTCTTTTTAGCTGAGAAGGGCCAGGAGTTCAGGTTTGCTTCATTCAAATGTGGCCAACTGCAGGAGTGGCAGCCAAGCAGGTGGCTGCCTTTCTCAGTCACGTATTCTAACCTTGTCAGAATTTGTGTTGGGTTTGCATGGACAGAGAAGTGGCAAAAAAAAGTGCTACCAAAGCCAGTAGCATCTCAGAGTGTGCCAACCATTTCTCTTCTTGGAGGCCCTTGATAGTTGTGGGAGGGACTTTGTTTTCCTTCTGTTCACAGCAGTTAAGGATCAAAATCCAGAGTGAAAATCTGTCTCTCCTGCCAATTCTCTCCTTTTTTTAATTTCCCAAGGATTTTCAGCAGATTATTACAGAAAGATTTGATGAGTTTGAAGGTTACATCAAGAAGTGGCTGGAAAAATCCTTGCCAACACCACCTGTGTTAATTAAACAGTTCCTGGAGAGTATCAGTGTGAGTAGTGAGAACCCACACACGGGATAACCACTCACCCTGGAAGTTCTGTCTATCCCTTGAGGCCCAGTTGACCAGCTTTATTTTCCTGCCACAGGTGTGGAATGAGCTGTTCTTGTTTGAGGTCCTCTGTGTGGAATGGACCCAGAAATGGCAAATCCTGATATACTGCATGGCTGAAAAGTGGCTGAAGAAAGTGAGTTATTGTTACTTAACTCCCAGCAGTGGGGTGGTGTTCAGATTTCCCCTGACCCCAGCATGCTCCATTTTGTCCCTGTCAGTTTTGGATGATGGGAGCTGAAGCAGCCAGCTCCTTGCTGGTGTAGAGGGGCATAACTTCTCCACCAGTGTGAGAAACCAATGATACTTGGCAAGGCCCCAGAAAGCAACTGCAGCTTAAGCATTTCCTTCCTGCAGGCAGATGACAGAAAACTTCTGGATTTCTACCTGGAATTCATGAAGGCGGAGAAATGTTGGAATATGAATCTGGAGAGCTGCTTTACAGATTGTGTCATTCAAAAGATTAAAGACTTTGACAAAAGTGAGGTACGGACTTTCTGTCTAAATGTCTCCATCCCTTCTTGCACAACTGAGAGTTTTTACCTCCTGCCATGCTGATCTGACCCACTTTTCTAGCTATGCTTATTTGTCCTTTGATGGGTTAATGGAGTGGGAGAGGAATTTTCTGTAAAGGTACAGGTTCTGCAAAGCCTATTTACAACTAAAAGGAGAAATGTCTTGTCCTTACAGGAGCGCATGTTAGAAAAAATGGTTTCCAAAGTCATCAAGACAAACAGGACAACTGTCGGGAAAGTGCTTTCTGCTGTTGTTGAGAAAATATTCTTAGACAGGATGAACACGTTGCAAGAAGTAGACAGTTTTGTTGACAGCACGGGCCTAGTTCTCATGGACTTGCTCAGCTCTTCCACGATCTGTGATCTCTTCTCCACTGTCAGTAAGTTTCCCACAGAGTGGGTTTTTTTAAATTCCTGTTTTGGTAGTGTGCTTTGATGTGATCTGAAAGCTGAGTAATATCTGATGCACATAACACTAAAATCCCACACCAAACGGAAGTTCAGCCATGGAGCTGGGTGAAGTTTGCAATTAAGTCCTTTCTTTTGCAAGAAAGGAATATGAGGTTTCACCAGGCCTTTTCAAAGATTTGCCAAGTTTTTTGCCAACACAAAATTAAAGAGACAAAGTATTCACAATTCCTGAAAAAATTACATTTCATTTCAGAAACTAAGAAGCATCTCAATTTCTTTTTCCAGTTGAAATGGTGTTTCGTTGCACATTCATGGCAAGCATTTCATTTTATAAATGAAGGATATTAAAAGAAAATTACTCTCTGAAAATGAAAAAAATAACAGAAATGCTGACTGTGAAGCACTCCAGAAGTTTGTCTCCTATGTGAAGGAGACCAAAGCTAGGCTAGGGTCTTCTAAATATACATTCTGTTTTTCATGTGCCTAAATCAATTGAAACATACTGTTTTACATTGACTGCGAACAAAGCAACATTTTTTCCTGTATGCTAGTGTTGGCTACAAACGAATCTGTGGTCTGTAAAGATGGCTGTAACATCCCCTTGCTATTCACTACTTGGAGGCAGGGGGCTGTGAAGCTGCTAACTCTTGCTGAGGATGTTAAAAATAAATCCAGTGGGGAAACTGCTGCTTTAGAAAGCACTGCTCTATCACTAGATTTCATCTATTTTACAGAAAAATCAGGACATAACCTTCAAAAAGAGATCAGTGAAAAAGCAAAGGCCCTGCTTTCCCAGTTTCACAATTTCTTCTGGTTTTTGAGACGCCAACTTTTCTCAGGAGACATCCCCTGCGACATACTCTCCATCATCTTGAAACATCAAGATATATTTCAGAATATACTATGCATCTGCGGTAAGCTCACAGTTTCCAAATTTATTTCTCAAAACCATAGTTCCATGTGGGGTGTTCTCCTGTTCAATGGGGCAAATAAGAATATATTTATTGGAAAGGAATCTAAAATATAAAGAAAACCAAAAATTCTCTGCAAGAGAATAGATGAAACAGCAAAAAATAGCAAAGCTGAATACATAGAATATTCTTAAGCCCTGCTAACACTATGAAGGACAGAAAATAATATTCTTCTGTACAATGGATATCAATTAAAATATTGCCGTATTCTTATGATTTATTTATAGAATTGTATTTGTGGTGTTAGAATCATGGAATCATAGAGTGGTTTGGGTTGGAAGAGACCTTTAAAGGTCATCTAGTCCAACCCCCCTGCAACAAGCAGGGACATCTTCAACTAGATCAGGTTGCTCAGAGTCCCATCAAACATGACCATGAATGTTTCCAGGCATGGGGCGTCTACCACCTCTCAACTGAGCAACTTGTGCCAGTGTTTCAGCGCCCTGATTGTACATTTTTTTTCCTTATATCCAGACTGAATCTACCCTCTTTTAGTTTAAAACCATTACCTTTTGTCCTGTTGTAACAGGCCCTGCTAAAAAGTCTGTCCTCATCTTTCTTATAAACCCCTGTTAAGTACTGAAAGGCCACAATAAGGTCTCCCTTGAGCTGTCTCTTCTACAGGCTGAACAAACCCAACTCTCTCACCCTGTCCTTATAGGAGAGGTTCTCCAATCCTCTGATCATTTTCATGTCCTTCCTCCTGGGCCCACTCCAACAGGTCCATGTCATTTCTGTGCTGGGGACTGCAGAGCTGGATGCAGTACTCCATCTGGGGTCTCATTAGAACGGAGTAGAGGGGTAAAATCACCTCCCTTGCTCTGATGGCCACACTTCTCTTTATGCAGCTCAGGATACAGTTGGACCCCTGGGTTGCAGGAGCACATTGTCTGCTCATATCCAGCTTTTCATCCACCAGTATCCCCAAGTCATTCTCGACAGGGCTCCTCTCAGTCCCTTCATCCCCCAGCCTGACACCAGGGGTTGCCCTGACCCCAGCGAAAGACCCTGCACTTGGCCTTATTGAACCTCATGAGGTTCACATGGACCCTCTTTTAGAGCTTGTCCAGGTCTCTCTGGATGGCATCCCATCTCTCAGGTGTGTCAACTGCACCACTCACCTTTGTTTAGTTTACTGTGTTTAGTTTTTGCTTTCCTGTTGCTAATTATGCAGGTTACAGAATAACCTTCACGGTCACAGGCCAGTTTAAAAATTACAGTTACAAAAACCTGGAGGAAATATCTTTCAAATTCTTCTGTAATAATAAACTTAATCCATGTGTTTCAGAGTGTTTTAGAATTTGGCAGTGGTCAAATGAGAATGGCTCTGGGTTGATACTGCTGCTTTTAGATCAAGTGATGCACCTCTTGTGCAAATTCAAGCATGAGTTGTTTAATGGCAGTGATTATGTTTCACAGAATCACAGAATGGTATGGGGTTGGAAGGACCTCTGGAGATCATCTAGTCCAATCCCCCTGCCAAAACAGGTCCACCTAGAGCAGGTTGCCCAGGGTGTCATCCAGACAGGTTTTGAATGTCTCCAGAGAAGGAGACTCCACCACCTCTCTGGGCAGCCTGTTCCAGAGCTCTGCCACCCTCAAAGTAAAGAAGTTCCTTCTCATGTTTAGATGGAACTTCCTATGTTGAAGTTTGTGCCCATTTCCTCTTGTCCTGTTTCTGGGCACCACTGAAAAAAGACTGGCCCCATCCTCCTGACCACCCCACCCTTTAAGTGGATATTTCTAGGCATTGATCAGATCCCCCCTCAGTCTTTCTTCTCCAGACTAAAAAGACCCAAATGCCTCAGCCTTTCCTCATAGGAGAGATGCTCCAGGCCCTTAATCATCCTTGTGGCCCTTTGTTGTACCCTCCCCAGCAGTTCCCTGTCCTTGAACTGGAGAGCCCAGAACTGGACACAGAACTCCAAATGAGGCCTCACCAGGGCAAAGTAGAGTGGGAGGATAACCTCCCTTGACCTACTGGCCACGCTCTTCTTGATTCACCCCAGGATGCCATTTGCCTTCTTGGCCACAAGGGCACATTGCTGGCTCATGGTCATCCTGTTGTCCACCAGGACTCCCAGGTCTTTTTCCTCACAGGTGCCCTGCAGCAGGTCAGCCCCCAACCTGTACTGGTGCAGCGCGTTACTTCTCCCCAGGTGCAGAACCCTACACTTGCCTTTATTGAATTTCATCAGGTTCCTCTCTGCCGAACTCTCCAGCCTGTCCAGGTCTCTCTATGGCAGCACAGCCTTCTGGTGTGTCAGCCACCCCTCCCAGTTTTGTGTCATCAGCAAACTTGCTGAGAGTATACTCTGTCCCTTCATCCATGTCATTGATGAATATATTTGTTATGGTTTGAGAAAACCCATAACAATCTCTTGTCATTTAGACAATTATTCTCTAACCCAATGACCCTCCCCACCCAGAAAGGGGAATTGGGGAACACAAAGAAACACAAGGGTTGAAATATAAGTAGATTTAATAGACTAAGACTAAATACTGAACAATAATACTAAAGAACCAGTATTAATCCTGATAGTGATATAAGATATACAGGAATTATACTCAGCCAATTCTCTCAGCAGGAAGCTGTGCACTCCCATCAGGGACAGCAAATGGCGGACACTTTGAGTGCAATGGCTTCAGGAGGAAGGGAAGGCCTCAGGGGTCCCTTACCAGGGCAAGTAGTTGTCTGGACCTGCCGCCATCAAGGCAGAGAGAGCTACACAGCAAACTTTTCTAGTTTATATTGAATGTGACATTCATGGTATGAAATAATCCTGTTGGCCAGCCCGGGTCAAGTGCCCAGGCCTTGCTCCTCCTTGTTCCTGCACCTGGCAAGGCTTGAAAACACTAAGACCTTGAATCCCACAGAGCCTGGTTGGCTACAAAGTAAATATTTTCACAAATTCAGACACTAGAGTTTTCTAAAAGTGCAAATTTCCCCAGCATTAGAAGAAAAGTTAGTCCTATGTCTCTCAACCCAGAACAATATTGAAGAGGACTGGACCCTGTACAGACCCATGGGGAACACCACTTGTTATGGAACTCCAACTACACACTGTGCCACTAATCATGACCCTCTGAGCTCTGTCTTTCAGCCAGTTTTCAATCCACCTCACTGTCCATTCATCTAACCCACACTTCCTAGGCTTACCTATGAGTATGCTGTGGAACACAGTGTCAAAAGCCTTGCTGAAGTCAAGATAGACAACATCCACTGCCCTCCCCTCATCTAGTCACGTCATCATAGAAGGCTATCAGATCGGTCAGACATGATTTCCCCTTGGAACTGAAGCAAAGAAAGCATTCAGCAATTCTGCCTTCTCTGCATCCTCTGTCACCATGGCACACATCTCATTCAACAGCAGGCCCACATTTTCTCTAGTTTGCCTTTTGCCTCCAATATACTCGAAGAAACCCTTCCCGTTGACCTTGACATCCCTTGCCAGGTTTAATTCCAAGGAGGCCTTGGCTTTCCTTGTGTCATCCCTGCATACTCTAACAGCATTCTTGCAATCTTCCCAAGTGGTCAGTCCCTTCTTCCATGCACAGTAAACTTCCTTCTTCCACTAAAACTTTTCTCTGAAGCTCCCTGCTCAACCATGCAGGTCTCCTGCTTCCCTTGCCTGATTTCTTGCTCTCTAGGATGAGAGCTTGGAGAAAGTACACCTACCTTCCAGAGCTCTAACCCATGGTATTTCTCCAAGCAGTTTCTTGAAGAGGTCAAAGTTAGCCCCTCCTGAAATCCAAGGCTGCAATCATACTTGTTGTTTTGCATATTCTACCCATGATCCTGAACTCTGTCTTTTCATGATTACTACAGCCAAGGCTAACCCCAACCTTCATGTCCTCCACCAGTCCCCCTTTGTTAATCAGTACTAGATCCAGTAGTACACCTTTCCTTGTTGGCTCCTCCACCACCTGAGTCAGAAAGTTATCATCAATACACTGGAGGAACCTTCTGGGCTGTGCATGCTTGGTTTTGTAGTCTTCCCAGCAGATATCAGAGTGATTGAAGTTATTCATGAGACTTTCCTCTCCCCTGTCTCCAAGTGATTTTCTCAAGAATACTTTATATCTGAGGTTTAGGCATGGGTTTTTTCTTTTTTTCTTTCCACAGATTCCTCTGTCTCCAGCTGCATAGCAACAGTGCTGAAAGTCAGAAGTGAGGAATTCAAGCAATTGGAAGAGCAGAAGCAGCAGAGATGCTCATTTCTGCTTCTGTGCAAAAGCATAGAGGATGTGATAAGAGGTACCATCCCATTCTCTTTGAGAGGATAGGATTTCTTATGTGATTCTTATGTGGGGACCTGTCTCTCAAAATAAAAGGCACTGGGAAATGGTGCTGCACAGCTGTCTAGTGCCAAGAGGTAACCGGGAGGAGAGAGTAAGCAGGGGGCTCTTTAAAGAAAAAAGGAATGGGGAAAGTCTGGTAGGGTTTTATATATGGAAGGAGTTCAGTATAGTGGGAAAATCTGCTTCGGGGGGAAGATCAAACAGTGCCAGGTTTTTCATTTTTCAAAGAAACATATAAGGTTGGATTACCTACTTCGACAAATGTTTGTAGAGGGTAAGTGCATTTCAGACAGGATGAACAATTTCAGACAAGATCTGCGACCTAGAAGAGAAGGACAGAACTAGGAAAAGGGAGCAGAAATGTATATTGGTTGGGAAGACTCACCCAGTGATCTCTTCCTGCTGGACAACAGAGCATACACAAACCAATGCTGAAGTTTTCAGATTGGGTGCAAGAATCAATAGAAGTGATTCTCTAGCTGGGGTAGGCAAAGTGGTGGGGTAATTCTCCTCAACCTCTATTTCAGGCCCAAGTTGTTTTCTAACAATATAGACACTACCACAGTTTCAAGACCTTGGTTTGAAGGCTCCCTTCCTCATCATGGAGTAACTTATTTTACCCACTATTTGGTTTTGTGTTGATCTTGGATTCAATTTTTCCCTGAGAACTTTGTCATACACACACAGCACCCCCTTCCCCCCACCCCTACTCCCCTTTTGCATTGGGGACAGGTTCAGAATATTTCCATGGGTGGAGGGTAAATGTCTTTCCAGCTGGATAAACACACTATTTTTTTTTTTTCCATTTTGTTTAGTGGATACAAGAGCTGTGTATGAAAGCACCACAAACAGACAAAGTTTTAAAGATCAGATATCTGTAAGCACATTTTCTGTGAATGGCGAGAAGAAAATTCCTCAAAGGTACTTCCTTGATAAGTACAGTGACATGATGAAAAAAATTCATATCTTAAAGGAAAGCAACTATTTTCAGAGACTGTGGAAGCAAAAAGCAGAGGAAATCAAGGCAACAATCCCTAAAGACATTCTCTTGATAGAAGTTGTACAAGAAATCATTTATAAGCCAGCTATTGCCGATTTTCAGAGTACCTATCTGGCCCTCAAAGATTTTTCCATCACCCTTGGGACTGTGTGCAGCCATTTTGAGAAGCAGTTAGCAAATGAGAGTCAACTCACAAAGGAGTTTGCAATTATGGAGAGGAGCGAAGGGAAAGGGAGTGGAAGAGCCGCCTGGGTGGATGCTGCTGTGGAGAAAATTAAAAACTACTTGACACTGTCTACAGTTGTGAACACTGCCAAGATGATTGATGAGCTAAGGAAGACACTTGAGCTTAATGGAAATTTTCAGATTCTCAACAACCTATCAAAACATGTATGTAGGACACACATGGATACGTGGCTTATACTGAGTACTCTTTGTCTTCTCTGTGTCTGTGTCTGTGTCTACTCTGTGTCTTCTTTGTTGGCAGGTCTGAACAGGGAACCTCTACTTTTGTGTGTCTTAACTTTTAACTAGATCAAACTGGACACAGTGGGTGGAATTTTTCTTCTGGAATATAAATTTCACTATTGTACCAGTCTCTCTTGTAGCCTGGCACCTTTATAAGTCAGGAATGTGATTCAGCTCACCCTTAATCAGACTCATGGTTGTCTGCAAATGAGCTCTCAGTGCCTCTAGAGATGCCCAAGGGCACCTGAGGCAAGTGTGTAAGCCTGACAGATGCAGACATCTGTGCATGTCTGCAACCAAATTCTGCATCCAGTGATTTGGAACAGACAGGGAAGTATTATTGTCCCCAACCTCCATGGAAAGTTTCTGGCAGAACCAGGACTTAAATAGTAGATCCCAACCTAATACTCTCTACCAGCTCCAGTAATTCTTCATTGTCTTCCATGACATGTGGGTTTTTTTCTGCAGGTCTCCAAACCTAGTTTGCTCCAATCTTGTAAAAGCTAAAGTGTTATACTGTCATAAGCTTTCTATTATGGTAGCAATGGTGGAGCACTGCATGGGTGCACCCAAGGAGCAGCTGAGTGTTCTATAACTTTTTGTATTTTGCATAGCTTTCCATGTTTTGGACAGGTTTCCCCAACAATTTAGAATTGGAGCAGACCTAACTTTTGTGGAAAGGTGCTTTTAGTGATCAGGACTTCAATGCAGATGTTAGACAAGTCGTATAGCATGACTCTGCCTCTGCTGCAGGGACTTGTTCTGAAATAACCAAACCAGGCTTATGAAATAGATTGGATAAGAGGAATAGAGGTCTCTGAGGAGCTGGCCTTTTGGAAGAGACCCTAAGTGGCTAATGAAACTTGATGTGTGGGGCAGAGGCAGAGCTTACCTTCCCTCTTCCCTTACCAAGGGACACACACCAGTATGTCTTGGATTGTTGGGTTTTTTTGCAGGAAGAATTGGAATTCAGGAATCAGAGACTTGATTATATCACCGAGGACTTAATGAAGGTGAAAAATAGTTTGAGCAACCTTCCAGAAGAGATGCTGGACTTTTTAAGGGTACTTCTTGAATGCACAAGGAAAGGCTTTGTCTCCTGGATCAAAACCATAATAAAAGGTGAGTTTTATTCAGGTGTAATAGTCATCAGATATGAGAGGCAATAGATAAGGATCACTTTGTCCCTACTTGTCACAACAGCCAGAGGCATTGTATGAATCAACTATGTGAACTCCTCAACCATGAGTCAAATATGAAACTATGTGTTTAATTTGGGGAATTTTTTTTGTTCTTTTTCTCCCAGATAAAACAGAAATCCCTGTATTTGTGGAGTTGGCATCAATTTCTGCAGGTGAAAATGACATAGATATTGACAAAGTCCGGTTCTTCCGTGATGCCATGGCTGCTTCAGCACCCATTATATTTGACCTGAAACCCACATCTGGATTTCAAGAGTTCTCTGAAGCCCTGTCATCCATCAGTGAAGCCACTGCAAAAGACAATAATTTGCCCAAGAAGTTGGTGAGTCTACAAATCCCATGTTCCAAAATTAATTGGACCTGTACTAGAAGAATGAATTATCAAAGTCTGGTGCCATGCCACAGGGGAGTCAAGGCATCCAAGTGGGTGTAGTGAGTATGACATAAGACCTATATGAAATCTGTGCTCTTTGGGTCTAAAGTCCAGTAGGAACACTAAGAGACCTCACATGCCTATGTAAGGGCAAATGGAGGAGACCCATTAGGTGTCATGTGCAGAAGAAAGTGAATCCAATGTTCTCTGTTTTACTAAAGACTAGTAGCATTGACTTGCATAATCCTCTCCACAGAAACTATAACATCCTCCTCAGGGTACCATTCCACTGACATCATTCCTCCAAATTGCCAAAGACTGGCAGAGAACTGCAGCTTCACAAAATACTTGCTCACTGGCTTTGGTGTTCAGAAAGCTAGTAAGATGAATGCAGATTTGGGTGCAACAGCTATGCTTTGTCTCTTCAGGTGCAGCAGCCACAAGAAACCCCACTCTTACCAAAATCATCCTTACAGATCTGGCAACTGGCTATTAGGTTTCATTCTGTTGTGTTGGGTTTTTTCTTTAACAGAAAGCTTCTTGTGATAACAGAGAGTGGATCCAGTTGGTTCATGACTCTCATGGCTCCATAGAGCGTTCTTCAATCTCTCAAGCCAAAAACATCAACAGCAGAGGGATTTTTATCATCTCGGCACCTCAAACATTAAAGGTAATGATTGTCCACAATTTGAAGAGTGGTTTTCAGGGGTTTGTGTCCAAATAATTTAACAGGTTTGAAATGCATTTCCAAGGAGTATGTCAGCTAGCCAATTTATCTGTAGTCAGGTTTGAAAGAAGTACAACCTCATGTCACATTTTCCATTAAACCTTGGTCGTTTTCAAGGCAAAACAGGCACTTTTTTTTTTGTCCCCAGGAAGGAGAGAAAGCAATATTTTAATATGAAAAAGAATTCATATGATCACTGAGAAAGGGAAAGATTTAAAATGAGAAATGCCACGCCATTGTTCAAGGACAGTGGTGCCTGTAGCATGCTCTGAAAGAGTGAGCCCTGCACGAGAAAGGAAAAGGAATGATCCACTTGTTAACACATGGGAAAACTTTATGTTTGGCTGTGATATGCAGGGATCTACTACTATTGTTCTTGAAGACCCATTGCACCAGGGTGGGGAATTACACAGAGAAGAGGTAGAGTGGGGCTGATCCTCTTACTTGCTTTCCAGGCTGCTCTTGAGGACTGTGTTTCAGTGCTACTGCTGAAAGACTCCACAGAGGAGGAATCTCAGACAGATCAGGATGCTAAAAAATACAACCTGGCTCAGCTCACAGAACTCCAGAACAAGCTTATGTTAATCAGCACAAAAATTGAGCAAGGCAGAGAGGAGGCAAACCGCTTCCTGGAGGTAAGCCACAGTGCAACATCAGTATGTGCTTCGAAAACAGCATCCACAAGGCTTGTGATTTTTGGCTGGAATTCTTTCATGGAGACTCATTCTTCACCTTTAGCTCTGACTCTTCAGGAACAGAGGTAGCAGACTCAGATTTCACATGTAAGGCAAATCATAAATACAAACATTCCCTTGCAATGTGGTGATGGTGGAGCGTGTAGAAGTCTGACTCTGATGATATCTTGGCCTCACCTGCATGTTAATTATGTGTATTTCTCCACCCAAGCAAACCATCTACCCTCCTGCTGCAGTGAATGAAGAGAAACAGGAAACTCCGGAGGGGTGATGGAGGTCTCCCCAATGTGGGGACCCACTGCGAGGCAGTTATTTCACATACCTTTTCCTTATTTCCTATACAAGCTCTTTTATTCAGAAGGTGTTTCAAGTGAGGTGTTTTCTTACATACCTGAGGAACCACTACAACTACTTGCTGTCTGATCAATTGCAGGCAGTGCGATACTTCAGTCAGAGGTGAAGAAACCTCACAAGAGCTAAATATTTCAAAGGTGGTGAATCTGAGGTTGCAAAACAGCTCATCATACTCTTTAGGAGTGAGACAATGGAGCTGTCCTTCATCTGTGGACCTCCTTCCCCCAGTAGACATGTGCTATGTGGAACTGGTATTTTTGAAGAGTAGTAGAAGTCTTCCAGGAAAACATGCACTTCTAGATCATGTCCTTGGCCAAGAAATGTATCCTGAGAAGAAACTGGACATAAAAATTGAGCAAAATGGGTTTTGGAGTTTTTTCGGTTAACAGGTTAAAATAGATCTTTGGAAGAAAAAATAATGTGAAAAGTATTCAGTAGTTGTTGAAAACACACAATAATCCATTTCCCTATTTTGTCTGTGGCATGTTACAGATCCTGGAAAAAGTTCAAATGGTTGGGAAGTTGTACCTGCAGCTTCTCAGTGCTGGCAATATCCTCTTCATTGACTGGAAGGCTGACATCTACTGCAATCCTCAACGCAGAGTAAAAGTTTACACAGAATTTGGAATTGCTGGCATCCTTGTTCAGAGTACCAGACCTGTCCTGGAAGAGCTGGATGGCCTTTGCAAAGCAATGGAGCACTGTCTGGTAGAGTGGAAGAAGTATCTGGAGACTCAAAGGGACACCTGCTATCATCTCAACCTGTTCACTGCACAACAGCTCTTCTATTTATGTAGCCAACTAGCCAAAGCCCACAATAGTGTAATAGAGCCACAGATTCTTAATATGCTTTCTGTCATAAAGCATGACATTACAGCAGAAGATATTAGAAAAGCCCTGGAACAAGCCCTCATGACTCCACTTGACTCTGTGAACACATCAGGAGGAGGCAAGGAATCTGTTACCTGGCATGACTATGTCATTCGTTTTCCCCAGCTCATCAAAAATCTGGCTGAATCTGGTTATGATACATCAGTGGCAAAGGCAGCCTTGCAGAGCTGCCTTCAAAACTCTGACATCACAGAGCAGAAGCTGATGAATTTTGCCTTTGAATGGGGCGATAACAAGGAAGAGGTTGAAAACCTGAGCAAACTGTATGATGAACAGCGAGAAGCGTTTCTGCAGAAGTCAAGGAAGTTTAAAAACAAGAACAGAGATGTTGATCAGGCAACTTTTAGCACCCTTGCTGAAGATGAACTGACTACCTCCTTTGAGAGTTTGCCATCCATTTGCGACAAGGTGAATCTGCTCTGGGACGCTTACTGTAAGAAATTCGCTGGCCTTGTGTCAGACAAGTACATCAGCCTGGATGTCTTTGGTGAAACACTGAAGCTATTAGCAGCTCTTGAAACCACATGTATCAAGAGAAGTTTACCAGCAGGCCTCGAAGCCAGGAAACCTTCTCTCATCATGTGTAAAGAAGAAGAAATGTTACTCTACATGCTCTCCATTTACAGACACACCAAGACAGAACCTCTCCCAACATATGATGAGGTCCTGGTGTGCACACCAGACACAGAGGAGGAAGAAGTGGAGCTGATTGTTAGGAGAGCTCTTTCATCTGATTCTCAGAACCAGAAAATCTACTGCTTGCTGGGTGCTGAAAAATTAGTGTACAAAGTTTCCAAACAACTGGAGTCCTACTTCTTTCGCTTGCTGCAATCTTCTACAGTCCCTGACTATAGGTTCATTATCTTTTGCAATGCCAAAGTTCACAATTCTTATGTTGTCACAGCCTTCGACACCTACAAAGTTACTATCCCATGCTACTCTAAGACAGAAATCCAGGCGTACCTGAGCACACATCTCAAAGTGCCTTGTGGAACAGCCCCTGTTGCTCAGGCCTTCGAAGAGCCCTATCAGCAGAATGTGAAGTTTGTATTTTCAAATCAAGCAGGAATGGGTAGGTGTTAGTAGTCCTACTGTCAGTTATGTCTCAAACCAGGAGGCCTTGAAAGTGGCATGCAATGGAGAGCCCTCCACTCTCCTCTTGTGTTTAGTTTTGGGTAGTGAATTTCAAGAGGGATTTTAAGCCACCTGGAAAGAGTCCAAAGAGGAATGACAATGCAGTCTAGAAAACACAAACTTCAGAGAGCTACATTTGTCCAATCCAGAAAGAAACAAATAATGGTCTGGGACTCCGGGAAAGAGCAAGAAACAAGACTCCCATAGGAATGGGAGTCAGTTGCCTAAATAAGCCCAGATGTCGTCTGAAAGAACATGGGCTAGCCCAGCTGGCCTCCACCTGCTATTTCAGAATGGAACAAGTGTTCTGTAGGCCCTTTGCAAGCCTCAGCAGGATGTCTTGTGCTTCTTACCATTTCCAAAACTTTTCAAGACATGTCTCTTTAGACAGAAAGGTTTTCTGACATTTTGTAGGGCATTTCTGAGGCAAGCTGGTCAGGATCCAGCCTTCTGGCTATCTGTACTGGTAACCTCAAGGGGCTGGAGTGGGAACATGAGTTCTGATTTGTGATGAGGCATACTGCTAAAATTGTGAGCACAGACTTGGAGGATATCCCTTGTGACTGGGACCAGGTATTGTTCTAAAGAGGCAATTGGGACATGGCTGCTGAGTTTGGAGGGAGTTCAGATGTCTGGAGAATAGCTGTCCGTGCATGTGAAAAGGCAAACTGACTCTGAAGGTGAATCTTGGCTGTCTCTTCTGTTCCTTAGGGAAGTCTCTCTTTGTGGACAATACCCTCCAAAAGATCCGTGCCCAGCTTGGTGATTCACCAGTGGTTCACAAAACCATTAGGCTGATGGAGTCAGAAATTGATTTCCAGTTCCTTCTGGAGGAGCTACTCTCTGTTGAGGAATTCCCGACTGAAACTCAGCCCTCCGTCTTCCACATTGATGTGTCACCAGCGGTGAGTCTTTGTCTTGGTAGTTGAATATGGAGTGTCCAAGACCTCATGCGTTTTTTTAGAGGAGGGTATTTGCACAGCCTCTTGTGCTGACTTGTTCTCCTCTACAGTAGTAGCATTAGGTGCTTAAAAGTTAAAGTGAACAGCAAGAGTTCTGGGTACAGTTCGGAAGCTCAGTTGCCTGCATGTTCCTTGTTCCATGTCCACAGATGTGGAAGCTGTGTGAAATGAGTCCCATTTCATAAAAGCAGTCTTTCCCCCTACAGTGGTATCAATCAGAGTGTAGGGCACTGGAGGATGGCTGACCAATCAGGTCAGAGATAAAAGCCCCCATACACGGAGAAGAAGGAATGGATTCTCCAGCTCACGTCCAATCCAGTACCTCTCTGGAAGGCTTTATTTAAAGAAATGGTAGTGGGCTTAGGGCCAAAGGTGAATCCAGATGACCTAGTCCTACCTTGGAGGGCTGCAAAGTCCCAAGCACTCAAATGTATTAACAGTTGCAGCTTACTCAGTGTGTGCTAGAATAGCAATTCTGCACAAGAATGGGAGCAAACTCTAGCCTGGCTGCAAGTACAACTACCTGCTGTGGGTGATGGAGTGTGTTTTGATAGACGTATCTTTCACCAGTTTTCAAATGTTTCTTCCCTGTCAGGTGTCAACAGGTCTCTATCGGCTGCTGATTGAGCTATGCGTCCTAAGACACATCCAGAGTCCCAGTGGCTTGGTCTGGAAGTGCAAATCCTCCCATCTTTACTTGATTGAGTACCTGGCAAAAGGGAAAGGTGTTAGCAGAACAAGGAAACAAGAGGTATTGCTTTGGGGATGGTGTGCAAGTTGTTAACATAACCAGGTCTTCATCTGCAGTAAACCTGCTAAAATCCAAAGTGTTTTTAAAAGAGTGGAGTGATGGCTCATCTACATAGAAACAAGCAGTCACACCATATGTTTACTCTGGAAAGGAAATGTAAGGTACTGTGCAGGGCTTGGGACTTTTTCAGTTCATTCCTGGTGCAACATAGACATCCCACGTGTTCAAAAAAAAATAGAAGTCTCCCATATGAGAAATGAGGGAGGACTTCTAAAAGAGGAAATTAGGGATATGATGGAGAGTTAGAACATCCTGAGTGGCCTGGAGAGGATGAATGGGGAGCAAGCATCTACCCTCTCTTCCAGCACAAGAACTAGGTGCATTAAACAATGTTAACAAGATCAGTTTAGAATAAATGAAAAGGGGGTGATTCTTCATGGTATGGATCATTAACCTGTGAGGGTCACTGTCACAGAGGGCTGTGTCTGCCCCCTTTGACAGGTTGACACAGGTACAAGGTGAGCTTGGCCAAGTATTTGGAAGAGAAAGACATTGCGAAGATTGAGAGTACCCTGTGCTGAAATCTGTCTGTTTGGCAGATCATTTGGTGGGTGGAAATAATCATGCTTGCTCTATTCTAGCTTTTCATTGGACATCCACTCAGCACCAGGACCTTGCAGGTTATGGGCACATCAGTACATATCTGTCTAGGAGTATGCATGCAGGCTTGGGCAAATTTGGTCTACATGTGATTTTCCCAGCTTCCGGACCTATTTTTGTGCAGAAAAAAAAGCACTTGAACTGTAGGCAAATACAGAAGTTTGGGCAACTGTCCTCATTGTAACACATGCACTCCTTATTGACTTTGGTTTAGATGTCCAGTGAAACAGAAGAAAAGTTCCTGGATCTTTTTCCTGCAGTGAAATGTGTATCACCAATGCGGGTACTTGACTTGCTAGAAAACCCCTGCTCTGGTCGCCTTTCTGAAATGAAAGAGGAGCAGTTTGACCGAAACAAGTTGAAGAGTGAAGCTTTCCAGAGATCTTACCAGTACCTCAGCAGATATAAGAGGGAGGAAGATCTTGACCATTTCTTTTTCAGCCCTGAGAGGACTGAGGGGACAGAGAAAGAGTGCCTGAAACTCTTACTGGAGTTTTGTGGAAGACATAACCCTTCCTGGACTGAGCTTAGCAACTTCACTCATTTCCTAAACTTCCAGCTAAGCAAGTGTGAGAAATCAGTTTTCTGTGGTCCAGCAGTTGGAGAAGATTTCCAGGGGTTTAAAACATTTGTGGTAAAGTTCATGATCACCATGTCCAAGGACTTTGCTGTGCCCTCTCTTGACATCTCTGATGAAAGTGTGGCAAGTGCAGAAAGTGATGATGAGGAAAACAGCATTATAAGACAGTACCAGCTAAGACGAAAATGGGAACAGGAGTCCCACCCCTATATAGTCTTCCATGCAGACAATGACTCCATGGAGTTCTTGGGTTTCCACATCAGCAATAACTTGGATGCTATTGATGCCCATTCTAAAGCTGTTTTGGAAAGGAATGTTATCAAATGTAAATTATACCGCACTTTGAAAGCCCAGCATGTTCCTTTCAATAAGAAGTTTGAAGACTTGCCCAGAACAATGCAGCTGGAGGCCCTCTGCAGAGTTTTTGGTGTGAGCTACACCCAAGATCCAGATGAATCATATCAGCTGACACTGGACAACACCATGAAGATGCTTGCCATTCACCTACGGTTCCAGTGTGGGATCCCTGTAATCATCATGGGCGAAACAGGTTGCGGGAAGACAAAGCTTGTGCAGTTCATGTGCAGCCTGCAAAGGGCAGGCAGGGACATTCAGAACATGGTGGTGGTACGCGTCCATGGTGGCACTACTTCCAAGACCATCCACAAGAAAGTTAAGCAGGCTATCGAGCTGGCACGTATCAATGAAGAAAGGCACAAAGTGGACACTGTACTCTTCTTTGATGAAGCCAACACATCAGAAGCTATCTTTGCAATCAAAGAGGTGCTGTGCGATCGCAGTGTAAATGGAGAGAAGATTCTCACTGACAGTTTAAAAGTAGTAACTGCTTGCAACCCTTACAAAAGGCACACCAAGGAAACTGTAGAGAAACTTGAAAAAGCTGGCTTGGGGTACCGAGTCCAGAGTGAAGACACACTGGAGAAACTGGGCTACATTCCTTTGAGACAGCTGGTATATCGAGTCAAGCCCCTTCCACCTAGCTTATTGCCCCTTGTCTGGGATTTTGGAGAGCTGAATGAAAAGACCCAGAGCCTGTACATCAGAGAGATTGTAAAGTCCACCATGAAGGGCGAGATCGATACTGGAAATTTGGACATCTTTACCAGTGTCATTTCAGCCTCCCAGAAGTTTCTCAGGAACAAAAAAGATGAATGCAGAGTTGCCAGTCTTCGGGATATAGAGCGCTGCATGAGCATTATGCTTTGGTTTTATAAATTAAGAGACCTGCTATTTCCTGAGATGGATAAGGAGAGGAATAAGAAGAGGAATGGACAGAAGCCAAAATTAAGTGATGCACAAAGGGCCTTGGTCCTTTCAGTGGGAGCTTGCTATTATGTATCTCTGGAGAGCCGTGAAGATTACCTGCAGGAGGTTGCAAAATGCTTTGATGATGTCCCTGCATCCCTATTGCAGCAAGAGATTGAGCTTTGCCAAGAGGTATTTCTTGATAACATCTCTGTTCCCAAGGCAACAGCCCGCAATGATGCTCTGAAGGAAAACATCTTCATGATAGTCATATGCATGGACCTACGAGTTCCCCTCTTTCTGGTTGGGAAGCCAGGAAGCTCAAAATCCCTGTCTAAAACCATTGCTGTGGATGCCATGGAGGGCAGGCGGTCCAAAAGCCACTTGTTCAAAAAATGCAAGGAAATCCAGCTGGTGTCTTTTCAGTGCAGTCCCCATTCAAAGCCAGAAGGGATCATCTCCACTTTCCGGCAATGTGCACAGTTCCAGAAGGAGAAGAATCTGGATGAATTTGCATCCGTGGTCCTCTTGGATGAGATTGGCCTTGCAGAAGACTCACCAGAGATGCCACTGAAGACACTGCACCCTCTTCTTGAAGATGGTTGTGTTGATGATGAAAACCCAGAACCTTACAAAAAAGTTGGCTTTGTGGGCATTTCAAACTGGGCCCTAGACCCTGCCAAAATGAACAGGGGTCTTCTTGTACTTCGAACTGACCCTAGCAAAGAAGAGTTAGTTAAAACTGCAGAGGGCATCTGTGCTGCACAGCCTCACCTTGAAAGCATTAGGAATTTATTCCCTTTGCTGGCAGAATTCTACTGCAAGGTCCTAAAAACACAAAAAACTGAGTTCTTTGGGCTCCGTGATTTCTACAGCTTAATCAAAATGATACTGTCCTACACCCAGGATAAACAGTGCATCTCTCAAGAGGAGATCATTATAAAGGCTATTCAGAGAAACTTTGGAGGTTCCAGTGATATCAGTCCTGTTGAGCTCTTCCGAAACTGCATCAGTGAGATGTATCTTCGCCCTGACTTGGAAACCAGCCACACACTTCGTTTGCTGAAGGAAAATATGGGCAAGCAGCAGGCAGGACTCACGTCTCGATACCTCCTGCTGCTGACAACCAACCACGCAGCTTTCCACATCATCCAGATGACACAGCTTATAGATGTTGAGAACTGTGAAATCATATTTGGCTCTGGTTTTCCACAGGACCAAGATTATTCCCAGGTATGCCGGTCTGTCAGCAGAGTGAAGATCTGCATGGAGACAGGCAGGCCTGTTGTTCTTTTAAATATACACAACCTTTATGAGAGCCTTTATGATGCACTCAACCAGTGCTTCGTTACCCTGGGGGGAAATTACTATGTGGACCTGGGTCTTGGCACTCACAGGGTGAAGAGCCGTGTGAAGGATGAGTTCAGACTCATTGTGATAGAGGAGAAGAACGTAGTCTACACCCAGTTCCCCACCCCACTGCTGAACCGGCTGGAGAAGCACTGCTTGGACATGAACTCTGTTCTGAACTGGCAGCAGCAACAGCTGAAGCAGGACCTGCAGTCCTGGGCCAGGCTATTTGTCTCCATTGACAGCAGCAAGTTCTCCAACATTTGGTCCAAAGAGTCCAGCCCCAAGGAACACGATGTCTTCATCGGTTTCAGCAATGACACATCTGCAACTGTTGCTTTGGAGAGCACTCAGAGCAGGTCCTGGGGAGACCTTGAGCCCTATGAAGAGCCAGTGCTCTTTCTTGCCAAAAGGAAACTTGTTCAGTGTGCAACCCCTGACTCCATCTTGCGCCTTAAGTACTCCCGTCTGGATGATCCTGAGCAGATCCAAGACTTATACTTCCACAAGCAGAAGCACAACAGCCTTCTTAGTGTTTTGGGAGAAAGAGTTAACTGGCAGCCAAGGAAGGAGAGGACTGCTGGGCTCTGTCTTCAGGTATGTGTGCTTCACTGTAAAGCAGTGAGAGTGATCTTTATTTTCCTGTAGAGGTAAGTTGCCACATGACCTCCATTAAGCCCCTGGATAAGTTCCACTATTGGTGGTTTCCTACCTGCCCTCTTTGGCTCATGCCCCATCAGTTGTATCGCACATGTGCCTGGCTTCCTCTCTGTGGTCCTCTGCAGTCAGGGTGAGCTCTGCTTCTCCTCTTCACCCAGATATGGTGGATCTGCTAACAGGCAGGCAGTGAGTGGTACCTCCTAACTCATAAGGCTCTGGAGGTTTAAGGCAAAGACACACAGGGTATTGTTTATTTCCTGCAGACAAGTGACAAGCACCACTGGTGATGCTGTGGGGATCCCACCAAGCCTCCAGCAGGACTTTAGGTGGTTCTGGAAATTCTGCAAGTCCTGGATCATGCCCACTGCCCCCTGACATCTATTTTTGGGAATTGTTGTTCATACCAAAGAAATCATCCTAATCACTTCTCCAGTGACTATCACAGGAACTCAGAAACCTGTATTGCATAGAGACATCTAAAAGGGTAGCAGCTGAATCCCCAAATAGGATCTACAGTACTGGGAGCCCACAGCCTTGGGAGAGAGTCAGCCCAGTAGAGTCCCATATGGGGACTGGTGTGCTAGGCCCCTATCTTTGCATGGAAAGGCTCCTCTAGCCCTCAAGGTTTGAAGTGCTCATGTAAATCTCCCAGCAGGATTTCTGTGGAGTCACTGTCTCACAGCATCTGAGTCATTCCTAAGGATGCAGCTCAAGTCTAAGTCACTTGTAGCACAAGGAATCAGGGATTTTCTGGTTGTTAACAATTCTCCCACTCTTTTTCCTTGTAAGTAGGGCACATTCTTGAGTATTGCCTTTAGGAAGAACTTGAAAAGGTCCATAAGGAGATCACTTCAATTTTCCCAATTGGTAATACAACTGCACAATATTCCACTGGAATTAATTTGCCCTTCACTGCAGGTTTCTACACATGCAAGACTTCTAAATGAGAGAGATTTAGAAAAGATAAGGAAAAAACTTCAACTTCAAGATATAATCCACTGCCTCTTCCTAAGCCAGTTTGACACTGAATACGCTTTCCGCCAGGAACTCAGGTGAGGAGAGATTTTCTTCTCATCTTTGTTAATTATATAGATTGGGGTTTTGGGGAAAGGGGGCAAGGGGGAGCAGGGAGGGTAGAGAACAGTGGTGCTTTTATGAATAGAGCAATTACAGACCATTTCATTATTTGCAGGAATTTTTTTGCACAATCATCAGAAGAGAAATTGCTACTCATTCAGTTTCACTTTGAGGAGCCACAAAGCAGCAAAAGGCTTCTAGCTTGTGCCAAGTAAACATTCTTCCTTCTTCCTTCTTTCCTTATGTATTTCTTTAGTCAAGTGCAATGGTAAGGGAAGATGCAGTGGCCAAATAACCATGGGATATAGCATTGGTTTTAGCAACCTGTTGAGTGGAGTCATTGCAGTTGTTTTCATATATCTTTATGTGTATATTTGTGCGTGTGTGCTTGTGCCTATGTTCTGAGCTTAAATTTCCAGCCTGTGTTTGTTAAGATAAAAGAACCCTAACAGCTCAGCTTTAATTTGTCTGAAAGAGCACCTTCTTCATTCTGGGAGCATGCTCTATACATCCTTCCCACATTAAAACCACCTTCCTCCAGCATGGTTGACTCATGCACGACAAACTACTCCAAACAGGCACTTAACACCATGTGACTTTTTTCCCTTTAGTCACCAAACCAAAGGACTTAAACTGACATCTGGTGCCATTTGAGACATCCTAGGGATCCAAGACACCTCTCAGGGCTGGCCTTCAGGAGACTTAAGCCTTTCTGGGCACCAATGAGGGCTTAAGTCATTGGCAGTTGCATTATATGAGGTTGGTCTCAAGCCCTTGAAGTACATTAGTGACACACTCCCCCAATCAGACACATCCTCTCTTGATATGATCCCTCTTACCCCCTTTTTCACTCACCTGCATTTCCCGTTCGTACCCTTCCTTCACCATGTCAGCTGATGTGCATGTTGTCTCCTGAAATGCCTTGTTTTGTGTGGATTTGTGCTTTTCTAGAGAGGGACTTGAACTTTTCTGGTCCTGCTTCTAGGAAAGCTACGCTGGGTTTTAGCCTGTTTCCCAGCAAGTCCTGGATTTGTCTGTGTTATGGGGTTTGCTGTCTAATTTGTCTGTATGTTTGTGGCAAATATTCCTAATGTTATTCCCATGATTGCCAGAAAGAACATATGATTGGGCAGAGACCCATACTTACAGCAAACAAATTCATATTAAAATAAAAAGTCAGTGTTCAGCAGGGAGGGAAATTTGTCATGAAAGAGCTTGCTGAGGCATGTGACTAAGTCATTGCTTGGAGAGGGTGTAGGGGAGATAGACGGGCATGAGTCTTGAAGTAGCCAAAACCGTCTTGGCTCTTGGCCTTGCCAGAGCAGGGCTGGGCTGAGCTTCTATCTTCCCTTTTCACCACTGCAGAGCAGCCACAACTGATCTGTTGGTCTTTCTAAAAGCTCTGTTTGAGACCTGGGGAGGCAGGGGATGTCTTTGGGAGATTCTCTGCCCAACTGATAGAAAGAATGGACTTTTTAGCCTCTGTGTCCTGATTCTAGGTACTGTATCATAGATGAGAGAAGGAAATCAACAGGCACAGGCCCATCACATGTTGTCCTGGCCATTCAAGTCCCACGAGTCCTGGGAGGCTGCAGCTACCTGGCTTTTGACAGTGGTAAGGTTGAAATTGCTACTTTGGACCAGGGAGAGAGAGGGAGGGAAATAAAAGGTTGTGCAAGGGCAAGAAATAGGTTGCAGGGAACTTCAGACCAGATAGCTTCACACTGATCCCTGGAAACCTTTTCCAAATACATGAAAAGCAATAAGTCAGCATGGGTTTATGAATGGGAAATCAAGTCTGAATAAACTGATAGCCTTCTCTGATGAGATGACTGGCTTGGTGGATGAGGAGAGAATGGTGGATGGTGTTTATCTTGACTTTAATAAGTCTTTTGACACTGTCTCCCATAATATCCTCCCTGAAAAACTAATGAAATATGGACTAGATAAATGGTCAGTGAGTTGAACTGACAAGTAGCTGAAATGCTGCACTTAGGAGGTTTTGCTTAACAGCACAAAGTCCAGCTGGAGGCCAGTCACTAGTTGTGTTACCTCAAGGATCAATACTGGGCCCAATACCATTTAGCATCTTCATTAATGACCCAGATCATGGGACAAAGTGTAAGTTTGCTAATGATACAAAACTGGGAAGAGTGACTGATACATAAGAGGGTCATGCTGCCATCCAAAGGGACCTGGACAGGCCAGATAAATGGGCTGACAGGAACATCATGAAGACGCTTCAGTGGTGTCCCATGACAAGACAAAATGCAATGGGCACAAAGTGAGATACAAGAAATTCCATGCAAACAAAAGAAAAAATATCTTTATGTTGAAGGTGGTCAAACACCTTTTGAGTTATAGGATCATTTTCTTCCCTAGTCAATGGATGAGAATGACAGTTAGGGCATTTGTGCCCATTAGCACTAGGAAGGAGGGAACAGAATAAGAGAAGTGTGTCCTGCCTCAAAGCAAAAAGAAATAGGAGGTGGTAAATCTCCCATTTCTCAATATCTTGTTATCCAGGCTGCTAGTAGGCCAGGGCAGCCAATGTTTATTGATTTTTCTGGGTGGGTGTGGTGCACCAAGGAGAGCGGGTCAGCTCTTCATGGGAGTTATGTCCAGTACTACTTTTTCTGTCATGCTTACTGCTTCCTCAGGTGAATGGATGTCGATCCACTTGGATGAACTGATGCCCCCAGACAACTTTACAGCCAATCTAGGCCAGCTCGCCAAAATGACTATTGCTGAGATTTTCATGACCACTTTGCAGGGGCATCTTGCAACAGGTAACCAGCCACTTGCTTTTCGCCCACTGTGTGCACAGCCCTTCCTCTGAATTGCGTTTGCTCCATCTATAGCTGTAAGTACAGCTAGATCAAGTGGTATTTGGAGGCAAGATTAAGTGGTCTGTGAAGGCAAGATTAAGTAGTCTGTGGAGGCACTGGCCCTGGGTCTCAACAGGATTTACTGTACTTGAAGTTTCTGGAGTCCTCACCGCACTGTATTTTTTTCCTCCTAATCTGCAACAGGGTACCTAAGATTGCTCTTCAGTTACAATAGCAAATTGTACTGCTGTGGCATTCAGCACACAGTAGACATACATTTACTCACTCTGATTTCCATCACGTCTTTCTGCCCACCTTGCCCAAATAAAACCACTAAGTGGTCCTGATCTGGTGAGTTCAAAGCCAATTCAGTACGCCCCTGCCATTATTTTCAGGATGTATGGACAAAGGGAGGCAGGAGCACTTGAGATGGACTCCACATCCTGTACTGGAACACTAGTATTTGTTACAGGGTGCCAACGAAAACTGAGATCTGGTTAGTGGTCAATTAACCCTGGAGGGGACAAAGTCCAGGTTGACATTTCTTAGACTGACAGCTTTGCAACCTTTTGTTGATTGTTGAGGGACTCCAGATGCTTCCTTTGGATAGAAGTATATATTTTTCAGGTTTCTACACTCTTTACAAAAGAGTCTTATGAGTGATTGTGATTTCAGGTTCTCCAGAGGAATCTGCTGCTCTTGAACATACAGACAAGTCCAGTCTTCTTCCAGAAGAAAATGTATGATTTTTTTTTTTCTTATTTCAGCTGCCTGACATTACACAGGAACTGGTTTAGGAAACAACAAAATTCATAGGCATTTAAGATTCCAGTTATGCTGGTCACTGGTTTGGATACTACATTTGCCACAGAAAAAAGTAGTTGCAGGTCTTTGTGAGTTGGACAGTGAGGGTGAAGTGGTCCCCACCCTAGCACAAAGCCAGGGTAGGCACATTTAAGACTTTTGTGAGCTTTCACAAAGCATGAAATATCTGTCCTAGTTTCTCCATCCCTTGCCAGGGCTTTTAGCACTTCTCTACAGTGTTGGGATTGATTTACTAGGGATGAGATAGTGAAGTAGACATATGCCTGGAAGTCCATTGTGTCTAGTTAAATAGGAATTGACAGAGCAAATGCAATGGACTGTTAGGCAATATACTGACCTCCCATCTTTTCCATTTGCAGCTCCTCAGCATGGACTCTATGATCAAACAGAGCATCCAGAAAGCCGTGATCCAGCTGGAAGACAAAACAGACAACAGTCAACGTGCCACTGAGAGAATTACAATTATTCACAACTTGCTTTTCCAGGATCATGGTAGAACAACATGTAAGTAAAAAGCGAGGCCCAGAGTGGGTTGAGTTTTTTGACTGCATCTTGCACATTGCAAACCATGGAACAGGGGAATGAAATGAGTGTTTTAATTATCTGTGCTAGTCCCTGTCTAGGCCAGCATTGGAGGAGGTGCCAGAGAGAGAGAACTAGGTTTACTTATAGCCTGTTCTGCTCTCCGTGTTGAGTGTTCTCAGAGTCTATACTGAAACATCCAGTATTTTGCATGACATTTGATGACCTTGATAGAAAAACCTGAGGCAGAGCTCACTTTATACCCCAATGACTATTTCAGAGTCCAAACCCACCCAACTGATTTTTATATATAAGTGATAACAAATTATTTGTGGAGGTGATATGGTGTCTTGATAGAAAACTGTAGCTTCAGCAAAATGGAAAGGGTCTGGTTTCATTAAAAACCCAGTACCAAAATCCTTGTAGGTGCATTTGGAAATTATTCTTTCCTGCATATAGGAAGACTTTGTCACTGTGGTGGATGACTTGCTCTTCTTTGAGCAATAGGTTCCTGTCAGGTGCCTAGGATGTTTGTTAATGACTGAAAAACACAAGAGACCATGCTGCTACTTCAAAAATGTGGTGGGTCTTGGAAGTCCTTGTAGTGACATGGCAAAATCAGAATTTATTCTATACTAAATTTTGACTATAAGAAAATATCGCTCACAAAAAAAAGCTTTCTTGTGTGACACCGTCATGCCTCAACATAATGCAGGATGAATTTTGCTTATGGTTATATCAGTACTGAAATAAAAACAATCCCATCAATTTTATTTTATATTGATACCAATGCCATACAGATAAGAAGAGGATGTCTTCTGCAGCACTGTGACTATTCTTGTGACAAACATACAATTCTAAACATTTCTCCATATCAATATGAATATAATAGTATTTATTACACCAAAGAACCTAATTCACACCAATATTGGTGTTGTGAGTGTGGGGTTTAGTTGGTGGGTGGGGTTTTTTTGTTTGTTTTGTTTGGTTGGTTTTGTGTGGGGTTTTTTTGTTGTTGTTTGTTGTTTTTGTGGTTTGTTTTTGTTTTGTTGTTGTGTTTTTGTTTTGTTTTTTTTTTTAA
>JAOQGH010000001.1:188756275-188787833 GCA_025769975.1 Gallinago jamesoni | reverse complement strand
AATGTGGTTGGACTCGATGATCTCAAAGGTCCCTTCCAACCACTAAGATTCTGTGATTCTGTGATTCTGTGATTTTTAAAAGACTGAGACAGAGAGAAGTGGATTTTCTTTCCTCGATCAAAATTGGCATGTCTTTACTAAATGTTGCCCCAGCTCACTAGAAATAAAGAGGAAAGGGAAGACTAGGGTAGAATATAAAGCCCCTGAATTTTATTGCGGAGGAAAACCAAGAACTTTTATAGAGGTCTCTTTCTATGACTGGCTTTACTTTGACAGAAAACTTTGCATGGAAACACCTTTCATTCAAATGTTTTAATAAATATCATATTATAATTAGTTTCTAGTCATTTTATGAGTGCGCTGAAAAGGAGAATTTGCCACCTCCTGCAAGAACGTGAGAAAATAAGCCTTGAGCCAAGGGAGTGGGTTTTCCGCAGAGCTGTCTCCAGTGAGTTCATCCTTGAAGATTCTTCATTCAGGTACTTTTATCTGTGCAGCCCTTTACAAATTTCTAACAGGTCTGTTTCTGAGAGTGTTAAAAGAGTGTGTGAAGCACAACACTTAATGGGGCTCAGGTATGATGACCAGGAGGGATATTGCTATCTGGTATACAGAAGTAGACATGAGTTTCTGATGAATAAGGGATTGGTCAGGTACAAGGAAGAGACTTGACCAGCCATGTTATCACTTCTAGGCATGCACTCTGGACCCATTTAGAAGACATTGTGGCCAATCTGTTTGCTCAAATTCTCGCAGTGGTGGATGCAAACAACAACCTGGATCATCTCTCACCACTGTCTCCACTCTCAGAACTCACAGAACTGTGGCTTCAGATGTTCAAAGAAGAATCATTCTTGAGAATTAAATATATCAGCAAGTAAGAGACTTGGTAGAAAAACACAGTATGTACATTAGGAGAATAAAAACCTGCCCCTCTGTGGTTAAAAAACAAGTCTGAACTTAAGATAAGGTCATACAGCTTATAACTTACCTGTGAATGTCCTTTGTGTAGTAACATTGGAATCAAAACCTTCCTCTTCACTTAAACCTTCACCAGATCAGGAACATTACTGAGGAACTCCAGTTCTTTGGAACACTGATAAACACAGGGTAAAGTCAGAAACAGCAGACCCAGGATGTAGAAACTTGAATTTTTGTTCCCTAAGGTCAGAGCATGTGAATCCACTCCCCAGCACAAAATGCATTTAGTGTCCAACAATCACATTTTAATTGATCAGCCAGCTTATTCTGAACAGCAACTGTGGTCAGAGACAAAGAGATGATGTCTTACTCAGTTGCCTTTCCCCTGTTGCAGTCTTTTAGCCTTCAGCTCCCAGCGACAGGAACTTTTTCTGCTCTCGCCTTGTTTTCACTATTGCTGAGCTTCTACACATATTTTTTTTCTGTGCTTTTTAGCCTTTTAAGCATAACGTATACCAGTGGCAGTCAGAAATTTCTCAGTGGTTCTTCAGTTCAGTACATATAGAGCATATTACATGATTGTTTTATTCTGTGCTGTTTCAGGAAACAAGATGCTAAGATTTCCGTGTTGTCAATGACGGAAGACCCCAACACATCTGTGTTTTGCCAGTTCCCATTCAGCTGGGTTTTGAAGGCCTACCTGGAGGAACTATGGGAGAGAGTCTATAGTATGAAAGGTAATGTCAGACTTTTCAAGCAGGTGTAGCTTTTTAACCCAGTTGAAGCTGATCTCCAAAATTTCCCACAATAGCCAAAAGTTGTGGTAACAACAACCATAGCAGTTCTTTTTCCCACACAAACATAGTGATGTAGAACGTGTTCTCCTGTCGTCTTCTATTTTCTGGTTACTTGACATCTCTGTCCTTTCATCTAGGTCATCCAAAAGTGCCTATGAAGGAACCAGCCGAATTGTTTCAAACACTGATCAAGAATGTGTTGATGCTAGATGGCAGTAAGCAAGAGATGATGCAGCGTTACACCAATGACTTTCTAAGGATGACTTTTCCTGGGCAAGATCTTTCTGTCTATGAGGTAAAAGGAGTTTGGTGGCCTACAGGCTTTAAATGGCACTAGCTTGAGTCACAGGGCTACAGATATCTATGGTTCCAAGAACTGGTGAAAAAAAATTACCTTCTGATGTTTCTGCACGCTTCCCAACAACTGTTGGTGCTTAGTCTTAATTCCACCTTAAGGAAAGTTGCGGTTTTTGATGTAGAAGCTTGACTCAGCTGCTTCAGCAATGCTGAATGCCATTCTCAGTCACCTGCTATTTGTTTGGAGCAGAAATAATACCTTTTATTTTATGTGCAGATTCTGTCAAAAGCTCTCCTAGTCAATGCAAAACGGCTCTGCTCCTCTGTGGGGCAGGAGGAGATAAGCTTTTCCCCCATTTGGCTTCATATGGACTATTTCTACTTGCGAGAGGAGTATCAACTCTTTGTGGACTTGGTAAAAAGTGATGAGACTGTAACAAGCGAGCTGCAAAAAATGTATGAGAAGGACCCATCAGAAATGGTGAGTAAAAGGGAACAGCTGGTGTTTGGCAGAACAAAGTGGCACAGCCTGTTTCTAACAATGGTAACTTCAAATACTCAGTGCAAATGTGCAAGAAAGGAGTGAAGACTTCAGGGTATCTTTCCTTGTAAGCATTTTTCATCTTCCTGTGAGTCTTGGGGAGTTTCCAAGCTAGTAGTCATATCCAGCTTGTCCCCCACCACAGGACCTATCCTTCATCCTCCTCTAACCAGTTTTTAATTCCATTTATACTTTTTTGGTCTTCAAAACTTCTGTAATTTAATCTACACTGTGTAGAAAAATATTATACATCCTATTGCTTGTGTTATTCTGGGTATAATATTAATCTCTTCTTAGACTCTCAGACCTTAAATGTGAGGGTCATAGGATTTAACTTCTGGGGTGGGGTCATTATCTGGATTCAGACACTGTAACTTACATGTCTACAGAGATGTGCCTATATTTGCAATGGTTGTTTGATCTCCTGTTGTTGCTAGTGAAAACATGGGCTACAGAGACAGTGAAGAGTGACTCATGGCTGAAGTCATCTGGTGAGGTGCTGTTCAGTTGCCCACAAGTAGGCATCTACTTACATTTCAGATGCTGTTGGGCCTCCAGATGCTGCTGCAGGAGGACATGAGTTTCCTGTAGGCCCTGTGCCCTATCTGCCAGCTCTGTATAGATGTCTCAGACATCCAAAGATGCTTCCACTGACAGCAGACACCTGGAAAATGGGCAACTGGATCCCACCTAAATATCTAAGTCTTTCCAAAGAACAATTAATTCCGCAACCTTAAACATGTCTCTTTGAAATGGAAAACCTATTGTTTGGAGATACCTATTTCTACCTCTTGAATATCAAGGGGACTGAAGACAGCAATCTTAGAAGCTTAGAGCAGAAGGTTTCCCTGTAGAGGGGAACCAGTGCTCTGGTTCAATTATTCTAACAGTATTCAAGACACAAGTGCACTATAGTACAATTATGGTTTGTGTACTGTTTTCAGTTCCCTACCTAATAAGTTCCTACTCTGGTATTTGTTGCTGTGTGCACTAAGCTAAGGTTTTCAGAGAATTCCCCATCAAGGCCTCCAAAGCTTTCTTTTCACCAAGGTGCAATAGGGTTCGGTCAGCTATAAAGGCTATTTTTTTTCTTCTCTCTTTCTAAATATAATTTCAGTTTGTCACTCTTGACACCTTGAATATTCTCCTGAAGAAGGTGCAACCCACAGATGATCTTCAGTCATTTGAGGCCTGTACAGAATGGCTTAGAAGAGTCAAATCCATTAAGCCCTGGATGGAGTGGATAAGTACAGAAAATTACCAGATTCATCTTTACTACACAAAAAGAGAACTCCTGAGGAGTGTGTTGTAAGTCCAGCTCTTCTCAACAGCCTTATCTTTGTTTTCAAGTAAAAGATCCTCTTTCAGACAAGCCAAATTTTTTTCCTTCAAATTGTGGGCATGTGTTCAATGAAAGAGTCTGCCAGATCTCACCAAAAGATTTGAAAACTAAAATGCTTGAAGGTTAAAAATATGGTCTGTGGAGAAGGATTGCTCATAGCCAACCCTTCTTCCCTGGAGTTGAGCCGGTGCTTCAACAAATTGAAAGATGTTAGACAAATACATGGAGCCTTATCTTACATCTTCTATGAGCTAGGTGTCTACACTGTGACCCTAGTCTATCCTTTCCTTGGGAGGCTGTAGTAATTAGTTTGGGAAACTTGGTCCCTGAAACTGTTGGCTCCCTCCTAATCCTTTGCTTATTCTTTTGTCCGATTATCACAAAGGCGTTGGTAAAATCACTCCAAAAAGCTGTGTTAAAAACCATGCATTTTGATCATGATCAAGCACCCATCATTCCTTGACAGTAAGACCTGTTTTCCTGATTATTTGACTGCATGCTTGATCATACCCAGGATGCTTGCTGTAGTAGAGTAGGTATTTCTATAGACAAAACCCAGTAAAAATGCAATAACTCAGTTTGGTTTTGGGATGCTCCAACAAGTGAGGTAGACAGGACCATGCCTTAATTTTCTCTCCTTGCTTAGTCTAGTCCTCCAAAGCTAGCCCAGGAGGTCTTGTGTCCTCAAATAATCTCACAGTACCTGGGACCTATGATAGAAATCTTGGTTGGAAGAGACCTCAGAGGTTGGTAGGCAGTGTCCCACTTAAAATTGCACCAGTAGAGTAGCAATGGTGTGTCTTTCTCTGGCAAATTTTGAAGCTTAGTTCAACATCTCTCATTTCCAGACACCAGTGGACCTGCACCAATGTTGTCTACATGTTCTTTGACCACCTGCTGCACAATGAGACAGAAATAGATGAGAAGCTTCTGAGACTTCTTGTGAAGCAGTTCATCTTTATCTGGAAGGTATGAGCTCAGTGTAGTGCTTGAGTAGACAATTTATAGCCTTGGAGACCAGTAGAGTTTGGAAGGAGCCTTATCTTCCAGGGATTCCTCTGATCCCAGCTTGAGGGAAGGCACAGAAACAGGAAGAGTATGGGAAGAGGGCAGAAACCTCATCCAGTGCAAAAAAACACTGAGATTCCAGAATCATCATGAAAGCCCCCTAAAATCAGAATTTTATTTAAAGGAAGGTTTTCTTGAAAACATAAGACATTTGAGGTCAATTATCCCTGGCATTACATGAGGAAAGGTACTTGGTGGGTCTTTTTGATTTGGTGGTTTATTATGTAGTTTTGTGGTGCTGACATCTTGCTCCTCTTTCATATGTCAAGAAGATATTTCCATTGAGCTTTCACCATCCTTTCTTTCTTACAGCGCCTGAGTGAAAACCAAAATTTTGAGCCATCAGAAACTTTTGAGTTGGTGACAAAAGTGCTCAAGATATGCAACAAAAATGCTGACACTGTGTACCTTGTGTAAGTCAAAGCCAAAAAAAAACCCCAAAAACCCAAAAAAAAGCTGTTCATTTACACAAAAACTGGTTTTTGTAAGGACTGGGGTAAGATTGTCACTAGTCAATGGGAATGAATCTCCTCAGGCCAAAGGATTTCTCCTGGAGACTCCTAATGCCAGGGCATTTAATGCCCAACCTCAGAAGGCCATGGAGCAAAGTCTTTCCCATGCAGTGTTGTACCTGGCTGGTGACAGACGCAACCCTGGAACTGAATGTGGTGCAATTAATGTAGGTACTTACAGGCCTAGTAAGACTGTGAATAAGGCCCGTCCCCCTCAACCAGCCATTCTTAACATGATGGGCCACATCTCTTAGATGAGATGGTCCTCAGTGAAGCCACTTCCTTATTAAACTACCAGATGTTGCCCTTATTCTCTGCTCACCAGTAAGGATAGTTAAAAACGACTATCCAGTTTTGATGCCCATGGTAAATTTAAAGCATGAGAATCCCATACCCACCCTCAAGTCTGGCACCAGTGTAAAAACAGTCCTGAGTTGTGTCTTCCTTTGGTGGCATCTTTCAGGAAGGGTGTGAAGGACTGCAAGAGCTGTCTACTGGAGATCACTGACCCAGCAGAGCTGCCCTGTGGCCACATTTTCTGCTCACAGTGCATCCGTGACTGGAGAAGCAAACAGTGTAAGATCTGCAAGGATAACTTCCCAGAGGATTACACACCTGCAGCTACAGCAGCCACAAGGTACCCTGTAACTAGTAAAACAACAAGTTTTGTTGTTTCAGTCTCTATCATTTTGTATAAAACACTGGAATAGTTACCAGAGCAGAAGCTACACAAATGTCATTGACATGTGAGATCCATGGAAATCTCAGTATTTACCACATGCAGCAAACCCTTGGTGGTGAAAGGATTCATGTGATGTGATCTGGGGTAAATTCTAGCCCCTTCGCCTCTGTCTCAACATGCATAGGCATACATACTACATGAGAATCCATTTTTCTTTGTTCTCTAGCTATCTCGAGTGGACATAGAAGAGAGGGAGTATAGGGGAAGAAGAAAGTTTGTCCTCCATATTCAAGAAAAAATGCTGTAGTGAGTGGTTTTTCTGGGACTTAATTCCCCTCTCTATTTAAAAAGTGTATTTCTTCTCCACCGTCTAGGTGTTGTCTCTTGGTCATATTCAGAGAGGCAGAAAAGAGAAGTTGTTTGTTTGCTTTGTTGCGTTTTGATGGTAGATCTTGATTTTATTCCTCCCTACAGGGAAGCTGTTGCACGTCACAACAAATTCAGGAGGAAATGTAATTCCTTTTTTGTGGAGTTTGTCACCACCTCTGTCTTGGGAAACGGAGGCACACCATCCCCAGAAGTCATCAATCAACTCATCCAGTTTGTGGCCTGCAAGCCACCCAGCCCTGAGCACCAGGCAGTAAAAAGGGGTAAGAGTCTGACTTGACTGGGACCCTGACCTGATCTTGTGCTGAAGAAGATTAATGAATGTCATCCTTCATTTGTAGTGTGCAAGTCAAATAGCGAGCTGTCACCCTTTGAAGAATGCATGGACACCAGTCCAACAATCAAGTCCTCCCTCTTGAAGCTGCTGCTGCGACATGGGTTAGCATGAGGTAGCTCCCAGCCTGGTCACTGAGCCATGCGGGCTACATGGATACTCACATCCTATGTCTTTTTTTCTCATAGGTTCAACAACATAAAGGTTCACCTAGAAAAATATCTTTCTGAGATGGAGGAAAAAATATCCTTCAACAAAAAAAAATGGAACAATTTCTACTTCATGGTGGTGCATTGTTTGGAGGCAAGTGCATATATGCTTGAGATGTTCCTTGAATCCATGCTCAAACTACCATTGTTTCCTGTCCTGCCCTTTGCATACCACACTTTTCCTTACTCTTCCCCCTCGGCTGGATCCTGCAACTGCCTGGAGCAAACTGCTGACCTCCCTTGGTTATGTGCCTAAGAACATAGTCTGGAAGAACCCGGGCCTGAGTCTGGGTCAGGCCTAATAAGACCTAATAAGGTCCAATGTACAGTCTGAATTTTGGAGCTGGAGTTCCTGGAGTCCAGAGGTGGCCATGGCCTGATTTGTAAGCCTCAAGAGCCTCCCTTGAGCACAGCTGATACTCTGAGCAGAACTGCCCCTGCTCTCTGCTCTGTTTTGAGCTGGTGCACTACAGATATACACAAGAACATCTGTTCAACATGTGATTCTCTACCAAGTGAATCAAGAAGGGAGGCAGTTCTGCCAGAAAAGCAGAGTTGGGGCTACTCTCAAAGACGATGAGAAGCAGTCCACCTGCAAACCAGGTTGTTGCTGGGGATTTGAGATTCACAGGGTACAACATCACAGCAAAACTTAACTCTGCATCTCATGAAAAGGCTTAGGAGAGAAGAAGGGACTACCCAGAACCTATAGCAGTTTTGGACTCTTAACTTTTCCTCTCTCTTTTTCTGTTAAACAGGATTTTATGTATCCTTCTTCCCAAGATGATGTCAACCAGTTTGCTGAAAGCTGCCTCTCCACTGCAGACCTTTCTACTTTCTGTTCACTCAAGGCCTCAAAAATTGACATCCTCCAGTTCATAGCCCGCCTCCGGTTCTCCATCAGCCACGTGGGCACTGTGCTTGGCAGACAGGTGCTCTGTGGTGAGTCCTTCTGCTAGCAGCAAAGAGCATGAGGATTGTGTTTTCTCAGAAACAGGTTTAGGACAAGCCAAACATTTGCTACTATAGGAGGTTTCTTGTTGGGGGGGGGGGGGTTAAGAAGAGAAAACCAGGAAGTTTTGTCTAAATTTAAGGGGTTTAATAGACAAATTTTCAATAGGTGATTCAGAATCAGAAAGGCTAATTTATTTCTTTTAAATCTAGATAATTTTAACCCTCTTGTTCTAATGCTATAAAACTATTTTTTGGCACAATTGAAACTGAATGGAATTAAAGTTGGTAAGTTTCATATATAAATGGGTTGCATCAAAAGGTGTGCCTGTTGCACCCAAAATGTATATATTACCTAGAACTTGCTCTGAAACCTTTTATTTTTCTGGATTGCTTTCCCAGTATTGAAACATCTAATTTTTATTCAGTTAAAATAAATTTTACTGAATACTGCCATTTCCCCTACAGTTCTCCATACCTAAGGGGTTGTGTGCAGCAGTATATCACAATAATCATTTAGGTGTCTACAGGCAGGTGCATGTGCTGGGACTGTTCTCCCATTAGCCTTTGCAAACAACAGGCAGAGTCAATAGAGTTCACAATGAACACGTGAGTTTCTTGATTTAGAAGCAGATGTATTGCACCTTAAGCTCTGTTGACTGCCTTCCACCTTTGTCAGCTATGAAGCTGTTCAAGTCTGAGTAGAGACCTCAACTGGAGGTAACTGGAGGGCACAATCTTACCTAAACTAATCTACGGAGACACAGGTCAAGATGTAAAATAGGCCAGAGGATTCCCACTTCTCTCAGCTACCTAGAACAGAGCCATGAGATTGGTCCCTGCCTTCTGGACAGCCTTTGAGAGCTTTTGTCTCTGACCTAAGACAGATGCTAAAGAAGAATACCTAATCAAGATGCTATACGGGGCAAAAATGGAAAAACAGTGAACCATTCAGTCCCCATATTCACTACCTAGTATTCTACTTCCTTGCATGCTGTAGGTATTAAGAAGCCCAGGATACTGTGGTTGCAGGCCATATTTCTACTCTTGGGGGAAAAGTGTTGTTGCAGCCTAAGCGGGTGGTATGCTTGTAAGAGTGATCTACGTTATATGACTGCGTGGAATGACCCTAATGAGAAATCTCACTGGTAGCTGCAGATCCAAGCATACTATCTCCTGGTGGGAACAAACAAGAAGAGCAAGACCTGGTGAATGCAATGAAGAAGCTAGTGGCAAATGCAGAAACACCATGGCCTCAAGTATTCCTCATTAGAAATCTCTATAACAACTATGGGTTTGTCTCAATGCAGAAGATCCTTCAAACAGAAAAATGGATTTTACCCAGAGGGGTTGAAATTTCACAGGTAGGTATCTTCCAAAAGCCCATCTGCGGGTCACTGAAGTTGTGCCACCCAAGCACACAGATACACAGAGGCTTTTCTTTCTAGACAGCTCTGAGGGTGTACAGCTGACTGACTTCTGCCCTGTCTGGTGAAATACACTTGTATTGTAACCTGTGTAGCCAATGGGATAGGAATCACACAACCTTCAATCATGAAAAATCACTTCTGAGGGGGAATTCTTCCAGTCTGTGGAGAGGTATAATCTCTAGAGAACAATTCATCCCTCCTTTATGCCTGCTTAGCACATGACTCTTCTCCTGGGGAGACCTATTTGTGTATTTGTAAGATTGCAGAAATGGAACAGCTGCACAGTAAAATTCAAGCAGAATAGATTTCAGATCCCATATCTCTACAGCACCCCAAGCTTTCTCCCATGATACAAATTTGAAAAAGTGCAAAAATAGTTTGTGATATTCGCAAAACACAAAAATAATGTGATCATAGAATCATAGAATCATTTTGGTTGGGAAAGACCCTTGGGATCATCGATTCCAACCACCTACCCTACTCTACAAAGTTCTCCCCTACACCATATCCCCCAACACCACATCTAAATGACTCTTAAATTCCTCCAGGGATGGTGACTCCACCACCTCCCTGGGCAGTCTGTTCCAAGGCCCAACCACTCTTTCTGAGAAAAATTCTTTCCTAATGTTTAGTCTAAACCTACCCTGTTGGAGCTTGAAGCTGTTCCTTCTCATTCTGTCACTAATGACCTGTGAGAAGAGACCAGCACCAACCTCTCTATAGTGTCCTTTCAAGTAGTTGTAGAGAGTGATGAGGTCTGCCCTCATTTGTGAGGGGTCATTCTGAATGGTTCAGTGGGCTTGACAGAGCCTTCTACATACTAGTGGTATTTTCATTATGACAACGTAACTTACATCTGTATTTCACAGCATACGGGTTCCTGGTCGAATATAGCACTGATGATTTCAGTGCTGGAGAGAGCACAAAATCAAATAAAAAGCGAAGATCCCCAGGAAGTCCAGAGACTTTTGGTAAGTATCCGTTGATTTCTATGGGGTGTTTGAAGAAAGGTAAAGTAATTTCCTCCTGAGTTGAAGACAAAAGGATCATCACATTTATATAAAACATCACTCTTGAAGTCTAACAGCGAACACCTCATCAAGAGGTGCCTTATGGGTCTCTTTAGATTTAATCTAGTTTGTTTGATTTCTTTTCTAGTCTGTCATAAAACAAATGGAAAACATTCTCCAAATACCATTGCCCCTAGAAGAGCCTCTGGAAAACAAAATGAATAAGATGGTGGCTGCTCTGCACAGACACGAAAACAAGGTCTTGATGGAGGTGGTGTTTCACACTGCATTTACTTTGGCCATATCCCAAAGTCCCCTCACTGAACTTTTCAGAAATATCTGCTTTAACCCTCATGTAATGAAGGTGAGTCAAGATGTATGGATGCCAATATTTTCCTTCATGATAACAGTGTAAGGGGGGGATCTGCCTTTACACGTCCAGCTCTGTCAGCTTACAGCTGGATTTGGTTCAGGCCTATTTGCAGCTTTCTGGGTTGTTGCAAAATCCATATGGAGCCTTCTAATTCTTCGTCTCCCTACCAGACAGTCCACTGAGAGCAAACTGAGACTGTCTACCACTATCTGTATTGAAGGTGGGGGACACAGCCTGCTGGAAATGCCCATCTCACTCATGGCTTATCATCTCACTTAGACTCCAGTGAGTCTAAGGGAGCCTGGGGACCTGCCAAATAGTAGTTGTTGACTGAACTCATATGACCCAAATCCTAGCCCAAGCTTCTTCATTCTAACCACAAATATACCAGCTGTCAGGTAAAGAGAAACTTTTTACTAGACTAGGCCGCCCTTTGCATCTAATGATACATAAATTGTTCCTGTTATTTGAGGAGTGAGTGCAGAAAGTATTTCAGATGTGCATTGCCCATCTCTTGCCTGTGAATACAATGGGAGTGTCCAGATAGGGCCATAAAAATGATCAGAGGGCTGGAGCACCTCTCCTATGAAGACAGGCTGAGAGAGTTAGGATTGTTCAGCCTGGAGAAGAGAAGGCTCCGGGGAGATCTTATAGCAGCCTATCAATATCTGAAGGGGGCCTACAGGAGAGATGGGGAGGGACTCTTTATCAGGGAGAAGAGTGATAGGATGAGGGGTGAAGGTTTTAAACTGAAAGAGGGTAGATTTCAATTAGGTATTAGGAAGAAATTCCACAGTGTGGTGAGACACTGTGAAAGGTACCCCAGAGAAGCTGTGGATGCCCCACCCCTGGAAGCGTTCAAGACCAGGCTGAATGGTGCTTTTAGTACCTGGTCTAGTGGGAGGTGTCCCTGCCCACAGCAGGGGTTTGGAACTCAATGAAGTTTGGAACTCTTACAACCCCAACCATTCTATGATTCTATGATCCCACTCCTTCCTTCTGAATCCTCAATTTGATAGGCAGATACCAAAGAAGTGATGAAGATGCTAACTTGGGTATCACTGCTCATGTAAGCCCAGCCATCCCCAGTGTATCCCCAGTTGACATAATGCTATGTCCTTCGGTCTATGTCTTTGTTAAGCTTTTTTCATGCACCCATTTTACACCTAATGTGTTTATCCCCAAAACTGTTATTTCTCCAGTACACGAGAAGCAGAGTTGGAAAATGTTTACAATACCTCGAATCCTTCTTTACACCTATGTTTCCTTTCTAAGGGGTCCTACCTTCCCACCATGCCTGAAGACCTGCTTTTTGATGAGAAGAACTGGAAAGTTGGTTCATATGATAAACTCTGGAGTAAGTGCTGGGGAAATTACCTGCTCCTATATGGTTGGCAGACACAGGGAACTTAGTAGAAATGTGCCCTGAGACAGCCTGGCATGGGGGTGGAGGAAAAGGAGGAACAGGTGGATGGAAGGAGTGGATTCCTTTAAAGATACTTCTGTGCTTCTGTTGTGTACTTTACTGATCTCCTTTTGGCTGCAGCAACTCCAGGTCCATTTATGGCAAACACTGTGAGAACCACATTGTGAGACCAGATCCCAGTAGATGGGGAAAGAGGTCTTACTTGGGAAGGGTCTGGGCTGTTGCACTGCCAGTGACTGGCCATGCTTACATTATAGAGGATATTGTAATTGGGAGACAACTGACTGATTAATTTAATTCCCTTTCATACACAGCTTGTCAGTGTGGATCATACTGGGTCATCACCAATGTAAGTGTCTTTTGGCTTTTTGTGATGCTGGGGGTCTTCTGTATGCTGTTAAATTTTCTGCCCTACATCTTATGCTGCTGTCATTTTTTTACCGACAGTGTGGGCGTCCCTGGGAAGTCAAACAATGCCCATGTGGTGCTAAAGTCGGAGGAGTTAATCACAAACCTGAGAGAGGTTTTGAGAGGAAGAAAATGTAAGTTGTTGCTCCCTGAGATGCACCCCAAGAGAGCTGAACAGGGCTGTGGCCACTTGACCCCTCTCTCCATTCTCTGGGCACAGGGAAAACACTGTACCTGGGCAAAGCAAGGCCTTTGTGACCCAGGGTCCAATCACAGGAGGAAAACTTGGAAACAGAATTGGGAAACAGAGAGGAAAGAAAGCATAAGTGGCATAAAACAGCTGGAAAGGGCATTTCTTCAGCAGTAGTTGTTCCCTTCCAAAAAGTCTCATGTTATCCCAAGTTCATACTTGTTCTTACCCAATCATGGCCAAGCTTCTGTCAACATTAACTTCCATGAGATGAGCCCAGTCATTGAGAGTGTAAACTGAACTATGTTTCCTTATCACAGCACAGAGGATAAAACGGGAAAAGGATACATCCTTGGGAGCCCTTTGATACGGAGAATTGAATTGGAAAGGGACCTGTCGCCTGCCTCTGTCTGTCTTGCAAGAGCTCTCCTGCATTCATCCATGCTGCTGGGGATTTACACAGATAAACAGGTGAGACAGTCTCTGCTGCTTCTCTCTCCCTTACTTCTGTCTGTCTGTCCACCTCACTTAGCCTGCAGCTTCTACATGATTAATAGCTTCTGCTCCACTCTGGGAGGAAGCTTTCTTGAGAGATAAGTTAAGAAAACACCCTGTCTTCTAGGCAACTCTGAGTCTGATGACAGAGAAGCCAAAAGATGCCGCAAAATTCTTCTGGGACCACCTTGAAAAAGATATTGAATGTCTGGCAGAGGCACTTAGCAGAAACACGGAGGATGCCACAGTGACTGTCCATCTGTTTCTTCAGCACTTAAGCAACAGTACAACAGGTAAAGGTATATGCCACACATTGGGAGAGTACCAGCAGGCTTACATCAGGTTGGTTTTCACATGGCCACTGGAACTAGTGGTTCTTATCTCATGACTGCAGCTGTTCTGCACAGACTTGAGTGTCTACTGGGAGAAGGACCTTATTTTGCTTTGCATTTCATACAGGACAAAACATGGCCCCAGACATTTTGCCTAGGCAAGAAGACCGAAGGCAGTGGGAAACCTGCTTCAAAAGTCTGACTCAGCCGTTCTTCCAGGTATGCAAGGGACCGATCATCATGTTTCCATATACAAACCACCACTCTGCTAGGGATCAAATGCATAGCCCATATGGGCTCTGATGAATACCCAGGCACATCAAGTGAGCTGGCACATTCACACCTGCAATAAACAGGTTTATCACCTCTTTTTTAAAATGCTTTTTATTTGCTGGTTCAGATCTCCTTCAGAAAAAAAAAAATCACTCTGTGTCTTGTAGGGCAAGAAAATTCCCTGTTGGTTTCTTCATGAGCAATTTTATTCTCATCTCAGCTTCATTTTTTAACAGGAAGTTTTTACCATCTCTTCCTTTTCTTCAGAGCAACTGTTATCTTCTCTCTTTTGTAACAAAAGGCAGCTCCTAACAACCCTTCAAATTCCACAGGCCTTGGAAAAGAGCCTTAATTCTGTCAAGCAGGAGAGGATAAGAGATCCTGAGGGCTCCAACCTGCTCCTACAAATAGCTTACGGCCAGGTGACTCCTTTTGAAGACCAGCCAAACCTTGGACTGATTGGCCTGTCCTGCATGTGGAAATTTGAACAGAAAATCTCCATCCAGACCCTGATGCATCTCCTTCAGCAAGAACACAGAGAAGGCGAAGGAAACCGCTACCCTGTTCTTCTGGAGCTCGTGTCTCAGGTTTGCTGTAGAAACATTCCTCCTCCTTCAAAGCAGAGTCAGGCACCACATAGATTCACCATTGTTGGTGTCAGTGGCACACAAATTTGACTTATTTCCCTGCGTTTCCCAGTACAGTGCCCTTCTCCTGAACACCACACAATGCCAGATACAATCCTGGTTCCTCAGGTAAGTGCGTGGCTAGCAAAGTCATGCTAAATTTTCCCTTTCAGCTCCAAAACATCCAGCATGTCCAACACCTGCCTGACATATTCAGTCTGCAGAAAGCCCTGATCCACTTCTTCCAGAACTGCCATGGAGGGGAAATATACTCAGTACAACAGTTCCTAGACCAATGTGAGCTTTCAGGTATGACATGGACTTAGTCAAATCCCAGTAAGCTGGCCTCTACTGGTCCTCAACACCCACATGTTCTGCTCGTTGCAGCAGGACCTGTGTGTTTTGTTGCAAGCTGTGAGGGAGCAGCAAACACAAGACTGCCCCATGAGGGAAGATGAGCAAGGAGCTAAAGGTGACTGTAGCACAGACCAAGGAGCGACCAGGGTGCAGTCCCACAGAATCAGGGCAAGGCCAGCAATAACATCAGGTTCTGTCAACAGCTCAGTGATCATAACACAAGGCAAAGTAATAAGTCCACAAAGAGTCTAGGCAGTTCAGACAATATGTTGCAAGAGCAGGAGACAGGGCTCCTGCTTACAACTGCTTACAGCTCAGATACTGCCCTGAGCTTATATGTGCCTCCTGGGCCCATGAGGAAGGGGTGAGATGGAGTCCAGCGGTCAGGATGCTCAGGGCTATTAAGGCCTATTAGTGCCCTCAGGGTTGTCACATGAGCTCACAGTGGTGACTCTCAGTCATCTCCATCTTCATGGCCATCTTTGGGCTTTGGAGGAGAGGGCGGAGATCTCTGAGACATTGGAATGATCTCTGAAACACTGGAATGGCTATTGGGCAGATTGGCTCCCATGCTCACAGTAAGTATAGCCAGCAGGGCTTGAGAAACTTGTAGAGATTTTTCCTGCTATTTCAGGAATTGATGGGCAGCATACATGAAACAGGTTTTTACGGTCATAAGCAGGTGTATTAGTACGGTGCACATGAGCTGGGATTCAGCACCCCTTAATGCCAGATATGGCATAATATGGGCTAGAAAAAAAATAACTCTGGTTAAGCTTGGAGCCACAGCTGTGAAAGGCAACCAAGGCCCAGCCTAACGCAGTTCACTGAGCAGTTGTACACCATAAGATATATCTTTCAAGGAGACAAAAATAACTCTCTTTCAATTGCTTTCTCTTGGGAGCATACACTGACATTGCTGCTTTTCTTCCCTCTCTGTGCCTGAAGAGGAGCAGCGTTCAGCTTTCTGCCGAGCTATAGGGACCATCCAGAAAGTCTGGAGCAATATCAGAGGGAAACCACAGTGGTCAGGTATTTTGACTTCCAAGGTATTGTTACTTCCATTTCCTAAGCCACTGATGAAGGCTGGAACCTATGCCAATTGCTGAGCTTGCTTTGTTTTGACCTTCTAGCTGAAAATAAATTGAAAACCCTTCCAAAAATACAAAACAAATAAAAAAAACCCTCCAAAAATATTTTAACAACAGCTAGCCTGCGTTTTCCCCTTGAGAGAATTCTTCCTACCACCACATGAGGCGAAGAGAATGGAAGAGAAACCCTCCATTTTATTACAGATGTTCAGGACCGGTTGCCAGAGGACATCAATGCTAACACTGCTGTCCTGAAACTCCTCCCAACTCCACTTTCTGTCAGTTACCTTGTGACAACTCTCCTCATACAGCTCCAGAACAGTTGTGTGGATGCAGCTACACAGATCACAAAGGAAAAGCCACGGTATGTTTTAAACCATCTCTCTGGAGCAAATCAGGACTTGTCTAGAGCTGCATGTGTCACTGATTGCAAAGTAGAATGAGGCGAGAAGTAAGCTGCTATCCTTAACAGCAAAAGGTAACTTCTTCTCTCCCAGAATCATCTCTGCAGCAGAATTGAAACCATCTTCGGTACTGAAGATAACTGAGAATGATCTGATTACTGCAACGCTGGCCAACTCCCAATATGTGATAGAGGAAGATGATACCAAGACAACCCATTTTGACTTCCAGACGCTACAGCGGCAAGTGATCCAACGTTTTATCAGTGGGAAACCCACCATCAAACCTCAGGTGAGCTTAGCACAATGCACATTCAGACCAAGCCAAATTGCAGAAGGTGTAGGATTTTCTTTGCAGTATCTGGTACTCACCTCTCCAGAGCTGGTGCAAACACAGAGGAAGGTGCTTGTACATTTGGCAGTCCACTACTCTGCATCTGTCTGAATTCCTTAGATTGTAACACTTGTGTGGCCAAAAACCATACTGTGCCCAGCAAACCTTGGTGTTGAAAAGGCAATGTGAGCCTTTCTGTTCAAAGCCTGCAGGGGAGCTTGGCCTGGATTTTCTTATAACCAAGGAGGAGTCAGACACCATCTAAAAAGACTTAAAGAGAGTTGAGTTCCTGGGCATAGTATAGGACTGGAGTCTAATGTGAACCATGTTGGAGACGCTGGTCTTCTTCTGTGGTATTCATCTTCACTTACTCACATTAGTCTTTGGCTTTCCTCCAGAAGCTCTCAAGGGACCAGATTTGCAAATGGTTATTCCTATCTGAAAAGGCAGGCTGGAGGTACGTACCTCAAAGATTAAGTCTGGCAGGACAGCAGTGAATTTAGATACTTAAGTCCCTTCAGCCCCTTTAGAACTTCCTATAACCCTCAGGTGGTTACATAAACTTCGCCTGTGATTCTCCTATGACTGTTCATTGCCCCAGCTATTTCCTTCAGAGGAAGGGCCGACTGGGTGTTTGCATTTGTGAAATGTGAAAATCTGGCCATGAGGAAGTGGGAAAATGGGGTTTAAGTGTATTATAACATGGCTGTCACATGCTTGTCCAGTACTAGAGGAGGATAAGCAGAGAAACAGACAGTCACAGAGAAACTGAAAGAGTTTGGCTAGAAGGACCTCTGGATGTTTCTGGTGCAACTGTTTTATCCAAGTAAGGAGGGTAACTCCAAGAGGAGTAACTTCAAAGCAAGACCAGATTGCTCAGGGTGTTGTGCAGTTGAATTCTGGAAATCTCCAAGGATAGAGTTTCACTACCTCTCTGGCCCTCTGTCCTGCTGTTTTAACACCCTCATCAGTTTACCTGTGGGAGGTGGTGAGTGATTGTCTTTGCATCACGTTTTGTTTTGTTCTCACTTTTATTCTTCCTTTCCTCTTTTGCCATCCCACTGGGGGTAAGGAGGGGAAGTGAGTGAGCAGCTTTGTGGTCTGTAGCTGCGACAACAGTAATTTATCTCAGCAGCCTCTAGTTTGATCCTCTTCTTATTGTGACATGCCTTTAAGTTTTGTCAGTAAGCACAGAGGCCTGAAAGCAGACATTTACAGTAAAATGTGAGGCAAAGAAAGTATTGAGTATCTCAATTGAGTACCTTTTCCATGTCCTTTGTCAGTAGGTCCCCTTCCCTGTTAAGCAGTGGGCCTGCTTTTTATCTGGTCTTCCTTCTGCTACTGATGGACTGATGTAGAAGCCCTTCTTGCTGGCCTTCACATCGCTCAGCAGCTTCAGCTCTGGATGAGCTTTGTCTTTCTTAACTCCATCCTTGCATGCACAAGCAACATTCTATATGCTACCAGGGTAGCCCCTTCTTGCTTCCACCTCCCCTGTACCTCCTATACCAGACTGTCATAGCCACTGCCCCTGCAGCCAGGACATGGGTAGCTGTGTCCTACTGCATGGTCTGTGCCAAGCGATACTTTTTTGTCTTCATAGCCACCATTTGCTTTCCAGACTGCTCCATCCTTTGCACTGAACAACATGAAGACCCTGCAGGACACAAAAACAAAAGTGAGAGAACAGCTGCAACAGGTATGAAAAGAGCTTACCACCCTTTTTTTCCAGGCAAGCTTTCTTCTCCTTTGTAATGCTTATTAATAAGCCACCCCAGTGGACAGAGCACTCCATAGAGAATACGAGACCTGCAGGATGTGTAGAAAGGTCCAAGTCCAAATCAGGAAGATGGCTGGAGCCTTACAAAGAGTCAATTTTCTTTGCTGGCTCTAAAGAGAATCAAGGCAACTCACTCAGATGGACCCAACTGTACAAGTGTGAAAACCAAGGAGATGAGGTGACTGCAGCATGCCATGCACTGGCAACTGTAGAGTTATTTTTACTGCTTGCAACTAGGCTGGGGAAACCACGTCCTTGTAGAGTCTGTAAACTGTGGACATCACTTTCCCATGTAAACTGTGGACATCACCCACGTATCTCTTAACAGTCCCTCTGATAAGAGGGAAGAACTGGTTCCAAAGGTTATACAATCACCTTGCTGTACAGACACACTTGCAGGACCCAGACCTCATGTGTCAGAGTCACAATCTGGCTGTATTTCTCCTATTGATAGGAATCGCTAAGTGTGAACCAGCTAAAACGGATCATGGAAGAAGCCCGCTCAGTGAATGCCATTTCCCAAACTCTAGCCACCTTGAAAGTGGCTGCCGAGTTCCTGGCCGTGACTGGTGGGGACCCAGAGCGCCAGTTGTCTGAGTATGTAAAAAATGAACTGAAGATGGATGCAAGTGTAGAACAGTTCAAAGATATGCCGGTAAGCAAGGTGCTTTGCTTGTGCTGAATGGGAAATTGGCTGAACATTTTCACCCCATATACCCTCCCCTAAGGATTAAGACATCACCTTTCAAGTCACACGCATTGTTTGTGACCTAACTCAGAACATGGCAAACTCAGCAATGGCCTTTCTAAAGAGCAAGAACTGGCTGACTTATTGCCCATCCATTTTCTCCTCCTCTAGGTGGTATCAAACACCCAGCTGAAGCACATCCTGTCTCTGTGGCAGACATTGTCAGCAAAGAGATCTGTGCTGCTGGTGCAGATGAATCAGGTAAGGGAGACAGCCCAGTTCACAAAACTATCTACAAAATCTAGAGGAAGAGAGAAAGTTTTTGACAAAGTTGATTTTTCTGTTCAAAACTTTGGAAATTTTTAGGAAAAAAATAAGATATTTTTGAAATTTTAATATCTTACCATTCAGCAAGAGCCAAGCAAGTCTACTTCAGTCATGTAAGACCCTTGGAAAAGGACCATCCACAAGATTTTCTGCTAGAAGCAGTGGTGCTTTCTGGCATGGGTCACATCAGTGTCTGCTGCTCTGGTCTCTGGTGGCCCTGACATAAGAGCCAGGAAAAAAGAGGGTCCCAGTTCTACCACTTCCATCACAGGTAGCCCCCAGATTGTCTTTGTGGGGAATCCCAGGCCATCCTCTTGCCAATGTTTTTTGTCATTGCAGAATCCCTTCTGCCTGGTTTCTGAAAATTACCACGAGGAGTTGAGTGCAGAGGAGGAGAAGGCTCTGACTACTGCACTTTCCACAGTTAACCTGGACTTGTTCCTCATTGAGCTTCATGAGATGATCACTGTGCCTCTGGATGACTTTGATCCACAGTGGGGGTAAGAGCAGATTTTTCCTGGTTTGTCCCAGGGATAGATGCCATCTCCATAGACCCAGATAGAAGGGGTCTTGAATTCCCTTTTAAGGCTGGCTCTTGAAGCTTGCTGAAGAGAAGGGCCATGCTTTCCAAAAGTGGGAGTTACTGCGGCTGTGATGACCATCAACTCTCACTGTGTTTTAAAGAGAAGTGGAAGTAAAATACAGCAGAAACCCCAGCACCTTCAGTTCACCTTACATTTCATGGGGAAACAAGAGAACCACTAAAAATCATACCATCATGGAGATGTAGGTTGGGAGGCCTTGTGGAGGTCTCTAGTCCACCCCTTTGGTTCAAGCAGGTCTGACTTCAAAGCTACAGTTGCGTTCTGACTGTCTCCAAAGATAATGCCACCACCACTCTGTATTGTGGGTGCATCACCGGTTTGGTGAACCTTTTTTTCTTTATGTTTATTCAGGATTTCCACTGCTGCATCTTGTGCTTGTTAATTCTTGTCTTTTCACTGGGCGCCCCAAGAAGAGTCTAGCTTCATCTTCCTGACATGCTCCTGCCCCATAGTTAAAGATGCCTTTTCAGTTCCCCTTTGCCTTCTCAGCTGAATGCTGAATAACACAGTTCTCTACCTTCTCTTCATATATTCTGTGCTCCAGATCTCTAATCATATGGGTTGCACTCCACTGGACTCACTCCAGAAAGGCAATGTTTTTCTTGTACTAGGAACACAAAATTGGACACAATCCTCCAGATGTGATTTCACAAGTCCCAACAGAGGAGAAAAATCACCAGCTGGCTACATTCTTGTTAATATAGTTTAGTATGTGTCTTGGTGGACAAAAAAAATATTAAAAATATATTAAAAAAAATATTAAAAAAAGAATCATGTAGGAGAACCAAACAGGACAATGAGAAATTGGTGTAAAATCCAGTTAGCAGCCAGTCACCAGTGGTGTCCTTCGGGGATCAGTTTTGGGCCCAGTCTTGTTTAATATTTTTATTGGTGATCTAGATAAGGGGATTGAGTGCACCCTCAGTAAGTTTGCAGATGACACCAAACTAGGTGGGGGTGTCAATCTGCTTAAGGGTTGGAAGGCTCTACAGAGGGACCTGGACAGTCTGGATCAATGGGCAAAGGTTGTTGGGATGAAATTCAACAAGGCCAAGTGCCGGGTCCTGCACTTGGGTCACAAAAACCCCAGGCAGCACTACAGGCTTGGGGAAGAGTGGCTGGAAAGCTGCCCGGCAGAAAAGGACCTGGGGGTGTTGGTGGACAGCTGGCTGAACGTGAGCCAGCAGTGTGCCCAGGTAGCCAAGAAGGCCAACGGCATCCTGGCCTGTATCAGGAATAGCATGGCCAGCAGGAGTAGGGAAGTCATCATGCCTCTGCACTTGTACAAGGCCTCACCTTAAGTACTGTGTTCAGTTTTGGGCCCCTCACTACAGGAAGGACATTGAGGTGCTAGAGCGTGTCAAAAGGAGAGCCACCAACCTGGTGAGGGGTCTAGAGAACAAGTCCTATGAGGAGATGCTGAAAGAACTGGGCATGTTTAGTTTGGAGAAGAGGAGGCTGAGGGGGAAACTCATTGCCCTCTTTCAGCTATCTGAAAGGAGGTTGTAGAGAGGTGGGGGTTGGCCTCTTCTCCCAAGTGAACAATGGCAGGACCAGAGGAAATGGTCTGAAGTTGCGGCAGGGGAGGTTTAGATTAGATATTAGGAAGAATTGCTTTACTAAGAGGGTGGTCAGGCACTGGAGCAACCTGCCCAGGGAGATGGTGGAGTCGCCATCCCTGGAGGTATTTAAGAAACGTGTAGACATGGCTCTTCAGGGCATGCTCTAGTGCCTGAGATTGTTGGGCTTTGTCTGTCTGTGGGTGGGTGTGGGGGGGTGTGTGTGTTGGTGGGTTTGGTTTTGCGTTTTTTTGTGGTTAGACTTGATCTCAAAGGTCCCTTCCAACCCTGAATATTCTGTGAAATTCTGTGAAACCCCAACATGAGGATATGGCAACACCACCTCCCTTTCCCTATTTCTTGCATGAGAAATGTCTCCTAATGCCACAGTGACATCATGGCAGAGCCCATGAAGAAGGGAACTGAGGATGTATCAAATTGCATACAGATAGGTTCAGCATGCTGTGTTATACCTGAGATGGGAGAGGCAGTCAGTGAAGCTGAGAGAGCTCAGCTTTAAGGCCACAACCTCTATTTGGGTGCCCTTGACAATGTTGACCAACAGTTGCCCACGTTGTGTGACACCACCAGAGATAATCCAGAGAATACTGCCTGTCTTCTAGCTGCAAGGCTCTCTCAGGGGTACCGCAGCGGTGTGTCTTTGACTGCCAGCATTGCCTGCTGAAGGTCAGGGCATTTGAAAACAGTCCTCCAGACACTTAAAATTATGATCTGTCTCATCCGCAGGCTGAAGGAAACTTTCAGAACCTTCCTGGAAGACAGGCAAGATGATGCCTCCATTGCAAAACTGACAGGCACTTTGAGTCCAGATCTACTACTGAAGGATGTTGTTTCCGTCTGGAAGACAGCTGTGAGGACCAGCAAACTTCCTAGCCCTACTTACATCCAGAAGAGACCAACCTAACTTTTGCTAAGTCCCCCAGGAATTAACTCACCTGCAGCTTCTCCAACCCAGTTGTCAGTACCCCGAGTGTATTAATTGTCCTAACTGACTGCACCCAGGATTTCCACCCATGCATCCACTGGTCCAGGAGCTCCACTTAAGCTCAGCCCTGGTTCTTCTAGAGCTGTGTTGTAGGTGCACCAGTGTCCAGTCCTGGCAATCCTGATTTGCTCACTAGTCTTCCTGCAGTGACTTTGGACCTGTATCCACTCACTTTTATGATAATCACTGAGCAGTCAATAGAATCTGGCTCAGCCCAGGTTCTGTGGGACTGTGCCTGGTCAGTGGAGACACTGTCCTTCATTTCCTGGGGTAACCTCTGCTTGCAGCTCTTTTTCCTGTCTGGAACAACCCCATGCCTGCTGCTCCCTAGCAAAAGTCTCACCAAAGTTTATTGCCATCGAAGTTTCAATTTATTGCATCTAAGTTTCAGAGTAGGTTATCAAAACACAATTAACTGGAAAGGGGGAGTGAAAGGGAACCCCATTTTAATGCTTAGTACTGTATTTGCGCTTTTTCCTAATAGCTGCAGTAGCATATTCAAGGCAGCAAAAGCAATGTAAGCAAAAATACACCTAGAAATAAACGCAAAAGCAAAAAACTTAGAACAGCTGGGGCACTCATCATGGCTCAGCAGTGGTTTTTCCACAATAATGATACACTTTCCAACTGCAGTGAAGACCCATTTTATACCCTATTTCAGGACTCTGCACCTTGAGAGAAATGATAAGTCACGTCTTCAGCTGGCCTGGATCAGGTCTTCAGTTTTGCTCATCCTGACCTAGAAGTACATGCTGTACTTCCTTATTGGTCCCAACTTTGTTTTCTTGGGTATCCCCAAAATCGATCCCAATTCCCAAGACTGAATTTCTCTGGTGACAAGGGATTGACAATTGGTCAGCAGTTAATAGCTCTGGAGCCTTGAATATCATCTTGTGCCTGTATTTTCAAGGCCTCTGGTCTCATCCCATGCCTGTACTCCTCTTTGCATTTTTATTCTAGGGTATACATACTTTATTCTGCATATAGTAACTTTTTGTTACTAGTGTTAGTCACTATATATGTGTGTTTCTGTGTGTGTATATACAAAAATATAGATGTGTATGTACATATGGGTACATATGTATATATGCTTGTATATATTTATATATACACATATACATGTGTATAAATATATATACACACATGAAGACACAAAAACTATCATAACAGTTGAACACACAGTTCTACAGTGCTAAAGCTCAGGGAAGTTTAGGTGCTATAAGCTCACAGAGAAAGGAAGGAAGAGTTGGGTCCTCCTGGCCCTGGTGAAAGTGAAACCTGGGCTTCCCCCTCTCCCCACCGTAACTTTGCAGTTGAGCAGCAAGAGGTAGAACAAGTGGCTCATCTCCTTCCACCAAGCCACTGGAGGACAACATGGGATGGTGAGCCAAGCCTCTGCAGGAATAAACAATCTGAGCTCACCCACAGTGATGTCTTCAGGGAGCAGGTCTGTGGAGACTTGGATGTGGAGTCTGTTATAGGGCTGAGTGTTAAAAGCCAGGGGCCCTGCTGGGACACCAGGCTCCAAAATTGTTCAAGACCTCTGATGGGAACTGGGAGCATGCTGAGAACTGTTCCAGTACAGAGATGAGATGTGAGAAAAAAAATGCACAAATATTGTTGCTGTGGTATGAAAGCTCTGTGCCCAAGATGAGAAACAGAGTAAGGCTAGAGTAAGATAATTCTGCCCCCAAAAGCATATGGGTATGAATGCAACAGAGATGAGACCAATGAGTAATTTGGGATTGTTAGCTTGGGAGGAGTCTTGAAAGGCAAAAAAAGGTGCAAAAGAGGCAAAAGGAAAATGAAATTGGGCCCAAATGTATAAGATCAGGTGGAAAACAAAGATGGGTAGGAAGCTTCTGACAAAAGGAGTGCAGATGCCAAAGCTGAGCTGTGACTCAGCACCACCAGGGATGCTGGAGAGAAGCCCCTCTTGGAGAGAACGCTGGTCTCCCCACCAGGTTGATCCAGAAGACTTGGTGTGGAGGGTGCAGTAAAGATCCATAAACTTTTAAGGAGAAATAGAATTGGTACCTTAATACTAAATGCAGGAAGAAAGACAATAGAATTGCAGCTTAATAAGTGTTTGAAATATAAGATCTCTTTGTAGTAATAGAATTATGTATCAGTACTAATAAGTAGTAATAAGCAACAGAATTGTCATTCTGCATTACTTGCAGTGACATAATTGTGAATTATGCTACTAAGAAGTGGCATGTTTATAATGTAGTTAAGGTGTCAAAAGCTTTTTAGAGGTGTGTTTTGCTGAATTAATAAACATCATTACCATCTCAGTCTGCTACCTCTCAATCCTTCAATCCAAAGGTGGAGAGTTGGACTTGGGGAGTAGCTGCTTTCCACCCTTGGGAAGAACAAGGGGCAAGGAGAGGAGATTTAGGCACACAGTGGACCCTCCCTCAGGGAAAACGGTCTTTTAATAGGTCTAGAGAGGTGTAAACCTTTCAGACAGGGCTTCTAAAGGCCTGTGGCCACACATACCCCATGTCATAGTGGAGAGAGAAGGTGAGATAGAGACTGCTCAGCTCAGTTAAAGGCATGAGATGGGGAGAGACAATGTCTCCATTTCTGAAAGAGGGAACAGTGCCATGGTGGGGCCATACCTGCCCCTCTGCCTTTTTTTCCAACACAAAAATAAAACTCTATGTCCACACTTGGGGTGGACAGCACACAGGACGTTGGGTAAGCCAGCATGTTTGCACTCCCCAGACTCTGGCCTTGGTATTTGACCAGCCATTTCCCCCTCACTTGAATGGGAAACTCCTTTTCCATCACCTCCCAGCACAAGGTCTCCCACATGGATCAGACTTTCCTTGGATGAGCCTTCATGAAGACAAAGACTGACCATATCATGTAATGTTGCCCAACTAGCTGATGGCATTTCCATCCTTGGAGTCATTGAACCCTCAGTTGGCCACGGCCGATGCCAGCCACTCTTGGCTGTGGGAGTCCACCAGAGCAACCTGGGGTGGGGTTGAGTTCTTCAGCTTCATCCATTCATCCATCCATCCGTGGCTTTATGCAGAGCTGCCACAGAGACTTAAAGTGCCACAGCTATTGAAGGGTGCAGGTCAAGGTGTGCCAGGACACACTGACAGGTTGGGAAATGGCTGAGCCTTGGCACCACTTATTTCAAGGCTTTTCTCTGCAGCCAGGTGTGGGTTGAGGAGGAGGAGGAAGACGAGGGAGGGATGGAAATTTATGTCATCTATCAGAATTCACCCAAGAGGAAACAAAATTCTTCCAGTCTCACCCTAGGCAGACAAGTTTGGTTTTACTAATACATCAAAACTTCTGCTTTTCACTTTGTGACACATTGCCAGCAAAACATTAAGCCATAAATCACAGAACAGTGGGATGACTGATTTAACTTAATAAAGGGAGACGGTGGGAGGAGAAAGTAAATCATGCAGATGGGCTCAATATGTGGCCACAAAAGCAATGTGCCAGCCTGCGGACACAGGCAAAACATAAAACTTACAGTTCTCTCCACACCACTGCAACTCACCCCTGTTATTGATTGCACTCCCATAGTCGCCGCTGCTCAAACATCTCACTTATACACCCCAATTACTGCCAGTTCTCTTTATTCCGTGTGGGAGTGAAAGATCTTAATGACATTCCTGGTGTTCACCAGTGTAGGTCCCTGCTTGATGTGCCACAGCTTGCACAGTGGCCCACAGTACCCATCCTAAAACTGATGTTGCTGGAGTCAGGAGGGAGACATCGCAGTCCAGGAGACCTAGTACCAGCAGTGCCTGTTTTTTCACAGGAGCTGAGTTGGGGATCACCAGAGCTTCCTGACCTGCTGCTGCTGCATTGTCTCCAGTAGAAGCTGGGGATGGAATCTTATGTCTGTGATCCCAGTTGCCCCCTTATCCTCCTCCTGGGGCCAAGTGCCTGTGCCCAAAGCCCTAAAGCCCAGCTCTGATACAGCCCTTGTGGCTCCATCGCCATGGCTTAGACTGTTGCAGGCCTGATGCATAGTCATCAGGAGGAACTGTGAGACAGCCGTACATCAGAGCCAGGAAAGGACACAAGGTGACACCACAGGGAGAGGTAGGGTGGCATCACTACCAGCTCAAGAAAAAAAAAAAACATCATGGGAAGGTATAAAACCTTCAAGAAGCAAACAAAGAGGTGAATACGGAAACTCAGCACCATCAAGGATGTGTCCTGGAGCTGCAGAGACCAACTCTTCTCCCCGTGAGGTTGTGCCTGTGCAGTCAGCAAAGGTGTTGCATGCCATACAGGGTGGAGAGGTCCCTGAGCTGGGACCACATCAAGCTCCAGCTATGCTGTGTATGCTAGCTAGCAAATACTAGCTTTGCTCTTTGGACCTGTCTGCATCCTGCTTGCAGCACCTCCTTGCATGTGCTGAAGTGTGCCCAAAATAGAGTGGCCCCAGAGGGAGGCTCAGATCTCACTGGGGCTCCTGCACTAAGCACCACAGCCCAGATACAAGCAAGGCTGCTTGCAGGGGGAAAGACAGACTCTCCCATCCACAGCAAAGTTTGGGATTTGGGTCATGCAGTATGAGCCCAGCCACAGCAGCTGATGAACTGCATGGATAGCAGTGCTTCAGGGGAGGCAGGAAAAGCATTTACAGGAGAGCACGAAAGCCAAGACTTACTAAGGTTGCTGGCTGTGGCCATTGTGGAAAGCTGCAGCTACATTGACCAGTCTACTGAAAGTGGTAAAGGGAGGAGTCTCCAAATTTGCAGGTCTAGAAAAGGGAAGAATGGATTTAAAATAAGTGACCAAATTGCTGAAGGAACTGAGGCAGAAACGCGTGTGTCCCTGCAGCAGCCAGCCTGCCATCCACACCAGTGGCAGAAGGAGCCTGGGCAGGATGAGGTGAATGGCTTACGAGAGCTAATACAGCAGAAACTTGAGATCAGGATCCAGATTGGCAACAAGACCTGTGAGGACAATGGCAAAAGAGACTCAGCATCATGGATCTGATGCTTTTGTTTGTCAGAGGATGACCGACTCTTTGGAGGAGCCGTGCAGCAGCAGGCTGTAGCTGCAGCCCTCTGAGAGGGGCTCTCGGGAGGAGATATTGACCCCTGGGCCAGAGAGGGGGCTGGCTAGTCTGATCCCATGATGGCTATTCTGATCCCGGGCTGGGTCCTGCGGAGTCACCAGGTTACTGGGTCTACACTTCCCCTCCCTCTGACTGCTCCTCAGCGCTGGAGCCCTTGCCCTCCTCGTTTCTCCGGTCACCATTGGCACACAGCTGCTGATGGAGGGATGCAGGAGCGGGTTTGAGCCTCAGTCAGAGCCTGGAACAAGCCAGAGCTGCACAGGAGCTGCTAGGACCCTGGGTGGATGTTGCTGTATAGGGGTTGTGGGACTCGCAGGAGCCCCAGGAACAACCATGAGTGATTGTAACCCCACCACAGCACTGTCCAACCTCATCCAAGTGTCACCAGGACCAGAGAAGGAAGTTGGGGGAGAATGCCACGGCCCACTGCAGAGGACTGCAGTGGTGCTGCTGCTCTCCCTATCTGTGATAGGGTTGCTCAGTTTGGAAGAAGAGAAAGCTGAGGAAGGACTAGAGGGGTTTGTTTTCTTTAGTCAAGAGAGCAGGTACTGAACACAAGATCAGATTTCATCCAGGAGGGACCAAGACAGCAACCTAATGCTGAGGTTCAAAATTAAGCCTGTGGTGATGGATGGATTGGTACCAGCTGCTAGGGCAATTACTGAACCAGTAAATCAACAGTATTTGACTCGGCGCTACCTTAAGAGGAGTCATTCAGGTAGAAAAATTTTACAGGGCACACAGAGATAGAAAATGTAAAGAGAAAGAAGAGGGTAAAGAGAATGTAAAGAGAAAGAAGAAGTAACATTTGCCACTAACTGTTTGCTCCATAGAAAACAAGGTTAACGGAGAAAGGCCGGTATTTCAAAGTTAAACAAAGGCCAGTGATTTTGCCAGAGTACTGGAGACAGAGGGAATTTCAGCAGGTCATGGAGCTGCGGACTGAAGATTAAAACATAAATGCTGGGAGAGGGGCACCCATTAGTGCTTTTTTGGAACAATAACCCAAATTAAGTAAACCACAAGAGCTGGATAAAGAAAAAGCAGTAAAGCCTGACACAGACAGACCTAATTCTGCACAGTAGGGATACACACCTCCTCAAAACCTCCAGCTGCTCCTGCCCAGACCTCTCCATGCTTTACGGGGCCAACCAGCAACTGCAGCACTGATCACAACACAGTGAATACAGGCAGCCCCAAAATGCTGACAGGTCCAGAAGCCTCAGCTGGGTCAATGCAAGAGCCTCTTGGGGACCCCAGAGACCCACCAAGCAAAGCAGCTATATTGGACATGGAGTAGAAACACGATTTTGGGACTATTTCATTCTCTGATGGGGCAGTCAGTGCTTTAGGGACCCTAATGCTCCAGCAACCTCTCCTGTGTGTGTTATGAAGATGTGGAAGAACTTTTTGGAAAACAGCCAAGCTTCAATTACACCTTCTCTAGATGGTATTTTGATCCATGGACACTCTTGTATGGATAAATAAAGAGAGAGTGCTGCAGGTAACCAAGGAAATCAGTCTTCAGTTTAGGTGAGCAAAGACCCAATTGGTACAGCAGGAACTTAAGAGCTAGGTATAATTTCAGGTCAAGAGGACAGTTTACTGAAAAACAACAGGTAGAGCTCATTGAAACACACACATGCTCAGTCATGAGGATTATTGGCCTTGCAAGGAATATTCAACTTTTCAGACTTTTTATTCCCATATTAACAGGCCAAAGCCAGACACTGACCATGACCCTCAAGGAGAAGAGATGGTAGCTATGGGGCCTGGACCAGGCAGGGGCACCAAAATGGCTGAAGGAAGATTTTGCTCAGGCTCCTGTACTGGTGTGCCCTAGAGTAGGAGACCTTTTGAGTATTCAGTGACCCATCACTGACAAGGTGGGGTAGTCTTGATGCAAAAGGAAGAATTATGTGTGGGGCAAGAGCTCTGACAGCCTTACAGCCAACTCTAGCACCCCATGGAGGAGCACGCACCAGGGACACAGGCAAGTGGACATGGGGAAGTCCCCCCAGCACAGACAGAGCAAACACACAGGACTGGGAAAGCTCAAAACAGTGGGTAGCAAAGCACAGCTAGTGGGCAGATACCAGCCTTAATGAATCAGGGGAAAACACTGGGAAGAGGAAAGTTTTTGGGACCTCTACCAAATATGAAGATCTACCAAATACGAAAATATCAGAAAGCAAATTTCACTGTTAAATCCAGACTCAGACTTAAAAAATAGAAGGGAAGGAAAATGGCTAAGACTGTTTACTGATTGATCCAGTGACTGTAAATATTTGGAAGCCGAAAAAAGGATTTGCAGCTATTTGGATAAGCACAAAACCACATAAAAATGAAAGTACTCCTCCATTCAGATGAAGCAGCTGAAGCTTGGGCTGTTAAAGAAATACTATAAAATGAGGACTGGGAAAAACTACTTGCTATTTTCAAAGATTTGCCAAGCTATTGCTGTCTGGCTGCCAACATGGGAGAACAAAGGGACATGTTCAGGAGATGGCAAGCTAATACTACATGTTGCCCTGTGGGAACAAAGTGGCCCAAACTCTAAGGAAAAGAAGTGGTGATAAACAGGTATGTATGTGAAAGCCCATCTAAAATCAGAATAAAAGAGGGGTTTGAGTTAAGAAAGTTGATGCAGTTAAGAAAGTAAAGGCTGCAGCCCTAAGAGCCGTGGAGCACACAGAGATACAGAGCTAGAGCAGCTGCTCCAAAATGGAACGACAGTTTAGGAGTCATCTCCAACTCAGTGGGCAGCATGAACTGAACATTAAAGGAAGCTTTGGGATGACCAACAATACAGGAAAATGATGGGTATGAAAAACTTCCAATCACTCTAATGATTTATGTTCTTTCCCTGTTGTACATGGATTCTCTTCTCACATTGCAATGACTGGTCAAGAAATCAGGCATCTCAGTCGTAGGTATTGTTAATGAAGTACCAATTGAATATCAACTAAAAATATTAAGTATTCAATAGCTACATATTCAAATAAAACAAATTGTAAAAATAAATTAAAAAATCAAAAGATAGCTATTCAGGTAGGCAGCAACTTTAAAAAAAATAAAAAGAAAAAAGGCAGAGGACTTGGAAAGCCCCAAAACTACCAAGAGTGCAGTGAACCCCCACAGGGATTTTCCAGGAAAGGGCAAGATCCAGTTGTATCCATGCAAATTGTCAGTCTTACAGTGTAGAACATAGAAATACCAAAACAAACAACAAACCCATCTTCGAAAATCAGATTTATCAATCCTAGTACAAGCTTCAGGAAAATGTCCTCAAAAATATAATAACCATCTCAGTGGATTTATTTGAGTTGTGTTACAGGGTGGTCCACCATGAGACCAGAACTCAAAGGGAATCAGCTCAACATACTGACATTACTCGTGACTCCAGTAAGCCCTATCATGCAAGTATGGAAAGCATCTAGAAGAGAGGAGTAATAAATAATAAAATACTGTGATTGAATTGGGACAGAAGTAACAATCCCAGATGATACAGAGAGCTATTAGAGGAAATTTATACCTGTCTAGTAACTGGGGCTTAACCAAGGTAATTTGTATAATGGTTCAAATGCAGATGGTTAACTGAAAAACTTAATTGGTAACTTATAAAATTAGTCCTTAATCAGTTTTAAATCAACATTGAACGGGAGAAGTGCCTGAGGACTGGAGGAAGGCAAATATCACACCAGTCCACAAAAAGGGCAAGAAGGAGGACCCAGGGAA
>JAOQGH010000001.1:188724708-188747117 GCA_025769975.1 Gallinago jamesoni | reverse complement strand
TTTGAGCAACCTGCTCTAGTGGAGGTGTCCCTGCCCATGGCAGGGGGGTTGGAACTCGATGATCTTTAAGGTCCCTTTCCACCTCTAAATATTCTATGATTCTGAGATTAAAATCACCTCGGTTTCCCTGAGGATATAGGACACAGGGAGCAGCAAGCCCTACAGCAGGCTGAGAAGCGGTGCTTGCACTCAGTCCATTAGCTGGGATTGAGGCCACAAAGCCCCCAGGCTGTCCCGCAGCATCCCCGGGGCCGGACCGCAGCATCCCCCGGGGCCGGCGGCGGGAGCGAGCGGTGCTGCGGCCGCGGGAAAGGCTGCGCTGTGCGGGGAGCCCCTCGGGCAGGCAGCACTACTCACACAGCCCGCTAGGCGGTGCCGTCCTAAAAGCTGAAAAGAAACACCCCACCCTGTTAGACGCCAAATCTGCTTTTTTCCTGCGAGCTGCCGTGCGCGTGCCCCGGAGCCCCGCCGCCGGGCAGCGGGAACGGCGGCCGCGGGAGGACACGCCGTGCCGCCCCTCTGGCCGCAGGTCGCCACCCGAGCACTCACCCGTGAGACCTGCCCCACTGCAGAAATGCCCCTGCTCCTGCCCCGGAGGGCCCCAGAAGCAATGCCAGTCCCATGCAACAGCAGCTGGGTTCATGCTTTCTTACAGAGTGCCAAAAAAACCTCCCAAAACAACAAAAAACCCAAGCAAAAAGGAGTAACCCCATGAGTAAAATGCAAAATGTCCAAGGAAGTGCTGCTTTATTTGCTCACCGGGCTGTGTTTGCCTACCATGGGTGCAAGCACAGCCGATGCCAAAGCCATCAAAGCTCATAACCCCTTGTAGGGTGCAGAGCTCAGCCCCACACGCAGCCCAGCCCTTGGCACAGGGGAAGCCAGTCAGCACCAGCAGCCTGAGGAGAGACCCAAGCTGCCCATCTGCTACACACCTCCTGGCATCTTAGAATCACTGAATCATAGAATGGTTTAAGTTGGAAGGGACCTTAAAGATCATCGAGTTCCAACCCCCCTGCCGTGGGCAGGGACACCTCCCACTAGAGCAGGATGATATCCCATCTCTCTTTAAACTGGCAAGACGAAGGGCTCTCGCTCCTCATGCAGGGTTCCCCTGACCCAGGGAAAGGGACTCACCTCCTCCCGACAGCACCTCAGAGCTGTGAGCACACACCCCAGAGCTGTGAGCAGAAGAAACATGGTTATCAGCCATGTCATGCCAGGTATTTTCCACTTGGCACCAAAGAGGCACACCAAGACGTAACATAATCCTGCCCCAGATGAAGGCCCTCTGCTCCCTTCTCCCCTCAACCAAGCTGATTGGAGGAACTGTGCTTCCCGGCACCTCTTTCCCAGTGGAAAGAGACCATGCTCCTGCCACAAGGAGACCCAGGAGACATGCTGCCCTGGGAAGGCATTAGAGAGCCAGAGAGCACCACCTGAGAAGGAAAATGGGAGGATTAGTCACCCAAATTGCTACTCCCGTGAGGCACAGGCAATGTGCCTCAGGCAACATTTTGGAACAAAAATGTTCAGAGTGGGTAGGAAGGGATGAAATAAACAAAAACAAAACAAAACAAAAAAACGCAAATAAATGATTGTCTAGTGGTATTTCTAGACCCTCAGAAGATGTGCCATCATCACGGTCAGTGAAACCTCCCAGAGCAGGAATTAGGGATCCAGTGTATGGCAGCACTGCCTTGGAAATGCTTCAGTTTACTCATTGGATTCTTTTTGCTCATATTTGGCACTCTAAGAAAATATATACTATTTACACAAAGCTTAACGATGCTTCATTACATTTGTATGCTTTTACATGGTGTAAAAGTCTTGCATTTTTATAAGTCTGCAATTCACAGAAACAGCTGCTGTGCTCTGTACCACACATCGGTCCCAGGTACAGTGCCTTACCCTGTTGTCCAAAACTCTTATTTTTTGTGTTTGGTTGGTTGGTTTTTAACATGGCTCAAGTCAATAGTGATGGAACCATTGACCCTGTGAATTAGAACATGTTTGTATCTGTACCAGATTTTCACATTAGTTTCTAGACCAAAAAAACCTTTTATGGTTCTTTTGGTCCAGATTATGGTGTTACCCCATGTCTAAGGAAGAGCCAGCATAAGCCATAGCTTTTGCTCAGACAATGCACAACCACCTAACTACTATGGTCTCCAGAAGGGGGACTGACAAAGCTGTGTTCCCTGACTTCAGCCAGTATGTTCCCAGTCTTTCCCTCTAATTTTCCTTGGTCTCAGAGCAGCCACAAGCAGGATATTCCAAGCTGCTTCATTAACCAGCCCTACAAGAAATAGCATTACTGCAGTGAGCACAGGGCACGTGGCTCTCGAGGCAGAGGCGGAAGAAAACCTTTTTGCTCAGCCAAGGAGCTATCAGTTCACATCCCCCTAGACAGAGCATTCAAAGTGAACTTGGGTCTTACACATCCTGAGTCGTGCTGTAGCTAGTGAGCTTAGAGATCGTAAATAGGAGACTGCCTCGTCATCAGGCCCTGAAATTGCTTTTAGGGAAAGCATTTGGCAAATTGGGTCATACTCACTAATAGTCTGGCAATGACCAACACTGAACTGTTGCAAATGAAGCACTCACCCAAAGCAGTTCAGCCAGTGCTACTGAAAGGTCCAAATGGAAGAGCAGGGCCCATGGCTTTGTCTAAAATCAAAACTTTCTGAAGTTTGATGGAATTCAATTAACAAACCAAATTAATTAAACCAGTGCAAATCCCTGAGCAGGCCATCTTAATCTGTTATGTCTTAAGGCTTGTTTACAGACAGTTTTATGCTGCATTGACCATTCCTGTATAGCTTCTTTATATCCGTGTAACTCATCTGAGGAGAGACCTCATTATATCACACCAGGGGATGCCCTGATTTAGCTAGAGTGGTTTCCAAACAGAGTTAATGAAAACAACAGAAGCATTGTGTGTGTGAATTCAAAAATTACCCATTTGATTTAAGATCAACTAGGTTTAGATGAAGTTAAGCTGTCCCTACAATATTGTGCTAGTCTTAAATCATGCATATACTTTCACCTTCTCCAGTCAAGAAATAGTCATAGGACAAGACGTGCATTAGCTCTAAGCTGCCATGAACAGGCTCTGAATGCAGGTAACACATTAACTCGAGCTGAATGTTGTCAGCGCAGTGCAATTACAGCTCAGATGTCCTGAGAACAATGCAAATTCTGCATGTCTTCTTATTTTAAATCATCCACATACTCACCTCAAACCACTTGCAGTTCATTGCTGAAAGGCATTATCATCAAGCAGCAGCACCTCTTATCTTTCCTCCCCTGGGGCTTTGCTCCACCATCACGCGCTGACAGCCATGAGTCACTCCATCCAGCAGAACCAGGTAGGAGGATTAATGCAGAACCACGTCTGCTTCAATGAACTCAGCCTCTCCCAGCATGGGCACAAGCTAAATGTGCCTGAATGGTTTTGGCACCAAAGCTATGAGATGGTCTTCTTAACTTCCGCATGACTGCATACCCTGATGATAGACACCATCCCCAAGAGAGGCCTGCCTTACCGTGAAGGGCTGCACAGCTGTGTTGCTTCTGGAGAAATTGGAAACTACATAAAATCAGTGTCTATAGAACAGTTTGTTGACTTTTGTTGGCCTGAGTACCAGAGATCAGGCCCTTGCTCCTGGTTCTGCCCACAGCTCTCCATATAGCCCTAATCCACCGCTATGACTTGGCTACTCTTCTGCATTGCTGTCTCTTCTGTACTTGGAAGTCATACGTGTTTTGGGGCAGGGACCAACACTTCGTCCTTGTAGGTTTTCAAGCCACAACTGTATCACACCCTGAACAGCCTGGTCTGACCTCAGAGCTGGTCTGACCTCAGAGCTGACCTGCTGTGGGCAGGAGGTTGGACCAGAGATGATCTAGCCTGAGCTATCCTGGGATGCTGTGATTCACAGCAAATAGCACATGGAGTCAGTGTGGGGTTGGGAGAAAGGGGATGGAGAAAGGTTTCAAATAAAAAATATTTTTGGTTGTAAGACCATCCTTGCTACAAAAAATACCTTCTGCATCCTAAAATATCTGGAATTCATGAAATTAAATGGGAAAGTCTACCAGGACATTCAACAAGTTATTTATCTCACAGAATAGTTAAGGGAACAACAAATTCTGTCTTCTGAGAGTTCAGCCCAAAACTTTCGACCTTATCTGTTAGAGTTTAAACTTGTCTGTACAAAGACAGAAAAATGAAACTACAGCTACTTCAGCTAAGTGCAGATTGGGCCATGAAAGTTTCAAATCAGACCATATAAATGAAACAATCATGAAGGTCAGAGTTTATCTCCTGTATACAGCTTCCTCCTTAACACAATCAATTTATTTCCTCTGAAGACTCAGAAGAATAGTATCAGTAACCATAGCAACACTAAAATATAAGTATCATTTTTAGCTTCATGATGTAAGCTGCATAAAATAAGAGAACATATTTTGAAAGTTTCCATCACTACCTACGTTAATTTTTCACAGATTTATTTTAATAACAAAACGTATCCATTTTTTTTAATTGTTCTTAAAATTTTCATTGAGTGCTGATTGGTTTGCATTCATTGTAGCTCACAGGGAGGAAGTCAGTGGAGCCAGAGTTCTTCTGCCTCCCACTGCAGCCTCCTCATCACTGAGGAGGTAACTTCAGTCCCCTACCCTCCTCTTTTCTGGATGCAAAGCAGAGTTTGAGAACCTTGTTTCAACCTGCAGAAGAGGTCCAAATGGTGCTTCTGAGCACTGCATCACCAGCCAGCCCAACGGCTCCCATATACCTGGATCAGTGGCTTTCTGCCACTCATCCCTCAGCTGGAGGACAGCATGGCTCCCTGCATGAGTGCTTGTCCTGTGGGCCCTAAGGCACTGGAATGTAGCTGACCAGATCACAGCACTGAGGGCCTCTGCACCATGTCTCCATTGTGCCTGGGGCACAACTGGTCCTGCCCAGCACAGCACCCACCTGAAAGGAGCCCATGCAGCAGGATGCCCATCACAGCAACCTCTAAACCCCATGTACACCAACAAGTTGGACACACTGTCTTCAGGACATGAAATGTGGCACTGGGAGCATTCCAGCAAAGATGGCAATGGCAAAACGCAGACCACTCTGCAGCTACTCCCTGCAAGCCCCTGTAGAGATCTACAAGTTCTCCCACTGTTGTGTCCAGCTGGCATCACAAACCCAGTTATCTACACACTTGACAACCCAAGCATCTTCCATTTTAACTTGCCTCTTCCCACCCATGGGGAGAAATTCCCCATGGCACTCCCAAAGGACTGTCTCCAGTGCAAGTGGGCACAGAGTCCTCACTGGGCAGAAGGGGCTTACCTACAGGATAATTCCCCCCTTTGTTGCCTTTCTGCCATTAAACTTTTTTCTCCTGCAGCAACCTGGGTCTGCTGGCCCAGAAGTGAGATTTTTCTATTATTTGCCTCAAAGGCTTGATGATGAACCTTCCCCTTTATTTCCAGCTTTAGTTTTCCACTAAAATAGTTTTCTTTTTTTCCCTTAGTCTCACTAGAGAGCAGTTTGTACTGAACTGAGCCCTTTTTTTCCCAAATGGAAGACTTCTTGCCTCTGATAAACTAGGATCCTCCACGGGGATTTAAATCCACAGTACAATGAAAGTCAAACTATATCAATTACGTGTTATCCTACAGAAGGCTGTTCGTGTACCTGAACAAAGAGAATATGACAAAACCCTAGAAGTGTTTATCAGATTTGAGAGATTGTATAACAGCAAGAGGTGGTGAACAGTGGGTAGCATTTATACATGTCCTGTGAATCATAAGCTTCTTCAAACTAGGGTTTAACAGGGGAAAATAATCCTAAAAGTACTGTCTGCGTTTCTTCAGAAACAGGGAAAGGACTTTCTTCAAATGGACAGCTACAGACCCTGTTATTTCACCAAAGAAATGACAGGGGAGAGAAGGGAAGAGGGACAATTATTGTAAGGCATTGTGAAAATTAGTAGAAAAATCATCTCTTGTACCTAAGGGGCATACAGACCCATTATCTTCTCAAGATGCTGCCAGGATGTGTTGGGTTTGGGAAGTTCATCTCCACAAAGTCTCCCATAACAAAAAAGCTGCAAGAATGTCTCTGGTGAGTGCCTGCTGGTGGGGCATAAGTCCCCCCCAGGTGACTCCAGAACTCACACTAACGTACCAGTGTAGGACATCAGGCTCGGTGGGATGCTTTGCAGCCTAAAGCCTGACACCTAGTTAGTTAGCCTGCACAAAAAGATATGCCTAGAAACAACTGTCTTCTCTGTGATATTGGTTCCTTTGTGATTTAAAAAAAAAAAAAAAACAAAATTTTTTTTCCATTATTACAGATGGAAAATTGCTGAAAATTATGTGGGAATGGCAATTACACTCCTACACACTCTGGTCAAAAGCAGGGAGGAAAGTTGTTTAATTTTTCTCCAGGAATTCCTGTCTGCCATTTTGGGGTGATGTTGAAGCACTGGACTGGTTTGATCAAAGCCTTCCTACACTGTCAAACTTGCTAATAATTCATGAAGTGTAGGGGATTGAAACCTGTCACAAAGTATGCTGTAATGGTACATTTTCTAAAGATGTTGATAAAGATATTCTTTCTATCAGCACCTGAGAGCAGGCATGTCTTTTAATTGCTTAGCAGCTGTCAAATTAATGCTTAAAATACAATTTAATTCAGTGAGTCAATGAATCAATGCCTGCACATGTGCTTCCAAGGGATGTGCTCATTGCAATGTCTGGCAAACCATTTCCGTGACCTCTTCATTCACATCACAATGCAAGTTCCACAACTAAGCTGAAACCTCAGGTCCACTTACAGTGATGCACTCAGACAAATCCACTAAGTCATCTCTTAATATTCAAGTCTCTTCCACTGGATCTCAGTTGTGCATACTCTGATCTCAAAGTGAAGCATTTTGGGATAAATTATGGAATTAATTTTAAAAAGCAGACACTAATTCTGGTGACCTTAGTATCTGAGGGCCAGTATCTGAGAAACTGGAATTGAAACTGGAAACAGGACCCGATTTGCAGATGGCATAGAGCCTCCTGCTCCAAAAATCGGGCAAATTATTCTTGATTTTTCTGATGGAAGACTGATCCAAGAGTAGCTGTTTATGACTGACTAATACTGCATTGTCACATTTATTCCAGGACAGGTTACAGGGCAGTGGGAATAAGCAGGAAAGCTCAAGAGGAGAGAGTGGCCTGCTTTTATCTACCAGCCCATAAAGTCTCTCACAATCTTCCAAATCTCATCAGCCTTTTCAACCTCTGTTCACTCCGGAGACAGCAGAGTCTCTTCATACCTGAGGGCAACAACGCTGCCACATCTGCCCTCCCCACCAACCTGTTCTGCACCTAAAAGGCCCATCAGCCATCACCTCAGGTATGCAAGGGAATGGCATTTAATGGGAATGCTGCAGCTTTCAGTGTTGTAGGAGTAGTGGCCATCTACAGGCTTTGAGGCAAGCAGCAAGCTGGCCAAGTCCTGAGCTGTCTGAGGCCCATCTATAGCCAAAGGAGAAGAAAGCACTCCCACCAAAAACTGAGTCTGACATTGGAAGTTGAAGCTCCCAGAGCTACCAGCAGCAACAGGGAAAGAAAGAGATGTGGGGAGGGACTCTATCAGAGAGTGCAGTGGTAGGACAAGGGGTAATGGTTCTAAATTGAAAGAGGGGAGATTTAGATTAGATACTAGAAATCCTTTACTGCGAGGGTGGTGAGGCACTGGAACACATTGCCCAGAGAAGTTGTGGATGCCCCATCCCTGGAGGTGTTCAAGGTCAGGCTGGATGGGACTTTGAGCAACCTGGTCTGGTGGGAGGTGTCCCTGCCCATTGTAGGGGGGGTGGAATTCAATGATCTTTAGGGTCCCTTCCAACTCTAACCATTCTGTGATTCTATGTGACGAAAAGAAGTGGTGTCTGATGGAGCTCTCAGACTTACACATCAAAATAAGAACACTAAATAACAGGCTATATGTCTTTCCAAATACAGGTACTTCTGTTTAAGAAATACTTTTTGGAATCACAGGTGGTGGGTTTCTTCCTCTTCTCATTGAAGAAAATCTTAAACCCTGGATATGAGATTATATCATAAGCAGCCTCAATCAACTTAATATCACAACTCTCTTCTCTGAACTTGGTAATGCAGTTTGTGAAGAGAAGCACCCTGTTGCTTCTGTTTTGAGATAATCAGACTTCTTGACATGGCATTTGGAAAACTGGAATTACTTTTGTTGTTGATCATAAGTGCAAAGTTATGTCAATAAAATTGGGATGTGAGGGGGAAATGGGCAGAAGATATTGCAAACACTCCTATCAAAAGGGAGATTGTTCCCTGACATCGGTAGAACTTTACATATTCATTGAAAAGGAGTTGAGAAAAAATTCTGCAATAAAAGACGTCTTGGCACCAGATAAAAAGGACAAATACAAAAACAAACCTTGAAATCCCAAGTATGTTTATTTAAATTCTTACTGGTGTTGCTTGCCTGAGCCAAAATTAATATTCAAGGTCAAAAGAAAACTTGTACAGAAAATCTCTATCTAAGCACAGATTGCTCATTAACCTGATTGATAGAAAAATAGCAGGGGAAGGAAGAAGCGTGCCTTTTTCTCCTAAACATAAGATCAGTACATTTAGCGGTCAATGTTTCTGGAGTTTTAATTCAACTGAATGAAAGGAATTGATTTTTAGAGGTTGGGAGTTGGCACATTTGTCAAATCCAGCAATTTCAGTCATGGTGTCAAGATGCATACTTAAGAAATAAGATGTTCCAAATGATTTGTCAGCTTTGAAAGGTAGTGGCCAAGATTTGCATTTTAGTATTTCATCATTCCAAGGACTCCTAAAATGCTTTGTAACCGTAATGAAATGTTGGGTACAGTTGGTAACAATTGCCCATTTCTTAGCATTTCTGTTATGTTTTCTTATTAAAATAAATTACCCTGAATGTATAAAGGGAACCCAAAGTGGAAAATTAAGGTTCTTGGTGCCATTAAAAAGAAGCCATAGGCTCATATGACTGAAAAACAAGGTCCTTTTAGGAGACTCAAACCTCACTCTAAAATCTCTAAAATCACACGTGATAATCGAAATATAATCCATTACATATGATTCATTGGACTGGAAAATAAATTAAAATCACACTTAGAGAAAAGTTAATATCAGATAGAAGAAAAAACTGTAAGCTTTCTGCATTTGGCAATCTGTTTTCACTATTAAACTGTCTCCAGAAATGCCAAAGTCCAAACTAGCCTCTCTACTGGCCCCTTAAAAACTAAGATCATTTTATTTAAGCTCCTGGAATATGAGATATTGATACAAGTAATGAAGTACAATTAAGGCAACTGCAGAACGAGTGGCAGTGATTGGTAATGATATGCACAGTGGTACTTGTCAGCCTTGAGTTCCGCTTCAGATGAAATGAGTAAGATAATAGGCTGAGTACCCTGCTAAACTACACAGAAATTAGTAACCAGACCAGCATTAGTTACTCAGTGCATAGATAGAAAGGCATGTAATTTTAAATGGTCTCTGCAGGTCTTTCAATTCATTAACACAATTTTAAACGTCAGGCTTATTACCGAAGTCTCAATTTTACTGACAATAGACCTTTTACTTAAAATTACAGCAGATGTAGCAATTTTCTAAGTACAGGGCAAAAGGCTCCAGAGCTGTTGCAAATGTTCCTACAGATTTAGGACTTTGGAGGTATTCATGTCACATAAATTCAGCTGTATAAAAGGTAGGTATCCAGCCTCAGTTAATGATTAAGTTCCCTCTCTAGTCAATGGGGACATGAATCACCCTTTGAAATGCCTTTCTCTGCCTCTCTGAACACTGATGGAGGCTCTTTCATAAGCTTTGCCTGGACCTTACTTCTAGATGACTGAAGTCAGGTGAAGTCTGCCTGCCATAACTTCACTGCTCCGCAGGTACTGACCCCTGAGGGGGGGTCTCAGAGGTGAAAATGTCCCAGGTGACATTGCGCCCTAGTGACATTGATTTCTCCATCATCTTTGCAGTGTATGAGGGGACTCTGCCACTAATCAGTCAGCAGTTTTGCATACCTCATCTCCTATATTCAGCACTTCACATAATTACCGTGTTGCCAACACTGACTTTTCAGCTGTAGCCAGCACATGTGCAAAGAACAGATGGAGTTAACTGCGTAATGGAAATACTGGATTTAGAAATAACTCTTTGCTAGAAGAACCCAAGATTCAGAATTAATAATATAGGGAGAAATCAACCTAGTGAGATAGATGACATATATAATCAGTGAAGTTGTGTTGATCAAAACAGTGCTTTAATAACTTCTACTTTTTAAACACTGTCACAAACAAATCAATGGATGTCAGTCAATTTCTCATTCTCTGTGGTTACAGATTAGTTCCTGGGAAATGACTGCAATATCTTAGCATGATTACACAGTATTAAATAATTATTCAATGTGAAATAATGCTCTTCACCAGCACTGTCAATAACCCTGAAGCTGTTTTGCCTAAGTTTAGAATAAAAGTTCTAGTCCCTAATGGGGACACCCAAGACTCCCACACGGGGCTGGCAGACAGCCCCATGACCTACAGGGAATCATGGCCCACTGCATCATGGCCAAGCAGCTTAAACGACATTATGTGCAGGCACCCAACCATGCATGCAGGTCTCTAGAGCCCAGCTGCTGAGCAGCTCCCTCCATCCCAGGGATCTCTCAGCTGGGATGCCATGACCCATCACGGGATCCTTTGCACTAGAGCTCTCAGTCCCCTACATTCAGGTTGCACAATCTGAATCCTCCCTGAATGCTGGACAATTATGCCTTGTCTCTTACTATCTTGCTGAAGAATCTTGGAAGGGCATCTAAAAAGTTTTATTTCTCCTTTGTGCCTTTGCTTTTATAACTAATGTCCCAGTTCAGAAAAGCATTTTTATTTGGGGTGCAATTAATCACATATTTGGAAGTTAAACATTTGTTTAAATCTCGCTGCTTTGAAAGAGGCTTCAGCATGCCCTTACCTGCTCTCCTGTATTAGTACAAAAAATAGCAAGGGCTGTTTCAATTATCTCATTTTACTGTAAATAAAATACCCCTTTTTCCAGGGCCACAGAAGAAGAAGAGAAAATAGTCAGGACGATTTTTCAAGGGCTTGGCAATACACCTGGGTCCAAAAGGCCTGGAGAAATTCTTTTTTCCAGTCTTTTCACTGGTGCAGGGAACACCAGGAGAAGTTGATAATGCCTGCAGCTCTCATGCAGAGGACTCTGAGGTGAACTTTCCCTGGTCTCACCTCTCCTCCCCTGACTTGCCCTCCTTTCCCACTACTCATCCATCAGATCAGCCTTCCCTACTCTGTCCCAGTCTCACCTGAAAGGCATCCGCCTCTGACTCCACGTGCTGCAAAATCAGGGTGCAGAGGAAGAACAATGAAATATAAGGAGGGAAAGGACAGTATGTAAATGAAATGTAAATGAAATGTAAATGAAATATAAATGAAAGGAGTTGTATGAGAGGTTGATGACTCTGCTAAATTCATTCTTGCTGTAATCCCACTGCAAGTAATAAAATCAGAGACAAACTCACCCCAATGCCCAGGGGCTCTAGTAATTGTCTCCTATGGGCCCAACACACAGGCTATAGAAATCAATGCATCTCCTTCCCCTGACTTCAATGATCTTGATGTGACCTTGGCATCATTTCTCCCGCTTCCCTTCTTTTCTTCTCTATTTTCCTTCTGCTGTGATTTTTTACTGCCTTAAATATGCTATGAATTATGGCAACCAGCTACAGATATCTGATTCTTTCAGGAGTCTGTATTATGTTCTGCCAGATAATCCATCTGTGCAAATCAGCCTGAAAACAGGAATTTTGCCCTGCTGAAATTAAACCAACAGAAAACAGAAAGAAACTACCATTTGAAATGTAAAACTGCTACTGAATTTTAAAAAGATGTGGCCATGATCTCAGTTAATCTGTTCCACCTGTGACACTGTCCTATAAAAAATTACCATTTTCTCTGGATTCGCATGTCTTCATAAATCTACTGCAAGAGGACAGTGTCAAATTTTAGCTACAAATGCTAAAATTCTTTACTGATCTACTGAACCAGCCCCACATGCCACTTTCTCTTCTTATTTCAATCTTAAGGTGGCTGGACCAGGCTTACACCAGAGTAAAAAGCTAAGTCACTTCCCATGTCCCTCCTTCCATGGGGAACATGCTAGTGATGCATCCAGCCGCAACGCATCCAGCTAATTTGTATTATCCAGGCAACCAAGAGGCACGATAACAGCTTTGAATTAGTACAGCTGGGGACTTTGCTATGAATTACCCAAACCAAGATGAAAAGTGCTACCCTTCTTTCCCAAATTCTTGTGTTGAAATACATTTCAAGAAAAAGAACAAAAACTGAAACAGCAAAAAAAAAAACCCTCAACAAAAGCACAAAAAACATTTATGATTTTCCTTAGCATAAGGGATCTACTTCCAAACTTCTGCAATTCCCACTTACAGACACACATACAGAAAGATGAAGCACTGCTCAGGCAAGAGTACAGTTAGAGAGAATCACAGGATGAAGAGAAGCCAAACTCTTGTAAAAAACCCACAAATCAGCCCCAGAATGAATAAAATGGAGATAAGCGGGCAGGAAAGATGCATAAGATACCCACAACCTGCTCAGAGCACATGAGGCCTCAGCTGACCCCTGCCCATCCTCATCATCGTTAAGAACATATTGGAGAAACACATCTCAGGGATGGCATAGTTATAGCTCATTTTTCCTTGGGTAAAGGGACAACTGTAGGTCACCTGTAAGGAGCCACCCATCCCTGTTTTTTCCAGCTATAATTCTCAGCTATGTAGGAAACTGGAACAAGAAAATGGGCCAGTGTGTCCAATACCACAACTGAGTTCCCACCTAGGAATTAGGAGTATGGCATGTCCAAAAACATCCACAGCTTTGACTCTACTAGGAAAAATATCTGTTTAACAGGGTACTGACTCTGTTTCCATTTAAAACAAATAGCAGTTGGTTTCCTATGCTCTTCTGTAAACAATTAATTGTTTAAGTGGCTTCTTCAATAAAAGCATGAAAGTTTTCTTTGGCTGAAAGCTGTTAAATCTTACAGTTGATTTACAATGAAAGCTGTGAGTAGACAGCAAGCTCTAAGTACGTAGCGAGGAGCATCTTCTATGACCAGGATGAGAGTTTGCAGACTTGAGAACAAAAGTATGCAAAAGTATGCAGAAATAACCTGGTAGGTTTTCTATTCTGATATATCCAGGTAAATATTCAGCAATTTCACTTCAATACAAATCAATGTTAGAGCCTCATCTGTCTTATACAGAAGTCCACTAAAGTAGTTTCCTTGTTTTTGAAGGACATGGAATCAGGCATGATTCTTGAGTCGGAATCTGGCCAAGAGAGTTAAACTCAGATTTTATGCTGAGGACATTGCACACAGCACATGTACTGCACACTGGACATCTGGGATACAAGTGTCTTAACAGTGAAAAACTGACCTTTTACTGCCTCCTGTAAAAAATATTGAATCATTTATTAAATTACTGTTATTGGGGCTGTCAGACAGATAATAGTAAATGACTGAGAATTTTTTTTTTTTCACCTTTGCATCCTATTTCATTGCTGCCATGCGACGTGTGCCCTTGCATGCCAACAGAGAGAGGAAATGTTGCAGCAGCACCGAGCAAAGAATTGTGGCTTTGTGTGAGCGACACTGCTGGGCGGGGGGGACCAGAGTTGTGTACAGTAATTAATGACCTTCTTTTGAGTCCTCAGCTTTACCTGATTGACTCAGGGAGTTAGTAAACAGGGCAGTGAGTGCTCCTCTGCTTTATCTCAACAAAAACATAAGTGGGGTCACTGGAAGGCTTAACTGAACAGGTTGAGGACATTTTATCCTACAAGATGCCCATTTATCAGAGTCCTCTCAAGACGCAGTAATTTTAGAAACTACTAGGTTTCTGATCCCAGTTCCACTATTAGTGGGAATGTATCTGCATTCCAAAAGCTGCCAGCTTTAATCAGCAGGCTGGGACAAAGAGGACAAGACAAGGACCACAGCTAGACTGCCCCAGGCATCTGGCTAAAGCCATTTGCCCTGTATAGCTGTCACTCCTGAGGTTGTTCAATAGACACATTTTTGGACAGACCAAAACCATTAGGGCCCACTCCAGCCCCTCCAGAAGGACTCTGTGAAATAAAAATTAACCACTATATGTCATCTTCTGGACTGCAAATTTATATTACCTAGGCTTTGTGAGTAAACGGAGTACATCAACCACTAAATTGTCATTCTGCATCAACTCCTGAGCAGTCAGGGCTTTACAGATTGCCACTCAGTAGGTGATACAATATTGTTCATTACGTTTGGTGGGAAATGACACTACATTTTTCACAGTGCTTGAATGTGATTTGTCCACAGCACAAGTATATGGTGAACACTGCAATTGCCATTTCTCACTAATTATGTGGAAAAATCCACCGAGGGATAAAGAAACTCTTGCAATAGCTTCTTAGCTAACAAGAAAAGGAAAAGAACATGAAAGTTAAATGTACATCTCTAGACATAAATAGAATACTTTCTTCATCCATAAAAAAAAAGCAGAACTACTACCAGCAAATGGGGTTTTGCCCTCGAGGGCTTTGAAGAAAGAAAAGGGAAGGTTAGATTCACAGAGAAGTGCAGGGTACTGACTCAGTGCAGAGAGCATGACGAATCGTGCTCAAGGCATCATTGCTGAAGCAAAGCTACTGGTATTTAAGGTTGATTGAACAGGACAACAAACAAAGATGTGTTCAGGTGCTCTGGTTCCAGCAACGGGGTATGTTGGCGAGGGCTTGTGTGGGGTTGCATTCAGGACATTACACCAGAGATGTCAATAGCTCTGGTTCAGAAAAAGGATTGAAAATAACATTAATTAAGGTTTTAGCTATGTTATTAACTTCATGCCCATAATTTCAAGGACAAAATGTTCAGACTGAGTTTCCCCTCTCTTGCCTACTGTTTCTACAAATTAGGTCTGGGTATCACCACAAGTAATGACCACAGGAGCATTCAGAGGTGTTAAATGCAAGTAGAGTTCAGCCTCATTGCTTGACCACCAGGAGAAAATCTAATGGAAAAGCTGAATATTTTTAGGTTTCGTAATAGTGAAAAAATACTATTACTCAGTTTTTAGGGCTCACCAATTTTCCATTTCTTTTTTACCATACTCATAGTCAAAAAACCTAAAGACATCATAAATGGTAGTCCAAATTTTTTAAATTTTATTTTATGTACCAATTTTCAACATCTTTAAAGGGCATGTTTTGCAGAAGTTGAGTGCTGAGCACTGGTTTTATTCCTTAACAGAGTCAGTGGAAAATAAATGTCCTGTCAGATTGGCCTCAGTCACTAGATGATCCTTTAGGGCACTGTACTGTCCTAAATTTATTTGTAGTTTATCAAATGATCTTTCAGGTCTAGCTAAGAGGATGGTAGTGGACTTGGATCAAGCCCATGCAAGACACCAACTAACCACAGGCCTAATGTTGACACAGACAATCCAAACTATCTGCAACAGGCTGACAGCACTCATCAGCAAAGACATAACAAAACCTGTAGTTTTTCTGTGCATCTTAATTACTCTTGGAATAAAAAGCCCCAAGCCTGGACCAATTTTAAAAATAAGATGAGTGCTTGCCACAGGCAATTCCACTAGTGACCCAGGCAGGAGGAAATATCACAAATACCTTGACACTCCCTAATGCCTCCTTGGATTTGCACAGAGCTACAAAACTGCTCATCAAGTCCCTCATCCTCAGCTCTGCTCCTCTGAGCCTGCTAAAATGGACTTTGATGCCAGTTGTTGCCTTTTCTCTCTGCCCTCTGAGTTTGCCTAAATGTCTGGGAGTGGGCTCTCAACCCTTGCTTGAGGCTGAACTCCCTGGTGTCGGCTGCTGTGCCGTTAATCCCAGCTCCTGCCCATACCCATCTCAAAGCCTAGGGCCAGAGGTCGGATAAGGACCTTGGCCTTGAGTGCAAATTAATCTCATTTTGAAATCTTGCCATGGTTGAAGAAAGCACAAAGGTGTGGCTAGGGAGAAGGGAGGAAGGGCCAGAAAAGAAAATAAATCAGTGTTTTTAAAAGAAAACAGCCCTGATTCTGGGGGATGAAGGTGAGGTGTAAATCTGAGTCACAACTTTTCAGCAGCTCAATCTAGTAATTTTGTGAGCATCTTTCCCATCCTCCTCCCCACCCCACCTCCCTCAGGCTGCTGCCTTTCAAGCTAATCACTTTAAAAAGGCTCCAAGCAGCTAGTCCCTGACGAGTACTGGGGATGGGCAACCTGCTGAGCAGGGACCAAGGAAGCCAACAGGCAGAGCCCACATGGCACACGGAGAGCTGGAGCTCAGGGCCATGACGTCTTGCAGGACAGGAGAGAGAAGGGCTTCAGATCCCTGTTCCTCTGGCCAGAGCTTCACCCTGAGCCAAGATGCTTCAGATATCTGATTAGTGGCATCTTGCTCTGGCTCCTGCAATTCTCTGCTGGCACATTTGACCTTTAATTTGAAAAGGAAACATTCAGCTTGGCCTTCTACCTTGGAAAGGATGCTGACACCTGCCACATATTTTCACTTGGAAGAGAAAGTAATTCCTGGTCTCTTTAATACAGTAGATAGCTCGGGTGACCCATGGGACAAGCTAGACAGATATTTTGAGAACAGTGATTCTTAACTAAAAGCTCAGCTCGGAAGGGCTTTTCATACTTTGTGAGTCTGCAGTGAGTTTGATATTTATTTAGCTGTTAGTGTGTGAGAGTTTCTCTGACACTAAAGAAGCTCCAGCACATTCAGGGCTTTAAATATTCCTCCCTCAGACCACGGTACTGCCTTTGACCTTGAGGAAGCTAGAGTACGCCTGGCTATGGCACAGGTCCCAGATGTCCTCCAGCAGAGGACATCTTCCATTGCTCACCACCCCAGGAGCAGCAAGGGGCCCAGGAACCTCATGCCAGGGTCACAAAGGGCTCTGAGGGGACACTGTCCGTGAAGCAGGCACTGTACTGGGAGAAGAGACAATACAGAGCAGAGCTCAGCCATGAAGCAAACACATTGTCACTTGGCACAATCAAGTGTCGTTGATTTTAAGCTGATTAAGACCTAATGAGTTACAATAATGAAGCCATAAGAGCTCTGGTGTATGGCTCATCACAGTTCAGTCTGTGTCTACAATGATCAGGGCAGCCTTCTGGCCAGCAGGGATGGAGCAGCTTGTTGTATTCTTCTAGTTGGGCTACATGTTAAAAGTATTGCAGAAGAAACCAAAATGATTCCTCAGGTGCAGAAAGAGCTGTTTTTCGGATGGTAACACACTGCCTGTTTTTTGTTGGTTTTTTTTTTAAGAGGGCCTTATAAACGCTTTTTCTTACATCAAACAGGGAAACAAAGAGAAGCAGGTAGGAACAGCAAGAAGCTCTCTCACTCCTAACTAATTAAAAAACTCACATGCTTTGCCACATAGTAATACAAGCCCTTGATGGCAGGTTTTTTTTTTCCTGTCATTTATTTTGAGGAATCTGGCTTACATGCATTTATTTCTCTATGCTTTTTGAGTGTCATCTATGCTGAGTGTGCAAGAATATTAAAGTAGAAATGGTAGAGATTCATTAAACATGGTGCTCCAGTTTGATCAGTAGTGCTTGAGTAGTCCTGGTAGCCACATTTTCTGAGCATCTCACAGCCTTTTCTTAATGTATTTATTCTCATAGAACTTCTGTAATACTTTCTAAATCCATATGACAGAGGAATAATTAAAATACAGATAGTAAGGCGCATTAGACTATCCATTACACCCCATCTGTACAAGCAAATAAAACATGCCAGGGACTCTCATCTGACCAACTGGCACCTTTTGGCTCACATCCATGTAGATACCCTCCAGCCACTAAAACAGAGTGGCCTCATCCAAACTCCCTGCAGGGAACACAATCATAGAATCATCTAGGTGGGAAGAGTCCTTTAAAATCATCAAATCAAACCATTAACCTAACACTGACAAAAACATCACTAGACTACGTCACTAAGCACCACGTCTACCCATCTTTCAACCCATCTTTCAGATATGTCCAACTACTTCCCCGGGCAGCCTGTTTGGTAATTGTTTCTGTGAAGAATTTTTTCCTAATATCCAATCTAAACCTCCCCTGGCAGAACTTGAAGCCATTTCTTCTTGTCTTATTGCCTGATACTTGGGAGAAGGGATGGATCCCCATCTCGCTACAACCTCCTTTCAGGTAGTTGTAGAGAGCGATAAGGTCTCCCCTCAGCCTCCTTTTCTCCAGGCTGAACAATTCCAGTTCCCTCAGCCAATCCTCGTAAGACTTGTGCTCCAGCTTCATTGCTGTTCTCTGGACATGCTCCAGCACCTCAATGTCTTTCCTGTAGTGAGGGGCCCAGAAATGAACACAGCGTTCAAGGTGCAGCCTCACCATTCCTGACTACAGGGGGATGATCTGCTGGCCACAATATTCCTGATACAGGCCATCAAAGCTAGCTCATATTCAGATGGCAGTTGACCAGCATCCTCAGGTCCTCTTCTGCCGGACAGCTCTCCAGCTACTTTTCCCCACACCTGTAGCGCTGCCTGGGGTTGTTGTGACCCGAGTGCAGGACCCGGCACTCGGCCTTGTTGAACCTCATCCCATTGGCCTCAGGCCATTGAATAGTCCCAAGCCTGTGCTAAACCAGGCTTTGTCCAACAGAGCATCAACTGCCCAGGCCAACACCATGTGGGAAGTGTGCTACGAACTCAGCCCAAACAGAGTTGATGGTGGGACGGTCATTCTGAGCACCCTGAGCTGCTGTTTGGGAGCACCCTCTTCCCAGCCAGGGCTGCTCACAGAGCCGGGCACCTGCAGATCTGCACCACAGCTGCTCGAAGAGGTCATCCTCAGACAGCGGTGCCACCAAAATTGACAGTAGTTGAGGACACTTTACCCAAAAGCCACACACATTGGAGCTCCTGTGATCAACACCGTCTGACAGGTCAAAGCCCACAGTCTTCTGCAACGAGTGCAGGTGTAGAATTCACGGAAACATGACCCTGGCTGTTTTACGAGCTACTGCAATAAGCCTGTGATAACTTTGTTTTAGTTGAATGCAAAACATATTAGCAGTTGCATTTGAAGCAAACAGGGAATTTCTCATAACCACAAGTGCGTAATTGCTGTGATCAGTCATTTTTTTCCCTTAAATGTTGATACCATCCTTGAATGCTTTCTCTGGACAGAAAAACAGATCTGCATTTCATAAAGCCTGGCACAAAATCAGCAAGCAGAGGGGAAAAATAACCCTATATCAAAATCTTTCCTGGTGAAATCACATTCACCAAGTAGGGAGGAAAATCTGGCAAGATAAGATAAAACAATTTTTCAAGATATCTTTTAAATACTGCACTTCCTGAGAATCAAAAGCAATAAATAGCACAAGCAACAGGTGCAGAACATCACACAGTATGGGTAATAAATGCCACTCTCCTTGATGTCAGGGTCCAGTGAAAATAAAAAGATATTTAAAACATACCTCATTCAATTGTTACTCACTGACTAAAGCAAATTCACAGATGAATATGCAGAAAGTATGTAATTTTATATCTTTTTAATATATACATATATATATATATATAAATATATATATATAAAAACCTCCCCCAAGCATTAGCTGGAGCTCTTAAAAATGTATGAGCACACGTAAGATATCTTTACTCCAGCAGCACCAGCTGGAGTTATTGTAGTTTACAACAACAGACTAAAAAATAAACCCTCCCAAGAGGCTCGGTTTCCTACGCATCCCCCACACCAGAGTGGTGCAGGACGAGTGCCATCAGGCCAGGAATGAGCAATGAGAAGCTGCACCACGAAGCCGTTTTCTCAGCTGGACCAGGCACCTCCAAAGTAAAGATTTTTGTGACTGCACCTGCTCAGTGTAAAACACTGTTTCAGGTGCAGGGATCAGTGGAGTTGCCAACAATGCAGAACTACTTGCTTGAGGTTTTATTGGCTTTCTAGCACACGTCATGGTATCCCAGTGTCAGAAAGCCAGACCTGGGTGACCCCAGGGAAAGAGAGAAGTCATTTACTACCCTACGCTATTGCTCCCAAATTAATTTTGGTATCTTCATGACTATTATCTATAAAGCACCAATAATGACATATTTTTCACCCTTTTGTAAATATAAACATTCTGTCTCAGAAGGGGCACTCAAATAATATGTTCATATAAAACTTCATTTTCAGTGGCTACTTTTTACAATTATAAACTGTGATCCAAAAGATCACAGAGAGCTTTACAGAGGTTTACTTGAGGACTTCCTTGAAATCTTTCTTGGAGGCTTCTGGAGAAAATGGCAACAGGAATCAGTTTGACCCCAAATCAGAATCCATTTCAAGACAAACAAATATGAGACTTGTCAAAGAACTGGACTCAGTGAACAGCCTGAGAGCTTTGTAGCTGAATGAAAAAGAATGAACCTCCCATATTTCTGTGCATTTGACCTTAAACTAAGCAATGACTTTCTCACATCTTTGCTTTAGTGTAGTATAGGTTTTTTTAATTTTTATTTTTAAAAATGCAGTTCTCATAGTACTAATACACATCGTGCTATGAGTGATTTTAGGGAGGCTGGAAAAGTAGAGAGAAAAATACACCCAAATTAGTGGTGATCCTGAAGAAGACCGATTGCCCCTCAGAATTCCTGGAGCCCTAGCAGATAGTTTAGGGATGTGGGAGTGGGCTGAGAAACACACGTGACAGCCAGACTGACACCATGTGCCGGTGGCACGCAAGGGAGCAGCAGGGAAACTCTCTGTATCACAAAGTTGTGCCGTCAGGTTTCACAGCTCTCTTGGTGTACCACGCCAGCACATTGAAACTGCCAGTGGTACCTGGGCAGTGTGGTTTTAAACCAGCTCAGATAACACGACTCTGAGCTAGAATGAAGTCAGTCATGGTCTCAATCCAGTTAGAGAGAGCTAAACTGGATATCTTATAAATTCCTGCCCTATATGGATGAGAAGTAACTGACCCGAAGGCTGCATTTTTACTTGTTGTTTTAAACTTTAGCTGCCTTCTGGACACATAACTCTCACACAGCTAAACAATAAATCACATTAAAAAAAGAAACATTCATCTGCTCTCAAATAAAAAGAGGGTTAACCCTGAGGTATGACATCATTTTCATCAAATTTAATTAATCCTCAAAATAAGGACTGATCCAGGGAGAGTTGTTGTGACATCTAAGGCAAGAGCCTGGAATTTTCCTAATATAGAAGATTGTCACCTGTGTAAAAATAGCAGATTAATCATACTGATTAAGTATGATGTAAATATACATACATTAATACTAACAGATGATCCCGAAAATGTATTAAAAGAAAATGAGGCAAGAACTCTTTAGCCTGGAGAAAAGAAGGCTGAGGGGAGAGCTTATTAATGCTTGTAAGTATCTAAAGGGTGGTTTGAGGGAGGACAGAGCCAGACTCTTTTCAGTGGTTCTGAGTAGCAGGATGAGAAGCAATGGGCTCAAGCTGGAACATAGGAAGTTCCAGTCAAATATGAGGAAAAACATCTTTACAGTGAGGGTGCCAGAGCGCTGGAACAGGCTGCCCAGGGAGGTCGTGGAATCCCCTTCTCTGGAGATTTTCAAGACCCGCCTGGATGCAGTCCTGAGTGATGTGCTCTAGGTGTTCCTGCTGTAGCAGGGGAGTTGGACTAGATGATCTCTAGAAGGTCCCTTCCAACTCCAACAATTCCATGATTCTGTGATTCCATGAACAGCAAGTTTCATTGAGGCTTGCTGCAAGCTCTCTTCAGAGAACAGGATACAAATTTAACCTTATGCAAACCATTCCTGGAGTATTGTCCTCCTGCAACCATAGCCGACAGCAACACGTTTGGAGAAGAGTACAGAAAGGCTTGGTTCATGCAGTGATATGCCTAGAGCCAGTCCTGGGACATATTATGCTAGTATTTTGACGAGATGCTTGTAAACAATTATCAAGAGGGCTAGGCTAAGCCCAAGCTGCAATGCCTCTTGCAGAAAGAGGTAAAACTAAATTAATGGCCTGACTAATGTCAGGCAACTGTCTCTTATGCTAAAGCCTCACTGCTACCTACTAAAAAGCAGCAAACACAAGAGCAAGTGATTCTCTCTTGAGTAAGATCTAGAGAACGTAAAGACTATAGCTTTGTGATTTCTTTTCAGCGCTCTCTTGGTTACCTCTACCATGACAGGACAGCCAACATGGCTTTACTAGGGGCAGGTCCTGCCTGACTAACCTAGTAGCCTTCTATGATGGAGTGACTAT
>JAOQGH010000001.1:188685600-188724608 GCA_025769975.1 Gallinago jamesoni | reverse complement strand
GGTCGGACTAGATGGCCTTTGGAGGTCCCTTCCGGCCCAGATGATTCTATGATTCTATGATTCTATGATTCTATGACATTAGATTGTCCCAGGAACACACAGCTCTGCCTCTAACAGGGTATAGCTCTAAGAAGCAACCTGGGGATTTATGGTTTTCCATGGTAGGGAACCATTCCCCTGCTCAACAAAATGATACAGTTTGGTTCTTTGCTGACCAAAAACCCAATGGACAGAAACTCCACAAGGACACAAAGCAAACATAAACCTCAGCAGAACACCTGGTCTCCAGAACACCCTGAATAGACCCATTGCACAGGACTGCATAGCAGGGGCAAAACCCACACATGGACACCAGCTAAAATCGAAGCTGTTTAATGTTGCTATCAAGCAATTCCTGCCATCCCAAACGAAAAGGGTCCTATAGCATCACATGGATCTGGGTCACCAAGCTATTTCTCCCACCTATCCCAGGAAGAAAGTGGCTCTGCATTCATCCCCACAGCAAACACCAGGACAGATTTGCCTCCAGTAAGACAAATGGCTAGAAAGCAGCCCTGAGGAGAAGGACTTGGGGGTGTTGGTGGATGAGAAGCTTAACATGAGCCGGCAATGTGCACTGGCAGCCCAGAGAGCCAACTGCATCCTGGGCTGCATCAAGAGGAGTGTGGCCAGCAGGTCATGGGAGGTGATTCTGCCCTTCTACTCTGTACTCGTGAGACCCCACCTGGAGTACTGTGTCCAGCTCTGGAGTCCTCAACACAGGAAGGACATGGACCTGTTGGGAGGGCCATGGGGATGATCAGAGGGATGGAGCACCTCCCCAGTGAGGACAGGCTGAGAGAGCTGGGATTGTTCAGCCTGGAGAAGAGAAGGCTCCAGAGAGACCTTATAACAGCCTTTCAATATCTGAAGGGAGCCTACAGAAGAGCCGGAGAGGGACTGTTTACGAGAAAGTGTAGCGACAGGAAAAGGGGGAACGGTTTTAAACTGAAAGAGGGGAGATTTAGATTAGATACTAGAAAGAAATTCTTTACAGTGAGGGTGGTGAGGCACTGGAACAGGTTGTCCAGGGAAGTCGTGGATGCCCCATCCCTGGAGGTGCTGGAGGCCAGGCTGGATGGGGCTTTGGGCAACCTCCTCTAGTGGGAGATGTCCCTGCCTATGGCAGGGGGGTTGGAACTTGATGATCTTTAAGGTCCCTTCCAACCCAAACCATTATATGATTCTATGATTCTATGAAATCCATTGAGGATTTTTCAATAGAGGCCTGTCCCAAATTGGACAGGATTTCATTAAAAGCAGAAATACAAGTGGTCTGGTACCAAGGCAGATACGTGGCCCAGACTCTTCCCATCTCCCTGCCTCCTGCTGGGTGAGTAATTGCACTAATGTTGTTTCCTTATCAACCTATGTCTCTCCCTCGGACACAGTATGGATGTTTCTGATATACAGTAGAACTTCCACTACTGGCTGCTGAGCTCTTTCATGTTTGATCAATAAATAATTCACTGAACTCCCTACCCCTTTGAAGCCGAGGATACGCCAGACCGTGCTGTGGCACACATCTAAGGTGTATTGCTGTTGGGGCCCCTGGCACAGTGAGCAGCGTGGACTCTTAGCACTTCCCAGAATAGTACTCCTAACAAGTGTTCGTTTCCAACTGAACAGTTGCTGCAGTGAGGCAGACGAGCCTCCCCCATGCTGTGCATGTTTATGTAGAAATGTAAATCTTTCTTACCTTTCATCTGTGCAAGCTGGTTTACTGAAAACGCACAATGCTGCTGCTACATCCGGCAGTATGTACTGTCCTCCAGACCTGTACCAAATTAATTTTGGGTTGTAATAAAAAATTGCAGTATTATTTTCACTTGAACCAGGGTGGTGATCACAATATATTGTGGTTAGTGTGCTGTATAGACAGTGGAATGCAGGAATACTTTAGGGACTTCCAAGACAGTGCTGTACTCAGCACTGGTGAGGCCACACCTCGAGTATTGTGTCCAGTTTTGGGCACTTCAATACAAGAGAGACATGGAGGTGCTGGAGCGAGTGCAGAGGAGGGCAACAAAGCTGGTGAAGGGCCTGGAGAACAAATCATATGAAGAGCAGTTGAAGGAGCTGGGACTGTTTAGTTTGAGGAAGAGGAGGCCGAGGGGAGACCTCATCACTCTCTACAACTACTTGCAAGGACAGTGTAGAGAGGGTGGTGCTGGTCTCTTTTCACAGGTCATTAGTGATAGGACAAGAGGGAATGGATTCAAACTGCAACAGGGTAGATTTAAACTGGACATTAGGAAGAAATTCTTCACAGAAAGAGTGTTCAGACACTGGAATAGGCTGCCCAGGGAGGTGGTTGAGTCACCACCCCTGGAGGTGTTTAAGAGTTGTTTAGATGTGGTGTTGGGGGATATGGTGTAGGGGAGAACTTTGTAGAGTAGGGTAGATGGTTGGACTCAATGATCCCAAGTGTCTTTTCCAACCTGTATGATTCTATGATTTAAAAGATTAATCATCCCTTTTTAGGGTAGGCCTAGCATGAGGCAAGTATGTTTGGGTTATGTTAGTATACTAATAAAGCTTTTCTGAGACGTCTTTTCACCTCTGCCTGAGATACCACCCTTTCATAATGTGTTTTGGGAGATTGCACACACAGCAATCAAGCCAGCAAATTTTGCAATAGGATACAGTAAAACATCAAACCGGAAATCATTATGCCTCTTTAATGTGTTAATCTTTTCACACTGTCACTTCTAAATAGATGGTGAGATTTCACCCTGCAACAGTGTGTCTAAACCATAAAAAATCTTCTGCTAACACAGAATCAACCCATTTAGTGTCAGCTCTGCCTTAGGTTCAGTAGTCTACAATGCTCAAGCAACTTCAGACCAGCTTCAGATAGAACAAACACCAAATAAAAGTAATAGTGGTAACTAAAATTAACCTGACATTTGACAAGAGAAAAAGAGAACCGGTGTCAGGACCTTTTCCACATCCTACCTCTCAAATGCTATGAAGGGACCCACGGTTTCAGTTTGTTCATAACGCTGATGATCTCAGTGCTTCTACAGAGAAGCTGTCCTTAACAGAGGTCACCTACAACGTGGTTAACTCTAAATTTTGAAAAGCACTAGTGGCATGCTTAGTAATTGCTATTAAGTATTTATTGGAAGAAATAAGAATCAGGAAGATTGACTATAAAATTGTGTGATGTTCTGAAAAGTGAGCTGTAGAGTCTACTGTATATGTTCTTGTGTCAGTGCAGGCTGTGCCACAAGACCCAAAGAGCCTTCCTTCATGTCCCTATCCCCTGGGAAAGAGGCAGATGGGAAATCATTTTCCCACCTGGGGAAAACTTTCAAGAACTGAAAATAAATTGACCACTCCAAATCAGGACAAGAGGTGTTGGGTTCAATATGAAAAAAAAATATTACAAAATTACTTGAGTTTAAAAAGAGATTTCAATTCAGTTTTGATTATTATTTTGATTTTTTCACCACACAGTTTCAGTAGAAAAGTCACTTTCAGATGAGAAAAATTGAATTGTCTACATATAAATATGGAAATATCTCATTTAATTTCTCCAAAATCAATGACTATTCAGATCACATGCCTCTTACTGTGGAATTCATCTGTCTTCTCTTGTTCTAAGTGAGGTGCTATGGCGAGGACAGAGGTCATCTTTTCATTCTGTTTGTGCAACACCTAGAACAAGTCCTCGATCTACTACTAATAAGCCTTTAGGTGTAACAATAAAACAAACAATAAATAATAATTAAATAACTGGAAGAAGTAGGTTGCCCTTTACGTCAGTGAGTCCTGAACAATGTAAAGCTTTATTAAGACAAAACTCACACCTGAAAGCCCACACAGAAACTTAGCAGCAGTCAGTACATCACGATAAACTCATACATATTTGCCAATAGCCAAATTTTAAAGCGATATCAAGTATCAGTAACAGTAGTAATAGAATACTACCAGAGAGATTTATTAAGGAATAACAATATGAATTCAAAGCACTTTGCAATATAAGGTGCAAGTGGAAAATCTTACATGTTATTAGAAGCAGAGGGTTATCCAACTAAGATGTTAATTGGTCTTCAATTTCAGAATCAAAAACTCAATTCATTCTCACAAGGTTTCTAACACAAAAGCCTTCAGTCCATGCGTCAGGTCACATGCCATGGCTGGGACTCACCCAGCATCTCAGTTCAGCATCAAAACAACTGATCAAAAATCCCCCTCCAAGCCTCTAATGGGCCCTGCCTTGAGGATCTGGAGGTGAAAGAAAAGTTTAAACTCGAAAATCTAACTCAGTTCTGCCTCCACAGGGAAGAGAATGTCCTATCTTTCTTCTCAGATGATTTTGAACTAAGAGTATCAAAGCAGCGAGATCTGAATATGATGCCTCTAGATGAACAAACCGTGGCAACAGCGTATGAAGTAAATTTTCTATCTTTTGTCTTCTTTTCTGTCTTTCAAAGTGTGATGACTTTTCCAAACCAATGATATTCATGTGAAATCCAGAGTCCCAGTTTATATGCTATGGTTGTTTTTAGCATCATAATGCTAATAAAGTCAACGTATGATCAAAGTGGTAAGGATTTACCACAAACCCTCCTTGCAGATACTTGTGCATTCTCCCACAGTCCTAATATTAGTCTGGTCATTTGCATTTCTTTGTATTACCTTTGACCTGAGACAACTCTCTCCACTTGAAGTTTGTTCCGTTATTCTTACAAAACTGTTCTGAGTTTCTTATAGATTGATTGACACACGAACAATTAGAAGATTCAGAAACAATTATCCTTCATCATAAGAGGTACTATAGTAATAAGAATTTTTTTAAGGAACCATTATAAATCATTTAAGCTGTTTATAAAAATAGAACTGAAAAGAGTAATATTTCTGAACACTGAGCTACAATGGAGTGTATTTTTAGATCAACTTGCTTTTTAGATATATGCAAAAACTCCTCTCAGTATTCCTCCCCCACATGTGAACTTGAAAATTTACTCCACAGCTTCAAGAATGAAGGCAATACCTTCTTAAACTGGTGATTGAGATGATAAAGTTTCTTCAGAAGCACTTCTGGCATCTTATTTTTGCAAGCATCTTTTTTAAAGCACTGTAGACACAAATTGAGGAACAGCCAGGATGCTTTTGCTGATTTCGATACTTTCCTACCAGGCCTTGTGGCTCACTGGTACCCAGTGCTCAGCTTTGTGGTAAGTATAGCCCAAAGCAATCGCTACAGAGCTGCACGTGCTGCTTTTGCTTCAGTGGTGATGTAATGGAGGGGAGCTTTTCCTCTGATTAAGTTCCCCACCCACCATCCTAAAAGATAAGCTGGGGTTCACACAGTGTACATTTAATGCCATGCAGTCTCTCTTCCACCACGTGTTTAGTTTCGAGTTCCTTATTATGAGAACTAAGTGAACCAGCTGGAAGGAGTCCAAAGAGGAACAAAAAGGAAGATCTGAGAATAAACATTGTTTAAAGAAATAGTGGACTTGTTTAGTCTGTAGAAGATGTGAGGCAATATGGTAAATCAGGGTAAAGGGTACAATAAAGAGGAAAGGAATAAATTAAACTCCATGCCTGTCCTGTGTATGAGACAAAGCAAAATGGCTTTTGATATGGGCTAGACATTAGGGATGCTCTTTACCCCTCGGACAGCTCTCATCAGCAGAAACTTAGAAACCTACAGTATTTGTAGATATATGCCTTAGACATCTACACTTAGAGAATTAATGCCATAATGACTGTTTGAAAGACATTTCCCAGGGAAATTATTCGAAGAGTACAGACCTGTCAGTGCTGGAGCATTTTGCCTACAGTGTATATGGTGTCTCCATCACCAGGCAATCTCAAGAAGGAGTAGGACAAACACCTTCAGGACTAATTTAGGTGGAGATGATCCTGCTGTGGAATATAAAGATGGGCCAAATGATGTCTCTTCTCATACTTTTTTCTATGATTTATATGATTCTGCTTATAAGGACGTACAAGGGTGGCCAAGAATGGGGGAAATAGGCCCAAATAGGCTCAAAGACTGGAGCAGATAAAAAAATTGATGTTGTAAAGTCACTTCCTCCTAACTAAGATATAGGCACTGGAAACTGTTCTGTTGGTTCAAAAATTGGAAAAGAAATCAAAGGGAACTGAAATCTGAGAGCATGGATGCTCAGTCCCAACTATCATAATATTGCTATCTCAAATACAATGAATAATTAAGTACTGAGATGATTTCATGCTTGTTTACTTTCAGGGCTTTGTTGAAAAAAAGGGGCTGAAAAATATATAAATGGAAGGAATAAAGAAAGTAGAGATTCTCATCTCTCAGGAGATGAGGTATAAAGAACAGCAACCATTAGGTGAGAAGTTATTACTGCTATCTCATTAATGATATGCAAAACCGCTGAGAAAATGGTAGCATGCAGTTAGCAGCTTTTGGTCAAATTGCACAGTTCCTGAAAAAAAATAATAATCTCACTGCAATCAAAGTTAGTTTGTTCATTTGTGGTTGTGGTTGTGTTGACTTCTGAGTCATCAGGAAACAGAACTGTATCTGAAACACATGCCCTCCCCCTGAAAAAAAAAAGCACAAGCATTGATTCTTTCTTTACGTCAGTGAGATCAGACTTTACCAAAATGAAGGAAATAAAATGGTATCACTTCACCTTACAAAAGCACCGACTACCCACAGCACGGAGCTATAACATTTATAATAAAAAAATACTGTCAGGTGAAGCAGCAGCATATGACTAAGAGTCACATTGGCTTCAGAAGGAGAGAAGAGAGCTTGTTCCTCTAGTGCTCTGCCAATTTTTGCCAGCTGTAAAGAAAATAACAGATCTAAGGTTAATATTTGATTATCTAAAAATTACCATCTAAGTGCTCTTTCATTTTAATTTTTGGCATTTAAATATTTTAAGACAAATGAAAGGAAATTTCAGAGTGAAAATTTCTTCCTAATCAAGGAATCAAAAAACCCAACCAAGGACAGAAACACAAATTATTTTACCTTTGCATCCAAAAGTGCTCAACATTTTAAGGTTTTTGACTCAAAATCTCAAATGCTGTAGCAACTACTCTTGTTTGAATTTTCATTGCTTCAAAATACAGTGGTAAATAAATGGGATGAAGGCATTTTATGCTCCCATATCCTTCTCTCCCTTACTCATTAAACAGCAGCATGACAATAGCAACAGATGAATATATGGGGTAATAAAGACCTTCCTAAAAAATTATTTTTCTAGTGCTAACATTTGGTTTCTACACCACCTTCTGACACTGCTCTCTGGAGACTGAAGTGGCTTGTAGGTATGAAGAATCCCTCAGCGCTAATCTTCTTCCTCTGGCAATACACTGTCTCACGGTTCTCCAATAAGCTGCTGCTCGAGGTGACTTTTGTCCTTCCTGGTCTCCAGCAGCCAACACGTACACATCCTGCTAAGCGAAAGCCTGTTTAATATTCCTGTCAGTCAGGCTCATTCAAACATCAAACTCCTGCTTTCCTGTGCTCTGCTGGGGAAAAGATTCCCGAGCTAGTTTTCAATCATACCTCTGGATGTGTTGACAGTGGATAATTCTCCTTCTTGCTGATGCTCTGGAAATTTAGAGAACAGTGAGCATGACCCCTGCCCTGACCCGCTTCAGGGATCCCCCAAGTGAGGTCTCCCAGCTGCAGAAAGTAGGTTTGCATCCGCCTGATTCACTCTCTGGCAAGCACAGCAAGGGAATTTCTTCACTGCTTTCCCTACCCCCAGCATTATTGACCCATTTTCTGTCCTTAGGATTTTGCTTGGCTTTTTCATGATGAAGGAGAAGGTGATAGCAGAGTCAGGCATGTCCAGGCTTGTCTGTATCCACAGATGTAGGAAGCAATCTTTTTTTCACTAAATGACAGAAAAGCTCTGACTTAGCAAAGGCAGATTTCTGCCCCCTGCTTATTCTTTTGATCACTTCCCAGGCTAAGTGTCCCCCGCAGTGCTGCAAGGTTGCAGAAGCACAGCCCTGGACAAGCCAGTGGGTTTCAAGAGCTTTCTCGGTGAGGAGGCTAGTAAACAACAAAGTAAGCAAGCTCACGCTGGGACACGCATCGCGGTCCAGGGCAGGACCTCTCTGTGACAGCAGCCAGCTGAAGACATCCTCTGCCAAACACAAGAGCTAAACAAATGTATAAAGGCTCCAGCAGGGCTGGAACTTGGGGCTATCTTAGGGGCTTGCCGCAAAAGAGATCTCTGGACCTTAGTTTTTAACAGCTCTAAATGGATTTTTATTCTATGAAGATATCCACTTGCTTTCTTGAAAACATTGGTAGTTTCAGGGAATTTCTCCTTTTGTTTCTCTGAAACTTGACATCTGCCAATTTTATCTGATGCTCCCTAACTCCTATAGTAAGAGAGACAACCTATTCATGAGGTTTGTGCCATCTGTGGTTTACAGATCCCTCTCATATCATCTCTTGGCCGCGTCCTTTCCAGGCTGAAGAGTCTGTCTGTTCAGCCACACCTCATGGAGAAACTGTCCCATATCCCTGGTCCCCCATATCACTCTTTTCTAATGCTACTGCATCTCTTTTGAGACATGAAGGCAAGAATCTCTTGCAGCACCCAAAAAATTGGAGCTCACCATAAATTTGCACAGTGCCATAATGATACTTTCTGTTTTCTATTCTTTCCTTAGTATCTTTTTCTTTCAGCGACAGCTTAACACTGACGTTTTCATTACAAAGCCAATGTCCTTTGTCTCATATGAGGTCCATAGCTCTTAATTATTGGATTTTAGTTTTTATTACCCTAAGAAACCCAGTATTACCACAAAATGTTGCCACTTTATTCCCCACCTCTTCTTCCACACCACCTATGAATATGTTGATCACTACAGGTGCAACACAGATTTTGTGTAGAAAAGCACACTACTCATCTTTAACACAAAATACCCATTCTCTGAAAGGATGACTATGCAAAAGTCCTATGGAAAAGTTGTCCTTAAAGGGAAAAAAAAAAAAGGTAGGGTTAAAGTCCTGATGGACATTGTCTTTAAAAGCTCTGCAAGTAATATACTCAGCATTGGCAATTACTGCAATCGCTTTTTTATTCTAGGGTGCCCAAAATGTGCATGGGTCTGCTCTCACAGACATGCTAATTTAAGGCTATAATAGCAAGGGTTTGTTGAAAGAAGTAATATCTAATTAGACTAGATAACATGGTTGGAAAAATAGAAAACCTATCAGGCATGCTGTCTGTTGATTAGATCTGCCAACTAAACAAATACCAGTTGTTGTTCTTGGTATAAGCTAGTTCTATATAAGTGAATGTTAAACTATATTTTTTAAAAATATATCATATTTTGCAGAAGCAAATCATGCCTGGAAAATAAGTAACATAGTACGGTTCACATTAAAAACTTCTATGGGTTCCTAGCAGTGAAGACTGGAGAATTTAGGATTGTGTTCATGGGGTAGGTCTGGCAAACAATAACATTTTACTAATTGAGTAATTTTATCTAGTATATTGCTAAAGAATCTCAGATTTATGTTAACATTGTATACGGTTTATGTGGAACGTGTTGGAATAGACCAACAACCATCATCTCAATAATTTTTATTGCCTGTTTGACTCACATGAAATTATCATAGTTAGCTCAGCAGCTCACAGTAGTACAACTCAGCAGTGTGTGTCCATTGCAGGCTGCCAGGAAAACGAGAAAGGCTTTGGTCTTCGACTACACTCAAGAGAAAAATGGGACAAAATATTTTTTGTCCTGCAAAGAACACAGGAATGACAGGGGATCCTACTTGAAAAGAAAACAGAATGTACAATGGGACTGGATAAAGGAATGATGATTAATGAAAAGCCTCAGATTATACGTAATCACAGAAAAATAGGTCTGGAATGGACCATGATTAGTCACCTACTCCATCCCCCAATTCCAATGTCAGATCAATAGTACTTACTATTTGTCCAGTATGTACTTAAAGACATCCAGTAATGGAGACACTATTACACCCTCTGTAATATAAAGCTGTGCCTCAGTAATGTTACCATTAAAAAAGCTTTTCCTCCTTGATGCAATTTACGTCCATTACATTTTACCCAGCCTACCAAGAACAGATTATTCCCTTTCTCTTTGCAGCAGCCTTTCAAGCATATGAAGACTCTTAGCACGTCTTTCTTCTGTCTTCTTTTCTTCAGCCTGAACAACTCCAGCTCCTTTAGTCTTCCTGTCTTCTGCTCATTCTTGTTGCCACCTGCCCTTTCTCCTGTTGGTTCACATACTTCTTGAGCTATGGTCCACAAAACTAGCCCTTCCACTGGTGTCCTACCAATACTGCATAGAGCCTGGGGATTCCTTCCTACCCATTACATCTTCCTGGCACATTTACTATTTTTCCCATGAAAACACATTGCTGACTCATATTCAGCTTGTGACTTACAGATTCTTTTCTGGAAGATTACTTGTTTCACCAGTTGTTCCTTTTCTTGAATTTGTGCATTTTTTTTAGACCTGCCTAGGTTTAACAGCTTCCTTTTGTTCCCACCAGGCTGTGCCTTATGTTTTCTAGATCCGTTTTGTTTTTGTCAGCATCCTAATCCCCTGCTCCAACATGCCTGCAATTCCTCCCAGAACTGAATAGGACTGGATTTAGGTTCTAGAGGATCCTATTTGGTAGACCCACTTTGACACTAGCCGTTGACCCCTACTCTGTAGGCACAGGTACCTACCTAGTTAAGCCCCAGCTCCATAACAACTCGACACAGATGATGTTCCTCTAGCTTTTTATCAGAATACCAAGGTATGGTACCAAACAATGCAGCATTACATTTTTGCATGACTCGGTTGCTGTGGTAACATAAATTAACGAAACGTACATTGTCGTGGCAGCTTTGTCACATAAAGTATGTAGACTTTTCTATGCAAATAATGGCAGAAGCACTACGAGATTCTGAGATGAAAATGTTACTCAACAAATTGTGGTGGCTGAACAGGGAAAATAATGCCAGGCCAAGGCTGAAGAAAGAGCTGACAAATCATCTAGACATTTCAAGGATACCAGTTTGCAATCAGGCATCATAACTGTGGTTAAGTAAAAAGAGAAAATGAGGGTCTACCTGCAAAAGGTACTCAAAGGACTGAAGCAGAAAGCCAGCAAGAGTTAGACTTGATGTTTCGGATCTTCAGGTAAAGCAGCCATTATTGAAGATGACAGAAGTAACAAATACCAATACAGATGACATTCTCAAATCAGTTATCTGTTCTGGCACACCTGTTAATCTCAAGAGCAATTTCAGGAAAGTTTTGGGCAGGGGGTTATCCAAGAGAAGCAGGCTGCTGTGGAGGAAGGCACCAAACACAGGTTCCCCAGGCCAAGGGGGTGAGAGGCAGGTTTGATCACTCAGGCTGGCCAGGTTGTGGGCAACTGCAGGAATAAAAGAGGCATTCTCTGTGTCACAGGCAGAAGATATTGAGGTCACAGGAAACAGCTGTAGCTCATAAGGAGAGTGCAGAAATGGCAGATTAAATGCATAACATAATTGAGAAGGCAAAGAAATTTCCAATATATGAATGTGCATTTTTCTTTTAATTAAAAAAAGAGGTAACTGTGATGCAAAGTTGCCAAAGCAAGTCTGACTTGAGATTCATTAAGAAAACAGAAGGGAAATAGAGTTAGCATATAAAGGACGACAGTTATATAGAAAAAATATTGCTTATGAATATTGCTGTTCTGTATTGTTACGTTGTAGTTACGCAAATACAGATTCTGGAAATGAAGATGGTTCTGGTTTCAGAATGGAGCAGTTTGTCCTGTTTTCTCTCTTCTTCCATTTAGGTACTGATTAATCCCACAAATGTGTTCTCATTTATTAACAACTTTTTCCTCCATTTGCTGACCAGGAAAGCGTGTTGTGCAATGTGTGAAAATCTCAGAGAAGAAAAGGAAATCCTGAGTTTCAGCAAAACCTGAAGAACAATGATGTGGGAGAAACTGTGGACATATAACGGGGAACCAAAGCAAGAGAAAGAGACAGACGTGGGAAGTTCTGGAGGTGTATGAATCCCCAGCCCCTGATTGTCCTACCCAGTGAAAGTCTTCTAACGCTTACAACTCCCCCTTCCGAAGTACTACTGCTGTGTTTGGGGTTTGTGGTCATGGGACAGAAATATCCTGGATTCTAACCCCCAAACGTCTGTTTTATTTGGGAAGCAACTTGCTTCCTAAAGCAATAGAGAGGAAATAAGTTTTTACCAATGAGCAATGTAGTGACATCAAGGAGCTCAGCAGCAGCATTTTGAGTAAACTTCATATTTGAGCAGATTTAACTCGTGCTTATAACAAGCTCTTTTTAATCAATTACAAAGGTAATGCAGGTTTACAAAATCGCAATCTCTTCTAAACAGATGAGGTCAATAACATTCTCCAGACAAACTCACCAGGAACTACAGTATACTAAGGAAAAAAAAAAGTTATTATGGAACTCTTTTGTGACTTTAAGTAGTTTCATAATCAATTCCATTCTGTATTACTCTGTTCTGTCGTTCTGATAATTGAGAATAATTTTCTCCAGCACTGCAGTGCTTTTAACTGACTCATACACTCCTCAATCACCAGCAAAGGCTTCCATAATAAGCAGCAAAGTAGCACTGCCAGTGTATAATCCTTTAGTCTTGCTTTCACCAATTTCCTCTATTAAATTAATATTCAGTTGCATTTGGACACCACTCTGGTGTAACTTCTGAAACAACATCAGCATCTCTGGGACTGAGGGAACAAGCGTTTTACTATTTTTTTTTAGTAGAGGTCTCAACCTCCTTCTCCACAGCCAACTAACTAACCAGAGGAGAGAGCCAACCTCTTGCATGATGAGCTGAGCCCTCCAAACTCATGCCTAAGATGGGGATGAGATAGATACACTGAGAAATTCAACAGACCTTGTACCGAATGAGCTGAATGGACAAAATCATGCCATTGCACTGACAGATTATGTCAGCTCTAAGGGACTGGGGGGGGGGGAAGAGGGGGTATGTTGAAACATATATAGGAAAGCACCATAGGTCTGTTCCCGAGAAAACTTTTGTCCAGGCAAATCATGGAATCATGGAATTGTTAGAGTTGGAAAGGACCTCTACAGATCATCTAGTCCAACTCCCCTGCCAAAGCAGGATTGCCTACAGCACGTTAACTCAGGACTGTATCCAGGCGGTCTTAAACATCTCCAGAGAAGGGGACTCCACGTCCTCCCTGGGCAGCCTGTTCCAGTGCTCTGGCACCCTCACCAGAAAGTTTTTTCTCATATTTGAGTGGAACTTCCCATGTTCCAGCTTGTGCCTATCACATTTTACTGGAAAAATCTGCAGAGTGGCCTTTCAGGCTCATATTTTTGTGTAGGATTTGCGTCAATTAGATGCAAAATTTAAAAAATTTAGCCAGGTATACAGGAAGAGTTCTTTATCAACGTCAATAGTAGAACAGAAGCAAATAACAACTATATATACACACTTCCAGCCTGTGAGTAGCAATAGCTGTAAGTTGTATTTTGTATACCACAGGCTCAGTAACCACAACAGCAGAGTTTCATTCATCTCTTCCAGGCAGCCTCCCGGCGCTCAGCCGCCCCGGCAGCAGCACAGAAGGCAGGGTGGGATGGTGAGAGGAAGATTATTACTTCATCTGCATAAAAGTAACTGCGAGGTGGGAGGAAAACGTCTCATAATTAGAACACGGGACGGAAATTAACGTCTCTACCAACTCTGCCACAGACCGAGTGTGTGATCCTCGGCAAAAAGCTCCCCGGCCTCCCTCTCCCCACCCGCAAGGCCAGCGGCAGGCGGCACGGGGGACCCGAGCAGTAACGTCCATAAGCACCCGGCGGCTGCCTCCGGTAGCAGCAGGACCTTTGCCAGGCCGGCAGGACCCGTCGCCCAGGCCGCCGCTTCGGCGCGGCGCCTCCCCTCTAGCCCCAGCCGCAGACGGTAACTAACGGGCCGGAGTCCCGGGAGGGTGATACTGCGGCGGCCTTCGCCCCCGGGGCGGGGATCCGCTGACCCGCGCCCCTCCGCCGCCCACCACCGCAGGCCGCCGCGGAGGCCGGGCCGGCCCCTCACCAGAAGCCGCGCTGAGCGCTGGGGGGGCGGTTCCCCCTGCCAGGCCTCGTCGCTCCCTGGCAGCAGGTGCCGCCCGCCCCGGCCCGGCCGCCTCAGCGGCCCAGCGGGCTGGCCGCAGGGCCCGGCGGAGCGCCTCTATCAGCGCCGCAGGCATGAGGCGGGCGAGGTGAAGGCGACCTTGCCGCCCCTCCTCCCGCCGGCAGCGGCGGGCCGGGCCGGGCCGGGCCGCCCTCCTCACGGCAAGCTGCAGGTGGGTGGCTGGGGGGGGCCGGCCGCGGGCGGGGCGGGGTGCGTGGCTGCCCGCGGCGATGGCGGTGCCGCGGCCGCCGCCGCTCCAGGCTCCCGCCCCGGCGCCGCCCATCGCCGGGGCCGAGCCACCGCGTGTGTCAACACGGGGCCGCAGCGCCGGCCCTGCCCCCGGCGCCTCCCCGAGGTCGCCCGGCGGAGGTCGCCCGGGTGGCGGAGGCCGCGGCGCGGCGGGGGAAGGGACCGCCGCCGCCGCCGCTTGGTGCTTCCCGGGGAGGTAGGAGACAGACCCCGTCCCTCCGCCCCGCCACCCCCGGAAAGAGGGGCCGCCCCGCGCCTTGGCAGACCCCGTCCCCGAGGAAAGTTTGGCTGGATCGGGCGGCTGCCGACCCCGGAGGGATCCGCGGGCCGGGCCGGCGGGAGCGGCCGCGCCTCCCCGCAGCGCCGGGCCGGGGGCGGCCGGTCCCGCAGCGGTGTGGGAGCTGCAGCGGCCCCGGGGGGCACCCGCCGGTACCGGGAGTCCGAGAGGAATTTGAAAGTTATTTCAGGTACTCTGATTATCCCGTCGTTCCTCTGCTTCTAACTTTTTTTTTTTGTTTGGGGGGTGGGTGGGTGGGGGGGGGGTGGTTTTTTAATAATTGTGTAGGAACAGCAGAGATTGATTCTGTGCACTTTGGGTGAGAGAACCGGCTGCCTAAGTTGGCTTGCTCTGTTTAACCACACCGTAATGGGCAGGAACCTCTAAAAGCACTGGCTGCCCCACTCGGAGTTCCAGCTGTGGCTTTTAAGTTGCAACTTCTCTTCAAAATTAATTTTCATACACCTATGTGTTTTTGGACCTGATTCTGCAGGCATGTCTGAGTTAACGCCGAGCATGTACGGTTGTATTTGTGGAGCGGTGACGTTATTTTACCATGCCCCCGGGGGAGGAAACTCAGCTGTGCCGTGTTTGTACAGCACCTTCTGCAGCTGGTCCTGGCCCTGCCTGGCACTCCCGTCCCCGACGATGGTTTGGTGGCTTTGATAGGGCCAAACAGCCCGTATGGGATGGTCTTGCTGAAAGCTGGATTAAGCAAAGCCATCCTGCTGAGCAGTAGACCACACTTCTTCAATAGCAGATGTATTGAAATGTCGTGTTTCCTGTGTCTTGTCCTCTTGGTCTGTGTTTGCAAAGCGGAGACATAATTCGTAATTGCAGCTCTAAGGGTTGTGCAATTAACAACAGACTTAAGGTAGCAGTAGCGTAGTCTTTTGATCTGGAAAGAAAACAAACCATTCAAGTGTGTCTCAGTTTTCAAAGTGGCAGGGTACTTCCTCTTCCACTGTCTCCTTACCACTTAGCCTTTGACCATATAGCAAGCCAGTGAGTTCACGATAACCCTTTTTCTAGTACTGTATTAGATAAATCTAAATCAACTGAATTTTCTGTCTGGTTATGCTCCAGGGTGACATTATACTTCAACATTTGACATTACGCTTCAAAATTTAAGCATGTTGTCATTTTAAAGAGAATTTGTTATGTCAGTATAAAAAGCATTTGCAACTTTTTTAGGGAAATAGGGAAAGGTTTTTGTGTTTTCTCTCCCTCACCCTTCTTTTTCACTAGTTAGACTCATTAGTCATGAGAATTCAAAAACTTTCTTTTTTTTAATTTATTTTCCTGATGGAGGTGTTTGAGCCAATTCAAGGTATTTCATCTCCCCACAAACTTTGCCATATTTATGTTTTTAGTCCAGTGTGGTTATTAGACCTTTATTACTACACTAGACTTCCATAAGGCAGCAGTCACTTGGTGGTCTTATAATTACCATTACCGTTTGCAATCCTTTTAAAAAAGCAGTTATTATTTATGAGGTCCTGTTATACAGAGCTCCTCCTCTGACTATTTTTAGTTATCTGCAAATCAAAGTGCACTTTAAAAAAAAAAGTCATCTTACCATGTAAATGCAAAGAGAAGTGGAGTTTATTGAAGGTATGCAATTTGAAAACAAACCCCATAGCTCGACCTGACAAAGCATGAAGGGATTATCCAGACTTGACTCATCTGTGTAGATTGTGCATTTCAGGCTGACTGCTGAGCTGAGCAACAGTCTGCTGGAGTGATTTCGCTGCCTGCTTCTCTGGGCTGTTATCAGCCTTTAAAAACATAACTGGTATTCCAGAGGTGTTTATTTCTTTGAAGAAAACTAGGCTTGCAGTCGATGAGACTTGAAAAGATTGGACATTCAGATTGATACTTGATGAAACTATGTACTATTCAATTTAACATAGGTAAGTCAAAAACCTTATAAGATTTTCTTCTGTGAGATCTTATGAATTGTAAATGCAGTTGAAAATAATCTCTAAGTATTTTCAATTCAAAGTCAGCTTGAAGTGAAATGAGGAACTTTCTTGGTGCAGGTCAGTTTTTGTTGTACACAGAAATAGCTATGGCTAAGCAACTCCGTGTCCAGTAGAAAGGAGATGTGTGATTTAGTTTGACTTCTGTAATGAAAGAAGTGATAACATCTCGTCTGGTATGTTCTGCATCAGATCCATAACTTCTGGCTTGAACAAGTACTTTGAAAAAAAGAATCTGCCCTTGAACACTTGAAGTTTATGCATTTTTTTCACTGGATGCACTTTATTTTTTAATTAAAACAGTTCCTAATCAGAATTTGCTAGCCTCAACTTCCAATTATGGATCTCTTTATAGCCTATATTTTAAAAAATTCTTAAAACACTGAAGTGCTTGAAATAGAGTGGCAGTAGTAAGAACAGGGGGAGGAGGTTACAACTAAGAGGGAGGTTAAAAAATAGGTGATGTATAAGGTTATGGCATAAAACTCCTCTTTTTCCTATTCTGTAAATATTATTCTGCTGCTCTTGCTGTTCTGTGAAGCACTGTCCCAAATGTGGCTAGGAAGTCGTAGGGTTTTTTTTAAGCTATTCAAGAGAGATTTCATCGTTCACTCATTTCCGTAGTGTTTGTTGCCATGGCAGCTAGCCAGCGGCCTTATTAGTGATTACGGTGGTTACACTTCATTTTTGTGTTGTGTGGTATGGGAAACTATAGCTGAGGTACTGTAAGAGACATGTTGTACAAAGGCTGCAGTAAGTTGTTTCTATGAAGAGACTGAAATGTTTCTGTCCTCGGACCGAAGTTATTGTATAGTGATGCTTTATATCTCTTAGTATGTGTGTTATGTTTAAAGTGCCTCCTGTCTTCAAGCCTGCTAAATATTTGCAATAAACATACTATGTCTACCATATGTTTGAAGCAAGAAATCCATTAAATTAACAAGCCCGTATTTTTATGCTTGAAAGGATGCACACTTACTTCATTTTAGTTACTAAATTGTATGTTAAGAGTAGAATATAACAAAAGCAGAGTTGAGATAGCGTGACGAGAAGCAGAGTCATTTTTTGTACCTCCTGGCCTCCAACTGTAGTCATTTCCAGTTAGCACGTAGATAGAAAATCAATTGTAATCTGCTTATAATTGCCTTCCTGGTAGAGTTATGAGGCATTTCTCTCCCTTATCTTTTCTTCCCCCTCCCCAGCTTTCTTTTTTCCTTCTCTGTTTTTTTTTGTTTTAGATTTTTCTTTTTTCTCTCTATTTTTTTTTCCCCTCATGTCTTGAGGAATAGGCAGCTCTGCAGAGTTAGAGGAAAAAGATACTGTATGGATATTTTTCACTGTAGAGCTGTGCATCTTTAAATGTTTTTGTGCAGCAGCTTGAGGCTCTGTCAAAAAGTACATTCCTTACCATGTGATGAGCATAAATTGAGGAAGGTTTTCATAACCTTGGGGCTTTCTGCTTAGATGAACTAGGCATTTCTCTTCTACCTATCAGGATTGATTACTTCAGGGTAGATCACATTTCTTGTGTAAAAGGCTGAGCTTGCACTACCAAAAATTCAAATTGTATTTTGCTTAGTATGAACTGCTGGGCTTGACACTTAACACTGACTTTCCCACTCTGCCAGGATATTGTATCCCCAAGTTAAAGACTTACATTAGCTTTTTAGTAAACTCAAGCTCTATTCATTCTTGAATCACAGCTGCAGAATAAGAATGTTTTGAAAGAGTACTTTAATTTTCAGACTTGTAATTCTTCTGTCCCAACTGGGAAGGTCTGGACAGGACCTTTTCAAAGTTTGCCCTGGGGAGTAACGAAGTTCACCCTCTGCAACTGTGAGATTTGTCATTCTTCCAGGCTCACCTCAGCACACACCAGACTACCTCTCCTGACTGCCTGGCCGTTTTAAGGTTGTATTTGCTTGATTTGTGATGCCAGTCTAACATGTTAAAATTTTGTATGTGTTGATCTCTTCCCTGGGACCAGAGAGGTCTGTTTGTGTACACATATGTACACATATACGTGTAAATATGGGTAGATGGATACAGAATAGAATGCTAGACCATCCTAGGGTCTGCCATCCTTTAAATGTAGAAAGCTCTTCGGTGCTCACAAATATAGCTTCCAATACCTCTGTTTTAGACCAAAGTGGTTTGATTCTGAGTTCTTTCAGGATAAACATGCCCTTTGCATAAAACTTCTGCAAGATTATGCAAAGTATTTTAAATGTGTCATAAATATAGTTTTCATGAGGGTGGATAGTGAGGAAATTAAAGCTATGTTCAGGAGAAGGGATTTTACTTAATAGGAAGTTGATATTTTGAGAAAAGAGCGGGGAGGGAGAGACAAAGCAAGACATTCTGTGGTTGGGAGTGCAGGAGACTTTAATGGACAATAATAAGCCTCCCAATGGAAGAAATACAGTAATTTCTTCTGGTATGAAAGGAATGTCTTGGGAGGTGGTTGAGAGTTGCAGAGGAGTGCCAGAGATTGGGGAAGTGAAACTGGAGGTGTTCAACCGTAAATGTGACACAGGTTATTGCAAATACCTGAAAAGCAGTCTGATTGCTGCGAGTAGGTAAAGCTCAGAGCCTGGGAAGAGTCTCAAATCCTTGCGTCATTTACTAATTTTCAAAAACTGTCATGATAACTCCTGAATGACCATTTGTGTGAGCTGTCCTCCCCTATGGGCTGTAATGTGTTAAGTTGGAAAATCAATTAATTGGTCTCATCAAACTTTGAAGTTTTGCACTGAGATGAAAATTTCTACTGTGCTGTGACTTAGACCTTTTATCTTAGAACTAACGAAATTCAGTGATTTGGCAACATTGATTGAAAAAGGGACAGATTGCATTTCATTTGACAGAAGCTACTTTAATAGTCTCCTTTTATTCTGCAAATTGTTAATGTAAGTAGCTGGTATCTATAAATCCTCATCTCTGCTTTTCTAGTCACCATTACATTTAGTACCCTGACTGTCAACAGGTCTTTTCAATTCTTCATAGCCTGTAAAGCTGATGTTTAGAACACTGAATTATCAAATCTTTCCATCATCAATGCATGGCCTCATCCTTGATGAGAGGCATTTCTCTTGTAAAAAGTACCGTCAACGCTTTCATGAAAATCACTTTAAGTAGAGCGTCTGAGAGCCTCATAGTTTGCGGCTTCATCCCCTAAGGGCTTTCCACCTTAAAACATGCAACTGATTTGAAAACCTCAGATGATTTCTCCTTCAGCAATAATTCCAATACATACTCTTTGTAATGCCAGATACACCTATGAAATGGTTTGTTCTGGCTAGAGAAGGGCTATGGTGTGCAAGTGCCCAGGGCTGTGCACCTGGTTTCCCGAGTCCCTAGCAGCTGCTTCTGGGATTGCTGCTGCTATTCTTGCTGGGCTGCCAACTGGGCTTTTGCTGCTGCTGCTGCCGAGCTGTGAGTTGGACTCAGTGCTTCTGGAACTGTCACTTTTGGGATTACAATCTGGGTTTCTTGAAGTTGTTGCTGAGCTACAGCCCATGCTTACTGCTGAAAGATTAAAATCAGAGTCTTCTGGTTCAGCTGTTGTTTCCCCAGCCACTTGTTCACTTGTCTGATAATAGCTTTTTATTGTAACTGTTGTGTGGAAGAAAATAACATTTAGTATCATGCATATGTTGCTGCAAATTTCATCTGGTTCCAGCAAAAGACTGTGTGGCTCATAAATGTGTTTAGGTGGCCACTATCTGGAGTTTGACTTTACTACCAAGACTTATTCAAAGTTTAGACTTTCTTATAAGTGAAACTTGGTAACCACCCTTGCCTGATAAATTAGGAGAATTTAAACTACAGATCTTCACAGAGATTTAGTGTGTGTTTGCACTGTGGAATTACGTAGCCAGTCTTTTTCAGGACTCAAAATAATTGCTCTTTGGCTTTGCTAAGTTTAACTTTGTTGGTAGCGTGCATGGTACCAACATAAGGTTTTGTTCAGTATTTGCTGATGGTCTTCCATCTGATCTGTTCCATAAAATTGTCAACTCCAAAGTTTCATGAGGCTGTGGTAACAGTCTATACTTCACACAGGACACCTTGCTAAATTTCAGACATGAGTATGTTGCAAGTCGGTTACCTTTTGATGTACATAGCTGTTGCAGGAGAGACCTCCTATAAAGCAAACTCATTAGTGTGAAACCAAGCATCATCTTTATCTTAGGGCTGATCTTTCTCGCAGTGCTCTACATATTTCTAGGTGAGCAGTTTGAATTGTTCATCTGCAGCTTGGATGTTCTCATCGCTACGCCTGTGGGAGCTCCGGAGAGAAAATGTTTATAGTGGGCAGACTGGAAACAGATGCCTCCAGCGGGCATTGTAAGTAGAATTTAGTTCATCTGCTGACATGGAATGCTTTTGTGGAAAGTAAAGCCTTGTCCCTTGATAAGTGCAAGATGACGTTGCAAAAATAGGTAATAAGACCAAATAGGCTGTATTAGCAAGAGCATAGCCAGCAGATCAAGCAGAGCATTCGTTTGCTGCTCTTTGGCACTGATGAGATTGCATTTGGAGCACTATGTCCAGTTTTGGTTTCCAAAGGACAGGAGAAGACACTGACTTACTGGAAAAAGTCCAGTGGATGGCTACCAGTGTGATTAGGGGACTAAGTACATCATGTGCAAGGAGAGACTGGGAGAGCTGAATTTGTTCAGCCTTGCTAAGAGAAGACTAAGCAGGATCTTATTGCTGTCTTCAGCTGCATAATGTGAAGGTTTATGGAAGGCAAAATACCCTATTTGGAGGCATGCAGCAAAAGGACAAGAGACAGCAGTTGCAAGTTACAGTGAAGAAATTGTGGCTGGAGGTGAGGAAAAATGTCACTGTGAGGATGCTTAAACACTGGGACAGGTGCATGGGGAGGTTGTGAAATCTGGAGATCATCTCTCATGTCTGGAGATGCTCGGAAGTTGACTTGGAAGAGGCGGTGAGCAACCTGCTGTAGTTGACCCTGCATTGAGTGAGGTTTAATTGGACTAGAGATCCCTTCCAAACTAGATTATTTAATTCTAAATGTTAGTAGCATCACCAGTTTGGAATGAAGTCTTCCCATTTGTATCTGTCATTGTGAGATCTAACTTCATGATGAAGTGGGACTCTAAAAAGCAGTATGTGAGCTCTGGGGGCCAAAAAGAGCTCAGAATATTAACCTTAATGAAGGAATCTGTGTAGCTATTCACAGGACTAAGATCTAGTTGGCTTTCCAACATAAAAAAAAAAAAACACCAAACAACCAAACAATAAAAGGAAAAAAATGTTCATAAAGTGGAAACTAAACATAAGGAAATTTGATCGGCAAAATTAATTTCTACTTTAAAAGTTGCAAACTTCTGAGCTTAGACTGAAATTACTCTGAGACTCTGAAGACCTGCAAAAATGATATGAAATCATTAACAGATGTTTTGTTTCTTTGATATATTGGGTTATTAAACAAAACTGGGCAAGCTGTTTTATTAATGTATAAAATACAAGAATATCAAAGCCCAATGTACATAGTTCGGTAAGGGGACTTCCTGGTGGTCTCTCTCGAGTTCAGGGATGCAGTAAATCTGAAGAAAAGCCATACCTAAATGACAGGTAGTCAGATAGACTTCTGTGTAGCTATTTTCTTTCTGTTTATTTTTTAACTTGGATTTGCAGCTACAGTAACCCACTTTCAGTAAGCTCTGGCTATTGTTGCTACTTGTCAGGTCTATTAAAAGCTTCCTCAGAAAGTAAGAAATAATTATATACCAAGTGTGTCTCAACAAACCGCGTGACCATCTCTGTCTTCCCTGATTTCTTAAATTAGTAAATCTGGGTAAAAAAATTAGACCTTAACGTATTCTTTGGCTCTTTCATCTCGGTAGAGAGTAAATGGCAAGGCTGAAAGTCTTGCAGAAAATCCACTGCTGGCAGCTCTCTCACAGAAGGCTCCAGTCCAAAATGACAACTGCAGCCATGTGGTACAGGCACAGGAATTGTCTCTCAAATAAGCATAACCCTGTGAAGCCATTTAGGGCGATGCTGAGTCCAACCAACACCTTGAACTCTGTCCAGGAACCCCAGAGATTATGGAGCTCTGTTGCCAGCAGCATGACCTGAAACACAACCTGGCCATGTCGCTAGACAGTTTGAGAGGCCCATTTTCCTCTGACAAGCCTTTCAAACTCTTAATAATAGTCTGTGGCACAGATAAAAGATGTTAGGTTGACTAGCTAAGTCTCTTAAATTTGTATTTCAATTAAGAGAATACTTTTTTTTTTTCACATAACCATGTTAGTTTTGTTAGAGGATTTTCTTCTGACAGAACAAATTTGAATAAAAGTACTTTGCTAAGCATGACGGCGTACACTTTGTACAGTTGTAGGCATTGTCTGGTCGCCCAATATTGTCACAGGGAAAGTTAATTAGGCAGTTCAAATTTTCGTGCTCAGAAAGCATCCAGACAGCGTGACTCATTCTGAAAGTGGGAAGAGATCAAATCTAACGTGTATCGCTGGCAACTTTTTTTTCTAGAGTGCTTTGTGTCTCAACTTCAATTTGCAAATGATAAAATTAAGAAAGAAATTAAACGTAGTGCCTTCCGGTGGTAATCTTAAAATAAACGCTGTTCTGCCACTTGTCTCTGAAATTGGCAGTGTGTTCCGTGCCGCCCTGGTGTTGATGGGAGCTCGACAGCCATCTTAGTGCATGGCAGGGGTTTTTGATGTTTTCTGGCTTGCAGACCCCTCAGAACTTGCTGGTAGAGCAGGAGGGCCACAGCTGAACTGCGGGTTAGATTTTCTTGGGTTTATTTGGTAAGGCATATAAAAATAAGATAGACCCTTTGGTGTCTGTAGACTGGAACCTGAAAACCAGTGGCAGGTCATTTTAAAAATTATTTTCTTTTTTAAGTTTTTTTTTAATCTGGGGATTTTTCTTAATAACTTTAGATGTTTTGGGTTCTTGCATCCCCAAGAAAACCACAAAGTAATAGAAGATACTGGATTCAAATGCTGTTTTAAAGAAAGACCCGTCTCTTGCTGCTAGTGGCACCTGTTGTATTTTTCCCTTATGTTTGCATTTTTACATAAAATAAAAACATACATTTTTTCGGACAGGAAACGAGAATTGAGTCCTAGAAGAAGACTCACAGCATGGGGTGGGTCTTAGACATGGCTGTCTCAGAGGAAAGAGTGAAAGGATCTACCCCTACAGATGCAAGCCTCACAAAATTGAAACTTATCTGGCCAAACTGGGGAAATTATCAAATTACTTGTGTTCTCTGGTAAAGGAAAACATTTCCCTGATACTGTTCACTTTCATTTCGAAAGTCTGTGCTTCAGAAAATGTGTTTCGTTTCAAGAGTAACTTCTTAGTGTGATACTGATGGGTGATGCCAGTGTTTTTGCCATTGCAGGATGCTGCCTTACGCTTTCTGCACTGTTGGCTGATAGGGCTCAAGCCTGTTGGGCTCCTTAAGTAGGCAAACTGTGCAGTTAGGTTCAGCTGCAGATGGGAACTGTGTCATCTCTTGTTGGTGAACAGCTCACGGTCAGGGCCTTTGTCTACCCACGGACAAGGAAAGACTGTATCTGCCTAGAATTGGAAGGGAGCTTAAAGATCATTAAGTTCCAACCCCCTGCCATGGGCAGGGACATCTTCTGCAAGACCACATTACTCAAAACCCCATCCAGCCTAGCCTTAAGTACTACTTACGATGAAATTTAGGGTTTCCTCTTCTCTTAAAAACATACTAGAACATGTCATGATCATGATAAATGATGCAACAGTTTGCTCAAGTCTTGCATGCAATCGGTACTGATCTAATAGGTTTATATTAGAAATTAGACTTTCTAGCCTTCTTTTAAGATGGTGACCTGCTGGAAAATGCTTCTCTTAATGCTTTTCTATCCTTAAATTTTAAGGATAACTACAAACTGTGGAGTCTTCTTTCAAAGAGTGAAAGAACTCTTAGCTCCTTTATTTTAATGCATTTGAAAGTGCATATTTTTATCCAGAGAAAATACACCACATTTGAAAAGGCACTTGATCCTTTTAAATTTTTTTTTTTTAAGGCTATTTATCCTGTAGGCAAAGCATTACTCATCTTTATCATAAGAACAGTTTATCAGTTATTTTTCTGAATTCTGCACACTTTTTACTGGTCATTTAATTCACTCCTCCGCATGGCTGTAGAAGTGGTGGTGGTTTTTTGTTTGTTTTTATGTCTGTGTGTAGATACAGTCTGTAGAGCAGCACTTACATTCCTCACAACTAAGTAAACATCTTCCAAAGTGTTATTCTTAAGATAGTTTGCATCTCTTAACATACTAACTGGAGAAGAATTTCTGTTGTATTACCACCTCATAATTTTGAAGATAAGCATCTCCCTTGCGGCTCCCAAGTCCAACAGCATATGTAGAATATTTGCAATGGCACAGCAGTGAGTTTAGTCTGTAGCATGCAACCTTCATCTCTGTTTCAGAAATGCAGTGGCATGTGATTGATTGCACAGTGCATTCTTGGAAATGCATCATTTATTACTGGAGGTTTAGCATAAAGTTCTGCAATAAAGGATAATTAAATGCTATAATGGGAAAAGTTGTCTTTCTAATTGCTGCAATAATACCACTTGAGTTACAGAATGACCATTTTGTATGCTTGCATAAAATAATTTATTTTTAAATAAGGCTTGTTTTCAATGTGTTTGAAATGAGAAGAGTTGGCTGGAACTAGCAGATTTTTTTAGTTTGTTGTTTTGTGTTTTTTCCCCCCCTTTATAGTAGTGTTTCCCTAATATCTTCAGCCTACGCTCTCTGAATTTCCTAGCTGCTCCAGCTCTCCTTCTCTTGGTCTTTCTGATCCTCCCATGCATCCCATGCATGCTTTTCATACCAAACTGGGCAGCGGGGGGGAGGGGACGCTCTCCTTCCCACCCCTCGCCCAACTGAGAGGTTCCCCCTGGTCCTAGTCTGTCTGGAGCATCCCATCACCTTGCTGTGTGCCATTTGGAAATGTCCTTCTGCCATGGGATCCCTGAGTTAGCCTGTCACCTCCAGCCAATTAATGATTTTGTGCTGTTTAATCCGGTGGCATTAGGGGCCTGATGAGCACTGCACATGATGTCCAGTCCCTACGAGCCACAAAAATAGGTGTTCATCACTTACTGATCTTGCAAGACCAGGAGTTTGAAGAGCTGTTACTTTTTGCTGTATTTTGGCAACTAGATTTAACTTATTGACTCTTTGTATTTTAGATACGGTAAGAGGAGATGATTGAACTAGTCAAGGTTATTGGATTTGGAGGTCTTAGCACGAGAACTGGAGAACTCTTTGTTCATTCACACAATGTACCTTCTAGTGATGCTGTTTAGAGCATGTCACAGATGTGACATGAATTCCACAGTGTTTCTTACGAAGGTTCCTTTGTTGATTTCATCATTCTCAGTAGGAAGCCTCATATACTGGTTAAACCTTAATACAAATGCTTTTCTATCATAGAATCATCGAATTCTAGAATGCTTTTGGTTGGAAGGGACCTTTCAAGGTCATCTAGCCCAACCCTCCTGCGAAGAGCAGGGAAATCTTCCACTAGATTAGGCTGTCATCACAAGCATCACAATGATGTAACAGAATGATCTGACACCTTGTAAGCCTTGGACAGCCAAATGTCTTTTAGGGAGGAGCTGAGAAGATGCTTCCAGAACAAGCAGCTGGTTTAAGTGGCTGACATTGTGGACAGGAAAATGTCTACTTAAATCATGCAACTACAGCTTGATAGAATATTTGGTGTAAATTGAACAATATAACATAAAGTCTTCAGGTTGTATCTGTTCTGCCCTTGGTCATAGTAAGTACTGCGGCATGGAGTTATCATGAACATTAATCTACAACTAAAGTTTGGACCTGGTTCCCTGAAGACATGCCCTTGGGGTATTGAGAATTGTTTGGGGGGGATGGGTAGTGTATTCTCACTGTTCCTGTAGAAGACATTGAGGGGAAATATCTTTGCAAGTAAATTTCTTCCAACCTTACTTTTAGGGCAGATCATACACTTGCCCTAGTTGTGCTCATAGACCCCTAAGTAAGTACACCACTTCTCTGCTGTGGAGTTCTCAATTTGTTACAGATGTACATAAAGGGTATTATACACGTCCTCTGCCAAAACAAGCATTCCTTGTATTGCAAGAGAAGTGCCTGACTCTAATCAGAAAGATATTCAACTAATGACTAGCCAAGTGATCCTGCTTGCATTTAAGGGCAGTTCTTGGACATAGGTGAACTGGACTGGCTTCTTATTTTGCCTACAGGATTTTTAATATGCTTAACATTATCCAATACCGGCAACTGAGGTAGTCTAAATACCACAGCAGGGACTGATTAGCTTTTTCAGATCACTGCTTTTATTCGCTGTTTGCAAAGAGGCTTAATCCAGTGCTGGAGATCAGGCGTCCCACTGTGCTCATGGGTAGCTTTCTCTCACTCTTTGTGCTCACGGTGGCAGAAATTAGTGAGGAGTCTCCTTCTGCCTCCGACTTAAAAGCTCCAAAGAGTGGTGCTAGTAGTTGTTCCTAGGAGTCTTTAATGGACAGTGCAGAGAAACTATAGTTGGGGTATCTGCTTTGTATCTTAATATCTGGGCATATGATAAATGCATCGGCACAATAGCATGATGGTATGTGATTTCATTTCATGTGACCAAGGTCCCTTCCAACCCCATATGATTCTATGATTCACTATGTTGAATTGATTTAATATCCACATGAAGCTTGGGAAATCACTCAAAACAAACGTATTCACATTCTTTTTTGCTTTTAAATCACAGTAGATGTTTCCCAGCAGATCGCCTGTCCTCCCAAGCAGAGGAGGACAGCTGCCTCTGTGGTTCTCAGTATTTCTTTTAGTCATGTAATGAGGGTGAAGTTCAGTAAATACGCTTTTCTAGTAGTCATTCAGATGAACATTTGCAAATGTAGAATCCCCTCCTCTGTGCTGAGCTGTCTTCACTGAAGTTACAAGCAATGGCAACTCTATTGGAAAGTCCCCATTGCTTCACTTGTTACATCAAGCATCAAACCTTACTAGTGTTATATCGCTAAATAACTGTGTTACAGGTCTTGGTGGTGTTGGAACTGTTGGGGAGTGAGAGGAGGGGAGATGTGGACTGGAGCTTGTGTTTCCATGTGGCTTACTTCAATAAAAAAATCAAAACAATAAAAAGCTGACTGAGGCCTAGCTCCTGACTTTTGTTCAAATTTTTCATCATTGCAAAGAGACAGGAAGATCTTGGCATCTCGAACAGAGCTGTGAAATAAAAGGGAAAGAAGTTGTATTGCAAATAAATATGAGTGACTCCAGGACAAAAGAATGGTTCATAGTTCCTTTCTGTCAAGTGCCCTAATGTTTCAATGCCACTGCTTAAAAATACCCATTATTTCACGTATTACTATTATGTGGTTTTAGTTTAATCGGTTTCACCTTCTGTTGGAATTACCCACAAGTACTCTGTTAGAGTTGTGTGTAAATGCAAGTTTATTACGTTTATTGACTGATGTTCAGAAGTGTCAGGAAATTCAGAAAATGGTATCTGAATACATTTCAGTGTTTAGTGTGGGCCTTTCATACTGCCTTGCACTTTGTACCAATATGATTAATTTTGCTAACAAGAAAAGGGGAATACAAATAGCTACTGATTTATTTCTCTTTAATAATTTTTTCTTACAAAGAACTTACTGTTTCCATAGCGGAAGGGGCTATATCCCGCAAGACTGATATATTTTAATAGGAACTCATAACTTTTACTACTTAAAAATAATTCCTTTCTTTGTTTCATGAATTAGAAACAATGAGGAGAAGCTGAAGTCTGCCCAAGCCAGGTGTTTCTTGTTGGCAGCCTGCTCCCTAATGACTCTGGCTCTCATACAGCAGCTGCCTGCTAGTCTCTTTTGTATGGCCTATTGTTGCTGCACACCCCTCGTTAATACACATGCTGCCCGGGGCAGACCCTGAGAATGACATCAACTTGCTTATCTTAGAAACCTCCGAACCTGATGCAGGGTGGGGAGGTTGCCTTGCATCTGCCTGGCCAACTAATTGTGAGCTCTGCCGGTCGTGATTGGCTCCGCGTCCGCTCAGTAATAGGTTAAGCAAAGACATCGCGGGTCCATCTGTTCGTCCATTCATTGTTCTGCTCGCTTGCCTGAAGTCTGCAGCTGAAATCGTGTTAAGGAGTTGCTTCTGGAACAGCTACAAGAAACCAATGTCTGTGTGTTTTCCAGTGAATGTAAGTATATGGGCTTCTCTTTGCAGAAACGGGACGTTTCACCTTTCTGGTGTTTCAGGGTATCAGTTTGCATTTGGACAAGGTAGCTAGTATGTGTGTGTCAGCTGAGATTTGCGCACTTTGGGTGTCTCTTGGAAAAAGAGGGAAAGGAAAACAGTTATGTCTGAAGACTAAGTATATGAAGAGCAATGAGCTCACCCAGTGCATTCAATTAAGGAACTTTCAAAGGCATCAGTAATGGTGTATTCCCAAGAATTTGAAAATGGTAGGCAGTAACCATCAACAGAACAAATTCTCCTCTAGCCCCATGGGGGGAAGAGGAGGTTTCAACTTTAAGTTATAGGTATTTACCCTTTTTTGCAAATAAGCTATTATTTAGTTTAATTTGTGACTAGTAGAAAAAGCTTTAAAAACAAAGTATCAAAGAACTTTTCCATTGTACCATACAATGGATGAAATTTCCTGTGTTTGTGAAAACAGTAAGAGCTCCACTGTGGGCTATGTGAAGATGCTGTCGTGCAAGACAGAGCATTAGGTTGCTCTCAGGTGGAAACACGTTCCAGTCAGAGGTTTTGTGCTTTGAAAGCTATTTGTGTGTCAGATCTAGCCTGGCTATTTTTATAAAGTTTCTAATCTGTTTTGTTTTATGTTTTGAGTTCAGATGTTAGGCTGAAGAACAAACACTCTGTATTCCATGAGCCTGTGTTCCAAGGATCCTGTAAAGAAAAAAACAAAACAAAGACCTTCATATATCAGTTGGGAGGGAAAGAGAGCATAGAAAAGGGTTAAAAAGAGGTTTGCATTTCTACCACATGCCCTATTGTGTGAACATATGCATGAGTCTATTGAAAGTTTTCAGAAGATGGGCAGGCCACCAGTTGCTGGTCTCCTGCAGTTCCAGTAGACATCTGTTGCCCCAGAGCATTAACCAATCTGTTCAATGGGACATCCTTCCTTTGTTGGATAGAATGATGCAGACAACAGCACTCGCTGAAATACAATGGTAATTAAATACATAGAAACTACAGCAGTAGGTATTTATTACATATTCATTATTTTATTTGTATTGTTGCAGTATCTTTATCATTTGGATAACTGATATGTTCCTTTTTTTTTCTTTTCTGATCATTTTTGCACTTCTGTTTGTGACAAGTAATGACAGTGCTTCAACAAACTGTGAATTCAATATTTTCCATTTTGTGTTTAGAAGACTTAGGAAAAATTCTGACTAAGTGGAAACATGCTGGTCTATTTCACTGTAGTATGTATCTTCAGAAACTTTTGACGGTCTTTTGAGAATACACAATTTCTGTTACACTGTGTCACATGACACACTACTTCTTGTTATTTTGCTCTGAACTAAATTTGCATTAAATTGCTTTTCTTATGCTCAATTGTAAATGGAAGATATTCTGAATACACAATAAAAGATTAGATGATTTATTTGCCCACATCCCTTTGAGAAATATTTCTGTTTTGTGTGAAGATGACTTAATGGGCTGATTATTGTTAATGGTTAGTTGAAAATAGTGGTGACTTCTAAGAAAATGGGAAAAGATTGCTCTTCTACAATGTAGTAGCACAGTGCTCGTCCAGAGTATTACAGTTATACTTGATAAATGTCATTGACTCAGTAATACAGTATTTTAGGCCTTTAATGGTGAACATAGTGTGAGATACTGTAGTTTTAAAAGACTATAGTTTAAAACTTACATTTTCATAAGTATGTCTAAATTGGGAGCTACCCATTTTATTAACTCTTTCATAAATACAAATTCTGTTACTCAGCTGTGGTAAGCATAACCAAAAGTTGCAGACATTCTTGACAATAATTTTTTGGCTGATTTGTGTTTGTTTGGCTTTCATTTGAGTCAGAATTCGTAGCAGGTATTTTTCTTAGCTATATTGCATTGTTTCAGTAAGCATACTTTAAAACCATATGTGCGTAATGAGAGTCCCTTGTAAATAAAGAGTGCAAGGAATTCTTATCTGTTGTTACTCCTTGGATAAATGGGAGCTTCATTGTCCTACCTATGTGTACGCTAGTGTTTATTTGGAATACAGATTCATTCAAATAGACTGGCTGGCATGTTGCTCTTCACTAATCAAATCAAGATAAAATAATCAATTCCATCAGGGTTCAGCAGTGACATCTGATTTTCGTGGTTCTAATCAATGAATCTTATAAAAGACATCATGTTGGGAGCTCCAAAGTCTAGCATTTCGAAGAGATGCTCCTGACCACGAATATGGTGTATGAAGTTCATAGACCTTGTAAAAATTTGTCTGCAAATAAATAGTTTGCATGCAGAGTTTAGGCCAAATGCCAGGAATAGTGTACTGCTTATGCAAAACTGTTAGAAAGCTTTAGCTTTGGATTTACAGAGTAATCGTCATTTTATCCACCCTTTAAAAGCAATAGTATGGTGACTAGATGCTGTCTGTGGCAGATTTTAAAGCTGTTGCTCTTATTACTTCCTTCTTTAAATAGTTTCTGGAAAACAGTAAGAGTTCTGTGCAAAAGAAGCAATTAAATATTGGAGGGAAATGGAGATTGACAGGAGACTTAAAGTAGATAGATGTAAGGCTGATTATGTATACATTCCCAACAATGGACAAAGCTCAGTTTACGGTCATTTTTCATACATAGTTGATGTGCAAATCATCTTAAGTATGTTTCATATAATGCCTGATCTTCAGACACATTCATATGCTAGTGACTTCTTTGAATCCCACTGGAGGGTGTTATGATTGTGTTTGCTGTAAAGCACTTAAACTTCAAGGAAGAAGTGATTGGAGAATGACTTAAGTATTATTTTAACTAACACTAAAAAAAATAAATCCTCTTTCTGATGTGTGCACTTCAAGCTTTGTTTATTCTATGCTGTTAATATGCAGCCTCCTCTCCCCCCCTCCCTTCCAAAAAACCTCCTCCCTCTGCTTTTAGTTCAATAGTAAAATGACATTTCACAGTACATGGATTTAGGCAGTGACCCATTATCTCCCCATACTCTGCGGTGACGGTACATGAGCCAGCTCAACTTTTCAGTCCAGCTTAAAAGTGTTGCCCATTAACTAGACTTCCTCGAGTCAGAGCAGATTGTGGGGTTGGTGGAACAATGATGTCGGGGCTTCCAGATTGGTTTGGCAGCTGCATTGTTCTCCGAGGGGAAACCAGACGCACTTAAGTCCCGCTCTCTTTCATGGGCTTTTGTTCATACCAAATTATTCTTTCGCTGTGCTAGTATTCATGATGGTATGTTAAAGGAGTGCATCCTAGCAACTAAAGGCTGGTTGCTAAGCAGCCTCGCTTCCAATAGGGGTTTCTTGTTTGAGATTTTGTGTGTGTGTGTGTGTGTGTGTGTGTGTCAGTCCTGTGAAGGCCACAGTGTTGGTTTTTTAACTGTATCCTTTTATTGGGATATTGTTGTGGTTTGTTACTAGCACTGTGCTATCGAGTGCATTATGTTAGTTAATAAATCACTGTGGAAAGGTTCATTTCCTAAATTCTCATCGTGTTTAATCTGTGGTGTTGCTTGAAATCCTAAAGCTGTGAGTAAAGAGAAAGTAATAGTCCTTGATATGCTCCTTGAGAGCATTACGTCCCTACTGCCTTCAAACAAGACCAGATCTAAATGAAACTTTAGTGTACTTTCTTTCCTATCCATCTTGCTTAGATTAAGGTGTGAGTAATGAAAATACTGATGATTTATTTATTTATTTATACTAGAAATGCTTAGGTAAAGTGAGTTTTTGTGCCCTATGACCAAAAAGCACCACCACAGTGGTGATGTCTTGGCACTCAGCACCTACAGAGTCTCTTTTACTGAGCCATGGATTGGATATTTTTTGCTTGATTCTCTCTAGTCTTAAGCCTGGTTGAATTTCTTGTGTGTGCACTCTCATATCTTTATCCCAAGAAGAGACAATTACACCTATTTTAAAAATACTGGGCAATTTTAAAATGCTAACCTCTAAGGGGATGGGAGGGTTAATGTATTTGCTGACAGAGATTTTGGCTATTCATGAGACACCTGTAATTTGCATTAGTATAGATCAAGAGATTCTGTTTGACATAATATTTTTTCTTGATATATCCTCCTTGATGAACCTTGTGTCTGTAATGTATTTGTCAAGTTCAGTTGAAGTCCTTTGCCTCTGTGTTCTGCTTTGCAAGATGGACGTGTGAAAGAACTCTTTGTTTCAGTCTTCCCGTAATGTAAATTCTTCATGGTAACCTTGCAGTACAATTGGTCCATATGGTCCATTTTTATCTCTGAGAAATAATTTATCTTTTACTTTCTTTATTGAAGTAGTTAGCAAAGATTCCTGTTTAAAAGAACAAAATAAGTGAAAGAGATAGCAATCTACTTTTAAATGTGGGTTGTGGAAGTAATCCTTTCTATGCTTGAAATGGATAGCTAACTTCTGTATAACTACAGTTATGCAAAATTCCTCCCAAAAAAGCTGATGTGGCAAGTACGTACATCCAGAAAGCTGCAACATTTCTTCTTCTGTTCTTCCTACATGACTCCTATCTGTGTATTCAGTTTTGATTCTGCAAAAGGTTTGCCCAAGTCTAGTTCAAGAGTCAGAATCAGCTTCTCATTTTGTTGCCTTGTTGGCTTCATGAGTTGTCTGTTGCAATCGGTGCAAAGACTTCCAGTGGCTTTATTTGCCATAAGATCAACCCATGTCTCTAAATGCTGTATGTGTTCATAATGCAGCAATCTTTTGAGAGCAATTAGTCTTTCTTAATTACCACTTTATAAAAGCATTCAGAACTAGTTTGAGTGTATTCAGTTGAATTGATAGTGGCCTTTAGGGCCAATAAGTTTATATTTAATCATGTTTTCTGTTATTATTTCATTTTATGTGTTATGTCTTATATTTGCCTAACCAAATAATCTAGTACTATGCTAATTTCTTTCTATTCAGCAGAGAGTTGAAGGTACTTAGTTTAAAAAGCTTTTCTAGTGCTTATATGTTATAGCAGTGGGGTTTTTTCGTTACAATACTGCCTTAAGCTAGAAGAAATATCTCAGTTCCTTTAAATCATGACAAGACTTCTGTCTCTGCATTACAGTAGGTAAACTCTCAGTGTTTGCTTTCCTATTCTTTCATAAACCTCTTCCTAGAAATGTTTAAGGTAAAGCATTTGATACACTCTGAAAAGAGATGATCAGTTTTTTGTTGGTGTGGCTATAGATGTGCCTTAGGAAAAGTTTTTCCCCCAAAAGTTTTCCATGTTTAAAGAAATAACAACAAAAAAAAAACTTGTCATATTTCACTGCTGGGAGAGAATAAATGTGGTTCTGAGGAAGCAGCAAGAACATACAAAGCAAGTAAGATATGTAACCAGTTGCAACTTTTTTGTTCTCTCTTTAGGAATACGGAACACTTTATATTCAGGAATACAAGAAAAACAGCAAAGTGGAGTCAAGCACATGCAGCAGCTTCATGGGCTTGAAGGATCATCTGGGGCATGACTTAGGCCACCTTTATGTGGGGAGCACTGGCACACAAATAAATGCAACTGTACCTTGGTCAATGGCGGAGAAGCCAACGATGGATAAGGTGAATTCTAGGAAAGAAGATGTAGACAAGGAGGCATCTGAAGAGACTTCTGGAAGCTCTAGCTGTGACTCTGAAGAAAGCACAAATTCTGATAATGATTCAGAGAGACTGAATAATTCTGCATCAGAATCACATTTATTGCCTAAGACTCACCGGCAGCTGTGCCGATCTCCTTGCTTAGAGCCTCATATACTAAAAAGAAATGAAATCTTGCAAGACTTTAGGATAGAAGAGGCTCAGATAGTACCTAAGGAAGTCAAAAAGCCCCCTGATGTAGTGAAAGAATATCAAACCAAACTGGAGTTTGCACTTAAGTTGGGTTACTCTGAAGAGCAGGTTCAACTTGTATTAAATAAACTTGGTACTGATGCTTTAATAAATGATATTTTGGGAGAACTTGTCAAACTTGGGAATAAAACTGAGACTGATCAGACTGTAACTAATGCTAACACTACTGTAATGCGTGAAGCGTCTTCCATAGAGTCTCAGAGGTCAGAGTCTCCACTGCAGGAGGATGTGACAGAGGATGGTGACAACCTGAGGCCAATAGTTATTGATGGCAGCAATGTTGCAATGAGGTAGGTGACCGTGAAGCTTTTGCTTTTATATTTAAATGGAAATAAAAAGACGTTGTCTCGTTCAAGCATTGATGTTCGGTATAATTGCCTGAAACTGTGTGCAGGTTGTCTCACAGGCACCATCGATGATCACCACAGTATGCCAATCAGGCTAGTGGTCTGTAAGAGTTTTAAGAATTCAGTGGCAGCAATCAAATCTGTCCTTCCCACTGCTGGTCTAGTGCTTAATTATTTTTTTGTATACTGAGTGAACCTTTAGTAGGCATCATTGCTATGGGCAGTTGCTGTATCCAGTTAGTTATAGGAGGTTAAAGCAAATGTAAGATTGCTTAAGATTATGAAATAATGATGTAGAATTAAGTGGCTTACGGGATACTTCTTGGTAGGCTGTGCTATAGTAACTGGTCTGTCTATAAAATTGGTCTTGATTACTGGATTTGGAGTTCGATTTTATTGCCGTTAATTACTGAAGTTACTATGCTTTAGACTTTCACTTACATGCCCGCAGATAACACACATGTTTACCTACCGCATTCACCATCCTGACCCCAGTCATGTGGGTGCAGAGCAAGAAACCTGTCTGGGGGGAGGCAGGAGGCTCATGCTTCATCAGTGATTAGGGAGAGGAGGAAATGGCAGAGAGATGCTGAGAGATAAGGGTTTTTTTTATGGCTATATAAATGATTAAATGACAAATTTGTTAGTAACTAATTGGGTAACTCATAAGGATTATCTGATCCCTTGCACCATGGTTTAGAAGGTCAGTTCTAATCTTCTGATGACTTGATGTGGTTTTCATTAGCTTATTAATAAAAGTTCCTGCAAGACATTTCTGGGCTAAAGGCCCAGGGTTTTTTTAGCTCCTAATCAAGTCAATTACCTTTAAATGAGGCTTTTAAAAATGAAATTTAAATACAGTTCTTATTTACATCTATATGATAGCTGTTGTTTGTTTAAATAGATGTGTTAGCCCATAAGGCAAGAATATTATTTATTCATAAGTGGGTTATTCCTGTGAGTTCTTTCTGTTTGATATGTCATTCTTAATCTTTTTGTTCAACTTGAACTGTAAACGAAGTATGTTCAGTTGAACATACTGGACATATTCTGGTACTCAGCCCAAGAAGTTACCCAGAGACTTCTAAAATGCATTGGGATTGTATGTCACATAAATCCAAAACAGTTATGTAAGTGTTAGCTAGTTAACACAGCTCAGACTTGGTGGGTGGACTTAGGTTCAACTTCTCCTACAAGCTGCAATGAATATGTTCCAGAAGTAGATCCAGATCAGACACTTTTCCTTAATGTTTATTCAGCTATAGCATAAATATTTAGGACCTGCCTTCTTATGCTCAATTTACTTTCTTGGCCACCTACATGAAATGAACCAAGTATGAATGCAAGCTGTGCACACTATAGAGTCTTAAAGCAGGTTAAATCTATTAATATAACAGTCTTTTTATCCAAGAATCAAATTAACAGGTCTTTACTTGCTTTCTACCAAATTTAATCACAGAATCATTCAGTCTGAAAGAGACCTCTGCAAATCTTCTAGTCCAATCCCCTGCACTGAGCAGTATCAATTCAAGGCCATGTCAAGTTGGGATGGAGACTCCACACGTTCTCTGGGCCAGTGTTTGAATGCCCTCACTGTAAGAAATTTTTCTATTTTATGTTTAAAAAACATTTCTAGTGTTCCACTTTGTGACCATTGCCTCTTGTCCTGTCACTGTACAGCAGTGAAAAGTCAGTTTCTGTCCTCTTTTTTTCCTTCCTTTTGGGTATTTATACACATGGATAAGGTCTCCCCTGAGCCCTCTCTTCACCGGTCCCAGCTCTCTCAGCTTCTCCTAGTATGACAGATGCTGCAGTCCCTTGGTTAAGTTTGTTGTCCTTCACTGGAAACTCTCCAGTATCGTCTGTCTGTTTTATACTGGGGAACGCAGAACTGGACCCAGTGCTCCAGATGCGTGTCACCAAGGCTGAGCAGAGGTCACCTTGACCTGCTGGTGACACTTTTCCTTCTGTGCTGCAAATGCCCATTGCTGGCTCATGGCCAGTTTGATGTTCACCAGAACCCCAAGGTCCTTCTCTTCAGACTTGCTTTCCAATTGGTTGGCCCCCAACATGTACTGATGCCTGGTGTTATTCATCCTCAGGTGCAGGACTGGTATTTCCCTCTCTTGAACTTGCTGAGGTATCTGTTGGCCCATTTCTGTACCGTTCCAGGGTCTCTCTGAATGGGAGTACAACCATCTGGTGTACTCTCCCCAGTTACGCATTCTCTGCAAACTAGTTGTGGGTACATTCTGTCACATTATCTTGGTCCTTAATGAAGATGCTAAGCAATACTTGCCCTGGTATCAAACCCTGGGGTACACCAATACTGATTGCCATCCAGCTGGATTTTATGCCACTAATCATAAACCTTTGAGTACAGCAGTTCAACCAGATTTCACTCCACCTCAGTGTCTCCTTATCTTGCCCGTACCTCGTTTGTTTGACAGTGAGGATGGTATAAGAGACAGTGTCAAGAGCTTCGTTAAATCTACAACAGTATCAACAGCTCTCCTAATCCGCTGAGCCAGTCATCTCACCATAGAAGGCAATGAGGTTTGTCAAGAGTATTTCCCTTTCATAGATCCATGCTAACTGGTCCCAGTCACCTTCACCTAGTCTACATAATTTGTTAGGGAAGGGCTTCCAGGAGGATTTGCTCCATCACCTTTGAAGAGATCAAAGTGAGACTGACCAGCCTGTAGTTCCCTCAATTATCCTTTCCTTCCTTGAAGACAGAAGGGATATTTTCTCTCGTCTAGTCCTTAAGAACATCTCAAATCACCACAACCTTTCAAAGATTACTGAGAGTGGCCTCACAATGTCATCAACCAGCTCCTTCAATACCCTTGAGTGCATCCCATCAGGGGTCATCCCATCAACTGTTTGGGAATTTCCCATTTAAGTGTTCCGTAAGCTCTGGTGAGGGCAAATCTTGTCCTGTCAGCTTTGCCCAGCTTTCTGCATATCAGGGTGGACCAATCTTGGCAGAGATGGTCCTTGAAAATCAACCACTTCTCCTGGGCCCCTCTTCTCTCCAGGGTCACATTACATGGGATTCTCCTGAACAGGCCCAAGTCTGCTCTCCTGAAATTGGAGTTGTGATCCTACTTTTTGTCTTGCTCTATCTTCACAGGATCCTGAATTCAATCACTTGTGGTCACTGCGGCCAAGGCTGCCCCTGACCTTCACATCTCTGACCAGTTCTTCCTTGTTTGTAAGTATGAGGTCCAGCATGTTCCCTCGTTGGGTCCTCAATCACCCATGTTAAGAAGTTATCATAAGTGCACTCCAGAAAATTCCTGGGTTGCTCATGCCTTGCTGCATTGGCCTAAATATTGGCAAATAAACTTTTGCTCTGCTTTTGGTCAGCCAGTGGTGAGGATGGCTTTGTTCTGCTTGGTCAAGTGGATCCCATCTTTTCCTAGAAATTTCTTGTTTATGGTCCCATGTATGTAAAAGATGGTGCCTGTTACTGGCACCAGAGGTGCATCCAGTTGTTTACTAGCAGAATCTGTCCTTTCCCCTTCAGAAAATAGGTAACAGTAAATAAAGGACTACAAAGGATGATTAGGGGCCTGGAGCATCTCTCATGAGGAGAGGCTGAGGGACTTGAGTCTTTTTAGCCTGAAGAAGAGAAAACTGAGAGGGGATCTGATCAATGCTTATAAATACTTAAAGGGTGTATGTCAAGAGGACAGGGACGGTCTTTTTTCAGTGGTGCCCAGGGATAGCACAAGAAGAAATGGGCACAAACTTGAACCTAAGAAGTTCCATCTAAACATGAGGAGGAACTTCTTCACTTTGAGGGTGGCAGAGCCCTGG
>JAOQGH010000001.1:188660884-188685500 GCA_025769975.1 Gallinago jamesoni | reverse complement strand
ATGGGAGCAGCTGGGCCAGCGATGCCCCAGGGTCCCCCCTCCCACAACAGGGAACAGCGGGGCTCGGAGTCCAGCAGCGCATCAGAATGCAGCAATGCAAGCACAAAATGGGATGTTAGAGGCCAAGAGCCTGCAAAGGAATTCCAGTGGTGCCCAGTGACAGGACAAGAAGAAATGGGCACAAACTTGAATATAAGAAGTTCCATCTAAACGTGAGGAGGAACAGGCTGCCGAGGGAGGTGGCGGAGTCTCTGTCTCTGGAGACATTCAAAATGCACCTGGACATGTTCCTGTGCAACCTGATCTAGCTGGACCTGTTTTGGCAGGGGGTTTGGACTAGATGATCTCCAGAGGTCCCTTCCTACCCCATATCATTCTGTGAAATAAGCATTTTTTTCAGCTTTTCATTTCAGCTTTTACATGTAAAAGAGCAGTGTTCAGAGCAGCAGGGGAGATACAGAAATTTGACCACAATTCAGACAATCTAGTTCAAAGTTCTATATCTAAACATCCAGAATCCTGTTTCGAGTAACAATAAATTATCAGTCTATTCTTTTCATCCCTCTTTGATTTTTCAAGGTGTAGTGGACAAGCTGTCTTTGGAGTTGTTAATGGGAAATGGGCTTGTGCCCGAAGCAGGACTGTAGATAGTCTTTCGAGATACATTCTTGGGGGCTCATATGTTCTCACTGGTGGACTGTGATCTATACTGTTATCCCCATGCTGTTGTAATACGCATACTTGATGATACCATTTACTATTACAATCATTCTAAATAAGAACGGCTAATTTCAAAGCAGTACAAGGCAGCGCAGATCAAGGCTTGGGCCACAGTAGCTTACTCTGTCCAGCCAGAGCCAACACGTATCCTGGTCTAGTCTGGTGACTACTCCTGGTCCAGAGAAGCTGCTTTAAAAAGCTGTAGTTAGAAAAAACCCAACCTCTCCATTTTTCTGCCTTCTGGTAATGCTTGGTAAGTTTCTCTTGTACTTTGGCATTGCTTGTCATTCATGCCTTAAACTGAAAATAGTTGATCAGAAGTATCTTGTGTATTTCAAGTATAATGTTCCAATATTAGCTAACGAATGTGAATTGGATAAAGTTTTAAAAACAAAGTAAACCCACTCTTTCAACTGAAGAGCAGAAAACTGCAGGCTGTGACTTGAAGAATTGCCATTCAGTTTCTATGGGATGCTTCAATTCTGGTCTTGTTCTTTCATTATTCTAGCTTTCATGGTGTTGACTTAATCCTTTTCCAGAAGGGGAAAGATGACTACACATTTAAGCCTAACACCAAGTCTTTTGTTAGAATGCTCTTACAGATGGGTCTGATTTTTCTCTGTGTGTGTAAACTTAAAATCAGAGCTAAACAGCAAATTAGATAATCCTCTAGAGCAGGTGTGGAGCTCTTGGTAGACACTTGCCATATGTGAGCAGTGACTTATGTTGGCTTTCCAAGAACTGTGTAACTTTTAGCCCTGCTTCATAAGGTGTGGAGTTTTTGCATGTAGATGATGATGATGTTGTAGTGCAAAATCTTCATTTAGAACTTTAGTCCACGTAAGAAAGGCATTTGTCCACTGATGTAAAAATGCACTCAGGACCTTATTTAGTGTAAACTGCACAGCATACATACCAGAGAGGTAAATAGCAGTTCTGTGTCCCTGTGTGATGAGATTTAAGCTACTCTAAATTTTCTCTTTACATAAGTGGGGTAAGCAGAAGAAGGTGATCTCGGCCCATCTAGCAACAGCAGATTACCAGCTCTTCACCCCTACATCTGTTGTCCGTCTGTGTGTTCTTAGACCCGTTCATGCATACCCGGCTTCCTCAGCTGAGCCTCTGCAGTCTGGAATGGAGGGGAGAAGGTCATGTTTCTTCATGAGGCAGCACAGGCAAGGTTTTGAGGTTCTCTTTTTCCCCTTCATTTTAAGAATTCCCTTTACTGCTGAGGTTGAGAGAGGGAGTTTCTTCTGAAGAGTCAATATACTGCAGCATATTTGCACAGTCCTTTTGCTTTGTTTGTCCTTTTCAAGGATCAGGTTGGGATACTGAATATTGCCCGAAATTGGGTTTTGCTGTGATATTTCTCTTTGCTGGAATCAAAGTCAGGCTTTTGTCATCAAGAAGTAAGGAATAAGGAATAGAGTTGTTAGTTAAAAAGTTGGAAAACTTTAATTATTTTATTCATTTGCTTCTGTTCCGTATTCATTAGTTTTCTCTGGCTACACTGTGTGCCTTCAGACTTTGCTAACAGCAGAAAGAATGAGTTTCAAATTGTACTTTATATATATTATATTGTACTATTATATATGTACTATATATATATTGTATTGAAAACATACAGGATACAAGTCTGCTGTATTTACAAAGAGCACAACATGAAGGTAACACTGATAAGCAAATAATGGCTGTATTAACATTTTTAGATAACCACTATCACGATTACATAGGCAAAAGAACTGAAGTATTTTGATCACATGCCGTCTGGGTTTGCAGGTTGAAATCAATGAATCTTGTTTTAAGCAATTAGATTCTTCTGAAAACTTCACCCTTTGGATTCCCAGGCTGTGGAGGTGATGGACTTCAGTTTCCCCTTTTGGAAAACCTTGGCCTGTATATTTAAATGGTGCTTGATGGTACTTCATTGCATAAGGGAAAACAATGCAAGATAATTGCATACTTAATTTTCATTTATGAGAGGAAGATGCTGATTTGGGGGGGTTGTTTTTTAGTTAAATGCTCCAGCTGTGGATGTTCTAGGTGTTTGATGGCATCAGAGATGCACCCAGGCCTGACAGAGGTGACAGTGACCCCACCGCCATTCAGAAGTGGCGTTCAGCTGGAGGAAGTGTGAGATACCCGAAGGTGCCTAACAAGCGTTAGATATCTCTGTTTAGGCAACTAAGTCTTGTCCCTGTGCGTTAACCGTGAGACAGGTCATTTGGCTGTAGCAAAATGTTCATTGCCACCCTCTCTGCATAGAAGTTTTTCCACAACTGCAAATGGTGTTAACTGAAGGGTGGTTTGATTGTCTTAGCTATGTCATATGTAGTTGTCATATGACAATTTAAATGCATATGTATTTTAACCAATTAACAGTTTAGCTGCATTAGCCTCTTCTCATATTGGGTGCTTCTGAGCTTGGTAGACACAATTGTGTCTTGGTACCTTGATTCAGATGTTCATCTTCCAGTGGAACCGGCTGTTTAGTTTCTTAGGTTATTTGGAGAAGTCACTTTATGGAATAGATAAAAATATTTTTCCAACAAGTAATAATCATGCGGATAGGAGCTTGTTGTTGTCAGCTTTGAGTATAACTTCTCTTTGCCCATTTTGACCTGTGACTGCCGAGTGTGTGACTCTTGCTTGGTGAGACACCCGCACATGTGTCTGGCTGGTGACCACGCTTCCCGTACTCTGTAGAGTGCCCTGTCATTGGAAGCCCTATGCACAAAAGATGCTTTCAGAGATGTTACAGCTTTCAAGGCTTTTTTGCGCTCAAAGCCGTCAAAGCATTGGAGTAATTTGTCATGGGCTAATGGAAAAAAACCCCTACATTTGGGAACTGTTTCATCTTCATGTTGGCACCAAAATACGTATTTAGGGAACAAAGGCAGGACTAATAGAAGGCCTGGGTTACTGGGAAATGCCTTGGGACAAAGTGTTTCTGTGATTAGGAAATTAGTAGAGTTTTAAAAATAAAAAAGGGATGCAGCTAGTGATGAAACCAGGCTGCCAGCCTAATGAGTCATGCATATGATACAGGGTAGGAATTCTTATCTCTCTGTGCTATGGACTGAGTACTGTTTTCCTCCTATGACATGACAGAATAAAATAGTTTGGTAACTCTAAATTTACCAGCCAGATCTATATTTCAGTTTTGTTTTTCTTGCTTTTAATCAATATGCTTTTACATGGGAAGTACCTTGATATGTCCAGATCCCAGTTTTGTAAAAACCTGTATGTTTATGCAACAAACATTATTGCAGACCTCAATATCTCTTCTCATCAGTGTGTAGGTTTTCTGTAGCTTTCAAAATCTGAGAGCTCCTTGTTGGTTTGGATATTGCATTAGAGCATGCCAGAAGTCTTGAAACCAGCAGAAGTAGGGAGGTGCTTGTCCCCCTGTACTCAGTGCTGGTGAGGCCACACCTTGAGTATTGTGTCCAGTTTTGAGCACCTCAATACAAGAGAGATATCGAGGTGCTGGAGTGAGTGCAGAGGAGGGCAACAAAGCTGGTGAAGGGCCTGGAGAACAAATTGTATAAAGAGCGGTTGAAGGAGCTGGGACTGTTTAGTTTGAGGAAGAGGAGGCCAAGGGGAAACCTCATCACTCTCTACAACTACTTGAAAGGACAACGTAGAGAGGTTGGTGCTTGTCTCTTCTCACAAGCAATTATCGATAGAACAAGAGAGAATGGATTCAAACTGCAACAGGGTAGATTTAAATAGGAAGAAATTCTTCACAGAAAGAGTGGTCAGACACTGGAATAGGCTGCCCAGGGAGGTGGTTGAGTCACCTTCCTTGAATGTGTTTAAGAGTCGTTTAGATGTGGTGTTGGGGGATATGGTGTAGGGGAGAACTTTGTAGAGTAGGGTAGATGATTGGACTCAATGATCCCAAGGGTCTTTTCCAGCCTAGATGATTCTATAATTCTATTGTAAGTAGTCAGTGGTTTAGGAGTGTGTACCACAACTCTTTTCAAGACAATTACTTGAAAATCTAGTTTGGGGGCCAGGAAGGCAACAGAGAAAATGAAAATGTTCTCATCGGGTGTTTTACTACTTTCTACTAACTCTCCTAGCCGAGAAAATGTGTTCAGGATTTACATTCAGGAAGTCTTAGACTACTTTTTTTTCATTTAAAAATAAAGCCACAGCTATCAACAGGCCAAATATAAAGAATGTAAAAATGGTGATGAAAAGAATCATTCATATATGGTATGAAAATGAAATAGATACTTCTTAAGGAATATACTTTATCTTTCCTTCAACTAAGAGTGGTAGTAGACTAAACATAGTCAGCAAGCAGAACCAAAGCAGAATAAACCAATGTCTCATCCAGGGCTGCAGCTCTCATCCTGACTGCTCTGAGCTTTTACATACTGCTAATAATTGAGAAGAGATTTTTTAAAAGAAAGCATATTGACAAATAAATACAAACACTTCTCCTCCTTTTTACAACTAATCAGAAGGAAAAAAGTCAGAATCAGCAGCAGGATTTCAGTCTTTTCACCATGCGATGTATCATAAAGCTGATGAAGCACAAAGATCACAAAAAAAAACGTATCAAATCTGCATGACAACAAACCCGAAGAAAAGGACAAATTTTAATTGCACATCTTTTTCACAGACTTTCTTACTAATCATTTACATTTCTTGGAATTTGTATCCATTCACATACCAGTTTAGGCATGTGTTTAAAAAGGAGTGAGAAGAATGTGAAGATTTATATGGGCTATAAATCCACTTGCCCAGCAATGCAGAAAAGCTAGTATGCGCTGTAATGGATTTCCTATTTCTGTTTCATAGCGTTTAAGTATATATAAAATTTATGTTCTGGATGAAAGAATTTCCATAATCTGTATTAGGCAAGAGAAAACTAAAGAGCTGAACTTCTTGGTCCTTCCTCTGCCTTTAGAAGTGTGTCTTGAATTCCAACCTGATGGAAAGGAACAGACAAGGTCCATCTCTCTCAGAGAGACCAGGATTTCATTCCAGAAATGATTTCTCAGACTTGTGGGAAGAAACATACTGTTACTAAAATGCAGTCTAACAAAACACTTGTTCACTGTCAGAAGTGAAAAGTGGTTTTAGCCATTTGAAACCATGGAGATTGTTTAGAGTAATAACAGTACAGTGATTTCGCTGGGATTTAGCTGGAACAAGCCCTTCCCGACTGTTTTAAAATGGATTGCAATATGTTTATGGTTGCACATGATGTGCTGATAGCATGAACTCTAATTTCTTGTATCAGGGTTTGCAAAGGAGGCCTTATGGCTGCCCACTGTGTACTGAATGGGCACCAAGTGTCCTGATTTTGTGTTGTCACAGGGAGATGTAATTAGACTTACAATGGCTGGAAATCACATTGACTGTTTTTTCTATGTATGTGCATTTTAAATACAAAATATCTGTGTGCGCGTTGGTTTGCTCTTCCTAGAAAGTTATGAAATAGACAAAGATACTACTCTTTTAGCCAAACAAGCACAAGGATAATTATATAGTATAAAAACAATGCCCGGAAAAAATATTGCTCTGTGTTTCATTATTACAGTGTCATTACAGTGTAATAGTGTGTATTATGATATTATCATGATATATATGATAGTGTATAATATGATATTATCATACAAAATAGGGAAGATAGTATTGCAGCAGTCTATAGCCATAGAGAGACAGGATATTGAGATACATAGATGTCTTGCTTCTGACAGTGGTCCTAATTTAGGCACAGAAGATGGACTAAAACTGTCCTCGGGAGTACCCTCTGCCGGCTAAAATCTGCAAACTTTCATTATTATGTCTAGCAACAATTGCCATATCTTAGTATATGATTATGTTTCCAGGTGCTGTCTCCAGCATCATTGGAAAAGGAAGCAGTATAGTTCCTCAGCTTTTTTTTTTCCCCTCTCTTTTTTCATTTTTCTTTTGTCTGGGGCCTGTGACGTTCAACACAGCCTCTGCTGAGGATAAGGCTTTGTGAGAGGTGTTAGCCATGACTCATTCTCTCTCTTGACACCTAGACACAGGTGAATGTGTATGCCACCTCCTCCACAGGCTTCTGGAATCCAAACATTATTTCAAAATTTTTCTCACTTTTACTTTGGCACTTCATCCATTGCACAATTACTCAACCTCCCTCGAAGTATCAAGGAACATACAGCAGTGCTATGTTTTAGAAAGCTGGAAATAGTAGGTGCTTTAAAAAGTACCTGCTATTAGTAGGTCCTACTAAAAATTAAAAAAAAAAAGTTTTTTAATAACTTTCTGGTGTTTTTATTTACCTCAAAATAGGCAAGTAGGAGGAACTTCTAGGATCCCTGTGGCTGTCTGTCATCATATTGTCCTCTTCACAAATCACTCTATGGTGACTCCATCTTTCTGGAAAGCAGATTATGGCATACCTGCTATACCTCACAAGCCAGCCAAGCGAAAGGCAGCAGCTTGCTGCCATGCACTTCTGTTTCTTCTGCTACATAGAGCTGTGGGGTTGGGAGAGGCCTCAAAGTTTCTGGTCTCCTCCTGTGCATGGAGAACACAGACTGGCCCCAGAGGAGCCATCTGGCTTATTCTGCAAAGTGTCTGGTGAGAAGATCCCAAAATCCGTGGGCAGACTGTCCCAATGATCAGTTAGAAAGCTTTTTTTCTAACATATTGCTTAACTGTTCCTTATACTGGTTAAGGACTTTCTTGTCCTTACCCAGTGGGACTGTGGTGGGTTGGCCATGGCTGGCACCCAGGCAGTCAACCAGTGGGTGCTCCATCTCCCCACCGGCAGAATGGGGGAGAAAGCAGGAGGAACAGCAGCAGGAAAACTCGCGAGTCAAAATAATGGCAGGGAAATCACTCAGCAAGCACTGTTGCATGCCAAACAGATTCAGATTGGGGAATTTAGCTTACTCTATAGACAACATAAATATTTAATTGCTGATTCAGATAATGGGAAACAAAAAAAAGACAAACATTAAAATACTTGGAGGAAAAACTTCTATCCTCTCCTTTTCTCAGGCCCTCTTCACTCCAGACACCTCTTCTCCTCTTGTCGTGGCTGCAGGTGACACTGCAGGGTGGCACTGAGTCCCTGCAGAGAGGCAGTGAGCGGTGCCAGGGGCTGGGGTCAGGACATGGCGGTTTCTCTGTGCTGATCCTTCCTCTTGGGCTTTTCTTCCTGTGCCCCACAGGCTTTAATCTCTCTGAGGGTGTACGTGCTCCCCATGGCGTGCCTCCTCCTCCTCTCGCCTTGGTGTTCTGTCATTCCTGTCTCCTCCATCATGGAGCTGGCTGGAGCTAGGCATGGGGCAGCCCCTGCCGCCTCTCACAGAGGTCACCCTGCAGTCCCCTGCTACCAGTACTTTTCCATGGACCCCCAACCATTGCTTGCTGTCCTCTGTTTTCATTCCCTCCTGTATATTGAAGGTTGTTTTTCACCTCCACAGACTGCCATTTTTCTCTCACTAAATGCACTTCCTTCAGCCTGCCTCCCTAAGTCTTGTTTCCCTTTCTTTTGGATTCTTTCCATTTCCTCTGTGTCTTTTGTAATATGTCATGGCCAAAACTCGATGTAGAAGTTGGCTGAGAACTCATATGCCTTTAGAAAATGACATAATTATGTCTCTTGCCTTACCTCAGACAAGTATTGCACAACAGACGCACTTATTTTGTTTTGCTTATGTCTGATCCATTTCTGCTGAACTGTCTCTCCACCGCTTTTTTAATAAACAATTAATTTCTCCTTCTGAAGTCTAGTGCTAAGCAAATTCTTAGTTTTCTTGTGTTGATTTTGGACAGGCTCTCCAGTTTGCATCATCTGTCCTGCACAGTGCCTGCCCCCCCCACTCCCGTGGCCTTGGAGTCCTTCTCCTCTCTCTTTCCCTGTTCAGGTGTGGAGCTCCTGCTCCTCCTCCCCTTCCCCACACACCACGGTGCTCAGCACTCATCTGCCAGCATTTCCTAAACTCGTTGCACTCTCCCATGTTGGTGTTTCAGGCCTCCTCCATTCCCTCATCAAGTCTCCATGGTGTGTTACACCCCATACTTTTGGTTGACTATGAGGATTTTTAACACTCCCTACTTACATTTTTCCATACTTGTTGAATCTGTGCAGATGCTAAAAATGTTCAGCAGATTCAGCATCCTCCTTCAAACCCACTTTTCAAGTGATGCCAATATTTGGGCAAGGCTCAGGTGATCCCATTTGCCTTTGGAAACCACGGAGCAAGTGAAGAGCGTGACTTTGGAACCTGCATTTTGCTGTGCTCTGTTTACGGTCATAGAAAAGCAAAGTCATATAATAAGGAATTTTAATGTGTATTTCAGTCACGGGAACAAAGAAGTATTTTCTTGTCGAGGAATCAAATTGGCAGTAGACTGGTTTTTGGAGAGAGGCCACAAGGATGTTACAGTGTTTGTGCCAGCATGGAGGAAAGAACAATCAAGACCTGATGCTCTTATCACAGGTAAGCTCTCTTCTGCCTTTGCTGGTTTGTTTGGTGCTTTGCACAGCATAAGCGCTATCGCTTAAATGGACAAATCTCTAGAAATGGAAGACTATAATAGAAATTATCTTTGGTGTAGTAATTTCATTGCAATCTTCAGAAAGGAAAAAGACAAAGCAGTGCCTTCTCCTAGTCCTCCTTTTCTGCTCACCTGATAATTTTTTTGTTAACTTTGCTACTTATTTCTTGAAGAATGTAACTTCAGTTTTTATATCTGTTACACCCACGTGGCATCGGCAGTGAAGAGGTTTGAGGTTAGTGACTCACTGGGTTATCGATCTTGTGGTGAGCAGATTCTGCCAGGCTGGCATCTCTGCCGGCCACCTGCGGCGAGTCACTGCCTGCACTGGAGGTTACAGGAATTATTCTGACAGAAAGGGAATGGTTGCCCTTTTTATCATTGCTATTAACAAGTGAGACAGCTTTTGAAAAATTTAATTTTGTACATGTTTATCTAGAAAATAAAAATTGGTTCGGAGGCCTTTATGTCTTGATCAAACTAATTGATTCTGTATGAAGGCTGGAAATCCATCCTCCCTTTGCCCTAAAGTTGAAGCAGAGGAGAAACTGGGGTTAAAAAGCTCTTAGAGTTGTGGTGGGAGAGGAATTGGGGTTTTTTTTGGTCATGTTTTTTTTTATTTAAATATGGCTACCTCTGAAGGGGGGAAGCTTTTGAGCTATGACATCTGAAAGAATACAGAAGCATGGTTTGATTACCACGTGCATTTTCAAATATCTGGGAAGATCTTCACAACACTTCATTTCATTTGCTTGATTGTTACTAGAACATACCAAGTTAATGCGACAAAATGTTTGGAAAGCTGCTGTTCTCCCTCATCACAGGCAGTGTGGAGCCTTTCTCTTTCACTGTATGAGAGTTTGAGGTATGAAAAGAGCCAAGTAATAAAGATTTGGCTACCTCCCACTAGCAATCTGGTCTAGTGGGATGTGTCCCTGCCCATGGCAGGGGGGTTGGAACTGGATGATCTTTAAGGTCCCTTCCGACCCAAACCATTCTATGATTCTGCTTAGAAATAAATTGAGGCATTTGCTAGAGCTGTGGATAAATGTAGAAGTCCCAAAAGGTGTTTCAAGAAAGTAGCAAGACATAGAATTGACCAGTTGTCTAGCAATGAAAAATCAGTTTGCCATGTGTCATCGTGGACCCTGAAAATGGGAAGAAGATCAAAGAAGTTTATTGTATCTTCTGTAAAACATTCTTCAGTGTTTTTTATCAGGATGCAAGGAGCCTGTTAGCTACGAGTCTTGTGAAATAGTCTTGTACTGAGACTCCTTTTTCAGAGATAATTCACCTGAAATATGCAGCCAGCTGGAATTTTGAAAAAGTCTTAGATGACTAACGTGAGGATGGTTCTAGACTGTCAGTATTTGTGAGAGGCTTCTCAGATTAAACAACAGCTGCCTCTTTTTTATCATTGCTAATCATCACATGGCAGATTTTTTTTTCTTTCTTAGTGGGCAAAAAGTCGCCTTCAATCACACTCTTACTCATCATTTACCACATGGCGGTGGGGGGATGGTGAATACAAAAGGGTTGGATTTAATCTAAAAGCCTGTGCTTTTTCTGCTAAATAGATAAATGCTTGTATCAAATACATTGCTTATATATAATATTAATGCTGTATTTCTTCCTGTTAGAGTCTTTTTTTTCTAGATGGAACATGTTCCCTGTCAAGTTTCTTGTGCTGCAAAACAGTTGAGTTACTTGAGATCTAAACCTTTGTAAGAGCATATTCTCTGTGCAAGCATCACCTTCTGCCCTTTTAGATGTTGCCTAGCTTTTTGTTTATTTTTCTTTCATAGCTTGTCTGCTCTGAGGAGATTGATAGGTAGAAGAATCAACACAAGGGGTCTGTGCTCCAGTGCTGGCTGCACTGGTGCTACATCCAGAGGCTTAGTTCAGACCAGCCTCCTAAGGCCATCTTTCAAAGCTCCTCAGGATCTCCATATCCCACACAGAGAAAGAGGAAATTGTTTTGGATGGGGGATTAGCAGACTGTGTAGGACAAGAAGAAATTAGATGAAATACACTTATTTAACAGGATTAAAAAGAAATCTGTTTGGATTCGATAAGCCTTTATACATAAAATTTTAAACATAAAATGTAAACCCTTTAAGGAAAGATATGTTCTGAGCTGCTACTGGAGACAACATAAAACAAACAAAAAATGCCCAATATTTGCTCTTGGTTACAAGATGACATCAGATGTCTTTTTAGGGGATGCTGTTAACATTTCTGAAGAGCTTGGGTGTTTGTATGGAACATGGGTTTTCTAGTCCTTGTGGGTATTAGTAGTAACCCCTTCTCTCGATGGGCAGAGACTTTAATGAGACTGCCCCATTAACTACTGGAATTAGTTCAAAAGATGTTTCATACTGAGTACCACAAAAAGATGGAAGAGATCTGTTTTTACCAGGGAGCTCAGTTACAGGGAGATCTTTGGCTGTACTTGGGTGTAGCCCTCCTATTCACCAAAACTAGTGTGGAGCAGGTTTTGCCTTGTTTGTATGTTTTTTTGAAAGTATTGCCAGTTGACTACGGACTGTAATTTCAGTTATCGTATATCAGAAACCTTCTGCTGGACTATAATCATTTAAGATATGTTTAGTCCTAAATGCTTGGATTTTATTCCTCAAATCTAATGCCTTTGGAGATTAAACAAACATCATCTTTTTTTTCCTTTTTCAACTTATGATTCTTATTCCTTGTAGATCAAGAAATCTTGCGTAAATTAGAAAAGGAGAAGATTCTTGTGTTCACACCATCCCGCCGAGTGCAAGGGAGAAGGGTGGTATGCTACGATGACCGATTTATAGTGAAGTTGGCTTTTGAGTCAGATGGCATCATTGTTTCTAATGATAACTACAGGGATCTAGCTAATGAAAAGCCTGAATGGAAGAAGTTCATAGATGAACGCTTGCTGATGTATTCATTTGTTAATGACAAGTAAGTCATTCTGTCTTTATACATACAAAATATTTGAGGAATGGATAGTTTGAAGGCCTGTGTGAAGTTTGTATCTTACACCCAAATCATTAGGTACGTGTAAGAAAACAGGAGGAAGAGTCAATCACAGATTTGGTCTTCTGATTGAATGTACTCGAACTCTGTTTGTTGCTAAAGCTTTTTTTATAACAATACCTTTCTATCTTTTTATGCTACTTTTTCCCCTTTTGGTGTATGCCAATGTATATGCTGTATTTGGTGCATACTATGGTATGATATTCCTATTCTCTTCATATACTGAGCCAGCATTTTTGAGTGCCTGTGGTTAGATTGCTGAATCCTGGAGTCATAGAAAAAAACATGTTGGAATGAACCTCAGCGAGTCTTTAGTTCAACTGTTTGCTTAGATCTATGGTATCTATGCTATAGTATCTTTATACGCTGGCATATAGATCAACTGCAGTTACTAGTGGGTGGCTTCTTGTAGTGGGAGGGACTCAATACTCTGCCAAGCAGATGCTTTTATTTGAGGGCCTAAATACTGATGCAAGAGTCCTAGACAATGAGCACAGTTTTGCAAAGCTAGTTGTCAACGTTTTAAGAAATCCTCTGTTGCTGCCCTTACTTTGCTTTAGGAATGGGTTGTGTGCAGCCCCACTTTGTCACAGAGCAGTCAACTGAACTACACTGAAGATGACCACATAGTAGATATCTATGACTTATCTCTTGGACACTGCCAGCAGAAGAATGGTGGCCTTTCAAAACAGCTCTCAAAGTACCCAGGCTTAAAAACGTCAGTATAGCAAGTTATGGTGTAGGACAGTCATGAGGTTCTTGGTCATTGCATGAGGAATATGGAAAGGCTTCTTTGCTTCCTTAATACTTTTTTGTTTTGCTTTATAGATTTATGCCTCCTGATGATCCTCTTGGCCGCCATGGTCCAAGTCTGGACAATTTTCTTAGGAAGAAGCCTATTGTGCCAGAACATAAGAAGCAGCCATGTCCATATGGTAATTTGATTTAACTCATCAGTTTTCTTACTGCTGGGATTAGGGACCAAGCTCCTGCTTCATTTTAGCACTGCCAAAAATAAAAGCTTTTAAACAGAGGTTTATACATTGTTGCCTTGGCCTGGGAATAGTTGAAATGCTGAGCTGATGGTGGAAACTGAAGTGATTTTTTTCATGTGTTAGAGAACGTTTCTATCTACTAATTTAACTAAAGGAGCAACTTTATTAATAATAGAATAGTTTGGGTTAGAAGGGACTTTTAAAGATCATCTAGTCCAAACCCCCTGCAATGAGCAGGGACATCTTCAACTAGATCATGTTGCTCAGAGCCCTGTCCACCTTGAATGTTTCCAGGGATGGGGCATCTACCACCTCTCTGGGCAACCTGTTCCAGTGTTTCACCACCCTCATGGTTAAAATTTTCTTCCTTATGTCTAGTCTGAATCTACCCTTTTTTAGTTTAAAACCACTAGACCTTGTCCTACTGGAACAGGCCTTGTTCCAAGTTTGTCTTTCTTACAAGCTCCCTTTAAGTACTGAAAGGCTGCAATAAGGTCTCCCCAGAGCCTTCTCTTCTCCAGGCTGAACAAACCCAGCTCTCTCAGCCTGTCCTTACAGGAGAGGTGCTCCAGCTCTCTGATCATTTTTGTGTCCCTCCTCTGGACCGAGTCCAACAAGTCCATGTCTTTCCTGTGATGAAGGCCTCAGAGCTGGACAGAGTACTCCAGGTGGAGTCACACAAAAACAGAGTAGAGGGGCAGAAACACCTCCCTTGACCTGCCAGCCATGCTGGTGGTGATGCAGCCCAGGTTGTGGTTGACTTTCTGGGCTGCCAGTGCACATTGTCTGCTTATGTCCAGCTTTTCATCCCCCAGTACCCCCAAGCCCTTCTCCTCAGGGCTGCTCTCAATCCCTTCATCCTCCAGCCTGTATTGATATTGGGTGTTGCCCCAACCCAGGTGCAGGACCCTCACTCAATCCCACTGTCTGTGTCATTGATGAAGGTATTAAACAGTACTGGTCCCAGTATGGACCCCTGAGGGACACCACTTGACACCATTCTCCATCTGGACATAGAGCCACTGACCAGTACCATCTGGACGCAATCATCCAACCAATTCCTCGTCCACCCACCAGTCCACCCATCAAATCTGTATCTGTCCAATTTAGAGAGCAGGACGTTGTGGGGGACCATGTCAAAGGCCTTACAGGACTCCAGATAGAAGACATCTATTGCCTGTCCGTTGTCCACTGACATAGTCACTCCATCACAGAGGACTACAAGGTTTGTCAGGCAGGACTTGCCCTTGGTGAAGCCATGCTAGCTGTCTCAAATCGCCTCCCTGTCCTCCATGTGCCTTAGCATAGCTTCTGGGAGGATCTGTTCCACGATCTTCCCAGGCACAGAGGTGAGGCTGACAGGTCAGTAGTTTCCTTTTTAAAAATGGGTGCAATGTTTCCTTTTTCCAGTCACTGGGGATGACTTCTGACTGCCATGACTTTTCAGATCTCATGGAAAGAGGCTTGGCAACTACATCAGCCAATTCCCTCAGGACTCTGGGATGTATCTTGTCAGGTCCCATAGACTTCTGTATGTTCAGGTTCTTCGGGTGGTCACGAGCATGATCTTCTCTTACAGTGGGAGGGACTTTGCTCCGCCAGTCCCTGCCTTACCACCCATCCACTCAAGGGGTGTGGGGAGAGAGGTTGCCAGTGAAGACTGAGGCAGAAAAGTTGTTGAATGCCTCAGCCTTTTCCTCGTCCATTGTTACTAGTTTTCCAGTCTTGCTCATCGGGGGGAGTACACTTTCTTTGACCTTCCTTACTAGCACCCCGTCCCTCTAACCTTGGTGTGTTGTCCCACAGCTTGTCAAGGGCAAGCCTGATATTGTCCCCCTTCCCTGTGAAGCCTAGTTTAAAGCTCTGCAGTGATCCCCACTGGCTTGGGAGCAAAGACCCTCTTCTTCCTTTCAGAAGGGTGAATCCCGTCTGAGGCCAGCAAGGCTGCTGCCGTGTAGGCCATCCCATTGTCAAAAAAACCAATATTGTGTCAGTGACAGCAGCCATGGAGCAACGGGCTCATCTCTTTCTTCCAATGTTGCTGTCCACAACTGGAAGGAGAGAGGAAGAAACAACCTGTGCTCCATATTGCGTTATCAGTCATCTCAAGGCCCTGAAGTCTCCTTTGATTGCCCTTGGACTATGTGTTGTGGCTTCATCACCACCCACACAGAAGAGCAGCAACGAATAGCAGTCTGTCATTGGTACAAACACATCCAAAACACCACCTAAATTCTGCAGGCACCGGAAAGCCCTTTCCTGATGTGATTTGATCACAAAGCATCTAAATTTCTTGCAGAAAGTCAATTGAGCTGTTTGAAGTTTAGTTTTTGAGCATCCCTACCACCATCTTCACTGAGCTGAAACCTGCTGGTCTTATGACTCAGTGGGACTTTCCTATGAAGTTTTCTGCCTGTCTGTCTCCTTGGCCCAATAGAGCAGGTGTGTACAGGCAGAGTGGCGGTGTTATTTTCAGCACAAAACATAGCTGGAGGTGGTCTGCATTCCCAGAGCTCTAGATGCGAGACACTACCACTGCCTCTTTTTCCCCACGATACAGGAGAGGAGATCTTAGATCTCACTGTGTGTCACATGAAACCATTTGCAAGATCTTTCAAACCATCAGTAAAACTTGAAATGAGGGGCATTTCCATTGTTTGATGGTTAACAGTTTTTGGTTGAATTTTTTTTTTAAATTTGACTATGTTTGTATTAATAGGGAAGAAATGTACCTATGGACACAAATGCAAATACTATCATCCAGAAAGAGGAAATCAGCCTCAGCGATCTGTTGCTGATGAACTTCGTGCCATGTCTAGAAGCACAGCTGCCAAAACTACAAGTGAAGGAGGACTGGTAAAAAGCAATAGTGTTCCCTGCAGCACTAAAAATGATGGCACTTCTGAGCTGAAGCGTGCTACTCCAAAGAGGCAATCGGATCCTAGTATAAGGACTCAAGTCTATCAAGACTTGGAGGAAAAGCTTCCCACCAAAAACAAATTGGAAACCAGGTCTGTACCTTCTTTAGTTAGTATACCAAGTTCCTCTGCTGCAAAACCCCAAAGTACTGCACCTTTAACTAACGGCCTTCCATCCGGAGTTCACTTCCCACCTCAGGATCAAAGACCACAGGGACAGTATCCTACAGTGATGATGGCAACCAAAAATCACGGAACGCCAATGCCTTATGACCAGTATCCAAAATGTGAGTCTCCTGTGGACGTAGGGTATTACTCTATGCTGAGTGCTTATTCAAACCTAAGTATGTCTGGTCCACGAAGTCCTGAAAGGCGCTTCTCCTTGGACACAGATTACAGGATTAGCTCTGTAGCTTCTGACTGCAGCAGTGAAGGGAGCATTAGCTGTGGCAGCAGTGATTCCTACGTGGGTTACAGCGACCGTTCTTACATGAGTTCTCCTGACCCACAGCTAGAAGAGAACCTGAAGTGCCAGCATATGCACCCCCATGGCCGCCTTAACACTCAGCCCTTCCTACAGAGCTACCACGAGCCTCTCACACGAGTGCAAAGCTATAGTCACGAAGAACCAAAGCATCACCACAAACCTCCGATTCCGTACATGGCCGTGCATCTGCAGCATCCAACAGTCGGTGCTCGTTCTAGTTGTCCGAACGACTACTCTACATCTCAGAGCTCGCCACACGCAAAGACAATGCATCTGGGGAGAGCCCTCGTGTCCACGAGAATAGACAGCATTTCAGACTCGCGTTTGTACGATAATTCTCCATTAAGACACAGAAAGCCTTACTCTGGCCAAGATGGGCTTGGAAGCTGGGATAGGCAGAGTTACGGGATGGACGCCTACGGCTACCGCCAGACCTACTCCTTGCCGAGCAACCCCACACAGCCCTGCTACGAGCAGTTTGCCTTCCAAAGCTTACCCGAACAGCAGGACCAGACCTGGCGCGTACCTTACTGCGGAATCCCTCAAGACCCTCCAAGGCACCAAGACACCCGGGAGAAGGTTTACATAAATCTCTGCAACATCTTCCCCCCCGATCTGGTGAGGATCGTTATGAAGAAGAACCCTCACGTGACGGACGCTCAGCAGCTCGCTGCAGCCATCTTAGTGGAAAAATCTCAGCTAGGTTATTGAGAGATGATGCATCTTTGCGGTGTCTAGTAGTTTTCAGCTCAGCTCTAATGCTGAGGGAGGTTTGCTACAATAGCATTTGGGATCTCCTTCTCAGCAAGGAGGTTATATAGTAATCCGTTTATGTGAAATAACTGTATCATGGAGTCTGTATGTATAGCCCCATGCATCGGAAGTACCAGATATGTTTTGTGTTCTAGTTTGAAAATTTTTAAATGGCTATTTTCACAGCTGGAGAATGTTCCAGTTTAAATTAATATATATATATATAATATAAAAAAAAATAATCTGTGGTCTCTGGTTATAATCTTTGGTGCATCAGGGGTTTATATGCAGCACTTTCTATCCTCGTTACATGTTGGGGTTTTTGTTTGCGTTTTTTAACTTGCTGGATGTTTGTCCTTGGGCTGTGTGGTATTAAAATAACCTGCAGAAAAAGGATTTTTCTACTTCTGGCAGGCAATTTTCAAGCCAAGTTTTTGAACTTTTTACACCACCATAAGTATGTATGTCAATTTGTTTGTTTGTTTTTGTGAGCTTTTTTGTGCTATAATCATCTATTTATAGGAAACAAAGATTTACTACAGCACTGACTTCATTTTTTTAAACAGATAATTAAGTTACCAATTAATGGTGAAATGGGTAACAATATATTAGTAATTTATAGTATGGCACTTTTTGTTTGCTTTCTTTGTTTTGTTTAGTTACATGTTTTGTTGATGCAGTCGATTAGTAAGATCAAATGCAATCAGAGTAGAAAAAAAAAAAGTCTTTTTTTTATTAATTTATGGATAAGGTAAAGGCCTTATTGCCTGATTTTCAAAGGTGCTGAGAATTTGCAGCCCCCTTTGAACCTAGTGGAAGCTGCAAAGGCTCAGAACCCCCCCAGACCAGGCCACCCTCTTTCAGTTCCCATTTGTAGTTACCCAGCTCTGCGTGTTTCTGGCCAGTAGAAAGGGAGCCTGAAATCGTAGGGTCCCGTTTAGTTGTTTTATGTGTTTTTCCTTTGTATTGCTGCACAAGTGTACTGGATAAAATATGCTTTTCATAAAATATTTACCTGTTTTTAAATGAATTTAATTATCTCAATGCAAGTTTTGTATTTAAGATACTGTTTGATTTTTCTTGCTATTTATCAAGGCTGGCCTGAAAAGGTTTTTTTGTGTTGAGGATATGCAACATTTATTAACTGCACTATGGTAATGATATTGTAGCTCAAAATAATAACTTAAACTTTTTTTTTTTTTTTCCTTTCTGTTTGGGACGGGAGGGTTGCGGGGAGAGAAGATACCGTATGTGTTCCTGAAGTTAGTTTTTGGACTGTTGCATCATGTAGGCCTGATTCTTGCCACAAATAGTGTAGTTTTAGAAACAGACAAACTAAGTCTGTTTTAGTATTAGTAAGGGATATTTCTGGTTTTAAGTCATGGGTTTTACTAGCACCTCGTGAGCTTTTTGATATGATAGAAATAGATTTTGCAATCGATGTCAGATGTACTTACATGACATAGTCAGTTGCCGACAGTTTTAGGTTTCCATCCATTGTAATGATGTTCAGTGTTAAAAAAAAAAAAAAATCACCAGTTTACACAATTACTGCTGATAATTTTGGTACACTTGCTGGAATTTAAAGTAAGGCCCTGAAGAACCAGAAAGTACCTTTTACTGTTGATACAAATTGTATCTTTTTAACTGAGAACTATTTTGATTTGTAGATTTAGTAGAAACACAAATGTATAATTATAACTAGTCTTTTGGGCAACATTTTATCCCTTATTTAAAAATTAGAGATTTCAGACATAGAATAGACTTAGTCAAGTAAAAGTAGATATTTATTTAGGTGTCTGTCTCAATTTCACATATTAAAAATTAAAAAAAAAAGGAAAATATTGGCATCCTCTTCCTTCTAAAATTTTTGTAGTGGAAACTCACTAAAATAAAGGTAAAATGCTGCCTGAAAATGATGTCCAAGCACCTTTGAATACGAAGACATTTTCACTACTTGTGTGACACTGTGTGTTGCAGCGAGTAGGGTTTGGGTATACAGTAAATGCTTCTAAAGAGCATTGTGCCTATAGAACATATCCCATAATCTGAACCGTGTTCAGCAAACCCATTGGGGATGTGGTGCCCGTGCAGCCGCTGCCACCGCGCTGCGGGACCTGCGCTCCCCTGCCCCTGCGGCCACACCGGGGGGCTCTGCGCCGTCTGCCCTGCCTTGTCTGCTTAGGGAGGGGACCTCTTCACCTGTGGCAACAGTTTTTTCCCTGGATTTGGTTGGTCGCCATCCGTAGAGCGTGTTGGAATGTAGAGATGGATGCAGCACTGACGCTGAGGTTTGGACTGGGAAATGGATCTCATCTTAGTTGTACACTAAGATTTTTTTTTTTTTAAATTGAATTACACTTAAGTACTACACCATAGTGTAGATGCAGCTGTTTTAATAATGCAATTATTATATTTGTGATTTTAATGGGTTTCTACATTTATTTTTTATGTAGGAATTCACTTCTGCCAAAAGTTGAATTCCTTTCAGCATGAACAGAAACGTGTGTGTAAAATAGAGGTGTTTCTTCTTTTTCCCTATCACATGAGCATCAGAATGCTCCCTACTACCTACATGTAGCAGTCTGGCCAAGAGTGTTGGATGAGCAGGCTCAGCTGTGTTGTGAAAACGCTGCCAGGAGACGCATGGGAGTGTTGTGCTGCAGCACCCAGACCTGGGTTATCAGTATTGATTGCCTCCGCCTACATTTAATGCAGTATTGAATCCCTGAAGGTGTGTTGATTGCTAGAGAATTCTTGTCATAGGTTCTGTGCTTCGTACTCAAGCACTAAAAATGCTTTAAAAGTATATGAACAGGAGTAATTTGGTGGGTTTTAAGGTTGTGCAATGATGTGCTAGTTCCCCTTAGGCTCTCTTAGATTGGGTAAAGCAAAGTTGCTGTGCACAAAATATTGGCCTTGATATTTCTTTTGGTTTTGCTGTGATAATAGAGAGAATGAGGAGTTGCATGTGAACTCCTCCACACCTCCTCCTCGAAGAGATCAGTCTATATATTTTACAGCCTATAGAGAGGACACCAGTAATGAAGAAGAAAGCAGTGATACTGGTCAAGTACTATGCTTGTCAATGTAATTGCGTGGATGCAAATAACTGAGCTGTACCATCCCGTGTTTCTTAAACAGTAAAAGGTAGTTCAGTGATACTTTGCCTCCCTTGAGTGTCGGGATTGCAGTGAAGGATAGATACCTTCAAGTTAGGCCTGTCCTGTCACTAAGAGGGCAACACTTTCCTTTGTCTTCAAAGCTTGAGAGTTGTTTTGATATTACCAGAAACTGCATTTTTTTAGATACAATCCCAAGCTATTATAGCTACATCAGTAATAGTCGATAGAGACACAGTAGTTTGAATGCACATTTTCGTTAGGCGTCTGCCCAGAGCTGTTTTGTATACAATGTGTTGCCAATATTTCGGGTTTTTAAAGATGTCCCAAGGATACCTAGCTTTGAGCTAAACATGGCCAGGCTATGACAGTATTAATCTTTTAAAAAAACCAAAACGTGTGTGTGTGTGTGTGTGCACGTACACATATGCACACACCCACACACATCTACTTGGCAAGTGGGTTTAAACCGCCTGCTAACAGTCTGAGGTAAGATCATATCTTTTCAGGTGTCCAGTTTTCCTTGGTATCTTTGCATTGTAGCTCAGCCCCCCACTGCAGAACAGCTCTGGGGGAAGCCAGAGGCCTGGTGTGTTCGTGTGACACCCCAAAAAGAAGGTGTCCCAGTCTGGTGAAGCCCTTGGAGGGGACTTCGGCAGCCTTGGAGTATGTGGACTGTTGTTGTGCTGTTGACCATTTCTTGCTGTGGAAGTTGTCGCTCATGGTGAACATTTTTCTAAAACTCTCAAAGGATGTGAACCAGAGGTACCTCGCCTGGAGGGGAAAGCGGGGGGCACTCGCCCCAGCGAGCTGGCTGCTGGAGGACTAAATGCCTCAGGTGAGAGATACCGCAGCATCTTGCCACAGTACAAGACTACCAAAACATGTATCAGTTTGATCAGTTGATGGTTTCACCAAGGTATTTTTCAATGTGTAAAGCTTGAAACACGAGACACAATGCTTTCATGCTGTCCGGAGCATTTAGAAAAATACCCGACTGACTTTGCGTTGCTACTGAAAATTTAAAATACTGTGCAATTAAAGAGACCGTTTTTTAAAAAATAAAAATAATTTAGAAATTATTTATTTTGATTTACAGTGTGACTCTTGCTAATTTATTCCTTGCATTATAAGGCCGTGGTGGAGTGCTGTTTATATTTTTTATTTATCATAGGAATTAAAACTGCTGAGAAGAAAAACCAATAGATTTAGACTTAAAACTCTATGGCCTTGTTTTGTTTTTTATAAAAGGGCTGAGGTTTTATAAATGTCAAATCATGCATTTTATATACTTTTTAAATTTTAGAGAAGCGTAGTTTTAAGACTTTTTTTCAAATTAAATACATATGTTCTGGTTGTTTAGATTAACTGTGTAACTACTCCTAAAATCACCTGTGTTAAATGATTGTTCCAGCTAACCTTTTGCTAGGTAACATGAGAGGCGTTCAGGCTTCAGATGTTTTAGATGTTCTAGAATACATTTCATATACCTTAAGGTTTCGTCACGAACTGGCGATGGAGTCACCTCGTCACACCTGAAGTGTCTGTTTGCAGGTGAGCCGTCCCACCGCCTGGGGGTTTTCCTGGTGCGTTACAGGGTGAGACACTGGCACGCGTGAGCTGCGTGGTGGGTGTTTGCACAGGCGCTATCGGGTACGGCGTGTTGTTCCTAGTCAACAAATATGCTTTAAATAATTTTCCAGCTTCGGATTTTTCAGGTCTTAAAAGGTTGTCGTAACTTGTGCTTTAATTTTTTTTTTACTCAGTCTGCCCTTTAACCTGAACGATTGCAATGATTGGCAAGACACTGGAACAGGTTGCCCAGAGAAACTGTGGAAACTGGTCCCACCCCTGGAGGTGTTCAAGGCCAGGCTGGATGGGGCTTTGAGCAACCTGGTCTAGTAGGAGGTGTCCCTGTCTATGGCAGGGGGGTTGGAACTCAATGATCTCTAAGGTCCCTTCCAACCCAAACCATTCCATGATTCTCTGAATAGTTCTCATCCCCTCTTTTAACTGCTCTTCGAGACCCAGACTCCTGAACGCTTACGCCCGACCTTGAGCACGAGCGCTCTCATGGGCCAATTTTAATGGTGTTGGAGAAGACCTGAGTAAAACTGGTGTGTGTGTAAACATGGGAGGACTGGGGGCCTTGAGGAGCACATCTGGAGCACAGCTGGGGAACTGCCTGCTCCCAGAAAGAGGTGAGATCTCACTGGTGCTGGCAGGAGTGGACTCTGTGGGTACTGGGAACACCTACGAACCAAAGCTACTCAGATGTTTAAGCACATCCGTATACTCAGTGTTTCAAAGGTGTAACAATCTATTCCTCGCCTTGTAAAACAAAACCTCTCTGTTTTTTGTAAGCCAACTTTTTCTTTTGGTCTCAGATGAAGTCCAGTTTACCAAGTTAGGTTGGCTGGTTGGTTACATTTTATTTACCTGAATGACATTCTTAATGAAACTGATACTTTAAAACTTTTACCAGCACATTACAGAACATCCTACTGAGGAAACAGAAATGCAGATACAGCAGCAATAACTTGTGTTTTGTAGATCTTTTGCCCCTCATTATCTCTGTACTTGTGTTGAGTAGGTAAGATTTTAATATTGTCCTGAAGTCGGCTTTGGCAAAAACATTAGTTAAAAATAATGTTTGGACGACTCGATAAAGCAATTGTCAAACTGGCTCTTTGTTCCTTCGCTCGTTGTTCTGTATTATTTCTGTGATGTGACTATTCACATCTTAAACCCACCTTCTAAACCATACCAAAAACCCCATGTATATGGATTCTGCTTTTAGAGAAAAAAAAATAAAGATTCGTTTTCTTCATTGATGGGCTTGTTTTGTTTAATAAAAAAAAAATATAATAATCTCAAGAGCAGCATAGAAGGTATCAGGGAGTTACAGAGAGCTTTGTGCTTCTGCCTGCACATCAAAACTGCTTACTCTGAGTAAAGTTAAACAGAGTTTCAACATTAAAAAATTACAGATTATCAGTTAATTTTTAACGCAGTAATTCATATTTAATAGGTGCTTTCCTCTCATTTCGCTTACCAAGAAGACTAAAACTCTGGGGCTAGATAACAACATCAGTCATTTAGTAGCAGAAGTGGGATGGTGACTTTCTGCCTGTGGACTTAGTCTCCTTTCAAGTACTGCTACACGGCTGCCCGTCTTCCGCTGCGTAATTATTAGTGGCCTGGCTCAGAGTATCGCGGGGTGAGTAGAATACAATAGAATTTAGAATAGAATAGAATTTAGAAGAGAAAGCAGAAGCTGCTGTAAGCTGTGATAAAGTGACATGCCGGAATACATTGAGCTGTTGAATTTGGGGTTTTTTTGTCAAATTGCACAGCCTGGCAGGAGCCAGGAACCCAAACTGTCTGGGGCCCCCTTCCCTTCCCCCTCCATCCCGACGTGCGGGCGCAGGAGCAGCCGGGCAGCCCTGCGGTGAGGAGGAGTGCAGGGTGGTACGGCTGCAAATGGCACCAGCAGCTGGCCAAAAAAAAAAAAAAAAAAAAATCCCAAAAGTAGTGTTGCCCTTTATCAGTTGTGACCACTGGTAATTTGCTTAATGCAAGTGCTTTGCGCAGCTGTGAACATCTGCCCTTTCACTGTACCCAGCCCGAATGTGTGATGTGACTGTGCCTCCTGCCAGGGCAAGCGGACGCACTGGAGAGAGACGTGCAGGTCCCTCCCCAGCAGCTGGGTGGAGATACCACAGCCACGTACCTCCAGGGACACTGATCTCAGAACCCACCATCCTGTGCAGGGACCATGGCTGGTCCCAGCAGAGGAGCCATTGGGAGCTGCGTGTGTGCAATGCGAGGGGCAGGAAGCACTTCCCTGTCTCTTGGGGTGAGGTGGTCCCATCCTGGGACCAACCTGTGCTGCTGAGGCCACCGCTGAGACCCGGCTTGGCTTCAGGTGGGGAGTTCCTTTGCAGGCTCTTGGCCTCTAACATCCCATTTTGTGCTTGCATTGCTGCATTCTGATGCACTGCTGGACTCCGAGCCCCGCTGTTCCCTGTTGTGGGAGGGGGGACCCTGGGGCATCGCTGGCCCAGCTGCTCCCAT
>JAOQGH010000001.1:188549461-188647412 GCA_025769975.1 Gallinago jamesoni | reverse complement strand
GTACGCAAATCCCCAAACGCTCGAGCCAGTTAAAAGGTTTTATCGGCGGGACTAAACATTTAATTTTGACTTGGCAACTTCAGGAATGGTCTCAGTCTTTCTAGTTGGTTGTGTTAGCTTTTTTTCTTATAGTCCTGAACCATTACCCTTCACCCAGCGCTCGGCCGGGCGGCAGGTACTGCCCGTCTCTCAGCACAAACAACAGAATACTCTCGGGGGGGGCAAAGAAATTACCACAGTTCGTTTGCTGATCCACTGACATCACATTTTCTGGGAAAAATCTTACTGCCCGGCCAAGACAAGTCATGTTACGTGTGTGAGAGAACTTCTAGCAATAAGTGAACTTTGCTCTTCTGTAAGGAAGCTTTCAATTTTCTCACGTTGATATTTTTACCAAAAAAGTATCTTTATGAATGCTTACGAACATATGATGTAAACACTATGAGCATGTTTGCATCAACAACCTCGTCCCACTGGAATGCGTCATCTTTTGATAAAATCCCCGATTCTTGAAACTAATCTGAGGGCTTGTGGAGAACAAGACTTTTTAGATGATTAACATGTGGACAGCCATGGAAAATGCTTGCATAAAAACTCATTTTCAAAAGTGAAAGTTTTAACTATGCATTATAATCTCTATTCTTTCTTTAAACAAAAATTAAGAAAATATACTCAAGGTACTTCCTCCTCAAGAGTTTAAAACATTTTGTTTAGAACAAACCTTTTTCCTCAGCGGTGCTTAAGCAGGTTACTCGAACAGCCCTAGAGAGCGTGTTTTAAGAGGGGGCAAAAGCACAAAAACACTTTCCAAACTAGGTTTAAACAGGCAGACGTGCATTTTGTTCTTTTTTGGACAAAATAGAGTACACAAGAAACACATACTCAAAGAGTACAACCAACAGAAAACATAGGATGTGCAGAGGAGACTACTTCCAAAAGAGAGAGCATCCTCCTTCCCGCTGAGGCATTCTGGGGGATTGTATCAGTCTGGCCTGTAGATACTGGCACTGCTTTGAATCCTTCTCTCTCCACCTCAAGAGCATATTTAAAAAAGAAAAAAATCCTTCCAAAATACTTACCTCCCCTGTCAAGCACAATATTCTGGAGTTATACACCAGCTCATCTCTAAGAATCTGGAGGAAAAGGAAGGTTGTCAGGAGTGGTCAGCATGGACTGATCAAGGGGAAACCATGCTTGACCAATCTGATAGCCTTCCACAATGGCACAACTGGCTGAGTAGATGAGGGGAGTACAGTAGACATTGCTACCTTGACTTCAGCAAGGCTTCTACCAATGTCTCCCATAACATCTTCATAGGTAAGCTTGGGAAAAGCGGGTTGGATGAGTGGACAGTGAGGTAGATTAACAACTTGCTGAAAGACAGAGATCAGAGGGTCGTGATTAAGGGCACAGAATCTAGTTGGAGGTCCATAACAAGTGGTGTTCCTCAGAGGTCAGTACTAAGTCCAGTCATCTTCATTGGAGGAGGAATAACCCCAAGCACCAGTACAGGCCAGGTGCTGACCTGCTGGAGAGCAGCTCTGCAGAGAAGGACCCAGGAGTCCTGACAGACAAGTTGACCATGAGGCAGCAACGCTCCCTTGTATCCAAGAAGGCCAATGGTGTCCTGGGGTGCATTAAAAAAAGCATGGCCAGCAGGTTGAGGGAGATCTTCCTCCCCCTGTACTCTGCCCTGGTGAGCCACATCTGGATTACTATGTCCAGTTCTGGGCTCCCCAGTTAAAGACAGACAAGGAACTACTGGAAAGAGTTCAGCAGAGGACTACAAAGATGATCAAGGGAGTGGAGCACCTCTCTTACAAGGAAAAGCTGAGACCTGAGTCAGTTTAGCCTGGAGAAGAGAAGCCTGAGGGGAATCTCATCAATGCTCTTAAATATCTGCAGGGCAGGTGTAAAGAAGATGGGACTACACTTTTCAGTGGTGCCCACCAAGAGAACAAGGGGCAAAGGGCACAAACCGGAACGCAGGAAGTTCCATCTGAACATGAGGAAAAACTTCTTTGAGGGTGCCAGAGCACTGGAACAGGCTGCCCAGAGAGGTGTTGGAGTCTCCTTCTCTGGAGATATTCAAAACCTGCCTGGATGTATTCCTGTCCAACCTGCTCTAGGTGACCCTGCCTTGGCAGCGGGGTTGGACTAGATGATCTCTGAAGGTCCCTTTCAACTCCTACCATTCTGTGATTCCATGACACCCATGCATAAGATCTCTAAAACAATGAGAAAACTCACATCTAATGCTTCAGCAGGATGGGCTCCAAGATGAGAAAAGCATAAAACTAGAAACATGCACAGTAAAAGTATCAAGTGGACACATTTTAATTCATCATAGCAATTTTGTCATGCAGAGTAACAAAAAGGCTGATGTGCCTGTATTGAAGGAAGGGCCAAACAGACAGGAGATAGAATGGAATGTCACTTGAGAGGTCTAATTTACCCGACTGCTGCTTAGCAGATTAATTTGTATACCTATTTGTATGGGACTGTTCCTTCCAAGTGTGTTAGACAGGTGAAAAAGCCCCTCCACTTGCCATTATAGAAGGCATATACTTGACAGCACTGTCTACTATGATGTGCAGGATCAAAAAACATATCAAGGTTTCTCAATGCTTAAGACATTGACCTATTAAACTAAATTTCACTTAACGTGGGGCTAAGCAATATGTAGGCAGTGATTGAAAGTTCTTACATTACCCATAGAGCTCTTATGTGGCAAAATTACTCTCTGTTCTCAAGAAAGTCAATTTGCTCTGATGATTCACATCCTGTTTTGAATTGACAATCACCAGTGCTTCCTCTCAACTGTATGTGGTAATTTCTTAAGCAAAGTACCAATCTCTAAGGATATAATTTGAAATATATTTTTCTTTAAATTTCATTCTGACCAGAGTGTGAAACAAAAGATGAGCAAAATTTGTACGCTGCTCTGGAAAAAAACATTTAACAGAGCTGACAAAAAAAGTACATTAAATAACAACAATGGACCTCAGAGAAATTAACTGTATCTCTTTATTGTTAACCAATGAATGTTATCCAAAATAGTAGATGTAATTGTAGCTTAATTGTACAACACAAAACATGATGCTAAAGGAAAAAGCACGTGGAAAATTACTTCACCAAGTCATCATTAAATGTATTCTTAGTATTTCTGCACCAGTAAGTGTTTCCAACTGCTGGTGACAGCAGCTATTACCACTTTGTTCATTGTGAAAATCCATATTACAAATGGTTGTTCCTGGTTGTTTAGAAAAAAAAAAAATCACACAGCTTTATAAATGGATCTAATCCATTTAGCCCTACTCTAGATATTGTAGATTTATGAACAGCAAACTTTACTGGTATTGTTTCGCAACACTGAAACTGATGTATCAGTGTTAGTGCACGCTTTCCAGGGAAAAATGAGAACTCACTGGAAGCACAGTATTTCACCTGCTATGGCAAACTGTTCAAATACTTCAGAAATTTGTTTAAGCTTCAGCGTATGAAGCCTGTGAAACAAAAACTGTTCTTACAATGCACTGCAGATAGAAACACCAGCTTCCACCAAGCAGCGTTTTGAAGCATGTGCACACCATCTGCACATCAGTCGTTAAGGTCAACCAGATATGTTTAGCCCCACAAAACAAAAATATATTAATGTATCTTTATTTTATTTTCATGATGTCACCCCACATAGCCAACCTTTAACTCCACAAAAAAAAAACTTAGTAGGACTGTTCATAAGAAATTTAAACCTATTGTGCATGAAAAAAATGTTTAATAAAATGGCAAATTTTAATAGATAAGTGTAAATTTATGAGTGCATAATATCAAACAGAAAAGAGCTGAACCATCCTCAGAGAAAACAGGGCTCTTCCACTGTAGAGATTTACTAGGGTACTAGAACAGAAGGAATAACTGCAGTTCACATTAACTGTGAAGTTATTTCTAAAGTTCAATTGCTTAGAAAACTTCTCAAAAAAGCAGGTCTCCTTTTCAAGAGGGAAAGGACTTAATAACAATGATCTGACATCAGATATGACAATTAAAATACTAGCTTCACTGAAAACTGAAGCTACCAACACTTTTACTCCAATTCTGGGAAGTTTTGTTTTGCATTTGGAAACCCCAAAACAGACTAACTTACACGTTCTACACCCCTCCCCGGAGATAGTATACCAGTGACAGGTTACAGCTTTAAAACACACAAGATGCTTTTACAATTTAAACTCAACAAAAGGCAGTTAGACAGTAATTAGCACTATAAATCCATCTTAAAGTAAAACAAAATCCTAGGAGTAAGGGCTCCTAGCATTCTATGATATCACTGTGTAGTGATAGTCAATTTAAACAGTTTTTTCATGGTGTTTGAAGGACCAGTCATCATGTATATAGTAGTGAGGTAGGATACTGTCCCCTCCCTGGGACTGATGTTTTCATATGCTCCCTTGCCAGAAAGGTCCAGGTCTCCCTACTGCAAATAAAATAATTACAAGCAAATAGCACATGAAGCTTTGTTTTGCTTTAGTTGTTTTTTTTTCCCTTTGCTACATTAGAACACTTTGCGCATCTAAAAGTCATCTAGGAAAAGCAATACTTATTCAAGCCTATCAGCAGCCATGGGCTGCCACAGGTAGTGTTCCATTTAAAAATATTTCCTGGAACTACCACCTGCCATCCAGACCTTTGTGAACAGGTAGGCAAAGAAAACCATCAATGATGACAGGACATGAAACACCAAAGAATTTCACTTGGGAGAAAAAGAACGAAAGCGAAAGTCAGCAATATCAAATTCTTAATGGTGTAGCTACATTGAAAAACAATTTCAAACTTCATACTGAAATAGTACCTATCCCGTTTAGGCTCAGTTCCATTCTTCTTTCTATTTCTTAATGTTTAAGCAATACATACACTTGTCAGTCACATACTTCACATTGGTTTCTAAAAAAAAAATACGAAACAATGAAACTGAAAACATGATGGGGAAAAAAAACTGGTATTATTCTCCACACCCTCCCCCCTCCAAAAAGCTAGGGATGACAGACTGCCTTAGTGTCAAATACCTTCCCCTAAATTTGTCTTCTAGCCTCTGTAGTCAAACTGGTATTAAGTGCTTTGGCAAAGTGGGGTGCAATCCATCAAATCTGCAAAGGCCTGCTTTTTTTCTCTGTTGGTGGTTCAGCTTTACGAGGAACATGTATGCAAAGTAACAGCTCTCACATTGCTTCAAACTCATCAATACGCTGCTTTGTATTGCCTTGTCGGATTTGTCGAAGAGTCTTGTACTTATCACGGCCTGCTTTAACATTCTCAGCGTGAAGGACATCATTTTGTGTTTTCTTGGTTTCATCTCTGGCTTGAGCCAACTCAGAACTTAAAGCCTGTTGAATAAAATATTTGTATTTAAGTGCTTTGAGTAATCTTTTAATAATTCTGGAATTTCTGTTAACAATTATTCTGCAACTGGGATAAGGATGTCTTGAATGCCAACCTATGAAATCCTTGTTGTGCTGCTCAGTAACTCAAGTTGTGAGGTCTATCAGAAAGACGGCAGAAGGAAAGAAGAGAGGAGGATAGGATTCCTTCCTTACATAAATGTGGGCATCAAACTAAAAAAACAAAAAGGCCTCATACCATAACATCCAAGAAGTACCGGAATAGCAAGATAAAGCAGGAGAATGACCTTTTTCAATTTCTGCTTGACTAAAGACAGCTCTTACCTCCCTGATCCTGTTCAGCAATTGGCCAAGCACACAAACACACACTACTAAGATTTTGCTGCCAGAAAAAGAAGTGGCTTTCAATTTCTTTTGTTTCCTTCCCAAATAGACATTTCATAACAAGGCAAAGGGGTACCACTAACAGATTATTACACTTTGAGGAGTAAGACTAGTCTAGGAGGAAAAGCTCAATTTCAGGGAAATAAGTTTAATCCAAAACGGGCATAATTCAGCTATTGCATTTACAACATCTGTGAGTAACTGCAAATAAACACAAATGCTATCTGTTCATAGCACTTAATAAATTTGAGTATTGAGAAAGGAAAGCATTATGTTTTAACATTCAGTGTCCTGGACATTATACCTTAACTGCCCAATGTGACAACATACTAATACTTTTAAGTTATAAAGCACCATCTTACATCCAATCTATGTATTCCACTTCTAGAATACTGTGAGTGATACTGGTTAGTAAGTTAGTAATAAACATAGTAAATGATTAAAAGGGTGTTTCTTTGACAAACCATAACTTCAATGAGATTTTTGACAAATAAAGTATGAAAACATAAAACCTGAATTATGTCAATAAAACTATGAATCTTCATTACCTGGAGCTGCTTCTTAACACGTTCATTTTTCTGTGTTTCTGTTACCCGCTCTTCCTCACTCCTGTGATTCATGACACCATCAGAAGACAGTTCTGCACTGGCTTCAGCATTGTTCTCATCGTGTTCATCATGTTCATTCTCCGTTGGAGGAATAACTGGTGGGGGAGGAGGTGGGGGAGGAGCAGACATCACAGACTTCAGTTCTTCTTTGGTCTTTTCCAAGTCCTCTTGGGCTGCAAAAGCCTAAATATAGTAAACAGCATCTTTTAGCATTATTTATGAGTAGTCAGAAAAATAAAAATAAATATTTGAGATTTTCAGACACACGGGAACTCTCCTTTATAAATGACACAACCAGGTTAACATACTGAAAACTGTCAAATAGGAATATAGGATAAAAAAGATAGGACTCAAAGCCAATGTACCAGACTCCAGCTATTTCCAGCAGTAGACAAGAGAAGAGTTAGAGAATACGGCAGCCATACTGACTGCTTCCCAACTCTTCTAGCCTCCTGAAATTTGAGGCTCAGGGACTTCCTAAATCAAAGGTGATGTCCTAGAATTTTGACTTCAACCAGAACTTTTATGAATTTGTTCCATTTACATCCCATAGCTAATTACATATTTTGTGAATAAATACTATTTTACTTTAAACTATTGTGTAGTTACATCTGATGTGCCTTTTGTAACTGTTCTGGTTCATCTTTTCACCATCACTCATTATTTTATATATCTCCCTCCTGAGGTGTTTCCTCTTCCAGCACGAAGCTCCAATCTAATTCATCCCCACACATAGGGAAGCCATTTCAAATCTTTGACCATACCTTTGTGATTAGAATTTCAACCCCTTTGTGACTATTTAATATTAAGAAATAAGTTAAATAGAAGTATAGGCTGGCTTCAGTAGATTGGAGAAGAAAAGCCTTTAAGAAAGGCATCTCTGAAGCCTAAGGGAAAGAGAGAGATTCAACCCCATGGACTTCCAGTGGGATTTCCACTCTCATCTCCCTTAGTTTCTTTGAAGTTCTGACTTCACACAGCATGAGCTCATTACTTTGTGCTGCCATTCTGAGGCTTCCTCTTCTTTCTTTTTCTTGGCCTCCTCTAGAAGTGCAATCTTGGCGGTGAATTCAGCAAGTTCTGCTGCCTGAAACAAACAAAAATGGAGTATAAGTTTTAATTTAGTATCATTTCAGCTCCGGAGTGGAAGAAAGCAGAGCCTTTGTTGTGATCTGACTTGAAAACAGTTAGGCACCATCCATCATTTCTCTGCTGAAAATAGAAATTTTAAGCATACGTGATAGTGGAAATGAATCAGTACTCCTGCCTGATGGAACTAATTCCAGAAAAAAAAAAATTATCTTCTGCACTTCCAAAGCTTGCTAAGAAAAAGCAAGCTGTAGTTACAAATTAGCATTTGGGATTGTTCCAGTTTAATACAACTTTAATGGTTCAACCAATAAGATTATGATTCTGGATCATAATCACAGTACTGAGCTAAATTTTGCCTTCAGAATTGAGAGATACTTTCTTCTATTATTTTCATGCATTTCTCAGTTATTATGTGCAAATCTTGAATTAGAAGTAGTTTGGTACAGAATGTGAAAAGTTACTGTAAATGCTGGAAATGGTGGGGGGGCAGAACAAAAAAAAACCAAACCAACAACCAAAAAAAAACCCCCAAACCACAGTGCCACAGTATCACCCCACCACCAGCGTCAAGCTTCAGAACAGACCTGCCTCAGAGAACAGGCTGGACTGCCGATGGAAGCTACTTGTTCTCAGCTGGGTAAGCCTGACGCTACTAGAAAGAGAATGTAGTGAGTGTTGTCAGTCTGAAATGCCTGCTTCATCATTTAATTTCCTACAGCTCCAGAGTTTGGGTTTTTTCTTGCAAGAAATGGCAAACCTAATGCAGTTTTCTAAAAAAGTTCCCACAACAATCTGTAACATTATTTGATGTACTTTTTACCTGTGTTTCAACTTGTCTATTTGACAAAATAGATATAACCAAGAATAGAGGCTACATTTTCAATTATCTTTTTCAATTTGTTTCAAAATAGGGTTAAAAAGCTTCTTACTAGCTGCTCCTGGTTCTTCATTTGATCAGCTGCCTGCTTGGCTAGAGCAGCTTTAGCTTCTTCAGCTGCTCGACGCTCCTTTTCTAGGCGCTCTGCTTCCTCTTTTGCACGCTTTCGTTCTTGATCCAGTTCTAGAGCCCTTCTAGTCTGCTCCTCTAGCTCTGCCAAAAGGAAAGTTTGCAGACAAGATATCACTGCCCAGCTCTTCCTCATATGTAACACAGGTAACTGCTGTAACAGACTCAAAATAAAGTAACCTAGAAAGCTGACAAAGATTTACAAGTCTGCCTCTTGTTTTCTCCCCCCTCTTTAAGACATTCTTTGGGTACGCTTCATCTCACTCGACAGTTCCAACAGACCAGTGTTTTAGAAAATTATCGCTTCATTGATAAAACTAAATATGCAAATATACATACATCTACATGCACATATAGAATCATAGAATGGTTTGGATTGGAAGGGACCTTAGAGATCATCTAGTTTCAACCTCCCTGCGATGGGTAGGGACACCTTCCACTAGAGCAGGTTGCTCAAAGCCCCATCCAGCCTGGCCTCGAACACCTCCAGGGATGCTCCAGGGGCATCCACAACTTCCCTGGGCAACCTGTTCCAGTGCCTCGCCACCCTCACAGTAAAGAATTTCTTTCTGGTATCTAATCTAAACCTCCCCTCTTCCAATTTAAAACCGTTGCCCCTTGTCCTGTCACTACACTTCCTGACAAAGAGTCCCTTCTCCAGCTCTCCTGTAGGCTCCCTTCAGATATTGATAGTCTGCTATGAGGTCTCCCCAGAGCCTTCTCTTCTCCAGGCTGAACAACCCCAGCTCTCTCAGCCTGTCCTCATAGGAGAGGTGCTCCATCCCTCTGATCATCTTTGTGGCTCTCCACTGGGGCCTCACTCTTTCTTCTGAGGAGATTTTAGATACATTAAATCATACTCTTTTATAGTAAAAAAAGAAAAAAGTAACATCATCTACTCTATTGAATTGCCTGACAAAGATTCTAATTGCTACAGACAATTTAGGTATCTCTCCAGCAAAATGACCTAAAACCCATTGGAAGGGTCAGAAAAATTATCCCTAGAACAGAGCCAGAAAGATACAAACAGGAAAATTTTAAATCAAGAGATTTAAATCTATTCAAAAAAATCTTTCCATGAAGATGGAGAACACTTAACTACCAAGCCAACTACAAGAACCCAGACACCATTTTTATAAAACACTTTTTCATACATCAACAGGCTAGAAAAAACAGCAGCACATGAATATTACATATTGCATCATAAATTAGGCAATGTTGCTTACAAGAATTATGAGAAAGTGTACATTGTTAAACATTTAGAATCACCCTGACTGTTTGCTCCTCGGCTCAATGGCTGACCCTTAAACTATTCCAAGATACAGTTTCCGTGTTATCTGCCTGGATGTGCCCAGCCTGTTCTGCATTGAAAGACTGAAAAATGCAGGGGCAGAGCTGGAGAACAGTGCCAGTCATATGTCATTTATTTGCATAGATTTAGTCAGCGATTCTCTCTACAGTGCCTGAAGCCAACAGTTACAAACGGAAGACAGGAACATTTTTACGAACGTGAACCAAACCTGAAGCAAATAAAGAACATGGGGAAGGACTGGGAAGGAGTGGAGGCAGGGACTCTACAAGGTGGTTCAACACAAAGAACTGTGATTGGTGAAACTACGTTTATTCACTACCATGTCACAAGATTTTAATTTTAAAATTCTCAGATCTCACAAGGGAATAGGAAAATAAAGAAACACAGAATTTCCAAATGAAAAGCTAAATTCAACAAAATCCTAGGGGAAGTACTTTGAATCTTCGTCTCTAATTTGCTTCCTCCCTTCAACTCTAGGTTTTCAGCACTGTAAGCATTTCATAACTCTGGGTTGAACTGTGTATGCATTCATTTCTTCTTTATTGAAGAAAATGGAAACTTTTGCTATGTTAGCAATTGGTTTTATATTACAAATATACACACATGTGCACACACAACATCTTTTAACACTGAAAAAGAATCTCTCAAGTAATACAACACTAAATTCTTGTTGTTTAGTGAAATAAATTTAAAACAAAAAAACACCCACAAAAAAAACCCACCCCACACAAAAATCCCACACACACCAAGAGAACTGTGGAACTGAACTACCCAACCGAACTAAACATTGTGGTCAGATATAAGAAATCTGGGATCAGTAAGAGCTCACCTTTCTGAGCTTTCATTGTTTGTTCCTCAATTTGTCTTAAGCGTTCCATTAATTCTTCCTTTTCACGCTCTATTCTTTCCTTTTCCTTTTCTGCTATTTCCCTTTTCTTCTTCTCATTTTCTAATTGGGCCCTGAAAAAAAAAAAGTAAAAGGGGATTTTAAACCTCAAACACATTAAATTCTACCATAAAAATGCTGATAACCCATTTTTCAGTTTACTCAGCTGGCAGAGAAGCAAGCAGTTTTAAATATAAATTTAGTTTTTAAAATTGAAAGAACAAGCAAGTTTCTCGTTTCAAAATACCATACAGAAAAACAATTTCTGAACAGAACTGATTAGCAACCTTGGTTGTGGTTCAACTAGGTAAATCCACAATTATACCTGCACTTTAGACAGGGCTGGTGTTTCATGTGGGCTAGAAAAGGCAACGGTATTTTTTCAATATACAAAAGGTAAGCCATGACATTCTTCACTGAACTTGCTTTAAAGGTTCACCTGCAGAGTATAGAAGTCCCTAAGGATCAAGCAACAGCAAGTCAAGACTGTTTCACGAAAACATAATGAGAAACAACAGTACAGCTACTATTACTATGCTGAAAGCTCAAAAAAGATACGGCTTTCTATTAAGACAGGTGAGCCATGCCAGTCCACAAACCTGCTTATATATTACAGAAAGAAAAGCAGCTCTCTCTTTTCTAGAATGCTAAGATGTCTGATATTCTATGACTTAGTTTTCTTAAAAGGGTAGAAGAATTTTTTTCTGTTTCATGGAAGTTTGTTAATTACCTTTCCAATTGTTTCTGATGTTTCTCTTCTCTAGCTTGGGCCTTCATCTGTTGCACTTCAATTGTATCAGGTTTCCTCCTCCTCATGTACAATTCATGATTTCCCATACACAGTGCCAAAATTCGCTTGTTAATTCTCAGACGGGGTGCATAAAAAACAAAATCCTAGCAAAAATAATGGCAGCATATCCATTAATCTAAAAATATAGTTGTGACAAGACAAAGCATTACTGCACGCTTGCATTTGTTAAATTTAAATTTACAAGTATTTTAACATTCATCCTCTGAGCAAGCCAATACCATAATATATAAATTTAGTTACTGTCAGGAACTTGCAAAATAAATTCAAAATTACACATGGGTTCCTCCATGTAGAGTTTAGCTAGTTTGCATTAGATTATTTATTTAAACTTCTAAAAAAGTGAGACTAATCTCTATTTCTCAAGAGTTTCAACCTAGAAAGCCTCATGAAATGTACTGGTCTAATAGAAAAAAAGAAAAACCAAAGTGAGGGCCAGAGAATTTAGCATCTTACACTGTGGGCTTTTAAACACACCACAGAATATCAGTTGACTTAAATTAAAAGAAAAAAAAAAAAGAAATCTCAGTATCAACCAGAATTAAAAGAGAAAATAAACATACCCTACTTCAAAATGAAAATTTCGTTTGGATTACTGACTTTTCTACCAATAAGAATAATAAATATCATAAAATATTTACTCATGCCATAATGTCAAGTCCCTGCAGGCTTAAATCTCTTCATATACAAAGGCATTCTATTCTATACACTACTTACAGGGGCCTTTTTGTCAATTGGCTTTATGACAAATTTTTTGTCATTAAAAGAGATGTTTCTTATTTCACTCCAAGGAAAACCGATCTTGGGTGTCAGCCTTCAAAGAGAAAAAGGTCTCATTAGAAGCAGCAAAAGTGTGCATTCTTTTTATGTTCACTGATTCTTAACTCCATACCATTTTCAGTACAAAACATAACAAGAATTATGTACAAAACACGTACAAAACATAACAAGAGTTCCAAGTATATTTTGATAGACAATTTTTTTAAAATGCATTATTCCATCAAATGAATAAATTAGACGAAGAATAAATTACATGGCACTGTAACGGAAGGAATTTCAATTTGTGACTTATTCTACTAGCATTAAATAGATGCTAAACATCACAATCACGTACTGATTATTTATAACCTATTGATAGTTTTATTTTTAGTGAAAAGAATAACTATTTAAATTTGAGAAAAATCTGACATTTCAAAGACTGAAATTAAATTACCTTTCAGCAATGTTGTATTTCAGTTTAATTCAGATGTAAGATGTGTGCTCTTACATTTTCAAAGTTCAAGTTAAATTTATTTCTCTTGCATCTTAAGTAAAATAAATTCAGTCCAGTTCAGAAATTGTTAACAGTGTTATGCACCAAGTGCTTAACTGTAAATATTTTTTTCATGAGCACAAAACATTTTTTCAGCTCATGTTATCTTAATTACAAGCATTAGGAAATGTTTACGTATTTGATTGCTAACTTGCAGGCATTAAAGAATACCAAAAATTCACTGATGGTTCAATCTGATCCAAACATTTTCTGAAAATTTCCTTCGTTCAAGAGTTATATTGCCATCTAATGGCAATTAAGGCTTATAGAATTTTGTTAGAATATATGAATTGAAGAGCATTAAGTTTCAGTTCAGCCGTTACCTGGTGTTTGAAACATCATGTTTAACTTCAAATCACTGTGAAAGGACTGTTGACATCAGATACTACTAACAAGTGTTTGGAAAGAAATAAAGGAATAAGTCTGTTGCTCTGTTTTGAGATTCTTCGAATTTCATACATTTCAGCTTTATCCCTCTTCAAGTAGGACAGAATATTTGATCTCTTTATCAGGACACAAGATCCATCTATTTTCTTTGACATCTAAAAGGTTTCACTTTTGGATACCAAACTTTTTTATGCTCTAACAGCTACAACCCTAGTCACTGCTCTTAGAAAACATTTCTCATTAAATATGTTGCTCAGTTTGTCAACGTCCTTTTCGTCCTGACTGAAGAGGAAGTCTCAAGGGAGTGCAAAGCACAGAAAGAAAACATGTAAAGATGGTTTAGGTATCATACATCAATATTAAGCAACATAAATTTAAGTTTCCACAGAACTGCCCTTTCTTTCCCTTCTTTTACATCCCTATTTAATCTTTCAAAATTCAAATACTCTGGCAATTAACATCTATCTCTCTTCTTCTATCTTTTACACAGATTAGAAGGTCTTTGAGAACCTGTTTTGCTGGATGTTACTGAACACACAATAAGGTGGTTTTTGTATAGTCTCAGATAGGATCTCCTAGGATAGAACTGCAAAATGAGTATTCACCACTTACTTATCATCGTGCTCATAAATATTCAGACCCAAAGCATCAACTCCTAGCCACAATTCAGTTCCTTTTTTATTCTTTATTTCAAAATAGTTGACTCCATACATTTCCAAGTCTTGTGCTATCTTAAGGTACTCCATCATAGAATCTTCCCTGATGAAAGAAGATAAAAAAAAGAAGGCATAGTGTAGGCAAATCAAAAGTACGTTGTAAGAATGAGAGAACTGCAGAATAATCAGTTAGTGTAAAATTTAGTTAGGAATTAAACCCCTCTGAAATTCATGGCTACGTTGACTCAGATACTTGTAGAGCTCTACACCCAAGTACAGTCCAACCACCACACTTCATCTTTTTACCCTGTGAGCTAAGGAAATACTAAATATATCTGAAAGGCAGGCAACTGCAGACAGAGACAGTTGACAACCTTATCGTACAGGTAAGCCAATAACCTGATTGGAAACTCAGCCCTCACTGAAGCTTTCATGGGAATTTTTGTTAACCGCATACCCTGCTCAGAATAAAATAAAAGAGTTTCCAAACAAACACAGCACGCTCCAAAATACATCTTAGTAATAACAGAAAACCTGGAAGATCTTGGAACATTTTTTATGTAATTACCTTAACATTCCCCTGTGCTCTTCATGCCAGTTCTGTATTCTTTCTTCCCACTGTTCTTTTGTCAGTTTGTGCTGTTCTAACACACTGTGAATAGAAGTTGTTGCTATTAAATAACACTGACAACCTATTTAACCTCCTAAAGTTATAAAAATAAGTTTGGTTATGCCTCATAACACATGTTTTAATTGAATACACTTAAGCATGACTTCCTATACAGTCCTCATCTTTTTAACCTGAACAGACATAGAAATTTTGTATTTCAACAAATACACTGTTAAAATAGTGTGAAATTTCACGGTATTCTATAGGTTTGTACTATAAAAGTCACACCATGGCATATTTCAGCTTTCAGTAAAGTTATAAAATTTTGAACACCTGAAAATACCTATAAAATCCTCATACAACTATGCTGCAAATTAATCTCTAGGCATGCACAGATAACACTCAAGCTTTCGTTCTGCTGTCACTTCAAAGAAAAAGTAACACATTAAGAAAAGTTAGCAGACTAGTTTGTTGGGTGTTTTGGAGGTTTTGTTTGTTTGGGGTTTTTAAATATCTAAAAAAATCAATAGTGAAGCAGTTTCAGAAAACTATTTGACATTTATCTACTGCTGCAATGATGGAATTATATATTCACCTACTAGAATTAAAGTAGAAATTAAAGAAATTAAATGCATACGATAACTTTATTATGCTTTTATTCCAGGCACCTAGCATTTCAAGCATTCCTATAGAAATTATTTTGAAGGACAATTAAAAAAAAAAAAGCAAGATAATCTGTCACTTGATTTGCCACTCTGCCCATATTTAGTGAAGTGCACTTTTCAGCGGTACCCATGTCACATTTTGATTTGAGTGCATCCCTATCAAAAGGCTTTCCTCTTCAAAACTGCAGCAAAGCCAAAGTGTTCATAGCTAAATGATATAAGAACATTCAATGACATGACATTTTTTTTTGTTTCTCTTCTCTTTGCCCTATATATAATACTTACAGAAGCCTGTAACAGAACGCTCAAAGTCAAACAGCCTGCTTTGGCTGTAATAATCTAAAAGCATCCTGGCAATCATTTACAAGTTTGTATTACATAAAAAAAAATAATTCCAAGTCTTCTAGGACAATGAAGTTCTGAATCAATCCAGCCTGATTTTTACATTGTGAGCTGCTTTCCACCATTATCTCTTCTACTCCTTGAGCAAATATTCACAAAACGTTCAAAGTAAAGGACAAATCAGGATATTGCAAAATACACTATCCCAAGATTATGTCACACAAGGGCCCATCTGAAACTAAGAGCCCTGCTCCCAAGCTCTTCTTCACAGAATCACAGAATGGTTGAGGTTGGAATTGCCCTGTGCAGGTCATCTTGTCCACCCCTCTCCTCAAGCAGGGTCACCTACAGCACAGGATCACATCTAGATAGCTTCTGAATACCTCTAAGGAGGGCAACTCTGCAAGCTCTCCAGGCAACCTGTGCCAGTACTCAGTCACCCTCATGGTGACTTGTGCTTTCTTGAGCTTTCCAAATGAAGTTAAATTTCTACTTCTACAGAAATTCTTCGCACTTTCCTCTTTCTGAATTGGAGTTGAAAGACATGAGGCAATGGGCACAACTGAAATACAATTCAAGTGTGTATCACTTCATAGAATCACAGAATTCATAAACTTGAACACAATTTTTTATTTTATTGCTTTGCTGCAAAGGTGGTCAAATACTATTACAGGTTGGCCAGAGAGGTTGCAGTGTTCTTCTTTGGAAATATTTAAAACCCAAACGGAAAAGGAATTGAGCAACCTGCTGTAATTAGAATAGAGTATTTCAGTTGGAAGGGACCTACAATGACTATCTAGTCCAGCTGCCTGGCCAAAAGTTAAAGCACGTTATTAAGGACATTGCCTAAATGCCTCTTAAACACTGACCGGCATGGGGCAACAACCACCTGCTACTTTGAGTAAGGGGATTGGACTAGATGGTCTTTAGAGCTCCCCTTCCAGCCGGAAGTGATTCTGTTTCTATGATATTCTCAAAGCTGGCAACATCCTTGACAATAGCCACCTCATCATTTGGCCACCTCCATTCTCTCTTCGCATGCTACTGATGAAGCATCACTAGCAGATATGCAAGGACTATTGCAACAGAATAATTCAACTTGATGCTGAGTTATATCCCTGGGCAACCTTGTCTAGTTGGGGGTGTCCCCGATGACTATGGGGAGGCTAGATGACTGTGGGACTAGGTGACCTTTGGAAGTCCCTTAAGGCTTGGACCATTCTATGATTCCTTATTGCTACCCAGTTCATAGTTTTGAGCCAAAAAATATGTAGTAGTTCTGACAGATGAGCATCAGGACCCTACAATTAACAGGAACTACAAATCTTTTCTCACCTTTTCCAGTAAAATTTTGCAAAGCTAGTCTACTTTGGGAAAGTAGTAAATATTTTTGACATTATATTGCATATTGTTCTTAAGTATTTTTATTATGTACTTGTTAGTTTTCTGGCAAATCTCCTGGTGACAGGAGGCAAACCAGGAATTTGTGTTCGAATTGTGTTCGAATGAATACAAAAGCTCTGTGCTCACTCAGTGCTGACTGGCACACGACTGGTTGAAAGCATATATGCTGGGAAATCATCTGAACGTTTGTTCTACTGAAAAGGAACAACTTAAGTATTTGAGTTTGTGTCGTACACAAGCACTGCACTGTTCACAGGCTGTCATCATAACTGAGCAAAACCTAAGATTTGTGAACTAACATATTCAGCGATGACAGGTTTAGTGGTTTTACATCTCCCCGCCTTCCTAACAAAGGGAATTTCTCTAGAAAGAGGTATACACTTCACTGTCACCAGAAGAAAGTAAACAGCAAAAACCAAACTCTTTGCCAGGATCTTTAAAAATCTGAAACATTTTCAGAAATATTTGTTTCAATACTTCACCACAATCCTACTGAAATGCTTTTTTGCTTGCTAGAAAATTCTTAAGCTTAGTTACACTAATAAGTGAGCTAACTTTTCAAGCCAGACTTTTAAAGACATCTCAAATTATTCCATGGGTCTTATTTCTTTGAGGACGCTTTAATGTACATATTTAGGAAGCATACATTTGTCCATGACACATCACTATGGATTCATCTACACTAACAAAATAGCCTAACTTTGCACATTTTTGTTGCAACGCTTCTCTTGCTGCCAAAACACACCAGGAGCATGGTTTCAGTTGAGTAAAGAAAAAGAACTATAATCTTGGTGCTCACTTTTCCTAACCGATTAGATGAGTGACTGATACAAAAAAGTTTATACTCAAGAGCAATGGCAACAATTAATTTTCTAAAATTTTCTCTGCCCAGGCTAGCATTTTTCTGCAATATATTTTATTTGCAATACATTTTGTAATTATTTTAAGGAAATTATTATCAATTAAGTGTACGAAAACATCAAGTACTGAAGAAAAGTAATGATTATCAAATGAATCTTAGTGATTTCTGTATTAGAGTATTTTGATTTTAATTTAGCAGCAGCAAGCCTCCAGAAACATTAGATCGTTTTGGAGCACTTTGATAACTTTTTCAGCTAAATCTGCGCAAGTGGTTGTGGACATGACAGGTCTCAAGAAACCCATGGTTGTGATGCTTCTTTGTTATGTAGAGTCTAAATTAGGATGTCTTCAGTTTTACAAGTAAAACATGCACTCTTAAGAAAGCTACCATTATCACTAGCACATTATCACTTAATATTTTAATTATAAAAAATGTGCTGCAATCAAGTTTATATGCACCAGATAATGCATAAACGTATGTAGTCTCACTCACCGCTGAGGGAGAAGTCTGTCATTGGCTAGGTAGCCGAGTTTATGTATCTCCTTACTGTAATCTCCATACTTGGACTGGACAGCATAAGAAGCCAGAAGAACTGCAGTTTCCGGTGGGCAATATATTTCATCATTTAAGATCGCTTCTTTGACTTGCAGGAAGAAAAGTCTCTGAGTTATTTCCTGAATTAATTCTTCAGATACATCCTCTGGAAAAAACTTGGCCCTGAACTTAAACTGCAAAGGATTTTCTTTCCTTACATCTTGCTGGGTTACCTGAGGGAAAAGAATAAAGAAATAAATAAAAAGAACACTAAATGGTATATTAAATATAATTTAGTATAATGAACTATTTAGCTTTTTCTACACTGAAATCCAGCACTTCCTGACAAGCCTACTGTTGATTGAACTCACTAAGCGTTCACATTGCACTGAATCAAGTACAGCAATTTGGGTAAATCAGACAATTTTGAAATACTACTCAAAAGCTGTTTAAGAGGTTTTTTTGCAGGCTTGCGTGAATTTGTATTTACCACAATAAAGATCTGGAAAAAAAGAAGTTGTAATACATATTAAAAAATATATCAAAAACTATATCCAAGGATGAATTGCAGGAAGCAACTAGTCAGGGTCTAACAAGGTTTCTTTCGTAAGAACTACAGCACATTTCTTCAACGTAAGTGCAAAGCTGGATTCTTTCAAAAGCCTTGAACTACTGAACTAAATACGCATGCTTTGTTCCTGTACAAAAAAAATGTAACTCCATTAACAACATTATTTTTCTAGAATGGATAAGCCCTATAATCATGATTTCTGTGAAGAGAACAGATGTGATCATCTTAAGTTTTAAATAAGTACCTTCTTCAAATTTCAACAAAACCTCATTTTTTATGTAGATTTTTCCTTTTCATTTGGGCTCAGCTTTTAGCACTGGTTACAACTGAGGCAAAAACATTCAAAATTAAACTAATTTTAACATCAAATAATACAGTGACTGTTAAAAGGTACATTCATAATAATATAAGTCTAGTACATCCCAATTCCTCAAGCACTTTATTACCCCTTTGATTTTACATGCACTAGTAGACCCTCTAGAATTTCTGCACTATGCATGAAATTATGCATCTGTTCACTTGACTTGTAGGAAGTATTAAAAACTGTGAATATAATGCAACCATTTAAACACATATGTAAGCAGCGTAAGTACTACAGTCAACATTTCAGATGCCAATTTTATGTTTTGCTCACTCTTCCTTATTGTCCAACTGCTTCTGACTTCGATACACAGCATTTCACTTTAATCTCACCAGTGAACAATTAGTTGAGCTCTTGCCACAGTAAAACATTATTTGCACATCTATTCTGTGATTTATCAGATCTTATCAGTATTTACAGCAAATATTTAAATACTAACTCACAAGTTAGAGCCAATTTATGATGACACGTTTAAGAATCAAATGTTACAAGCTTTAAAATAAAAAGGTAGATAACCGCCTTAGTCTAAGTTAAAGAAATTAACATGCCATCACTGCTCATGTACTGCACCACAAACTTAACTTGCTAAAGACTTTCATAGAATGACGTCGTCTTTATTTTTTTGCAAGTGATACATCAAATTCTGTAGTCTCCAACCACTAGAGGCAAGTCATTAGGGCTAACAAAATATTTGTTTGTAGCACTATAATGTTTATTGTGTATGAAACAAAACATATATCAAATTCTAGGAGTCAGCTTTGGTGGTTAGCATGTTTAACTCGCTGGATTTACCACAGAAGAGAAGTAAAGATTATACATATGCAGACAGCAAGACTTGCTCCTAAAAACTTCCCAATTTACCTCCTAATAACCAAGAATACCTTTTTTATCTTCAGTAAGTCAAACTCAGAAAATTCTCTTTATTCTAAACACTGCCATTAATAACATGACAGCCAATACTGAAACAAAAAGTGACCATTCAAATTCATAATAGAATTTAAAGTAAAATGATGTGTCTCCCATCAGCTGGGAGATAAAAGGTGTTGGGGAAAAACAAAACAAAAATTATCCTACAATCTACCTATTAGATACCTAAACAGAAGTTTAGGAGCCTATTATTGCTGCATTGTTTAAAGATCTAATAGCTGTAGACATGCAAATTCTTGAAGTTCAAATACTTCACGCACACCTAATTGCAAAACATTTATTTTATTATATTTTGCTACATGAAAACAGGACAATCATATGAATGTAAGTTTTCCTAAGGCATGTGTCACCATGGTATTGAAAGTACAGGAAATAGTATCTCCTTCTCAAATTAAATGTTGATGCAACTTTGCATATTCTTTTATAACTAACCAAACTTAACACAGTATTTTGCCATTTAAAGCAAATGAAAAACAACTTTTCAACTAAATTTCAAGCTGGCTATACACCACCTGCAACATTAAAACAGCATGCCTTAGAAAAGTATACTTCAAACTGTACACCAGCATAAATATTAGGGAATTATTACCTTCTTATTTAGCTTCAGCCAAGTCGAGTAGCCTTTGCTGTCCACATACTGTAGCCCAAAAAACCAGACTTCACGAAGACCAACAGTTTTCACCACCTAAAGATAAAGATCCATAATCATCAGTAATCACGACAACAGGATTTTCGTATGGCAATTAAGCTACAGAAACCATCTCAAACTGAAGTGTAATCAAGTTTTAAAAGAACAAACAACATTAAAATAGTAGCAAAACATCAGGTTCAGAGAAGTGTTCACTTCAGAGATCTAAATAAATTCAAACACCATGTTGTCAAACTACCAACTGGAGCATGAAGCTTCCTGTGTACATCAAACCCAGCACCTGAGGAGTACAAGGAGCCTGATATTTCAAAGCATGTCTGGGAAGTAACCTGCAGACCTACAGACAAGTAAGTCCACTTCAACAGAAAACAACTGCTGAAATTATTAACAAAGAGTAACACTTATGGACAAGTATGAGGTAATAAGGATAAATCACCTCCTTCCAATATTGTTGAGATCTTCTAAGAGTTAACAATATAAGGGATAAGGATGATCTAGCTAATAAACCATACACATGGATTTCCTGTTAAGATTTCTGATCAGGTCTGTCACCAAAGGCTGCTAAAGAAACAAAATTGTCCTTGAATAGAGGGAAGGTCTTTTTATGGACATACTAATTAAAAAGAAAGAAAAAAATAAGCAAACTGTTTTAACAACAGACTTGTGTTACCACTAGGGAAGTCCCTCAGGACTTCACATGTGATCTGCAAAAAAGGATGAAACTGATGTGACAAAGTCTGCTGTAGAAAACCTTACAGAAAGATTTGTGAATGAATAGTAAAGATGAACCTCAATAAAAGATGGTATTTAATAAAAACAAAATACTGTACAGAAGAGACGGCAATTTTAAAGATGTGAAAAAAAGTTCTCACTGTAAAGCAAAAAAAGCAAAAAACCTGATATATTATTATACACATCAATGGTATTCCCAAATCTCTAATACTACTTGTGGACTGGTCACATCAACTTAAAAAAGGATGTTGCAGCACTGGAAATGTTTCAGAAACACTGAAAAGAATGACCAGTGACATGGAACATTTTCTGCACAGCCAAGATGAGAACTAAAGCTACTGACAGAAATGAGGAAAGGAAAAATATGGTATTGGTCTATAAAACTTGCAGGGTGTGTAGAAGGAAAATAGAGAATGACTATTCATTATTTCTGATAATGTAAGAATTAAAGAGAATCAACACAAATCATTAGATAGCAGGTTCAAAGCAAACAAAAAGAAGCACTTTTACTACACATAGTATAATGAAATTGTGGAACTATCTTACAAGTCTTTTGCATAGTAAAAGCACACATGGATTCAATAAGTAATTAATCAGAAAGGCCCAGCAAAGATTATTTAATAACTGTAAACTCTGTCTCCAAAAGACCCAGTATGGCAGTACTTACATATGTTCTCAGGTTGGACCATGATGACAAGCTGGTTTACTGAAGGCTGTTTTATGGAAGCATTCAGATGCATGTGAAGTAAACAGAATTTTACACATAGATCCTCCTCCATTTTAAAGTAGTACTATCGGGTTGCAAAATTAAGATTTTGAAAATTAGAAAACATCACAAGATAGCTGTGCAAACCTACTTCTGATGCCTTGGATATTTGTACTGTTACTTATCAACCATTCAAGTGCACCTTTTTCCCCCTCCTCTACCCTTTCACCTTCAAGCTCCAAAGGACAGAATGGACAATGTGCATAGATCCAACCTGATCTCTTTAGTGAGCAGTTATTTTCTCTGGAATTCCTACATCATTTACTTTAGAAATTAAGAAATGTTAAGAACAAGATTATGTTATTAATATGGTCCTGAGTAACATTAAATTTAGTGTCCCAACACAGATGTTTCAGACCTGTTCTGCTGCTTCTTTTGGCACCGATCTCCTGTCTGACACTGATCACACTGCTTATCACTTTATCAGATGACTCGGAGAATGCTCTGTACTTCACAGCTGTTAAAGTTGAGCCTTTGTACCTGGATCAGCTCTCTGAGCTGCAGAAGTCACTAAGAACTGCAGATGCCCAACAGCTCTGCCCAGATGGCACAGGAGACAAGCGTTTACACTCACCTCAAAACATTTTGCTCTCACCTGCTAACTACAGCCCTTCAACTGATGTGCACATTGCACATTCTTTAAATACAGACAACTTGTCTACTGCAACACAGTTACACATGCTTGCAAATTAACACTAAAACCACATTACACATTAGCCCATATTACTTCAGATTCACAAATAAGGAAAAAGCATCATCTATCACTGCCTCTTGGCTCAATGGGCAGAGGAAAAAAAAATTCCAAAGTTTTGTACCAAGATAATATGAGCACTTACGCACTGCAGTAGCATGATATGAAAAATAAGTACAGAACGAGAAAATTAAAAGCTTGATTCTGGCTCAGATTCATTAAGTAGCATTAAGTAGCAAGTCTTTATCACATGTAAAACAGATCTATCCTCCATCACATCCTACAACTTGACTATTAATAGGCAATAAAAGCTTGGAGAATAAAAGCAACAGGCATGTTTTGGCAAATCAAAACATAAAGACAACGTAGCAAGAATTTCATTGAGTCAGAGGGAGGCTTCCAACATATCTGGAAAGGACAATGGGGTATAAATTGAAATAAGGGAGACAATCCCTCCCATTCTTTCTGGCAACTAGAGTAAACCAGACATACTGATACTCAGTGCTAACAACTTATTGAAAACAACAAAACAACACCCACCATTACTACCAGTGTGTGGAAACATATCCACCACAGCATTCTTTCTGTACTAGGAAACTTAGAGATGCTAAATGGGTTAACTAAAGGAGAACAGATTCCCTCTTGACCATTCTGAAAACTGACAGGATAGACAGAAGAACTAGTGATAAATATGTTAAGATACCTTCTGAAATATAAGTAATTTAAAAAAAAAAAAGTGTTTTCATAATAAATAAGAACTTTACTGAGTTTCGCAATGGAAGAGAAAAGAGAAAGGCAAAGACGTAAAATGCTGAATTCTTATCTGGTAGCAGATGAAGATGATGCAAACACACACATGAAATGGGACACAAACCAACAACTTTAGAAAACACCAACTAAAAGCTTAAAAGAACTGACTGGAAAAAAGGCCAAGTTGTTCACCAACAAGGTAGAGGAGCACTAGACCACAGCTAAATTCATGGAGAGGTTATTTTCTGCAAGCAATAACCCACAGGTCTACTGTCATGCCCACCATCATTTCTGCATTAAACCTGGATGATCAGTCCTCTCAATAAATGTGCTATTCAATTCTCTTTCTGTAGAGAAAACAGTATAACTTTTGTCTGGAAATTTCATGCTGGTTTTGCAACACAGTTCAGCTCCTGATGGTGTTCTGTGGAACTCACATATGAATTTAAGATCAGGCTGAAATTGCTTATCTCTTCACACATAACTATGCCGGTTGATTTTGCTTGACCTAACAATTTTTCAATTTAAACTTCCAGTAATGGATTGTAAGAGTTGAAGAGACGTCAGATGCCACGCTGTGAATCAAGTAAAAAAGCTGAAGAGCATGAAAAAGAATTCTGAGCTGTATCTTTGTTCCAGGCTTGCAAATGCCCCAATTTGGATTAACCTGATTACCTGGGCACAAGACGTTACACAGTAGATGGTCACCCCACCCAATACTGCATGGCAGAAGATAGCAAAGGTTGGCAAAAGACAAGTAACAGCTTGAGGCTTCTGTGCCACAGAATATCATACTTTCTATTTGATGGTGGTGTTGGTTAGACAAAAAGCAGGACAGCCCCTTTCTTCAAGAAGTCTTTGTAAGAGTCATGAAGACTATTTTTATGTAGAGACTGAAGATACACTGCTACTGATGTCAGAGAAAGAGGCTGTGGGTACAAGTGTTAGGAGTCAGACAGTCATTTCAAACAAAAACTGCAAGTGAAATTTCATTCATCTAGAAGAAAAAGCTCAGTGTTACAAAGCAATTAACATTCTCCTCCTTTCAATATACATATGAAGACATTTAATCAACTCTTCAAGGTCAACTAAAATTTTACAACTTCTTAAGGAACTCTTTCAATGTGTTACTTTCTCTTAACATCCGTCTTTACATACTTTTAGCATCTATAGTAGAGTGGACAGAAACAACAATTCTACCAGACAATTGTTAATATGCTTAAACTGGTTTTGAAGAGTAATTTTGAACATTTCTGCACTTTTAACTAAATGCATACATCTTGGATCTCGATAATGTAACATATTTATTGGTTTCTTGAGGAAAAACAGAACACCACATTGACAAGCTTCTATTTTTAACATTTTCTAGAGCACTCCACAACCTAGATCAAAAAACCGTTTCAAGAATCTGATGGCTAACATCACATGAAATGAATGCAAGAACAACTCTTTTTAAGAAATCATTCATGGTGTACATGACTGGTGTACAACAGAATCACTATCAAATGATAATGTGTAGGTCTGATGGGTATGCAATCCATAAGGCATGTTAAAACAATCATTTTCACTTCCCCACTTTGTTTTTGTTTGGGTTGTTTTTTTTAAAACTTACATTTCAAATTGGATCACGGGACAATGTTACTTTTCTAACATTCATGAAGTGAAAAAGCACCTACAGCTTCCACTCTTGGAAAAAAATTAAAATAAATTAGCTTTCCTTAATGAACTTTTATCATTACATTCATTGTTAAACAGTGGAGGCTATATAAATTTTTCATACACACAATTCTAACAATTATATTGCAGTTGCAATTATGATGATTAGACATAAAATATACTGTTGATTTCAAAATATATCTATATGCATGACGCAACTTAAGCTTCACTGTTAACCTATTAGCACAGAATTGTCTTTACATTTAATACATTTCATGAGAAGTAACAAGGAAGATCAAACTAACTGAGAGCATAGCTTACATAATGTAAGGAGAAACATAATCTATACATAGAACACTTTCACTTTCTCAAACTATGCCTTAAAACCCACAATAGTTTTACGTGTTTGTACACACACATTCAGAGAGACACATATAAGTTACCTGATCAAACAGCTGCTTGCCTGTTGTATTGGGCTGGATGGCAAATTCCAACTCTGCATCCATTGTGGTTACTCTGACGTTGATCTACAGAAAATAAAGTAATATTTAAATCATACTGTAACAGTGTAATGCTTCTATATACTATGATTAGCCTATAAGAAACAATATATGGCAAGTAAATTCCACAACTTTAATTACATATAGGACACAGTAGATATAAAAAAAGGAAAATCTGAATCTGCAAAAATATCATATTTTATTTATTATAAAAGCATACTGAGGATAACATTTAACTCTAGGTTTGAAGGTCAAAGCAGGGAACAAAGTTCAAAATCAATTTAATGGGATAGCTGACATGACTACTGAACACTCCAAGAATGCTGGGACATTCAAGCACTGGGCACTATCTTCCAGTGGGCTTCCCAAATGTTTACAAAAGAAAAAGTTCCTAGTCATATACATATTATTTTAAAAGATTTATACTTGGCAATATAAAGAGAAAAGGAAACTCCTGCCCTGCTATTTCTAAAATAAAGAGGTTCAACGGTCTTAAAGTGTATAGGAATAGAGCTTGTGCACCTCAGGACAGACTAAGAGCAGATTTTTCATCATTGGAAGGAGGAATTATAAAAGTTAGCTCCCCTTAATATTTATCCTATTCAATTCCCTCACTACAAGACTGAAAAACCACTGCTAATGAATGAACTTCTTCCTTCTCCTGAAATAAAAGACCATTTTCCAGCTGACTCCTGACAGTCACTGTTTTTATTTGTTCTAAAACAAGCAGTCACATATTCCATATTTGGAATATGGAGATATCTGGAAGCCTATCTTACTTGGAAGTACAACAGTCTGTTCCAATTTCTCTTTAACTGGTATACACAAAAGCAAGAATTTTCATGGAACAGATCAAAGTACTAAATGCACAGTACTGTCTTCTCACTGTTAGAATGGCCCTCCATTCCTATTGCCACAGTATCACATCTTATTTATCTTCAGTGAACAGGAATATAAAGTGTTAAAGGTCAAATCTACTTTGCTATAAATGCAAAAAACCAGAAACATGAAACTTATTTAAGGCCCACAGATGTATTCTAATTGTTCTCTCTCTACTATAAAATATGAAACAGGAATAAATTAGGACTTGTATTACAGGTTCTTATACTACTCCATCTCTGCCTGTGTAAACCATTTCCATTAACTGTTTCCCTAATTTTGCCACCAGGTGGAATACTTTGAGAAGTGAGAGTCTGGAAGTCTCTGCAAGACAGAACACAGAAGGGAGATCTAAGGTGTAAAAAAGAAAACTGGATAGAAGTTTGTCCCCATGCAACTGATTAAGCTTGTTCACTGCTTTCTTTAGTGTCAAGGTAAACAACTTTGGGCATGAGCTGGATACAAAAGACAAGAGCAGCAGGAGTCTGAGGACCTCTAGGTTATAGACCTGCAAACAAGGAAGATAGCAGGAGGTTAGCAAACTTTTTTTGTGTGCAAACACCGATAAAGAACAAGAGTTGAAGGCTTTGAAGTAAAAGATAGCAAACTTTTATTGCAAAAAAAATAATAAAATAGAGTGTATGTGTCAGAAGAAGGGAAGTATTTTCTGTAGATTCTCTCACTCAAGGGGGAAAAAAATTGCTTATTCTCTAACAGAACAACCCATTTTAAATGGTAGATCTAACTCACTGCCAGTTGCACTAGCTTAAGTTTGGGGGTTGCCCCTTAATTACAAGAAGTTGGTTTTTTTTAAAGCAGTTTTTCAATTATAAAAATGAAGCCTACTTTAAGACAGCTACAAGTTAGCAAGTTACAAAGGCTAAGGCTAAAATGTAACTTTATTAAATGCCGAAGCACTCTGTTATGTAACAGCACCATTGCCAAAACAAGAGGCGTCACAGAAGCTCTACAAAGCCCAGCAAGTTCAACTAATTGCAGCACACTTCTTAAGAGTCGCGGCAGAAACTTCTTACATAAATAGCCATTTTCTACAAATGCAAGAATTACTACCTGAAAACCTGTATCCCTCAGAAGAACTAAAATACTCAAACAGTAAAATAACAGATGTAGCACAGAGGCAAACACAGGCTCTGTTTGCTTCCAGATGTTAGTGCCTGAGACAAAAGCTGAGTGCTCTGCAAGTACAGAGCTGCTCCTCCTGAGATACACGTTAGGAGCACCTGATCGCTTATGTGCAGTACAGTAACTATTTAGTCTTCAGCAATTTTCTTGTTCTTTGAACTTCTGATTCCCAGATCATCCAGCAGCTAATTAATATTTACACTTTCAGTTCTACTAAGAAAGTCCTAAATTATATGATAGCAATATTAAAATGTTACCTTTTATGAGTTATTTAAGAAGAGATTTACAAAGGTAACACCACACCATTTTCCTTCTGAAGACATTTGGACTGACTGAGATTTCTGGCATACAAATACTGAGCTTCTACAACCTTGTAACTCTGTCTCATAGCTTCAGTTATTTCTGGGCATGGAAAATAAGGCTACTTTTGGCAAAACACTAAAACTGAGCCCAGAAGGCTTACTTATCTAATCCAAACCTCGATCACACAGCATGCTCACAACAGAAATCAAACCTCTGGTGTCAGTTGGAAAATAAACCTGGAAAATAAAGCTCACCAACTACATTAAGAGTCATGGGGAGAATTTCTACATTACAAATAAGGCAGGGAATTAAGAAAACACAGGCAGAAAAAGAAGGCACAGTAAATTCAGCAATGGTCTGTCACTTGTGTAATCTGCTGTTGGGTGCTCAGCTACTTTGAAGCAACACTCCTAATGTGACGCTGGTGACAGGGGGAAATGATCTGAACCGCAAAATATGAAGACAGACACTAATCTGAGTGTGATTACTCTGAACCAACTTAACCACATGAATACAAAACCAGGAAAGAGCTCTTGCAATGGTGATAAGAGAAATGGATGAAGGTTTCCTGTAGCAAGTGCTGGAAGGCTTACCACAAGACCCATTTAATGCCTGCCTTTTAATTTTGCTCTCACCAGGACTACACATCTTCCTTCAAACTTCAGAAACTATGACAAAGCACTAGACAAGACAGCCAATTACTTCAGCAGCTCAGTCAGGAGGCAAATCCCATTCCGCTGTGCACAGACCTTGCAACAAGTCTCTTTCGGTCTACTCATACACAACTTTGTCTGCCCTCTGAGTAGAAGTCTAAGGAACCTACTCCTACTTCTTAAGGAACCTAAACTAATCAAGAAATGTCCTAGGTGGTTCTGCAATTCATAAGAGTACACTTGAGCAACCATCCTCTTTAAAAAAAAAATAAAATAAATGAAAAAAAGGCTACACAAACATTGGTTTTGATGCCACAATTTAACAATTTACATCACTTATTACTGACATAAAGATCTCTATGCAGATATTAAGTACTAAAATATCATGGCGATTATGTCCAGGAAATACATAAAAATGCTATTGTAGGCTTAGTAACTGGGGAACTTAGACTTTGTGAATCCTCTGGGAAAGTCTGTGTGGTGAGAGCTCCTTCCCTGCTCCAGCAACATTACACCTGAACAGGCTGCATTTAAAAGGCCATAATGAAAAAGATAAAAGGGTAGGTTAATGAGTAATTTTATTTAAAAAAAAAGTTCCAGAAGGAAGAAAATGCTTAGCATGAAGTTTTCTTCAGATCGCTACCTTTAAAGAGTGCATTTTATAAACAAAGCTGCTGTAAGCATAAAGAACACAGTAAAGTTTAGCATAATAAGGAAAAATAGTCTGCTGGACATTTTGGAAAACACTACTGCAAAGCTCTATTTTAGAGTACCAAATCTTTGTTTAGAGTACCAAATCTTTGTTTAGAATACCTACCCCACAGCTTTTATAGTGACTATTTTGCTTGGCTCATTTGCTTACACTAATATAAATAATTGGCCAAGGACAGAAACCTTTCAGCATAAAAGGATCACCAAATATTTCGAAAAAATTGCTACTAAAAGTATAGTTTTTCTTCTAAGAAAACTTCCTTGTATAGTTGAGTACATATATTTTTTTTAAATTATTTGTAATAAACTTTTCCAAATAATAAAGCTTTAAACCCTTGCATTGTGACAACATTGTGATGTTATCTTCATCACCTTAAAGAAATATAGAATGGGTTGGGTTGGAAGGGACCTTTAAAGATCATCTAGTCCAATCCCCCTGCAATGAGCAGGGACATCTTCAACTAGATCATGTTGCTCAGAGCCCTGTCCACCTTGAATGTTTCCAGGGATGGGGCACCTGCCACCTAACTGGGCAACCAGTTCCAGTGTTTCACCACCCTCATCGTTAAAATTATTTTCCTTATATCTAGTCTGAATCTACGCTCCTTTAGTTTGAAGCCATTACCCCTTGACCTGTTGTAACAAGCCCTGCTAAGAAGTTTGTCCCCACCCTTCCTGTAGAACCCTTTTAAGTACTGGAAGGCTACTACTATAAGCTCTCCCTGGAGCCTTCTCTTCTCCAGGCTGAACTCCAACTCTCTCATCCTGTCCTCACAGGAGAGGTGCTCCAGTCCCCTGATCATTTTTATGTCCTTCCTCTGGACCCGCTCCAACTAGTCCATGTCTTTCCTGTGATGAAGACCCCAGAGCTGGACACAGTACTCCAGGTGGGGTCTCACAAGAACAGAGTAGAGGGGCAGAATCACCTCCCTTGACCTGCTGCCACACTTGATTTGATGCAGCCCAGGATATGGTTGGCCTTATGAACTGTGAGTGTACACTGTCAACCTATGTTGAACTTTTAATTCACCAGTACCCTCAGATCCTTCTCAGCAGGACTGCTCTTAAACTCTTCATCCTCCAGCCTGTATTTCTGCTTGGGGCTGCCCTGACTCAGGTGCAGGACCCTGCACTTGGCCTTGTTGAACCTCATGACGTTCACAAAGGCCCCATTTCTCAAGCTCGTCCAGGTCCTTGGCATCAGAACAAGCAGACTGAGTTTATCTGTATTTTACCAGACTTGCTTCAGAATGATTAAACACAGTCAAGGGAAAGGGAAGAACACAAACAAACATGTTAATTATTCCTTGTGAAGGGATCAACTGATGTTTTGATAATAAATGGGTTATTAGGACATCTGCCACAGCTCACAAAAGAGTATTTATAAAAACCAATCTAAAGCAATTTATCTATGAAAGAATTTATCCAAACCAATAAACAGTATAATCAATGAACATACCTGTAATAATAAATATCCACATGCATTTCATAAGGTAATTATATTTTTGTTGTATTCTTTCACTACTTTAAGGACTTGGGGGAAAAAATCTACACTTCCTTGTAGTATCTAACTTCAACATTCCACAATTTGATGGGATATTACATGGTCATCACATTAACCTTCAGACCTCTTCTAAATGGAGAGACACTCCATCAAATATGCACAAAAACTATTAGATTAATAGTCTAATATGTCCTATTACTGTACTTCAGCCACCATTTGCAGATACTGGTCTTGCACTTCCGCTTTCATCAGTAAGTCCAAAACTGATTAGGTATCAACATTTAGTAAGAAAGACCTTTAAAATGACATTAAAAAGGTTTTGCTTTTTTTAATAAACGCAATATGAATTAGTCACACGTAAAAGCCACAGAAACCAGCCCAATTCTTCACAAGGAAATTGTGTACAGTAAAAAAAAAAAATTTCCTCCAAGAGTTTCTTCACATTTGCTCAGCCAATTACTGTAGCAACTTTGCATACTAAATTATTTGTGTTAAGAAGCAGCAGTATATCAGTCCCACTGCTTTACAAACTGTATAAATACACAAAGCATACTCTCCATATGACTCTTAGCAGATGTAAGAGATGCAAGAGAAAAATTAATGAAGAAGGTAAGGTAAAAACATAAAGATTAAACAGCATTAGGAACATCTGCCCAGCGTAATGGTTTCTCTTCCACACCTTCCAGTCTTGTACAAAAATGCTGCAAAATACCAGTAAAAAGAGATGGTAATTTTAACTCTTCTTACACCGTACGAATGCAACTAATATTTCAGTCAATTAAACCTAATCTTCTTAGCCTATGAAATGATTATCAGTTATGTAACTAATGATGTCTAATTTTAGTTCTATGTTTCTATTTTTGTTGAAGAATGGGAGAATGGCATAGAGCAGAGAAACACTGTTGGAAGAAAACACTGAAAATAAGATTCAACAAATATTCTTTTCTTCAGTAAGCAGAGAACTAAGCACGCTGAAAACAGCCCTATTAACAATTGCAATTTTGATTACAGGAGCAAAGACCTAATTAAAAAAAGTCACTTTTTTTTTTAGATGGATCACAACAGAAGATAAATGAAACTGAATTTTGCACTGCTAGACAGAACTGAAAATATTAAGTCTCAGAATTATTTTAGTTTAAAAGTAGAGGAGATGCTGAGTGAACTATTCAGAAGAACGGAAAGCCACTTTGTTACAAACACAGACAACTGAACAAACAGACATTTCTACTGAAGCAATAAAACAAGAAAATGTTTCACTAATGTGTATTTTTCAGATACGTACTACCTTAATATCTCAGGTATACTGTCTCAGGACAATATATTAAAGTCACTTCCACCCTTTCAAAACAGCCTTTTCACTCAAGCTATTTAACCTAGTAGCCTGTAAGAGAGAAAATCCCAAACACTTAAGAACAATGACCTTTTGCCACCATGTATAAGAAGATCATTCACAGGGGCATGAACCTTATTTCAGACTGAGACTTCTGGGGAAAATGAAAGACCTCTGCTTTAAAATTCAACTATGCCAAGACCCTTTATTTACTTCATTTACTTAATTTTGTCTGAAATACTATATAACTTCTCAACATGAAAGCAAAAGAAGTTAAATTAAAATCTATTCCATTGTTTTTTCTGTGATTTAGTGTTTACTGATTTTGTTTAAACTAATTTATAGCTTAATTATAAAGCTACACATAATTATATATATTATATATATTATAAAGTGCTATATATATATAACATATAATAACAAAAAAACATATTCCAAAAACATAGAGAGAATTCCCTTATAGTTGTACTGCACAGATTGATATATTTACAAGATGACCAGATTTTCTGAAAACTATCAATTGGATCGTTACAGAACCTGCAGGGAAAATAGAAATATATACCCTAAACAGGTCACAGTAACAAAAAAGAAGAGAACTATAAAATAACGCTGTCAAAATTCTCACCAGTTATGCTAACTGAGTTTTCTTAGTCCTTATCCATGATTATTTCATTAATTTTCAGGTTAAAAGACCTCCAATAATACAATTACAGAACACTGACAGTCACTGTAACTGCTATCAAAAATAAAGAACAAGAAGTTGAAACACAAATAGATTCTGGACTAGAAGTTCATTGGCTTATTGTGGATTGTCTTCAAAAACAACTGGTAAGAGCTACCATGTACATTCAGAGCAAGAGATCTTCTACAGTCCAGTACTATCAAACCGTAGCAGAACAGCAAGACTCTTCGAAGAATGATGTCAGATTCATTAAACGTAACCAATGACTAGACTCTTACTGTCTTCAAAGGGGAAGGGGGGCGGAGGGGAAAGGGAAAAGCAACAAAACAATCTACCATTTAAGAAGCAGCCAGAGCAAAATATGAGGTTTGATTTTTATAGGTAAAAATACTTAATCTTTCACATGCGTGCTACTTTTTCATTCACTGGTTACCAATTATAATTACAGCAACGTGTAGCTTACAGGAAGAAATCCATATAACGTTTTTTTGAGAAGCTTAATTTAATTTCATTTTTTAATGGCTCCATTCACTAGGCTTCCTTCTAAGATCTCATATGGGCCTACATCGTCAGGAGACAAATGAGAACATCCCAACACACGAGAACTCTTTATATAAAGCCCCTCATAAAAGGAAAAAAAATTATCTCATCTGTGGCACAAATCCAGCTTCTTTCCTAAGATCTGGTAGCTAATTTCCATTCCTGGGGTGGACTATGAGCTCTTCCAACGCCTCTGCAATCTCAATTCTAAGGATACTGCTTTTCTTGTCAACAACCCTAAAACTGTATTTCCTACGATTTTCTCGGGTCCTTAAAATAGAGGGAACCCTGCCTGCCTAAATTTCACGGTTCCAATCCCAGAATTTAAAAAGAAGGAATGTCGCTTAGGCTGTCTTTTTTCTTAGTCATCACTTCTGTGACTTCTTTGCTCTGTAGCTGCATGGTGTTGGGGGCCTCAGGAACCACAGCAGCTCACAGTGACATTTTGCCTTACTCTTAAAAAAGTTTTCCAGTTGAACAGCTCTATCAATTGTAGAAGCTCAATTATTGTAGCCAGGACTCAAAAAGGTCAGAAAACAGTATGCTGTTAACACATTTCCCATTTCCCTGCCCTTAGTAGCACAGCTTTCTGTAAGAAGGGAGCAGATACAAATGCTTAAACCTTCAGAAAGTGCTAAGATATTGCCCCCAGTCCCTAAGGCAAGGGAGAGGGAAGGAAGAAGAAATTAGAGAAATAGTATGGTATGGCCAGTTGGTCAGTAGACCAACAGCAAAGCTGTGGACAGGACTTCTAGCCCTTGGACAGTCCCGTCCTGACATTATTCATTAAGCTGTACTGGTTCCAAACACAGACATGCAATACAGACTACTTACACTAGCAGTTTCTCATTAATCACAAAAGAATTTTTTACATCTATGTATAGGTATGTACATATGTGTACACACACAGAAACGTTTATTCTTAGTAACACATCTGCTCTGTTCCTAATCTACAACTTCAATGAAACATCAGAAAACAAAGAAAGCCTGAAGGCTGTTACATAAACCAACTGGGTTGAATAGAAACCATCTCCCCTGAAGATTTGGTTCCCTTTCTGAATGCCTTGCTCACTGGTTACAAGGGGAAGAGAAAACCAAAAGTCATTAAACACATGAAGCAGATGAAATCCGAAGAAATCAATACTACACCAACAGCAAAAGAAACAAGCTGCAGAATTATCTCCTCAAAGAATTCTAGAACTATTATTAAAACAAAAGTTGGAGATTATATTTTTTTCCCTGGATAGAAAGTGGATAAACCCTTATCTCAGCTGAAGTGAGATGAATAGGAGACCACAAGCATTGCTTATTTCCTCTCTTCCAACATGTACCTTTTGGGTTATACTCTCTACTGTGCTAAAACGACCACCTAATTTAGTGCTGTTGCCATCACAGACCCTTTAACACATGTTCTGTCTTTCCCTGCCAAATCCTGCAGCAAATCCTTCCACTGATTCTCACAGACATTAAGTCAGGCTGCAATTATGCCTCCATTAACCACTATACGTCATCTCATCTCAGAATAAACAATTCCTGAAAAGTCATCCCTCCTGCCAGCCAAATGGGCACTAAGTTCACTGTGATTTGTAAGTACTGCCCCCACCTCCACGTGTGCTCTATGCCACTTGCAGTACTAAGCTTTCCAGATATTTTTTCACGTACTGGTATTAAACTATCTCAACTTCAACTGCACATTATCAGGTCTTATGAAATCTAGAAAGGGCAGAGTCAAAACAACTAAAGCCGTTATAAGATCACCCCTCTAAAATGTGAAAACCCCAACAGATTTTACATGAGTAGGAAAACAGCTACTTACTGGTTTCGGCATTTTTCTTGTTTTCTTTAGTCTCTTGTCCACTTAAGTCTTCTACAAATTCTTTGTCCCCTTCTGCCAAAACCAAAATTAACAGTGTTGTTTTTAAATGAATCAAAACAGAGTTCATGTACATCACAGCAAAGAGTATGAATTCCAAAGCAGTTGCTCTACATGTACGAAATATACTTTTCACTTGATGATATAAAAAGCAATTAAGTTAGCCAGTACCAAAAATCTACAGGTTTCTAAGCAGTAACCTCTTTTCTTTTTTTTCTGTAGAATATTAATCTATTGATGTCAGAATAAAGAGACAACAGTTCCCCAAGTAATACAAATTATTTTTAAAACTTTTTATATTAGACATCTTCCAATATAGAAAACATTAACATTATTTACAAGGAAGCAAAATTTGTAGAAGGAACTCCAAAGCTGCAATTTAATCTGTCAACTCCAGTCAAACTTGAAACATCATGAAAGCAAAGAAAAACCAAAATTTTAAAACATCAAAACTATTTCATGTCTATAAAATCATCTGGTTTTCTCAGTGAAGGAACGATATGGTTATTTTCCCAAATGAAGAGAAATACAAGTACACCCTTCCAGTAAAAGAAAAGAAGAAAATCTGCTCTGCTTAAAATATATTTTTCTTTTTTTTTTTTTCTTTTTAAAGCAGAAAGGCTCTAAGTTGTATCTACATGGTAATGGAAGTATTCACAACTGTGTTCTGTTCCAAAAAAAGTTTTTATGCCTTGAAAAAAAAAAACTTGCAATGTTATGGGTAGATATCACCCTGCCTCCTTTTCAATTCATTCTAACTCAGCTAGTCACCTTCTTGCACACTGTTACAGTAATAACTTCCATGAACCAGTCCTGCCGCTGATCTGCAAAGAGTAAAAGAATGTCACTGCCTTCAAAAATATTAAATGGAATTACAGTTATACTAAGAAAAATGAAAGTGACACACTACTCAGAACAATACAAGATGCCAATATTATAACTCCATGACTGCATCAGGTGAATAAAATATTCAGAAGTGCTTAACAAAAATATATAAGGAGAAAACCAGAATGTTTAGAGTAATTCATTTATCAAAAGCAAACTTTTGTACAAATGGCTTCTCATTCATAAAGAAAAATGCAAATATAAAGTATTGTTATATATATTTACAAAAGACAGTCTTTTTCCTTGCTTCTTTGCAGTAAAAAATACAGTAGACATCAGAAAAATTTGCACAGCAACCTAAGCTGCAGTAGCATTTCATTTTTACTGCTTCTTCTAATCTGCAGAGATATGTTTGAAAAGAGAGACTGGACAAAAAAGAGAGAAAGGATGAAAACAGAATTTAAGAAGCATCAATGTTGCTGACAGGTAAAGAAAAATGACTGTTAAGACTAAAGATTACAGAAAGAGACATCTAATGGTATAACACAGATAAGGAACAAATTTTGTTTCATGAAAAATCAGCCTGAAAAAATTAAAACTGTGTCTTTAAGTTATATTCATCATGATATAATTAATGTAGCACAACTATAAAGGTCTAATACTATGCTTGCACCGCATAAAGAGAATTACTTCCCAGTATATTGTTTTTTTAATTACAGAAGACATTCTAAAGCATTGGACAGTATCAGTAAGACTACTCTTCTAAGATATTGTTGAATATATTCTGGAAAAATACAAATACTATTTTCTGCAATTTCCCTCCCCCCTCTTTCTTTTAAACCAAAAAAGCTTGGGGTGGTAAAGGGAGGGGAATAAAAAAGGGAGCTTACAACCCTGGTTTTTGACAAAATTTTGTAGTACGTTTCCATCTCACAGAAGAGATTGCCCTCTCTTCTCCCTGCTTTCCCAAATGTACTCCTCAAAAAAAAAAAAATCATAAGAGCAGTTAAAAGCAAAACAAGCTTGGCTCTAATATCTGCTAACAGCAAGCAGGATTCTGAGCTGTAGTAATCCCTGGGTTCACCTTTTTGACAGTAGAGGCTCACTGCTTGCAAAACTGAAGGCAGATTGAAGCCCTAGAGTTAAACTCAGTTAATTAACAATGCAAAAGCTAAATTAGATTCTCATCCACCATTTTATAAGCGTGCCAACTCAACAGTACTAAAAGGAATAGAAAGCAGGACAATTATTTTCATATGCTTATGGTTATATTGGCACTGAAAAGAAGGAGTATGGTAAGATAACTGACTGATAAGTAAGTCCAGTCTCCAGGAGACAAATGAGAGCATATGGCACAAGGCAGAGATCTGTGTTAACAACTGATTACTTTCTGAGGTCTTTCCAAGAAAGACCATGTCTATCACCTTCTAAAATGACTGTCATACCCTCATATGTTTTATCATTGCAAATTCTTCCATAAATACGTCCCAAATTTTTGCTTTGGGTTTTATCCAAACATTTTGTTAAACTACTATCAACCAACCATAAATTACTTATTTGAAAACATATTTTAAAACCTTAAGGTAATTTTTAAAATCAGAAATGCGACTACAAAGTTTTATAGGATAAGGCTACCTCATTAAATCACAATTGGTAGATATGTAATTTAGATGAGTTTACAGAATTAACTTTTATTGTCCACATGCAATAAAACAAAGCTATCAGCTAAAAGTAATTGTGCAAAACTCCATAAAAATGAAGTTCCACTGTTAGCCCCACAGATCTTCAGGGTCTGACAAATTATCAAAGTACACAAGCAACAGACAGGAAAAAAAACACCACACAACTCTATGCAAAACAAATAATAGCCACAGTATTGTTGAAGTGTTTGCTGTAATATCTTTTACAAGAGTAAAAAAAAAAAAAAAGAGAAAGAAAAACTATAATTTCTTTGAAAAAGGGGAAAGAAATTTAATAAATTTAGAGCCAACCATGCTGAACTTTGTTTCTAGTTCAGATCGTAAAGTCCTTGTGGCATATTATAAGATAGAAAAAAAAAAAAACAACAAAACCAAACTCAACTGATAGAGTCCACAACTTAAATTCACAGACCATTGTTTCCATTTTTTTTACATAATGCAAAAACCAGACTGTGTCTTTATGCTTCCACACTCAAAATGTTATGCAATTTCAAAACAGCATATTCACATAAAAGCACTTTAACCAAGTAATACATCTATGCAAAAAGACGTTCAGAATCTTCAAATTGTGCAAAAACTGAAATCAAGTAAGCACCGAATAGAAAAATAACACCCTATCTTTCCCAATTACTGGCAGCAGCTAACATTAACAAAACAAAACAAACACAAGGAAAATATTTGGCCAAAAGAAACCAAAAATCCCTGCCAGGCAAAATACTGTGCATCGCCACTATTATTACTGGAGTGGGAGTTCACTTCTGCTACTTATGCATTTCCAATAAATTTATATTTAGTGGATGCAACCGTATTAGTTTTACTAGATTTTTATCTTTGAAACAATTAATTATTTACATTTACTTTTATCTTAACACTCATGAGAAATGATATTGCAAATAGGAGGGAGAAAAAAAACCCCAGCCAACTGGGATTGGGAATGAGATCCCCGTCGCTTCCGGCATTCTGAAACCAACTTGTGACCTACTAGACATAAAGGCTCATCACTTTGGCATTTCAGTTCCCAAAGGTGTCTCTTTCAAGTCAGCATTAGCAGGGTTGTGACTTTGCAGAGCTCCTACTGCTACAACACTCCAGCCCTCAAGATCTTCATAGCACAGGCAGTAATCTGGACTCTGGACCAAAACACCAAAACACCAGCAGGCTCCACATCACAAACAAACAAAAAGTCATCCAGAACTTCAAGAATTCTCTTGAAATGAAGAACTGTGATTGCAATTCATTCCACTACAAGGCAGTTTGGATTTTTCAATCAGTATCATCCATGTTTCCAGTATGCCACAGAAGCCAACAAATAACGCAATTGTTTAAGGATGACAAAGAAAGCTTTCTTCAAAAAATGATGGTGCATAATGCTCGATGCCAAAATTCTGTCTAATAATTTATGCAGCAGCTGTTTTCAAAAGAAACATTCATACACACAGCTATGGGTTTGAGGTCAGGTGAGGATGGGATAGGAGGCAGAAGGCTCGAGCAGGATGCACGACTGGCAGAGAACCAACCCTCAAAAGCAGAATCCCTATCTGACAGCTTAGGACCTTCTTTCTCTCAGAGGCAGTCTCTTCAGCAGTGTAGCTCCTAAGCTCTAGCAAGAAGTTCTTCATCTGTTTTCTTACACACAGACAGCAGAGACTACAGAACTTTAGTCACAGCAATACAACTAACTCAATTTATTTACAAAAACTTACTTAAAATTAATATACTTTTTTTTGTTTCAAAGTCCTATGCCATTCTATTTTTTGTGATACCTAAAAGTCTTAGCTCTCTGGGGAGGCAGCAATAGGCAACTTATAAGCCACTGTACCTGACTAACTGGTCTCTGCTTTCTACAAAAACGCCTCTCTGCTCCAAAGCAGCCTGTGAATGCCTGCAGGGCAATTATCTTTTACACTAACAGCTCCCTAATGACACACTTGCTGCAGTCCAATAAAGAAATTCATTTGCCACAGACTTTACTTCTGCATGTATCTTTTTCAGACAGACAGAGAGGTTGTCTATGAAATCGCCTGCGATGTAAGGAGACCTAAAGGGGGGAACCAAAACAAGCCATGTATCTCACAAAAGAGGTGGCAGGGGGGTTGGGGGAGGAGGGGGAAGGGAGAAAAATAGGAGCTGAATTCTATAACTAACATATAATAATTGAGATTTTACCACTGCTGGGTATCACACACAGAGTATTATATAGCAACTTTTTTTTTTCAGTACAATATCTTTGCCTTCTTAAAACCACCGTTTCCCCCAATCCTCCCTTCCCCAAAATACTTGAGATAGACTTGCTGTCTTTCTCAAAAATAATTGCAACGTAACCAGTACAACTGTTGTGCATTAAATGAATTTATGGTTAAATATATTTTGAAGAGTGAAGTGTGTCTTCCAAACTGGAGTTACTGAGAACTTCAGAAGTACCAATGAAAATCTGGCAGCTGCCAATACAGTAGTTCACAAAAAGCAACACAGACCAGCCAAAGAATATTCGTGCTATACTTGCAGTTTTACTAGTTAATAAACTGGTATGCTATAGATGTGCATCTATGTACAGCTTATATTTATTAAGTTTAGTAACTTTACTTCAAAATTTAGCTTCAAAGTACCCACAACTGCTCTATTTGAAACAACTCCAAGGTTTTGAAGAGTCCTATAATGATGGGATGGCCAATCTTCCCATGTACATCTGTACAAGGGAAAATGAAAATTAAGTAGCATGACTGATGCACGTACTCTGTTGTTTCAAGGTGAAGTAAACCTTTATCTAAAAATACAGTTAGCAAAGAATTATGACATAACCAAAATTCTGGGTATATCCCATTTCAAAACCAGGTATTATAATTTCTATATAACACTATTAAGTATTTCAGAATTAGTTCCACAAAAGAAAGAAAACTTATGAACTGGCCACTCACATGAGTCTCCATATACACTAGAGTTCTTAAATGGAAATGTTCTACTGTAGAGATTATTAACACTCTTTTTGGGCCAATGTAATATTTGTTTTTCCTTGTACTATATGACTTGAAGGTTTCATTTCACAGAGTGATTAATAAATGTCTAAAGCAGACAGGAAAAAAAGTTTTTAAATCCAAAGCACAAAGCTAAGGATTAGCCTACTAGTAAAGTTACCCCACGGATGCAGCCCTTCAATGTTGAAAGGAAAGAGTTTACCTAGGCACCTTCAGCTCTGGAGTAAACTTGCTGAGCATGCAAGACACACTGAGAGCTGCTTTAATGGATCAGTATCTTTCAACAATCAGGACTTTCTTCAGAAGTTTGTATAAAGCTTTGTTTACATTTACAGACTTGAAAATCCTCCCTTTCCTCTACTCCCACAGACTCTTAATGCAATACAAAGCGACAGGACAGCTTTGATGTATTTAACCCATCCAATAAAAAGAAGTAATACCTTAAACAACTTCCCTCTTCGCCTCTGCCAACAGAAGTACCCCTTCTCAAGAAGATGAGCAAGGCTGTTGAAGAAAAAAGGCCATACACCTATCCTGGAGGTGGCTAAACCAACCTTTTTTAACAGGCATTGCCTTCTAATATCATAGCCTTTTACACTTCTTACCCTCCTCGTTTAGCATCTTGTAGATAGATCCATATTCTCACTCTCTTTATGGCTTTACCTAATTTTCTGTGAACCAACTTTTGCTTTTTTTTTTTTCTGGCAGCTCTTTTATCATCAAGCCCTTCAATGCTTTCTACTGCAACGGCACAAATAGTCAGTCCAGAACTCTTATTGTTGTCTCTGCAATCACTTTTATACTATTTCTTGCAGTCAGCATGCAAGGAAAACTCTCTGGACAGCTCCTGACATGTCACACAGTTTCATTTGCCGTGTGTTTTCTAAAGCTGTTTGTTGTACTTTTGATCTCTTGTCTCCCAACCCTGATGGAAGAGCTGTGTCACTTCAGCACAAAGCTTGGAACCATGCCACTGTCTTGCAATTGCCATTTGCTGGGAAGTTGCTTATCTGGGAACACTGCACTGATGTGCAGTTTATTTTTCTCACAGGCCCTCTCATGCTAAATCAATAGATCAACAAAGGCCAGTCTTATAATTAAACAAAGTTACTACTTGTCTCTTATCTTTAATGATCACAAAACTACCTCATCACAGCAGCCGTAATTTTATGGTATACAATCTTCCCTCGCAACGCACATTGGCCAGCCGCATTGTGCCAATACACTGTACAAGAGCTGACAGCAACAACGGTATTTCTACGGTCTTCTGTGCTGTGCAGGCAGATGCACCCTCAAAACATTTCTGTGACACAATGACAAGCATCTCTGATGAAAACAAAACAGAGTAAGAATCAGAGACACGTCTAACGCCTGACACAAACCACTCACAGAGACAGAATTAATTAAAACTCAGAATTACAACTCCCATAACTCAGTTAAAAAAAAAAAAAAGTCTTTTTAAAAGCCTGTACCAGAAAGAGGAACGTGAAATACTTGTCTAGGGTGCTACATAGACAGAAAAGACAGCTTAATAGCACCTTACAATTGATGTGATTAGTTGTGTTGGCATAGAGTCCAAAGAGTTTTGGGGTTTTTTTTCACCTTTGAATTAAGAAAACTGACAAAAGAGAAATGAATTCCACAAAGTTGAAACTAAAACCCCTTATCTGGACTAGACTTTAAGCGGCAAGGTTAATTACAAATGCCCACGACTTGTACAAAACGTTAATCCATTCAAAAAAAAAAAACAATGCACAAAGGCTCATTCAGGGCCGCTGTGCCCATTACGTCGGTCAGTATTTAAGCACTCTAAAAACGTGCATTTGTTGAAAACAATAGACAGCAACAGATGCTCCACAGCACTTGTTTATGAAGTAATTCCTTATTATTCCTCCACACCGCCACAGTCAGCTGGCCGACTCGACTGCCACATGTCTACGGTAACCTCCAGAGCCGCGACGCCCGGGGACATGAATAATGCAGCGGGGGCTGCGCGGCCCGGGCGGGCCGAGGCCGCGCTCCCGGGGCTTCCCCAACAAAGCGCCCGCCCGCCTGCCGCCCCCTCCGCGGCGGCGGAGCTCGGCGAGCCGGGCCCCCCTCACAAGCGGCGGCGCCCGTTCCGCCCCCACACAGGAGCGGCGCGATGCCACATCCCCGCAACAAGTCACCCCGCTCCCCGCCCCCCAGGAGCTGCGGGCGGGCTCCCGCCTGAAGCAGCCGCCAGCGCGGCGGGAGAGCGGGCCCCCACAGCCGCGGCCCGCCGCCCCCACTCTGTCCTCCGGGGCACCGCGGCAGGGGACTCCCCACCCCAGCCCCTACTAACAGCCGCCCGCGCCGCCGCCGCCCCCGTCTCAGCGCCCCACCGCTGCTACCTCCGCACTCCCACTTCGCCTCACCTCACCTGAGGCTCCTCTCCCCGCGAGCGGGGCCGGGGGGGCACGAGACCCCGAGGTCGGGCGCTCGGGCGCAGTGCTCTCCACTCCTCCTGGGGCAGGGCGGTATCGCGGCCCCCCCACCCCTCCGCCGCCGCCGCGGGGCAGGAGGCGCTGCGGGGCCGCCCCGTTGCTGCTCGCGGCGCCGCCAGGGACGAGGCGCCAAGCGCGGCGGCGGCTGACAGCTCCGCAATATGGCGGCCTCCGCCACCGTTCAGATTTCCCCCCCCGCCCCCCCATCAGATGCTGCTCCTGCGCCCGCACTGGGCATGCGCCACACGGCCGGGCATGCGCCCCAGGCGGCGCGAAGCCGCTGCCCGTAGTGCTGGCGTTGGCGGAGGGGCTGGCAGCGCGCGGGCGGCTCGGCGGCCGCGGAAGGAGCCGCGCACAGCTGTGGTGAAGCAGCAGTGCTGCGGTCCCGAGGGGGCGGCCGGGGCTCCTGCTAGGGGGACACGGAGGGCGAGGGACGGGGGTCGCAGGGAGGATGGCGGTTGCCCCGAGGCCCGCCACAGCAGGTAGCGCTCTGCGGCGGCCCCTCTGGAGGAAGCGTCCTGCGCGTTCGGGCTGAGCCGGTGCTCGGAGCCGCGAGTACCCCGAGGGAATGCGGGGAGGGCAGCTTTGCCTGCCCGTGTGTGCTTGTAATCGCTGCGGGGCGATAAAGCTGCCCTCCGACAACTTTTTGCTCTCGTGAGGGGAAGATGAGCAAGAGCGCCACTGGGCAGCCGGGTCTGAGGGCAGGCGGGAAAAGAAGGTGTCGGTGAAGCCTGAGCCAGGAGGGGGGCAGCGGGGGGGTTTCCCGTCCCGGACACGCCGTGCCCGCCCATTTGGCCGCGGAGAAGGCGGCAGGGGTGTGTTTCAGGGCCCTGTGGGCGCGGCCGGGGCGCGGTGGGGGTGCGGGTGTTGGGACAGATAGGGTAGCACCGAGTGGGCCGTGGCACCAGGCGGGGGGAGGCAGCAGGGTTCGGGGGGGGGGGGGAGATGGTGGTGTGGGGGGCGGGAAGGCTCAAGCCACGGTGGCCCTTGAGGAAAGGGGGGAGCGCGGGATGCAGTTGGGGTGGAGAGCTGACCCTGCTTCCTTCTCAGCGATTGGACCTTCCTGCTTCATCACTCGGGTGAGGGAAAGAGCTAATGGTGTGAAAGTGTTTATAGAGACAACAAAAAGAGTTCTGTGCTGACTCTTTTTGCCATTGCAGTAGAGGGCATTGCAGAGCTTGGTGATAAGAGAGCTGCCAGGAAAAAAAAAAAAAGCAGAAGTTGGTTCATAGAAAATTAGGTGAAGCCATAAAGAGAGTGAGAATATGGATCCATCTACAAGATGCAAAATGAGGAGGGTAAGAGGCTATGATATTATAAGGCAGTGCCTGGTAAAGAAGGTTGCCTTAGCCACTGCTAAGTATGGGATCACACTTTTTTCTTTTTTTTATATACATATTTTCATTTTTGTCCTACACAATCCCAATGGAGATGGAGAAGAAAACAGCAGTAAGGACAATCCTGAAGGACAGAGAGGTTGAGGCACTCCCAGCCCCCTCTGTGCTTTTGCAGTTTATTTTTGCTTGCAAGGAAGTGAAGGGGCTCGCCCAGCACAGTGGCAACATAGCCAGGGAGGCCAAACAGCAAAGCTCAGTGCAAAGGGATCCACTTGAGCTACCAACTCTGAGTCATGCAGCTGCTATTAATACACCTCGCCCTCCGGCTGTCTGATAAAGAGGGAAAGGTTGGGGGAAAGAACTAAGAGGAATTTTCAATTAAAGCTGCTTCAAAAAGAATAATAACATTTTAGGATGAATCGGAGACGGGGAGAAGGGGAAGAAGAGGAGAGCAGACTGGCAAACAACTAGGAATAATCTCCCAGAGAATATGTGGGAGCCTCACGGGCTAAATTTTGTTTTTTTAATTTGTTTGGACAAAAGTTAAAGAAGATTCCAATAAATTAGATGACTACATAATACAAACTATGATGAAATTAAGCTGAATTATAAGCGCCTGAGTTTAATTGCTGCTTCTAGAGGCATTTAATGAGTTTAATCTGTGATGATTTTAGGCATTTTATTGTGTATTTCAAACAGCCATTTCTCTCACAGTCATCACCACAAAACCTGAACATCTCAGTCTATTAAAGGTATGTTCAGTTTCCTCTCATGGGCTAACATTTCAGCTCCAGCTTTGTTTATGCCTTTTTGCTCCAAGGAAGAAACAACTGTGGCTAATTCCTCCTCTCTGTTGTTCTTTATTGTGAAGAACATCCTGGCTTGAAACAGAATATTTTGCAGCACATTAAACTTCTGAAGTGTCTTGTAGCCTCTGCAGATACACAGTTCCTCTGCCGTTAATATGCAACATATTCCCTGTTCAGATGGCCTTTTCCTGCGAGTCAGAATAAGATCCACGGGAAATGGGGGGGGGGGGGGGAGAAAAACCAAACCCTTCAGTCCCTGAAGAAATCGTCTATGATTCAGCGCAGTGCACCGATAAAATGTGTTTGCTTAAGGTGACTGAATTAGAGGCTCGCTTTTCTTCCAAAACAGTCCATTGTGAACTGGCTCAGATATAGGAGTATTGCACTAGGGCATGGTTTCTTTGCTAGCATTGATAGCATGTGGAAGAAAGTTCCTTTCAATTTGTGCATTATCACTGTAGGATTTGCTTTATCTCTTATCCTGTTACATGAAGAATATTATTGCTTAAAAATGTCAAGGTAAATAATAGTCTTATCTTCCTTGTCAACAGTATAATGTGGTTTTCTTCTCACCTTGCTTCCTTAACAAGGTGTAAAATTGCAGTTTGTCTGATAAAGCAGGGCAGTAAAAACAAAAGTGTAGTTAGAGATCGTATTCTTTTTAGCCATGAAATTGAAACTACAGAAAGAACTACAGGCAATAAAGAGAGCTTTCAGATACCCATATCAGCTTAAGTTACACAGTTCTTTAAGAGGTAGGTTATAAAGATAAAGTTAATGATAAGAATGCTGTAACTGCAAGATATAAAAGTCTGTCTTCCAGCAGTAATGCCAAAATACAGCTCCTCATTAAAACAAAAAACCAAACAAAACAGATTGTAAATTTTCATTGCACTATCCGAGGAATCAATCCTAGAATCGATTTGGAAAGATTTCTGGGCCAATGCTTTTGTTCAGTGCACCTGCTACAGCATAAAGCGTTAGTCAGTGAGAACCCAGTTGTATGTTTGGAGTCTACTTTTATTAAAGCTAAATGTACAATTCAAGGGGCATTTACTGGACAAGGCATTTTGGAAAGGAGAACTAAAAAAAATGCCCTTGAGGAATTTCTGAATTTTTTTGCATGTTAAATGGTATGCAGCACACCTTTACTTTATCCTCTAGTTCAACGAAGATTTATGCCACCAGCTGGGACCGATGTGTAGTTTTGCCCGTGCCATGCCCCTAACATGAAAGGTTATACATGGATTTAGCCTACAAGCCTGGAAGGTAGCTACTCTGTCTGGGAACATTTATGCCTATGACTCAACACACACATACTCATCTATTAGTCTGTTTACAGAAGCAGACCTTAGTCTAAAATTATTGCAGGGTCATTTTACTATTACTAATTGGATGGTCTAAAACCAAATTGTTTATTCTTTTGTTAATATTTGAATATCAATAATAGGATATGTCACCTTAATGGACGTGGATTGTATTTGTTTTTCCAACGAGTACATTAGATTGCCTTTTAAAGTCTTTGCTAGAAATAAAGGGAATTGAAAGAATTTTGTGGTCATTAGATGAATCCAACTCGCAGATATTTTAAATATTTGGTGAAATTACAGTAAATGTCTGAAGTAGTTGTTTTTATGTATGTTGTTAAATTTGTCACTTAAAATTAAATTTATCTAATTTCAAAAAGTATTTTTCATGCATTATTAACATACCAGATTTCAATGAAAATAAAAGGGTTCCAGTAGCAATACTGAGCATTCCAAGTTGCCTTTATTGTGTGCATATATATAGTCTCAGCTTTGATCAGGTTCAAAAGGCAAAATATGGTGTGACTCCAGAGGGATTTGTCCCTTTTCTTCTGAAATACCACAGCTCACTTAGGTGTCGTTCAGTGCCACCATCCTGCAATTGGCAGCACTTCCAGGGACCTCAGCTCCAAGGGGAGGTGTCAGGGAGTCCAGGTCTCTTCAGCTAGATGTTCCCCTGCACGAGTGTTGTGATGAGGGAGGACAGCCCCAGCCCGCAAAAAACTAACATGGAAGGGGGATTCTCCCTCCTTCAAGGACATGCAGGGAACAGAAAGGATAAACCACGACCCCAAAGCCTGATCAAAACATCTGAAAAGCAGTGGTCAGGATAATCTGCTGTGTTGGCAGCTGGCTCTGTGTCAGGCTGTTCTACCTTTTGTTTTAATAACTCAGCCTAAGACGCAAAGCCTCTAACGTTGGCATTGAAAGCGGCTGCCCAGCAGGCACCTTTACTGTTGAAAATCTGTCAGGTTGTTTGCAAAAGTTTTGACTGTCTCTCACGTGCAGCCTCTCCCAGTGACATGGTTTTGGTTTTCTTTTAGGTACTTAGTCTCTGGTACTGCAGCAAAGCTCTGTATCTCAGTGAAAAATTCCAATTTCTTTGCTGCTCAAGACTGGAAGTAGCAAAATGACTTTGTAGAGGAGTGTGTTTATTTAACAGTGTCAAATATGGATCTTAACAATTCATTCCAAGTGAATCAGTATTTGTATTTCTGTGGTAATAGTTTGCTAATTCAATTTTTTGCACACAAAGCATCTATTACACTGTCTTTATGTTCCATCTATTATTTCAACCACCATTACCATTTTATTATTTGGTTTTTGTAACTGCTGGCAATAGCGCAAGAGACAAGTTAACAAATTAAGCTGCTTTGCAGTTAAGGTTGGAGCAAGCTGTCTGATCTCCTGTCTCCCAGATGGGACATAACTGCTCATGTCAAAGCTCTTGTGTCATGTCACCCAAACATGCCTTCACTGGTACATAAGGTTGTCATCTAACAGCTGACACTTCGCTGCAGTTCCTGCTTCTGGCCACTTCATGTTTTTATCTCATTCATAGTTATAATTATTATGACAAGTGCAAGTTGTTCCGCAGTGACAGCATTGTTTTTCTAGTGACAGTGTTTATTTTAGTTATAATGTGGCTGTAGCTGGGTCACGTCCGTAGCACTGGAGATCAACACCATTGATAATCATGGAGGTATTCACTTCAGGAAAATAATGTTAAGTATTTATAATGAAATAAAATAGGAGGTAAGGTATTAGGCAGAGATAAAGGCACCAATCCAGACGACTTTTTTGATTAAACTATTTCTGTGTGTGAAAATATGGTTACCAAGCAATTGGATGGAAGTGTTTGAAAGCTTGAAAAATAAATACAACTGTTAAGAGCCAAAGCAAGTGGTTTTGTTGGTTGGTTGGTTGGTTTTTTTTCCTAAGGCACATGCACATTGTTCTGAGATACAGCCATATAACTTTTTGAATAAACAAAATCATATTAAAAATACAACCATACAAAAATCATATTTAAAAAGTAGAGCTTTTTACTAGGAATCAGTCACTGAAATATTTTTAGGTCCTGACCCCTTCTAATGTTACTGCATTTACTTGCATCCTTATTAACAAGCAGAAATAAGCAAGACTGTGGAAGAAGAGTCAGCCACGTGCCCTTATGGCCGAGAAGGCCAATGGCATCCTGGGGTGCATCAAGAAGATTGTGGCCAGCAGGTCGAGGGAGGTCATCGTGCCTCTCTACTCTGCCCTGGTGAGGCCCCATCTGGAGTACTGTGTCCAGTTCTGGGCTCCCCAGTTCAAGAAGGGCAGGGAACTGCTGGAGAGGGTACAGCAAAGGGCTACAAAGATGATTAGGGGCCTAGAACATCTCCCTTACAAGGAAAGGGTGAGGAACTTGGGTCTTAGTCTTGAGAAGAGAAAACTGAGGGGGGACCTTATCAACACCTATAAGTACTTAAAGGGTGAGTATCAAGAGGATGTGGCCAGTCTTTTTTCAGTGGTGGGCAGTGACAGGACAAGAGGTAACGGGCACAAACTTGAACATAAGAAGTTCCATCTTAGTGTCGCCTCTACGACACAGAACTTCAGTGTGCTACTTCTCCAACCATGTTTTTAAAGGCTGCTCCTTTTTCATTTCACCGTGTATGAAGAAGGTCTGAAAGATTTAAGAGATTTTATTTGCCTTTAGAAAAAAGAGTAAGACGCGGTCTTTGGCCTTAAGGATACCTCAAAGGCAGCTGAAGGACCAGGTGGGCTAGAATATTACAAGAGTAGTGAAGCAATGAAATGTGATTAAATTGAGATGGGAAATTAGTTTGACTTAATCCCCTTAAGGGCCTGAATTCTGCTAATGATTTTCTGTTACTTGTCATTCATGAAATTCAGCAGTGAGCAGCGATTGAAAGAATGGCACAGAAGGATAGATTTGATGCTTCAGATGCTATTGATGTTGAAATTATAAAATAGGTGAGTTGCTCCATGCAACTAGACTGACTGAGGTTGTACATGGTTGGAAACAGAGCCCTGTAACTGACTGACCTAGCGACACTGTGATTTTTTGCTGTGGCTGAGGCTCTCGAGAGTTCCGCCTGGTGTGGATTTCCTGCTGACCTGAAGTGATGAGATCATTCAGTCAATCCTTCCCACCTGTGGACACCTCTGTGGTCTTTTTCTTCTTTCCTGATGGGTATTTACGCCTATAAATACTTAAAAGATGAGTGTCAGGAGGATGTGGCCAGTCATTTTTCGGTGGTGCGCAGTGACAGGAAAAGAGGTAACAGGCACAAACTTGAACATAAGATGTTCCATTTAAACATGGAGGAACTTCTTTACTTTGAGGGTGGCAGAGCACTGGAACAGGCTCCCCAGAGAGGTGGTGGAGTCTCCTTCTCTGGAGACATTCAAAACCCCCCTGGGCGCATTTCTGTGCAAGCTGCTCTAGGTGGACTTGCTTTGGCAGGAGGGTTGGATTAGATGATCTCTGGAGGTTCCTTCCGACCCCATATCATTCTGTGATTTACATTACATTTGAAGGATATTAATTTCTTCCAAGGTCCCTATCTTGCACTTGGTTGAAGTTGGCTAACAGGTTTTAAAGTTATCAAGTGAACTTGCACAGGGACCTAGTTTAATGATAAAAGGTGGGCTGAAAATAGTTATAAAATAGATCTGCTATGAAAGCATCCAAAATACCGGACCAAGTTGTTTATCTTGTTAAACAATGAACAATTTTTTCCTATATCCTCAACTAATATTCAGACTAGATTGTAGATAACACATTTTGAAGTTCAACATTTGGCATTAAAAGCTGCTTGCAGCCTACATTAAAACCAGCAGGTTTGGTTACTACTGCTTCGATCTGAAAGTTCAAAATTTTGTTACATCCTGGGGTTGATGAATTCTGGGAATAGTTTGAACATGTGTCTGAGATGTCCATCTTTGGAGTTGAATTAGATGAGATGAAGCATTCCTCTTGCTAAGACCTCTGGATTGGTTATTTTTTGCTCCTTTTAAACAAACTATGTTCCTTGCTGCCACTCAGCAGATCAAGAAGAGAGTTGCTCTCATTGCCCTGCCAATTGCTCATCTTCTACCTGGAGTCAGCCAAAACCACTAAGGCTTTGCAAGAAGATGGAACTTTGGGAGCTTGAAGATCTGCCTTTTCTTGCTTCTTTACATCTTTTCTTATCATGCAAGTGAAGTTGAGATTTTTTTTCCTCATTGCTTCAGCTGAGCCCTGAAAACTTCATTTCTGTTGTAAATCTACAAAAGACGGGGAATTTCATCAGTGTTGGTGTCCAGGGAGCACAATGGCAAATGAAGTTTGCACAAAGTAGAGAAGGTAAAAAATTAATCTTGCACATCATATGTTAACAGTACTGTTTCCAGAAAAAGACAGAGCTATCAGTGTAGACAGTGCAGCATGTGGCTATGATCAACAAAATGTTTATGAATCATGTATGTACAGATCATACAACCTTATCTGAAATCTGTGTCCAGCTCTGATTGTCACAGCCTAGAAGACTACAGAATTAGGAGACATTTGGAGGTGCTGGAGTGGCATGAAAAAAGGCATCTACTTGAATTAGAACTTTTTACCTAAGAAATTAAATAAAGAAGAAGAGACTCAAATATGCAAGCCTGAGGTTTAGGAGAAAAAAACAAACAAACAAACAAAAAAAAACCCCAAGCCAAAAAACCCAACAGCAACAAAACTAAAGCACAGCAGCCCTTTCCTGAGCACTGTAGAGGAATGGAAAACCAAGAAGGGGGGGAGTGCTCTGGTGGCATCTTGTGGGTAGAAAATGAGCTGAACAGAGACAGGCAGGTTTATGCTTTGTTGCATTTCTGTTAACAAGTCAGCCACTGAGAAAAAGCATGGTATAAATGTGAAACAGTGATGTAATTACAGTAATGTGTGAGAAGCCTGGGCAAACTAATTCAGCGGAAATATGCTTGGGGCTAGCAGTCATCCTATTCTAAAACCTCCCTTTCAGCCTGGGGATGCAGCAGCTCCTAGAAGAGGAAGGGAAATCTTTGTAAAAAACAATCTTCCTGGGGCAACGAGGATTATTTGGGTCTTTATACGTGATCTCCTATGAAAAAGCAGAATGCCACTAAGGAATGACTAATGAAAAGGAAGAGCCAGCGGGATGAACAGTAGAAAAGGAGAGCAGATGACTGGGAGAAGGTAATCTAAATTACAAGGTGACACTTGGGCATGCAGCAGCCTAAACTGAGGCAGGTGGTCAATCTACTGGGCTTGACACTTAAATGCCAGTGAATAACGTACTACCTAAGGAGGTAAGTAGCTGTCACCTGCCCTAAGAAATCAGAGGACAACTCTAAATTATAACTACTGTCCTTTAGAGAAAGTATAGCTGCTGTTCCATTTCCCTTCCTTTACTTTTGTCCTTTCTAAGTTCTATTTTGTTCAGCCATTTGATTTCTCATTTGTAAATGGCAAGTAGAGTATTATTTAGGTAATTTTTTAGTAAACGTTCCCTAGAAATTCTGGGTCAAGATCTAGCAAAAGGCTTGCAAACATAAAAATAGAATAGAGAATGTGGTTCATAAGCCTTCATTTTCTTAGTCTTGTAGTACAAGAGGAGGCAGATTGTGAATCTGACAACTCCTATATTTGAAACCAAGTGTTGTCTTTTCATCAAAGAACAAAACAGACTGTGAAACTCTCTGCTCCGGCATGTTATTGAAGTCAAAACACCCAGCAAGAATCTAAGAGGGAAGGCAATATTCTCTTGTCCCAAATTACTGTATTTCTGGATTTTCTTCTTATTTACATAAGAGGTATTAAAAGAAAAATACCAGCTTGAAACATGATATTTAAACAAGTTAGTAATTAGGATGAAGTCTCCATCACCTCAATTCTGTTGAAAATCTGTTTGGGTTTGTTTTGGTTTTGCATCTTCTCGGAGGCATTGGGAATTGACAACAGTTAGAGATACACAACTGGGCTAAATGAACATAATACAGTATGGCAAGTCATATGCTCCAGTAAGCTCAACGTTTTCTTAGAAATAAAACTAGGTTTAGCCCACAGAGAGAGCATGTCAGTGATGAAACTATATGTGCCTTGAGGAAAAACAGAGGAAGGAATCTCTAAGGTTGAATTCTATAAAGCAAAGTTTCAAAGAGACTACTGAAGAGCAAGTAATTGCTCCCAACTCCCTCTTTCTGAAAGGTCAATTTTTATTTCCCTTTAGGAGAATGCAAGAAATACATGTTACATTCAGAAAATCCTTCATTTTTGTAGGAAGTCAGTTCTGCTAGGCAACTTAGGCTTTTGGGAAATTCATTTATGCAGAGACCCATTCTGGGTGTTACTGTACAACTACTGGGGCTCAGAAAACCTTGTTTGCAAATGAAGTAGACCATAAAATAGGGAGTTAGATTCCTGTTTATAGCTCTGCTTAGCAATTAACATTTTTAACTTAAAATGCAATTGCCAACTGTTAAGATCCTCGAAAGCGCTACCATTCCTGTGGAAGGGTCTGTCACAGTTCCACCCAAGAGTCTTTAAAGTTCAGTAGATTTGCAAAGGCTCATTTTGCTATTCATTTTCCTATACAAAATAGTCCCACTATGCAACTCAGTATGGAAGAAGAGAATCCAGCTCTCACTGTAACCTGCTTATTTTTCAATAGTAGCATAGTCACACTACCTCTGCTAATGGTAGCAGAGCAGAATACAGCATTTTTGCTTACACATCTTTTTCATTAGTAGTTTTAAGATAACACTGAAACACCACATCCTGGAAAATACAGCAGGGGAGGCTGTATTGTTAAGGTGGTTTTACAAGCAAAATGAAGATATGCCTGAAGTCTGCATAGGGGCTTTTAACCCAGGTATTGTGAGTAAAACCAGCAGCTGCATTGTCACTTGCACTGAGATGTAGGTGCATCCTGTGTTCACTTCTTCACCTTGCCACATGAGAACTGCTGCTGAAATTTATTCATCGAGACTAGAGGCTTTAGAGCCATGCTATATAAAAGATTCAGGCCTTCTTCAAGATGTTAGTATAACCAGATGTCATTTGCTTCTCATCATGCTTTCAAAATCACTGGAAGATATTTTTAATTGCTAACATTTTTCTTTATCAGTTTAAGATACTCAACCTGCTAATCCGTATCTTAATATATTCAGAAATCAGTTACAAAAATAGTTGTGTAGTTAGATTACCTAACGTAATCTAGTCTTCAAAGGCTCACTACATTCTATTGCAGTAAGTTAAAATACAAAGTTAGTCTCTCTCAAGACCTGTTTCATTAGTCCTGATGATTTTAGTTGAAGAACTGCTTACAATGCATTTTGGTTTGCAGAACTGGCAGTCTAAATTTTTCCTGATTCAGTGAAATCTAAACCACTGGACTGGCATTTTTTCCTATACAGTAGGCAAAACCACTAACAAATCTGTGGAAAAAGAAAGATAAACAATTCAGCAAATCAGGGAAGGATGGATTACAAGACACTGTTTACTCTAAATTAAGCTGGGACCCTATACCTCTTTATACAAAACGTCAGAGCTCTAGCAAAAAAATGGGAAGAGATCACAGGATTTTCCCCAGATTTTTTTCTTGCGAAGCAGAGGAAGATACGCTGAAGACATTGATAGTGCAGAGAAGGATGTGAGTAATTCTGGTTTCATATTTGGTCTGAGTGAGTGTATCTCAGCTGAGGGATGCTCTGCACTCTTCCTGTAGAATAAACACACTCTGTCAGTCATAGACCCAGCTGTGCAACGTCAAGCCAGCTGCTAGAGCACAGGGACAGGAGAATGAGCAACCACACACCCCAGAGGCTGGTTCACAGTGGTGCCCAGTTTTGGGCATCAGAATGGATGGATGGATGGATGGATGGATGGATGGATGGATCTGCCCATGGGCTGCCTGTGAGTATTTCTGCAGGTGTCACACGAGCTGCTTGAGAGGCTGACATCTGCATAAGGGACAGGCACACCTCAACACAGGTTGTGCACCGGTGCGTAGAGGGTGCTGTTATAACTGCTAACTTCTGTTGTACTTGTATTAAAATATAATACACTCCAACAAAAGCATGGAACTCTGTGACCCTGTGTTTGAATCAAAGTATTTTTGCTTTGGTAAAATTTTAGCATTTTTAAATAATACAGATGTAAAAATGCAAGTATTTTTGATGTAGCTGTTGTGTGATGACATCTTGGCCTGTCATGCAGTAAGACTAGTCTTTTGAATGAAACTATTCTCATGTTTGCAGTGCCAGGGACTTCAGTCTTTCACACACACCCTCTGAACTAACCCAGGAAGGGTAGATACAAAAGGAAACAAGTTCAGTCTAATTAATTGGATGTCCCAGCTAGCAAATGGCAAAGACACAAGCGGGTTTGCAATCACTGCCACAATGCTGGCTCAGGAAGGAGCCCACACTTCTCCCCCCCGCCCCCTACAAATAATTTCTGGAAAAGCATTTGCTTCTTGATTATATAACTGAATAGTTCAAATTTCTTCTCCTTTAGTAAGATACCGCTCTACAGATAAAAGCTGTCATGCGCAACAAACACCAGTTCTGAAAACTGCAGGCAAGTCAGTTGAGACCAGGATGTGGCAATGAAACTTTAAAAGACCTTTGCTCTTAAGGAGGTTACTAAAAGAGGTATCCTACTTAATGACATAGGGCATAAACACCAAAGTTAGATATTCTGCATCGTGACAGTTAGCCCAGCTCCACGCTGGTGTCATGCAGCAGGACTCTGCTAACTTCACAGCTGCACCCGTTTAAAACAAAGAATCTGGCCTGGTTTAAGGCTTGAGAGCTGCAAGATTCTGTTACCCTTGATCCTATATAGAAAACAGAAGTGTATAAAACAGTAATAGGGTAGAGTGCTACCTCAGCAGTTTGCAACGACGGTGGTACTGCTATGGGTTACTAACTCCAACCTTGTGCCCGCAGTTTGGCAAAGGGCCCCAGGAGCAGTGCAGGAGGAACCCACTATATGATATATATATGCCCGCAGAGTGCTCTGCCTTGAAATGAGAGCCGACAGATCAAGCCAGAGCAATACATTGGGAGCATTGTTTTATTGCTGCCTTACTGCTAAGATTGCTGAACCGTCACAGAAAAAGCCTGGCACGGCTGCTGCACGGTCCCAGCAGGACGTGACCTGCTGCAGGAGATGGCCAGTGTGCAGCAGCAGCAGCTCCCATAAAGGCTGAAGAACTGGAAATATCAGACGAGTTCTCTCCACGCAATGGAGTTTCCAGCAGTTGAATTTTTTGCCAGCTAAACTAGCGCGACTGAAAAGTAAAACAGAATTTTGACCCCAGTTGGAGTATGTCAGCTGCACTAAACCCACATAGAAGCTGGTCCCAGGGAAGCAAAGTGATCCCTTGGCTCTTCACCCCAGCCCCACAGCAGGCCCCACGGCTTTGGGTCACTTTGTTCATTTTCTGTGCTTAAGGGTTCTTGACTGCACACTGCAATCTTGGATTACGAAGGAGCATAGGCTACATCTCGACTGTTTTAAGTGCTGCCAAGAAAAAAGGGGACCTGGGTCAAGCCCAAGCTAGCCAAGCACAGAATTGCCAAACCGAGGCTTTCAATAAATCAGTTCCCAGAAAGTCATGAGACTGGCATTAAAAAAAACTCACGAGGCCTTAATAATAATTAGGGGTTCTCTTTATTTTCTTTCCATGGTCTTACATTCAGGATTCTCTACAAGCCTGGGAAAATAACTTTTGTTTTGTTTTGTTTGCTTTTAGATTTTGAACTCCTAGCTAATTACCTGATTTTGAAATGACAGAAAAGAAGCCTTTGATAACAAGACTTTAAAAATTACAAAATTCAGCATCTTTGAAAACACCACCGTACACATTCCTGATGTGATACACATGCTCCTAAGGTCTCAGAGAGATTGATTACTGTTTCTAATTCCAGTTACACTCTCAGAGAAGAAGCATAACTGGTAAGCCTATTACAACCTGGATTCCCAAGGAGTCCCAAATGTGCAAGTAATTATTGGTAAGCCTCTGTCTGGTTCTGGAATCTCTTTTGTATTTTTAAGATATAACACATATGATCATTCACATGCATAAATATTTGCAGCATCAAAACTTTGTCCTTCTCCACAGGTACATGAAGGTATCTAATTTGGTCTCTTAACACAACTGCTGATGTGTGCCTTAAGAAGCTGAGTGCCAGTATCGCTTTATACACTGATTAGCATTTTTATTTTCAGTCATATCAATGATAATTTTCAATGACTATGAACAACAGCAACAAATTTTGAAATTATACCCTTTGGCCAGAGAACATTTTGACATATACGCATTTTATTACTTCAGCTTCTTGCCAATTCTTCACACTATCATTTTCATTCTAGAAATCTCTCAATTTCCTACTTCCAGATGTAAAAATCTGGTGAAAACTTTTGCCTCCCTTCACTGCTGGTTCGTGCAGCAGGTTCAATGCTGAGCAAGATGGAGCCCTAGCTTGCTGTGCCTCCTGGTGGACACACAAACCTCTTGCCTTACTACAATACCTTTGTGCATCACACTTTCTCTAAGAATTTTATACTAAAGACTTTCTCATGTGCAATTGAGCCAATTCTCATCGCAAACCAATGGGCTGCCCCTAAAAGTAAATACATTCCTTCCTACTGGAATAGACGAAGAACACCTTCCTATCTTCCAGCAGCTTGCAGATCAAGGACTTCAGACCTGAATGGACATGGGGTTCTTGTATTTAATAACCTGCAGTATATTTCCCTTTCATGACCTCATACAGTTGTATTTTGAACACACTTTAAAATCCTGTATTGATGGAGACAAATATTCACAATGGAAATCTGGCTCTAATTCAGCGATGACAAATTCTGCTTTGTTTTGTAAATTCCACACTAAAGTGTCCAAACACTTTTTCAACTTGTCATAGGAAGGAGCTGTTGCTATGAAATGTTATGCATAACTTGAAGTACAAGAATTTCAGAAATTCAGAAAAGTCAGAAAAGTTTTCCTGTGGAAAAACTCACGTATCTTTCTATTAAAGAGTATCAAGACTCCAAGACAACTAACTTTAAAATCCCCTACTCAGAGATGTAAATTCTCACAGAGATTTCACAGTCTCTTATGTATGACAGAACTATGGCTTTGAAGCAATGCATTATTTACAGTTTAGCAGAATTCCATGCCAATAATTCACCTTCCTGTCATAAGACAGACCCACCTCCTCAGTTTTCCTCTCTGAGCGGACAACACCAGGCTCTGGCTTATTCCCAGAGCTCCACCTCTCCAAAGATTTCTGTCTGTTTCCCACTGTACTTCAGGTGCTACAGTGATACCAGCAAAGACAAAGCAACTGCAAACAAAACACTCTCCTGCCCTGGTGCACTGCAGTTACTGGATCCTCACCAGCAAAGTGCCAATGTTCCCAAATCTCCCTTTAGCTGCAGAATTGCTTGGCAGCTACACACACGCTCTGATGGTACTCAGATTACCTGCCTTTTACCTAAAGACTTACAAACAACTTTAATTCCCAAAATAAAAACAACTGCCCCATGAGCATTTCACCTGTCCATTAATCCTTCCTTTGTTGAAGACCTTTCCTTCACATTCCTGCCTTCTGTCAAGCATGAGTTACTGCAGACCTCACCACCCTCAAGTCCTATGCTCCTCAGCTGAAGGTAACAAGAAAGTGCCCAGTCTCTGTGTCCCATTTGCTCAGCCGCAGACTGAATTTCCACTGGTTTCTGACTGGTTGGAGCTTCATGTGATCAATGATGATGTTTTATTTAAGTTTGATTGCTTAAAATTAGATTAAGGTCTGTGTTACTGAACTGTGTTATTTCTGTGGACAGAAATACCTTGGTCATTTACAGGGTCACAGAATTAGAAATATCATAGAAAATGTTCTGTGTCAGCAGCTCACATGACCACTCCTGCCCCCAGTTGTATAAAGGTTGCCAAGATGAGCTGCTCTCCTGTCTTTTTTTTTTTCCTTTTTTTTTTCGTAAGGACTTAGTTGCACTCATGTAATCAAAGAGAAACTGTAGCCAGAGGACTGAACTCAGAGTCATGCCAAAAAACAGAGTGGGGAATCCTAGGATATCAGGAACCACGTTACCTTAGAGAAGAAACTGGATGAGATGATTCTGCTCCCATGCTGATAGCAGGAAATCATCACAAAAGGAGAGCTCCACATGGACCATGGATCCTGTCCTTTCTCTGGATCTCAAGTATTTCAACTGAAAGGGATAATTTGACACAGTTTGGCTTCCAAAAAATTCCAGGTTAAAACACATTTTTGCACAGAACTTTGATAATGACCAGAAAAGTTATTTGTATACACAAGTCTGATGACTTGGTAGATTTTGTTACTTTAAAAATCTCAATCAAACAGCTTGATTTACATTTTGTAAATATGTCTCTCATAGATAGAAAACCAGGACTCAGACAGATCACTTGTAGTAACTTATAGAAATTATCTGCTGAAAATTGCTATACATTTGCATTATTTTTGGCATCCTGAACCCTGGAATTTTATGCCAAATAGAAGAATTTGTGGTATCTTTGCTCAGCAGCATAAAACAATCCAAGCTGGGACTGCTGTTCTCCCAGAATGCATATTCTTGTTTTGCACAGGGGGCCTGTAGGGATGGTTGATGGAACTGAAAAGGCTGGAAACCACTACTTTATTCTTTTTCCTTACCTTTTTTTTTTCTAGGTGAGTTTTTGCATATATCATCTTTATGAATCCACTCCACACCTGGCTCATGAACAGCGCATCAATCTGGCACTAGAACAGCAAAAGGGAGGGAGAGGCAGGGAGGAGCAGGACCATAGCAGCTTCACCCCAGGTTTCTATAAGGCACCATGGCACTACGCTCCATGGCCTCGATGAAGCTGAGTACAGAAGATTGTGTTAGTACCCGTGTATTATCTTGCTGAAATTGTTTGCCATCTAGTGGTTTGTTGGCCTCCTACAAATACAAACTTAAAAAATAGTAAAGCATTGGAGAACCTAATTATAAAAAGATGTTTGTATTACATCTGTGCAAAAGCTTATACATATACATAGGAAAGATGAAGTACCTCTTGCAATGTGTTTAACCATTAGAATGAATATGCCATGGACACAGGCAATAAGGTGAGGTTCAAAGAGATGTTAGGTACACACTGTTTGTAATTGTACTCTTTTATTTCCCTCTGCTACTCTTATCTCATTGAGGCATCCTGACCTAATTTGCCCCATCAATTTTCTTCATACTCACCCACCCAAAAGCATATATTATGTAGAAATTATGAGGAAATTTGGAGGGTTCTGTGTTTGGGGGTATCAGGGAGCAGCAAGAACTGGCTGCTCTGCAGCAGAAGGTGTGCTCGGAGCAAAGTGCAATTCCAAGGCAGGTGAAAAGAGTCACCTCACAAACAAGGAGTCAGGACATAGAGCAGCAAGCCAGGGTCAAGATGGGGTTGGGAGATAGTGGTCAGGGTCAGTCACAGCCCAGCAGTCACCCAGCAGGGCTGCAGCAAGGAGGCAGGTCTGAGGCCAAGACAAGATGCCAAGTCAGAGAGCCCGGGTCAGGGCCAGACTCATGGAGATGTGAATAGAGCTGCTGCCCGGCTGCAGCCTGGCACAGGAAAAGGCCAGCACAAAGCCCCAGCTTCAAGGTGGCTCTCAAGGGAAAGGGGAGGCAGCCCCTTGCTACAAGCCTTTTTCACAACCGCCCTTATCAGCGAATGAGCTGACCTTGGACTCTGCCACCTGAACCTCTGCAAGGGGGTAACGTGCTGAGGGTCACAGTAGCCTGAGGGCTGGAACAGAGCTATGGAACACGTCCAAGAAGGGGTAAAGCTGGTTAATGGAAATGGCCTGATTCTTTAAAATGGTGTACAAATGGAAATCTCATATGAAAGTAGATTGACGCAAAGTTGAAAGAGCTTACTGTGTTGAGTTTGGAGCAACCAAGAACTCTTGCTCTTAACAATGGCTTCATTAATGAGAAGCAACAAGAGACATCTGAGGTACTAACTAATCACAAAATGATTTGAAGCTACTAATTTGATGTGTACATGAAAAAAAAAATCAAATACAATCCTAGGGTGTACCAGGGCCACACATTTCTATTAGAGACACTAATGTACAAGACATTAAGTGAATGCACTAACTAGTCACCCATGTTTAACAAGGGTGAATTCAAATTAACATATGCCCAAATGTCTCAGCGGGATCATCAGGAGAACAGTAAGAGTTTCCTGTCTTATGAAAGGAGACTAATAACAACAGAGGCTAAAATAAAAGGGCTGGAGGGGGTACAACGAATAATGGGTGAACATTACACAGAACAGAAACTATTTAAACTAATGGGCAACACTGGTCAAGGACAAATTGGTATAAATAATCCTATACTAAGAATTAAACTAGTAAAATAAATTCTTTGAAAACTAATAAATAATTAGGCCTTCTATCCTTCAAGGGAGTGAAACTCTGAGACTGTTTTTCAGTGCAGTTAATACCAGCAAGAAAACTTTAAGAAATGGATAAATACTTCTGTATTTATTTACTTGAGTTGCACATGACAGCAAAGGTTTACATTAGAACATACAGAGTGTCCCTTTCAGATTTATTTCCTGCATTAACCATTAATTTATGACAAGCAGCCTTCTGGTTAAAGTCAGACTAGTTTATCTGATGTGCTCCTTTGGCTTTACAATCTTAGAAGTCCACATAAAGCTGGATGTATTTAGATATATACTACCTTACCAGTATGCATACATGACCCTATGATGTAGTGACAATATTGAAATAAACTGTATTATTTGTGGCCACATTCTCTTGTGTTGAAAAAGAGTAAAACCTAAAGAAGCTCAATGTGGGTGAGGGGATACCAATATACTAGCTAAGGATCTGGCCCTCACAGTAGTTATTTCAGTGATTGCTATATGATATATTTACATGTCAATTGCATGTGTATTAATATATGATTTAATAAATATATTGAGTGCATTGATTTCAGTTATATTTTTAAAATATTTACAAAGAGTATATTTGAACAAATGTAATTATTTTGCTAGTAATCAAAGAACAATTTAAAGCTATTCTGGCAATCTGTGTAAAGTTACTGTAGCCTCTGCAACAGGTACAGTTTTTAAGGAAATTGCCTAGAAAAAATGGTCAACCATGTCAGCTGAAATGTAGAGACACCCTGTTCATCTAGGTAATTGTAACGCTTTCAAAATCCTATGCTAAATCTAGCTGGGGACAGCAATAAATTTATTTTTCTGGAAAGAATCCTAGAATGTAAAGGACAATGACACAAAATAAATTTGGTATAACAGGATGCACATAGCAGAGGTGCTATAAAAGCTACATTGACTAGCAATATTTGAAATAAAGCTTAAAAGGTAAGATTCAGACGATGAAAAATGTTATGTTTGTAATGGGTAAAGCGAATCCCTCTAACACCATTGAATCTAACTTAGAAGGTAGGAGCTATATACCTGAAGCAGAGAAAAATGGCACATTCAAGTCACTTGTCTTATGAACAGGTAGTTTGGAGGCTCTTCACAGAATCACAGAATTGTAAGAGTTAGAAGGGACCTTTGGAGATCTACTCCAATCCTCCTGCCAGAGCAGGCTCACCTAGAGCAGACTGGACAGGAACACACGCAGGTGGGTTTTGAATGTCTCCAGAGAAGGAGACTCCACAACCTCTCTGGGCAGCCTGTTCCAGTGCTCTGTCACCCTCAAAGTAAAGAAGCTCTTCCTCATGTTCGGATGGAATTTCCTGTGTTCCAGTTTGTGCTCATTGCCCCTTGTCCTGTTGCTGGGCACCACAGAAAAGAGTCTTGACATTTCCACCACAACCTTCCCCTCTCCTTAAAGAAAATATACCAGTTTAAGTTATATAGTACAATGTTATCTCTCTTTGATCTTACTCTGATGCAACAAAATCATAAGGCATCAGGAATAATCTTAGCTCAAGCACATCTGAAGTAAACAACATTTCCTCCTTTTGCCCATTTATTTCCCCTCCTGTTTGAATGAATTATTTCCAAGTAAATACTCTCTTTCTTCCTCATTCCCTCAGCACTCTCCAGTCTGGGTGTAGTTGGACATAAGTACCTAATCAAAACTCTTAGAGCAATGTGTACATTGCAGAGAGCCAAATTAAATCTGTATGTTCAATATGTAATTGCTCAGGAAATCTCAAAATTTCCTATTGCACATACCAATATTTGAGTCATGCAGCATGAATGCTCACCTCCTGTTAAAACCTCTGATGATAGCACTGCTGTTCCTTTGCTGATGCCTAGATTTTAGGAATTGATCTTCTGCCCTAAGAAATAGTACTGAGGAACTGGTCCTGCCCGGCCAGCCCAGTGGCCAGCAAAGACCCTCAAGGTGCCAGCTTCATGTCCCTGGCACCATGCCTCTTGCCCTGCCTGGAGTCAGGGAGCCTGGTCCCTCACAGCCCAGGCCTCTCAAAGGGTCATTTGGGATGTAGTGACTGCTCCTGGGTGCCACCGCCTCAGCTTGTCCCAGGGACCCCACCGGGGCCGAGGCAGCGCTGAGCCCTCACCTTGGCCTGAGCTGTGACAAGAATTCCCTCACAGACCCAACCGGGGAGGGCACCATGACACCACATTCCCAGGAAAACTAGGCCAGGACTGGGACGTAGGGATCAGAGAGCTCTCAGCGGCCTACGGTGCGGTCTGAGGCAGCAGGAGGGCAGCTGACCTGACGACGACGTTAGCGGCCCCTGGGGCGTGCGGCACCCTGCGCCTTTTCCGTACGGCCCGGCCCCTTTCCTCAGCGCATGGCTGCGCACTTTGCGTAACCCCGCGCGGGGTCACCTCTCGCCGCCGCCAAAAGGGGGCGGGAGGGGCGCTGCGCAGACGGCTGCGAGAATCGCCACAGCTCGCGCTGGAGGCGTAAGCAGGGGAGACTTTGCCCCGGTGCCGGCGCGGAAAGCCGCGCGCTCCCGTCCTGCCGCCGCCATGGCTGCCCCGGGGCCGGCACGGCTGCTCCGGGCCGCCGCTGCTTCCTCCCGCCGCTGGCTCTTCTCCGCCTCGCCGGTAGCCGTGACGAGGCCGGGCTGCTGTGCCAGGCCCGCTGCTGCTCTGAGGGCAGCCCGGCTGTTCAGCCTCTCTGCCCGGGCGGCGCTCAGGTAAGAGGGTCGGAGCCATGAGGAGCCGTGCGGGTTCCTCACGGCAGCGGCCGCCTTCTGCCGCGGCACCGCCGGGCCGGGCCACTGCCTGGGCCTCGGCGCTGAGGGCACCTGGGGCCAACAGCCGCCTGTGGCGCGGCCGGGTCGGCGCTGCTTGACCTTCCCACGGCCCCGCTGCTGTCCCGGCCCCAGCCTCCTCCTCGGCCCCTCAGGGCCGCGCTGCGCCCCGGCTCTGGCTGTCCCGTCTGCGGCTACCGTGGCGGTGGGAGTGGAGCGCTCTGCGGAGGGACCTTCCGCCCGCCTCCCCCCGCGGCGTCGGTGGGGCGAGCCGTGGCCCGCAGGGCTGTGCGGGGGGCTGTTGGCTGGAGGGTCCCGGGGACCGGCCCGGGTTAGGCACCGCACCGGCCCAGTTAAACCACAGGGCCTGTGTGATCTGGAACCCTGCTGGAAGAGCTGATGATCTTATAGAAAGTTCATCTAGGGTTCCTAATCTTCGAACTAGTTTTCTAAAGGGTTGTGACCTTGTCAATGTTGCTTTTTCATGCAGTGCTGGCTTTTTTTACTTTTTTTTTTTTTTATGAAAGTCAGGCTAGGCTTATGGTAGAAGTACAGCACGTATCAGAGAGAACCCAATACTGAAGATCTCTTCTGCCTTTGGTAGTTTTTCTTTACTGAAGAGCACTTGTGCCTCCAAGTGTGCAGAACCCCTCCTCACCAGTATGCATAAGTAGGTGTTTGAAAATGCCTTATGTCTGTAGACATTTAATACTCTGCAGCTCACAATTATATAGATTTGCACCAGTGCATGTACTCAAAGACTGTGTTTATGCATGGCCTTCTGGCTTATAGCTTGTATATTTGAAGATAAGTCAGAGCCTACAGTTAACTTTCAGTAGCTGAAATACGGAAGTTTTAAAAGTCTAATTTAGTTGGTTATCAGAGAAATTTCTTTGACTTGGAAGATGACCTGGAATCAGCTGCCCAATGTCAGGGATGTTGCCTAGCCTGTTTCCAGAGGGTTGGGTAGTGCCCTTCCTATCAATGCTGTTTTGATAATTTGCTTTTAAACTCTCCTGCAGGGGCTCTTTTACTTTGTTCCAGCAGATACTTTTAATATGGAGAAACAAACTAACTTTTTAGTCTAGGATTTCCATCTGAGATAGGTAAGTTGGTAGTTTAGATCTCTGAGTGATCCTGCTGACTGTCTTAAAAATAAGCACCTTCTGAGTGGGTGCCCTGAACCACTCGAGGTCCCTGACTGGCAGCTCTTCATTCAAAAAATCATCTTTGTAAAGAATTGTCAAATTTTTAAAAGTTGTAAAATTATTGAATAGGGTGAAAAAGGAAGGAAAAAGAATACTAAAAAGGGAAAACAGTTCCTTATTGAATAGTAATGTAAGACCTGTAATCCCTCAGGTATTTCACAAACAGACTGAATACAGATTGGAATTTATCCACATTCATTGCACAAGTGTACCAGCAAAAAAGCTCGTACAAACAAGTACTTCAAATTTATTGTTTATTCCATATTCCATGTTATAACCTGGCTGAGTGAGTTGAGAGAAAAAGAAAACCCTTATTTCTTTCATATATTAGTGTTTCCTCCATTTATGTGCAAATTTTCTCTAGTCCTACCATATCTGGACATCATACTGTTTGTGACCCAGTTCCTAAACTTCATATAGTCAGTCAGCGTTACACCACTAAAAAGATACATCAATTTTTTTATATATAAAATCCGCTGTATTTGTGTCTAGAGGATGAAGATCTAGCTGTCTAAATCATTAGCTGAGGTGATTTTTTTTGAGTAGAGGTTCCCAAGGATTTCAGTGAAGCATCAGGTACTACGCTTTCACTTCTGTTTCATTCTTTCTCTTGCTCTATATTTATCCATTATCCTCCCTTTTCATTTTGCGCTGGACAGTAGTTATGTCAGAATTCTAGTAAACCCATTTAGGTAGCTGTACAATGTTTTTGGTGCACAACATAATTACTACCCGTTTTAAAGATTAGTTCAGATTTACAACTTCTGTAATATGAGGCCTGTATAGTAGTTCCATTCATGGAACTCTTTAGGTAATTAGGTAGAACTGTTAGATTTACCATTTAATAAAAGAACTGGAAGTAATGGAGTTGGTCTTGCCATGTGCAACACCAGGCTACAAAACATCTTTATATTTTGTTTGGAGGAATGTAAGAGGTGATTCTTAATTTGAAAGTAATAGCCAAAGATTCAAAAAGATACTTCTTTTAAGAGGGAAGAAGTAGCTGTCAGGATCCTTGCAGTACTTGCCCTTTTTTGCATGGGAGGGACAATGAACAGCACTTACATTTCTCTGGTGCTCTTCTGTGAATTTGCAGTCTGCTTAATTTAGGGTATCTTAGGGAAGCTTGATAACAAGGCTGACAGTACTGTGGCAACCATATGAAGAAATTAATTGTATTTTACATATGGTGAAAAGGGTTCATCTGAGCGTGAATTGGGATACTTATGCTTTATGCAGATTACGCAAAATGTGTTGTTCTTCCTGATAATCCTGAAGCTATTTATGCTTGCATAGACATGGCACATTTCATGTTAATTGCCTGTTCACAGTATGGTGCCATTTGTTTCTTTTTTTTTTCTTCATGCAAACAAAGTCTGGGTAAACAAAAGCCATGTTACTTGAAATTTATAAAGCCTAAATATTGTTTCATGCAGGTGTGATTTTTATTTTTTTAATGGTGTCTCACAGTCATTGAAAATAACAGCACACTCTGTGTTTTGAATGTCTGACTATTCTGATTATTATGTACACATGCTTCTGAAAGGATTTTCACCACTCAGGCTCAAGCACAATAAAGCCTCAGTGCTTTTTTGGAAAAAAAAAAAGAAAAAAAATTAAACATTAAACATTTTGACTGTGGGAAGAGTGGTAAAGATGGCAATAGCAGAAAACCAGATCCTACTGGAAGACTTGCGAAAGCTATTTATAACTTTTATTACAAATAAATTTTAGTTATTAAGCAGGGTGCATTAGGTCCTGTATAAAAAAAAAATTAACCGCTGTAGCAATCTTTTACAGAAGCCAGTGGTGGTGCTTTGTTTTGTCCCCTAGGTGGGCACCACACTAATTAGACATGCACAGCCACAGTGCAGCTCCACAACTGGCTGAAGCTAAAGTGAGATTGTCACTACTGAAAAGGGGATCCTACTCCTCTTTCCTCATTTTTGTTGTGGGCAGTGGCAGTTCTGTCAGTTTTGCTGATTCAGCTGAGACTACTTTGTTTTTTATGGCTGATTTTTTTCAGGCAGATTAGCAAAATGAGTTGACCTGTGATAATACCAGTGTAATGATGTTGGCAGGGCAACTGGGAGTGGGGATCACCCAAACCCACACTCATGTTAGAAGGAGATCGGCTTAAGCTGATCATTATCTTTGATTGTGTTATTGCATCATAAAGTTGCATTACACAATTGTTTTAAACTGATGTAATAAAATGGGGCAATCTGTGCATACTGGATCTGACATTCCTGTGGCCATTGACCTGTGAAGATTGGGTTTTGGCCAGTTTTGTTTCCAGATCCAGTTTACTGCATGACAGTGCGAGTGCTGGAGATAGAAGGGAGAAAGGAGGGAGGGCAGGACAGTTCTTCTGTGCCAGATTAAAGTGTCATTGCAGGTGAAGACAGTTTCAGGTGTGTTTTGAAAACTGGGAGGGAGCTGACTTGCCTTTCATAAGGGTTCCAGTGATCTAATGGATGGCCAGACATCTTGCTGTTTGGTCCATGTTACTTTTGATTGCCCCATCCTACGATAGAGGAAAGGTTATGTTTTGGGTATTGAACAAATAATTTAGTACTTGCCATGTCTATGCAAGTCATGTTTGCATGTCATTGACATATGCATGTCAATATGTCACTTTTATGCCCATAAACGCAAGTACATCTTGCACTGTGTCTCCTGTCAGGGTTATGTCTGTCATGCTGACAGAAATATTTCAGTAAATGAGTGTGTTTTGGTGAGCTCTGGAAGGGCTTTTTGAAGCAGTTTAAACTAAGTGTCAGTGGTTTACTATGGCTGTCAGAATGTGAATCTACACCTTTCCAGATGCAACCTAAACCCTTCAGTCTTAAACTACCAGTGAAGTTGGTGAGCTTTGTACTAGTGCTCTGAGAAGTGGGCGCTTGTTCCCTTGGTTGTGCTGTGGGAGGTGTTAGCACAGCAGAGGAGCAGAAAGGAGAGCAGAGTGGTAGCTTAAAGCCCCACAGAATGGTTTCCTGGAGGTGATCCACAGGTGAATATGCAACATTAATTACATTTTGTAAAGCTACATCTTTAAGATTACTGAACCTTATTATCATGCATGCTTCAGCTGCATTCTGCAGATCAGCAAGGTCAGTCCTTCATTATTGGTTATAATTATGGAATCAATTTATAGTTAATAGCAGCTTGTGGCTGCCTTCTGGAGAATGGACTGAGGGGTGGTATGACAAGAATCGAACATGACATCATAGTGAATCACAGCATGTACTACTGCCAACTGAGCTTACAGTTGTGGCAAGTACATCAAGACTAGAACAACAAACATTTGTTGTTTTTCAAAACAAGCTAGAGATGGGATTGCTAAAAACACATTTTCTTTTACAGCCAGTTCCAAAAATAATCTGTTTACTGATGTTTCACGATGCCCACTTTCAAATTTTTGCTTTAATATTCAGCTCTACAAGTTAGAGTTTTCCAGGGGGGTGACTTGATTTTTCAAGCTTGAACTTTTTCCTTATGATAGATCACTTAAGGCCCACAGTTACTGAAAATATTAAAGGTAATATTAAAAATGCTGTTGTTAAATGTGGATTTCACATTGGAACATGGAATTTTTGCATTAGATTTCAGTTGTTCCATTTGATCTCTTGGCAGGTTTCTTTGCTGTCTATCCAACAAGTTTTTCTTGTTTTGCTCACTCACTATAGGAAAGATAATAGTCTGGTTAAAAGAAAGCAAACTGCTTTATTTGTTATTATATTAGGTTTCCTTTAATTTCCATGTGAAATAACAAAATATGGAACACAAAACCCCTCTATTTTTTAATATTAAAAGCTTTATTCTTAAGAAATTTTTATGTAGAATGCAAGAGAATTTTTTCTTAAATAAACATAATTGTCTGAAAGCAAAGTGGGAAAATACAAAACCTTCTTTCTTTGAAGCCAGCATCAAAACTTTGAATTTCACTGGAAGTGATACTTAAAAGTGAAATCCTAAGAAAACCTGTGCTTGAAAAAAGCAGAATGTTTTTTGAGAATTTCCATTTTTGCAAGGAGGGGAGAATTAAATTTTGGAACTAATAAGGGAAGTGCCTTAAAAGCTAAGCAGAAATGGGAAAGTTAAAAATTTGTCCTAAATAATAATGACAAGAACAATTAAAATTTCATAAATCCAAAGCAAGAGTCTGCAGAAAGGTGCAAAGAGAAAGATCTAAAATAAACCCTTTTATTTGATAAAAATACAAATATTGTGCCTAAAATAAAATAGTTCTGACTATCTTCGGTGCAAGGCGAAACATCAGGACTCTATATAGCATCTAGTGAAAAAATGCAAATTCAAATCGTCATGTTTGATGCACAGCAGTAAATGCTTATACCTGTTACAGCTCTTAAAGGACAGTAAATTAGGTTTCCATGCTCTTAGAGTTAATACTGGTTACTGGTTTAGTAGTATTCAATCTGGTTTAAATGTCTAAAAAATTCTAGAATTCTTTCTTTAATTCCATTATATACTTTCATTTTTCAGCTCAGAAGATAAAATAACTGTTCATTTCATAAACCGTGATGGTGACAAACTAACAGCCAAAGGAAAGCCTGGGGATTCACTGCTGGATGTTGTTGTTGATAATAATCTAGACATAGATGGTTTTGGTAAGTAGATACACTGAATGCAGAATTCAGTGACTAGAAACTATATTCTATTACTAGTTTATTCATAAATATTTATAGAATCATGGAATCATGTAAGTTGAAGAGACCCTTAAGTTCATCAAGTTTAACTGTAAATGAATATTTTATTTATAAAACCTAGCTGTACGGTTTATTTGTACTTTCTCCCCATTTCTTTTTTCCTGCAGATACATAAAATATTTTGGGTGAAGCTTTAAAAATAAAAAAGTACTTGGGGTGACCCTTGCTTGATTGTTAAAGGAGGGTATTTGGACAGAGTGCTATCAAAGTGGAATCTGACACATGCCACCTGCAAACTCTTCTGAGCTGAAATGTTCTGGAGGCAACACAAAACTGGTTTATTTCTAGCAGTATCTGGTTACTTTTCTATTGCTGTTCTGTCTCAATTTATTATCCCTTTTTGTTGCACAAATTGATGTAGTATTTGAGTGCTAAGTGAAAGAAACAACCAAATCCACATCAGTTATGAGGGAGGAGTAAAAAGGTTAATCCTTACCAAAGGAGTGGGGTAAAGAAAACCAATGCCCTAGTGAAATTCTAACTAATTCTGAGTTTTATTGAAAATGAAAATAGGAGGAAGTTATAACACCTCCATATTCCTTCAAACTTTTGCACTTTCCATAGTTAGTTCCATTGAAGTTGTGGGATTCTGCCCATGTGAAGCAGTAGTATTTGATAATGGCAATTAAATGCCGCAGGACAGGTATTTATGTGAACATCAGCTTAAGAATTAACAGTACAAACTAAAGCAGGAAGCAGAAGTACAAGTTACATGGGTGAATGCGTAGCATGGATCAATTGGAGGGAAAAAAAGTAGACTAGTAGTTTGAAATTTGAGGTATGTTTTATTTAGATGCAGATAAATTTCACTGCTAGTAATAAAATCTTTTCTAAGAGTTTAAATCTCAAACATGTCTGAGGCATCTCTTATGTCTATAAAGTTGCATACGTTGGGGAAGTAGAATTGTCTCTTAAAAATCTGTAATGGATTGGGATAACTAGCTTTATGTATCACTTATTAAATGTGTTATAAAGGCTTATGGCTAGGCTTCCTGTATTCTACGGTAAATATTCTCTCAGCTTGTGTAAATACCAGCCATGTTAAAGCATTGTGGTAAAGTGGAAAAAAATAATGCTGCCAATAAACTGAAGCCAAACTAAACATTGGAGATACTGTGACAATCCTTAACTATAACATATGCTAGCCTATTTGCATAATAATTTGCTAATGAAACATCATACTAGGGCAGAAAAATAATGCGGTGTAAATAATATAGAAATTGTTCTCTTTAGAAAAAAGTAATGAGAAAAAATGTACAATGTAGATCTTGCCTATTTCTGTCACTAGAGGGCATCCCATGTGCAGTAATAGAAATACCTATGTATAAAGACTTGCAAAACTGTGGAGTGATTCAGCCCCACTCTGTTTGCTACTGCTAGCTTTATAGCTGCAGAGACACCTTCCACTTTTCAGATAGACTGGTCAGTGGATTTTGTGAGATTATTTTTTTTCTCCCTTTCTCCCCTCGCCTCCCCCAACATTAAACCATTTAAATTGCTGGTACAACAAGTTTTACATGATTTGGCACTTAATTTGAACTCTGTTTTCACACATGTTTGTATGTACTTGGAAGATGGGTCATGCTCACTTTGAATGTGTGCTCTGGATACCATTACTACATGTAACAGCAGGGTGCTTTCTGGATGGTTCTGTGGTCTGATGATGAATCCCACTGTTCCTTTTTGTAGCAGCGTGTACACATGCAACCTCGCTTCCCTTTCTTTCCATATGAGTATAATGGTGGTATGGTCGCAGTACTCATGGTACTGCTTTCCCTGGAAATGAGTAAATAAGTGGAACTTGGCTAATGTCTAACCTGCTTCTCTCTTATCAATTTAAATTAGAGGTAGGGGATTGTGTGCCCAACCCCATTCTCTACATGAGTGTGAAGAGTTCAGCTTTCTCCTCCTCTTGATGTTGTGTGTTTCTTTTTCAACAAAGTGGAGAACTCTGTGCCAGCCCTGTACAGTGACAGAGACAAATTAGCATTCAAACTTTTACTGTCCTGTGATGTTGCTCTAGCAGGTAGATGTACTTGATGCTTGTTTTGCTCAACCCTAGCAAATTACTAGGCCCTTGGCTCCGGCTGGATTGCCTAGTAATACATGTTGGCCTCTTCAACACAGAGAAAACCTAACTACCCTTGCAGTGAATGAGTGTTCTGTTGAGTCAGAAGAAATACTAAGTATAAAATCCCTCCTTCCTGTGCTTCTGAGGAATTTTTTTTTTGGATAGCCGGTGTCTTCTCTTGAACTGCTGGAGGAAACCTCAAAACCACGGGAAAGAGAGGGATGAAGGATCAACCTTGGAAATAAATTGAATTGTGTTGATTGACAGCATTTTCTGCTTTTGCATTCTTATAGTAGAAAGCTTTTCTCTCTTCAAATGGTAGAAAGGGAATTAAGTATTTTCATTAGCTATGGTATTCAAGTAAATCTTAATGTTAGAGGAACTATAGAAATACTTCTGACGCTTGAATTGCAGAGTAGATATGTGAGTGTGGGCATATATGAAACATTAACTTTACTGATCAACAGAGATACTTCTTGTATGAGACAAACATTTATGAAGGATTTCTTCTGAAGTTCTGCTGCAATTTGAAATTTGGATTTTCTGTTACCTTGATTTTATTTTTCTTTATTTAGGTGCATGTGAAGGAACGCTAGCCTGTTCAACTTGTCATTTGATCTTTGAAGACCACATATTTGAGAAACTAGATGCAATTACTGATGAAGAGATGGACATGCTGGACCTGGCCTATGGCCTCACAGAAACGTAAGGCAACATAACATTTCACCACATGCAAGAATGGAAAGAAGGGTTTGCAGATAGTGCAGTCCGGTATTCTTAGAATACCTAAATCAACTTCTAATGAATAGCTGGATTCTGCTACACAAACGGGACTGGCAAGTTTAAATATTGTTTATCTGAAATCATATTAAAAAGATGTCAGTACTGTTTTGTAACTGAAGAGTGGTAGTTGCCTGTACTTGCTCGTCAGAGGCATCTGACACATAAGTGACACATAAGCGTCAGATACTGACAAATACCCAGTTCCTTCAACAAAAACTTTGCCGCTGCTCTTGTGCATGAATTTTCTTGTCCATGTTTCCCTTCTCGTCTGTTTTCTGTCTCCATTAGTCTGTAGCTAGTTAATGTATTGTGTGACTTATGTTAGTATTTTAGTTTTGGCCAGATCTTCTTTTCACAGAATCACAGAAGGGTTGAGGTTGGAGGGGACCTCTTGAGGTCATCTTGTCCAACCCCCTGCTCAAGCAGGGCCACCTAGAACCGATGCCCAGGACCATGTCCAGATGGCTTTTGAATATCTCCAAGGATGGAGACTCTACAATCTCTCTGGTATTTATGTACATTGATAAGATCATCCCCCTGAGGCTTCTCTAGGATAAACAGTGTCCCACATGGCAGTGTCCCCTGCTTGTCGTGATTTGACTCATATGCACCAAGAGGACTCTGACATAAGCCAGATTCCCTTTTGGGTGAAACTAATCCCAAAGAGTGCTGTAACTCTTTCAGGGATTTCAGAGCACTTTATACCTGACCTGTGTAGCATTGGGGTTTTTTATGTGTCTGCACAGAAGTACTCTGAATTAACTCATTTTATCTCTTATACCAGTAACGTTTCTACATGAGAGTATGCTTTTCTCACTTCAGCCAAATCTTAACTATTCTTGGAGGTTGTGAAGGCACAGAAGTCAAGCTTTGAGAAACTTATTTCAGCTTCTTTTGGTTTATCATTTTTCTTGTCTCCCAGAAAGCATTGTAATGTCTATTAAGTTTACTTAATTTACTGTTACAGTGGATTTACTTTACTGTTACATCTGCTGTAATTCTCCTAAGGGTAACTTTTAGGTTCTGGCCCAAACCAATTCCTAAGTAGCTCTGGAGGCCAAAACCTTTTGGGCTTTTTTCTTTGGCTATCTTCTAATTAAAGGTTTAAAGCAAGGAGTTTTTAGTGAAGAACTGGAAAACAGTAGAAAGCCAGAGCGCTCTGTTTAAGTATTTCTGTCAGTTTTTTTCAAAGTGTTTCAGACCAAATTAAGTTTTAGACCCTCTGAAGACAGCTGTTTGTCGTGTCTAACAGGTTTTCCTAACACCATGTTCTTGTGGCCAGGGATCTTTTATATGTGTGAGAGGGTGAATTATCTGGAAGATGGAGCTTTAAGTGACTGATACTGGTTATAGGTTACCTGGTCTCTTTTGTTCATATAAACTTGTGTAATGGAGATGCACTACTATGCCCTGTCATAAGTGTAAGGATGAAAGTTTTATCTTGTCAGTGACTCTTTGGATTTGGGAAAGTTTCATCTAGCAGCCATCATGAAATCTAATGTTTTTTAAAATGATGGACTAATTAGAAAGCTTGAAACAAAATTGTTTTGCATAACTGCAGAAGAGATTATTAAAAGTAGTGAGATGGGGGGTGGGATGCAAATCATGGCGAGTTAAATGTTTAAAAAAGAAATACTGAATGAAAAAGATAAGCTGAGAAACAGCATGCTAAAAGGTTAGAAACAAAAGTATTTTTCTACTTATTGGAAGCAGAACATTTGTCTGCATGAAGCGCCAATGGGCAATATAGAAGGTGCACTTAAAATATAAAGAAGATAGCATAAAAGCAAAGTTTCTCTTCCATTGTTGTCTCTAGAGATGTTATGGGATGCCCATGCACTGGAAGATTTCTTTGCAGAAGGCTTCCTGGAGCATCTCTCTCAAACTGATGTATCCATAGAAGTAGTACTACAGCAGATAAGTAAAATGAGTAGTAACAAATAGTAATGACTAGGTGCATTTGCCCAGGAGTTCTACAGGAATTCTATACACCACTTCTGAACTACTTCTGCAAGGCTTAATTAGTTTAATACTGCTTCCACATCAAAGGAATGGAAGGTAGCAACCCAACTTTTCAAATTACTTCACTAGAACTGGAGAACAGTGCATCTGTAATGAGCTCTAGGCAATCCTGCTTTAGCAGGGGAGTTGGACTAGATGATCTCTAGAGGTCCCTTCCAACTCTGACAATTCCATGATTCTCTACTGGATATATTAATCATGTGTCTATGGGCTGGCAAGGAAAGAATTCAGCAGAGCTTTTGTAGAGGGAAGTAACAGATATAGGAGCTCTTCAGATTAGTCACTGAGGATGTAGATAGATCTTGCAGTTCACATAGTTTACTTCAGAAATTCTTTACTAGGTCTTGAGTTGTAATGGCTTAAGAGCAAAGGCTCTGTAAAGGATAAGTAATTGGTTATGTTACTCAGTATGGTAAAATCAAAAACTGTCAGTGAAGACATCCACAAGGATCTTGTGCCATTGGGTGATAGGAAAAGAAATTTGGTGTTAAAAGGTGTTGGTAAATGCATTTGGAGAGGTGGGTAGAACAGTGGTAACTTTGCATACTTGAAATAGCTAGTCAGCTTGCTAGTGTCTTTCCAGGAATGTCAGCTTCAGGTTTGATGGCTTAAAAGGTAAATGGAACATTGGCAGTATTAGGTGGGAACAGGTAGAAATACAGAAAATCCTGAAAATGTTTTTTTTTTTTTAAATCCAATAAGATCATGGTTTTTCACTTGTGCAACTCTAACTCCCTGGTTTATGTGGGTTTTTTTTTCCATTTTTAGTTTTAGTAGAATGACATGAAATAGAGGGAAGGCCTTTAGAAGTGGTTAAAGGGGGAAAGCTTTCGTGCAGGGATTGAATAAATCATCTTTTTTGGGGCAAGTCTAAGCTTCTTCAGCTTTAAGGTGTGGCGGTGGAATCTGGTTAAATATATATAAAATTGTAAATGCTGTGGAAGAATTTGGATAGAAGAAGGTAGTTTGTTTCTCACAGTGTTATTTAGTGCTGCCTAGTTTTTTGTACTGCTGTGTAGCAGGCTCAAAACAAAGGGCAGTGTTACTTCATGTGAAGTAAATCTGTTGCCACACTGCACAGTACAGATGCAATTAGCATTGGTCTTCAGTGAAAAACAGACATGTCAGAAAAATTAAGCCTTACAGGCAATGCTGCATATAAAGATCAGAAATCACATCTGCCTAATAGACTTCATTTCTAAAGCTATTCTTATAGATGCATATTCATGAGATGAAATCTTCTGGTAATGTATGTATTTATACATGCATTCTGGTAATTTGAAGTTGTATACAGCCATTTACATAGAAGTATTACTTTTGTGTGTAGCACTGAATTGGGAGCTTTAACAACAGTTGATCACTGTGCTTGAAAGAGTTCTGTATAGATATTAATGTAGTACCATTTTTTATACTATCTTTGTCTACATTCCTATACCAATTAAATTATTATTCAGCTGCTGCTGCAGAACATTGCCCATCCTTTTTGTGACATTTAAGTATTCTATACTTAAGTACCAAGGCACAGACATTGAATTAAAGATATCCCAGCGATAGAAGTGGCTTGTGGTATCTGCAGAATTTTGTGGTGGTATTAAATCATTTGATTTTAATTCCTCACATAGAAGATTTTTTTTCATGCAGAATGAAGATTTTTTTGAAGGAAAATGAAGGATTGCATCTCCTCAGGGGCTGGGAATATTTTATCCTTCTCCCTCCTGTGTTTCTTGTCTCTTTGCTCTTACCATTCTGGTTTAATGACCCAATCAAGTTTAGTTTCAAAACACTGGTCTGTCTTCAGACTCTGAATGGGTTAGGCTATGCTTTCTCTGAGGTTTTCGTTCAAATTCATTGCCTTCATCTCTTGAGAGATGACAAATCTCCCTTTGGAGATCAAATGTCATTACCTGCACTTAATTGAACTATTAGTGAACCATTGAAAATGGAAGAGTTGCCCTTATTATATGTTGTCTCAGCAAGTAGGAGGTACTTTATACAACTTTCCAATGTACTGAGCTCTGTTAATTGGAGTAAATCATGATTATTGCCACTTATATCTTTACATTGATGCATGCAGTTCACTCCTGGTCTTGATTAAGACCATGCACAAGGTTTCTAGATCATGATGTGTTTGGGATGGCTGAATGCTGGAGGCATAAGGGGGTGTGTGCTGTTAGATGTGTGATTGGTTAGAACTAACAACAATGTTGTATTTCTCTACAGATCACGTTTAGGCTGCCAAATCTGCTTAAAGAAATCGATGGATAATATGACTGTTCGAGTACCGGAAGCTGTTGCGGATGCTAGACAATCAGTAGATATGAGTAAAAACTCCTAAAAGAAAATATCTTAGGGGTTTTAAAGAAGCTTAATTATTTTTATAACTTATTTTTAAATGTGTAATTAAATATGGAAACTTGCATAATTGTGAGTTATTTTATATGACTATCAATATTAGATTAATGCTATTTTAATTTTCTTTATAGAACCTCCTATATTTTTACGCTTAAGATGCAATAATACTTCTTATAACTGATATTGGATTATAAATGTTAGCAAGTGTATTACAGATTTCATATAATATTATTCTGCCAAAACCTTTAATGACATTTGAAAACTGGATCACTTCTGCAAGACTTCTCCTAAATACCCCTGAGCATTTCTAGGTTTTTGACCTGGATATGTTAAAGAACAAAACCTGTAAGATTGCATGGGGTCTTTTTAAAGTTTTGTCATTAAAGATGGTGTGCTCAGAGCTAATTGGCTTTTTCAGTAAATATGATACTTCCTCAGCAAATAGTGGACTTTCAGGGTAGGGATTTTCCAAACTTTAGAATCTTAATGAGATGTGGCAAGTTTTGTATTCCAAAAATACTGTTAAAACCATGAAATCTGGGGCCCAATACAGAATGTTGGCACCTGCAGCTTAATTGCTGCCGTGCATCTCTGTTGCCCAAGTAAGTCAATAAACCTCAGTTTAACTGTATTTACATTTGACTATACCACAAATACGGGGATACCCATGGCTTAGAAGAGTAAAGCCTTGGTGCTGTCTAATGGGAGAGCATATGCACTGGAGGTAATTGTAAATTTTTGCTGTTATCTGAAGATGTCAGAGTTGGGATTGAAGAGGGCAATGTTTGTCAACGTAAGATTTGTTCTGAAATTTTTCTCTCTCAGTTTTTAAGTTTTGAGCTTGTTCAGGAGGCAGTTTAGTGTTAGCAAGGGCATTCAGCTTGCAGAGAATCCTGGACTCTGCACCTTGCTCCCAGGATCATTTCAGTAATGGCTGATGTGAAATGACCAAGTATATTTAATCCATAAAGACACCATGGTGGGATAGTCCATAGTCATGGACTGATGATGAACTTTCAGTTGGATCTTGTTTTTAGTCTTTCTAAAGTAGACCAAAATAAAATAATGTCTTTAAGACTCTTTATTATTCTTTCCAGTTTTTGTTGCCTAAATAATTAAAAGATATGGCTGTCACTAATACAGTAGTTCTTACCTCTGTAAGGTTGTTTTAAATTTTTGGCCTTGTTTTTATGTATATAACCTGTTTGTTTAGACTTGATCTAATGCATTCATTAATGCCTTATTTGAACTGGTGACAATGACATCTAGACTATTTGAATTCTCATATTTATAGGAGAGGAAAATATTTTTTTCTCAGTGTCAAATATAGGGATTATTTTGAGCTTTAGAAAGGGAAAAAAAATTCATCTGTTATAAAAAGAAATATTTTCTAGAACTCTGAAAATAGATCTAGATTTCCTCTCTGAGAAGCTACTCATTTGTTTCATGGTATTCCCTTTGGATTTTCTACTAGAAAAAGGTATGCTTAATGTGGTCAGGTAACTTAATCATACAGGGCTTTCAAAATGCACTTCCTATCTCATATAATTCAAAATATGACTTCAGAGTTGACATTTCCTGGCTTTGGAAAGACACGGAGTGAGGTCGGGGAGAAGAGTGGAAATAAATTGGGGAAATGCTTTGAAGATACTGCTGTCTTCCTCTTCAGCTGCTATCTGACCATGACTTAGGGATTACCCTCCCGCAATCAGATGCTAGTAAATCAGTTCTGACTTTGTTTTGCCTTTGTCCTGATCTCATTTCTATACAGAAATTATTATTAAATTTTGAATTTTTTTTGTGAGGCAGCTCTTTAGCTTCCAAGAGAGGGAACTCAGGTTATAATGAGATGTATTGTGTGTTCTTACACAGGAAAGAAATCTGAGGTTTTGGTATAGCTGTAAGGACTGGGGGTAGATGTTGGTATTTGTTTGGTTGGGTTTTTTTGTTTGTTTTGTTTTACTTACAGCACCAAGCACTTCTCCTTGTGGGAATCTTGAAGCGCTTAACACTGTTGAAAAATGTGAAACAGCTCTCCTGTGACAGTTTTCTTTCAAAGCCAAGGTTGTTTCCTCGTGCATTTCCTGCGACAGGTTCATGTTACAAAGACTTTGACTCTCCCATAGTGTGCCTGTGGAAAGAGTTACTTAGCACAGCAAGGCAAAAAAAGGACACTTCAAAGTTCATTCTGAATTCTAGAGGTATCCCATATTGCATGCAAAGGGAAATCTCAGAAGGTGAAGGGACTGACATGCAATCCCCAAAATGCACAGCTCGGATATACATGTCTCCTTATTGTCAAAATGATTTGCAAATAAATCTTATTTTATATCACTTTCTGACACCTTGTTTGTATTGATTTTTCTTCCCCTTTTCTCCAAGTCATGGAATGTATTTCTGTGTGTAGAATGGAACTTAACAGTTAATGATGCATATTCAAGTGTAAGTATGAATTGACACACAATTAAAGCATCAAAACTAGTTATATAAATACTTGTTTACTTCCTTGTCCAAAGAAAGACTACAGGTAACTCATTTTCTAAAGGCACTCACTTCCTCTGTCAATACATGGAGTGAGTGGATCTCTTCTGCCTCTCTCACCTCAAAAATGAGGAGGAAATCAGAACTGACTCTGTCAGTGCGGTACTTGTTAGTGTTTGGTGGGATGTCTGAAGGGGAAGGAAGGAGGTGCCTTGTGCTCCCAGGGTCCCAGGTCATCATGTCCTGCCGGGGGAAACTTCCATCCTCTGGAGTGCAGGCTGTCACTGGGGAGAGGCAAAGACATGTTCTCCAGGCAGTTTGTTACTTCTATGTCAGGAAAAACTCCTGAATCTGAAGTTCACAGCTTTTGGCTGCAGGGCTCCTTTAAGATTTAAGGCAGATGTGTCCAGACTTAATTCAACTTGCCTCTGACAGCAGTGTGAAAAGGCCATGCCCAAAAAAGCTACAGTGAAAGTGACTGTTACTAGTCTGGGCATGGAGAAGACTTCACAAACCAACTGGTTTGCCCTCACAGAGGAAATGTAGTATACAAAGATAGGGTAGACCAAAAAACTCATTGCTTGGGAGGAAAAAGAAGTAAATCTTGGAGAAAAGGTGTTCATGCTGAGCCACTGAGGTATCAGATGGTAGAAAAGGTTGCAAAGAGGCTGCAGCTGCTGTAGATGATGCAGTGACTTCTCATGATGTGAAAAGGGAATGGGGGTTTGCTGCACCAAGGGGAGAGGCAGTTGTCTTTGTGGGGTGGCCCTGTAGGTCTGCAGTGTGTAGTTCCTCACTCTTCTTTCTCTCCCTGCTGTGCTGCCAGGAGAGCAACACAAGAAGCGCAGTCCATACCTAAAACCACAGGCATTTAAAGCAGCCCAGAGGTTTACTTCCTAATCTGATTATCTCTTCCCTTTTTTTTTCTGAAATTTAATGTTTGCGGTTTTGGTGTTGGTTGGTTGTTGTTTGGTTTTTTTTTTCAAAAAGGTCTTGTTAAAAGTAATTTCTGGCCAGCAGTGATTTAGCATTTGCAGCTGGAGCAAACTCATCAAGCGGGAGGCATCATCTCTTGCATCTGCTAGGGCTGAGAAAGGACAAAAAAGGTTTGGGACGGGCTTGGTGCAACCTCCCTTATGCCCACTCAGGCAGAGCAGAGCTTTCCCCTTCCCATTTCTGGCTCTTTTAGAGAGTGTCTGTGCTAGAAGATGGGATCGGGTCTGAGATGCTCCAACTGGTGCTGGCCCCAGGTGGTAAATCCCTGCAGTGCTGGGAGGGGTTAAGCCTCTGGTGTGGGGAGAGCCCAGTGGGGCCACAGCTCTGGATGGAGCTGGTTGCTGTGGAGCTAGCCCAGGTGTCAACAGCTGAGAAAGAAAGGCAGGTTCTACTGGAAAAGAGTTATTGCTTGACCAGGCCAGGCTGCCACCGCTCTGTGTATCCGCACCCAGCCAGCGGAGAGGCTGAGCATGTAGTCCCATGGAAAGACAGATGGACATTGGCCACACGTTGACACACATACATTGGCCATGTCATTCAGTGCAGACAGAAAACACAGTGCCAGCTGTGTGAGCCCCTGTGGGCTAATGGGGAGCTTCAGCCATTGACCTGGGGCTGGTGGCTCCCTGTGACAGCCTTGGGAGCAGCCCCATGGAGGGCTTGGCCAGCTCTTGTGAGGTTCCTCTGCCTGTCGTGGTGTCTGCTCATTCATGTTCGCAGGGATGAGCCATCAATCACATAGCGCTCTTCAGTGACAGCAAAGGACATTTGTGCTCGGTTTCTCCTGTGCTGCAGCAGGCAACAGAGGACGTGTTACAGATGAGAAGTGATAATGGCATGGAGCCCTGGTGCCGAGTCAGTAACCACTTCCAGGTATTCTGGAGAAGTTTGTGGGCACCTGTGGCAGCTGTACCAGGGTTGCAGATGTGACTGGCAGCTGGTGGGCTGAAATATCTGGGTTTGGAGAAGTCTGTTCTGTCTCACTGGAAGAAATACCAAGCCATAGGCCATAGATGGTCTCCTTCAGGCTGTGTTTGATTAAAAATGGCTCCCCCAATCCAGTTTTGGATCAAACAAATACCCGGACAAATTGGATTGTGTCACGACAATCCCAGGCACATATACAGGTTGAGCGGAGAATGGATTGAGAGTAGCCCTGAGCAGAAGCACTTTGGGGTCTTGGTGGATGAGAAGCTCAACATGAGCCAGCAATGTGCATTGGCAGCCCAGAGAGCCAACCGTGTTCTGGGCTGCATCAAAAGAAGCGTGGCCAGCAGATTGAGGGAGATGATTCTGCCCCTCTGCTCTGCTCTGGTGAGATCCCACCTGGAGTACTGTATCCAGCTTTGGAGTCCTCAACACAGGAAGGACATGGACCTGTTGGAACAGGTCCAGCGGAGGGCCACGAAGATGATCAGAGGGATGGAGCACCTCCCCTATGAGGACAGGCTGAGAGAGCTGGGGTTGTTCAGCCTGGAGCAGAGAAGGCTCTGGGGAGACCTTGTAATGGCCTTCCAAGACCTGAAGAGGGCCTACACGAGATCTGGAGAGGGACTCTATCAGGGAATGTAGTGAGAGGATAAAGGGTAATGGTTTTAAACTGAAAGTGGGGAGATTAGATTAGATATCAGGAAGAAAATGGTTCCTGTGAGGGTGGTGAGACACTGGAACAGGTTTCCCAGAGAAGCTGTGGCTGCCCCATCCCTGGAGGTGTTCAAGGCCAGGCTTGATGGGGCTTTGAGCAACCTGCTATAGTGGGAGGTGTCCCTGCCCATGGCCAGGGGGTTGGAACCTGATGATCTTTAAGGTCCCTTCCAACCCAAACCATTCTATGATTCTGATACTCTTACTCCATCCAAGAGCACCTGAGCAGGTTTCTGAGGTGGGTTAGCAGCTCATTCTCATTTTACTCTTCTGCAAGTAACAGCCCTGGTTTGCCTAGGTGAGGCAGCCCTTGCCTTTGACCTGGTGAGTGCTGACAGGCTTTACCGGTAACGGCTTGGAAGAAGAAGAGCATTGTCTTCCTAGAAAAACCTGACTGGAGGGGGGAAAGGGAAGGAGAGGGAGAGCAGAGGCAAGACCAGAGGGATGCAGCTGCAGCCTCTTGGATGCGGGAGAGAGGCAGCCGTGTACCACCCAGGGAGCCAGCGATGGGTTTTGGCTGGGGATAAAGGTAGAAGGTCTCATCTCAGAGGAATGTTTAACAACAGATGAAAATAGCCGTAAGAGAAAACAAATGGTGTCATAGAGACAAGGCATATGGTAGCTCGGAGTGACGGGGAGGCCCGTTCAGGCTGTGGTTCAGTTCCAGGGGAGTGATGACTGTCAGGAGGGAGCACGGCAGGGAATAGCTGGAGCAAGGGAGCTTCTGCTTCAGATTTCAGCACTTTTTTTTTTCTTTCTTTCTTCTGGCCTAATTGAGTTGTTATGATCATCACAGTCATCAGATTATTGTCAGAAATTAGGAAAAAACCCATTGTGTCTTGGCATGGAGAAGAAAAAATAATCAATGTCCCTTGCCTTGACGTTTCCTGCCCTTTTGGGGCTGTTCTCCAAGGAGAAGGTCAGGACAGGAGCCTCAGAGGTGCGGGTCTGGGGAAGCAGAGCAGAGCTGCCCCGAGGGTGAATGTTGTCCTGGCAGGAAAGCTCAGGAGCCTGGGATCTCCCTCTGCTGAGTGATGTATGCAGAAAATGTTGTATTTCTAACTCAAACAGCTCGCGTTTGCGCACTGCATACAAGCTTCACATCAAAAATGACCTTAATTAAACACTTCATTGCTGGTCTTTATCATGTACCGCTTTGGCATTTTATTAAGTATTTGTCTCTGGATAAGCAGGGTAGGAAACGTTTCCCTTCTGATTTGCCTGTCACTGCACTGATTTTGAGAGGTAGAAATGCCTAAAGGAGGCAGAAGGCACTAGGGACTTTTATACCAGCACACAGAAATGAAGGGGGGGGGGGAAACAATTACCGGGCAACAGGAGTTAATTCCTAGAATAAAAGAACAGCGTAACCGCAGGATGTTTGCCATGGTATTTCGCTGCTTCTATCACTGGACATTCAGCGCTGCAGCTGCCCGGCGCTGGGCTGCTCCTCCTTTGCTGCCTTCACCAGGAGTAACACGTCCAGTCCATTTCTGCTTCCTTCCAGCTGAGGCGCCTCTGTAATGGCTCTAGATCCCAGGAATTTTGTAACATTAACCTTCCTTGGAGGGTCAGGTGCCAGAAATTCTTACTCTCTGGCGAAATCATTTCCCCAAATCGTCTGGGAGTGAAAAAAGAGCCCCAGCTACGAGCCCGCGGCGAGGCTGGGCTGCAGGATGGTCCGTGCTCCTGCCCTCTCGCACTCCAGCCCCCATGGGTTCTGCAAGGAGATATTCATGACCAGGAGGACAGGGATTTTTATGCTCCTTCAAAATCTGAGTTCACGAATATGCAGGAAGGTCCTCTGGCTGAAACGTTGTGGTCACCTTTAAGCCTGGACGGAGACCCGCCTTGTTTAAGGAGTTCATTCCTGGCAGCAAACTCGAGTGGGAGATGCTTCTGACAGCAGGTCTGAATCTGTAAACACTTGGCCCAAATGCAGTGAGGGAAGAAAAAGAGCCTTTATCCAATCCTTGCCACTTGGTCCCCATCTCTCCAAAATAAACAGACCGGTATGTTTTGGTTTAGCAAAAATGCTGAAACAAATTACATGCGTTACAACTTCACAGTACTATTTCAGAAGTGAAAAACAGCAATATTCTTTCCAGAGCATGCTGAATATTTAGATATAAAAATAAAACACCTATCCAGGCCCCACTGGTACCTGTGCTGAGCTCCCAACCCTCCCCTCTTTTATTTCCCCCGCTGCTCCCGCTGGAGAGTCCCTGATTTATCGGCTGTGTCCCTCCCGCTCCCTCCCCTGCAGCCCCTCACTCAGAGCCCAAGACTTCGACTCACTCAGTGGGTACATCTGATTTTTTGTTTGTTTGTTTTCCTGCTCAGTTTACATCCTTTTTGTTGCGTTTCTTTGTCAGAGAGTATCCTGCAAAAATTTTCTTTTTTTACCACACAGGTCAATATTTGCATTAAAAGCACACCCTGCTTGTTTCAATAACCACGAAATTCTTCAGCTTTCTTTTACTTTCTGTGTAACCATGGCATCCCAAGGGGTAAGCTAGAAATAACAGCCCCTCCGGGAGCTGGCAGAGGAAAGAGGAGAAGGGCAGAGGAGCAGCTCCTGGCTCCAGAGCCACATCCTTGTGTGTGAGTAGGGGCTCCGGCCCCTCTTCAGCCCCTGGGAGCTGGAGGGGGAGCTCAGAGCTTGCCCCCGGCGTAATGCCGAGGTCTGGGGTCGGTGCACGGGGCTGTGGAGGAGCAGACGAAATGGATTTGGGGAGCACACGTGTTCTCAGAGCCAGGCAGTGCCAGAAAACCTCAGGTTTCTGCGGCCCGGCTTTCACCAAAGCTCCTCCTGCAAAGTGCCAAAGATCTGCCCGACCACTGAAAGTACAGCAAGAGGCAATTTAATTAGCGACCGACGAGAAACCTCATGTCTGAACAGCTTCACCCAGCCCTGCGTCCTTCACGCACGGCCTCTGCCAGGCCCGGCTCCCTCTTCTATTGCTGTTAACTTTGACAGTCTCCTTAAAAAAAAAATTATCACAATTACTGCTGAAGCGATGAAGCAGTAGAAACCTGGAGAGTGCTTTCTCCATTTTCTGCCAGGTTATCCATGGTTCTGATGCCACCTGCAATGTCAATGTGCTCTTCTTCTAATTTCACAGCCTTGATAGGAGTGCTTTTGAAAAAAAATCTCCATTTCTGCAAACTTTTCAAGGTCCTGGCTGGGAGCTTTTTGACTTCCAAACTGAATTTCAACCTACAGTATTTTAACAATTACTACTTTTATTTTCTCATGGAAAATGTGAAATAAACTGCTGTATAAAATAAATAATTCTCTTTTTTTCATGAAAAATTGAGTATTTTTCTTGTTTTATTGCTTTTCATACAGTGGAAGCTGTTCATTTAATTGGCATGTGCAGAAAATCAATTATGCTGTTTTGCACAGATCACTGTTTGATTCTGGTGAACTCATTCATAACCTTTTCCAACTCTGTATCTACTGAAATTGTCTTTAAGTCTCTCTACAGCACAGGCTCTGAAAGATCTTTTCTAACCCTACATTTTTTTCCAAAAGGATGGACACAGGGCTATAAACCCAGGACATTTGGTTGGAGGGGTTTGGGTTGGAAGGGAACTTCAGAGATTGCCTACTCCATCCCCATGGCATCCTGCATACTTCATGAGGTATCCGCATAAATTTTGTGTATCTGATAAGGCATAAAATTTCTAGAGTATCTGATAAGTTTATTGCAGAACTTCTCTAGATTTTCTAAGGATGTTGATTGTGATGAAATTTGGTGTGTTTTCACAGACACTGCACATATTTTACCCCTTAGTTTTTGGAATGGTTGTGGAATTTTTCAAATGAAATCTCCAAGCGAGCTAAGAAACACTCAGAGGATGTTTTGGCTTAATCTGTTAAATAATCACTCTTACATTATAAACCAGTTGTCATTAACGTTTTTAACTTGAGTGTGATGCCAGGAGTATTGCCCACATGTGACATTTAATCATTTTGATCTAGAGGAAAAAGAAACCTACATTTTCCCATTAAAATACAACAATTAAGACAAGTAAATAAAAAAAGAAATAGGGATGTGGATCCAGTCTTCCTGGTGAAGGGCTCGTCAGGGCTGGAGAGCCAGGGTAGAGTGGTGGTGAGTCCACAGCAGGTGGCCACAGTGGCCATTAGGCAACCCTTGGCTTGTCTGTAGGGTAACAGAGAAATTTAACAACAATTTGGATGGTGTCTCCAGCACCTTTGAGGGCACAAGCCACTGTGGGATCCTCTTCATACCCATAGACCGGAAGGGGCTTCTGAACAGCATTTGTTCATAAGAGAATGTGCCAAATGTGCCAAAAAATTAAATTTTTCCCCTAAACTATAGTCAGTAATTTTGTCACTGACTGGTTGCTAAACCTGAAGTACTTTGGGCTATGAAAGTGGTTTTGTTGCTGTTTTTTTTTTTGCTGCAAGGATTCAGTTGAAGAGTTATCTCAAGGGTTATTCTTAATGTAGAGCTTCTGGTGTGATGTCTGTTAGCTCAATGTGTCCTGATTGTCCTGACCCTGTGTCCTGAGCTTGAGTGGCCACCATGAGGACACGTTGCTATAGGAGGCAAAATTTGTGTCGTAGCAAAAGAAAAAAAATCTGAAAAAACTTTCCGAGAAGACTTTCAGGCTGAGAAGGAGAAATAATACTCATTAGTGGATCACCTGGCTGGAAAAATAGCTATGCTCATGGAGTCCGTGATAACGGAAGCTGAGAGGCAGAAATGAAAAGTTGTGAAAGCACATCTCTTGTGGGTAGCTGGGTCTTCACCAGCTCTCCTAGTTAGTCAGTTTTGGTGACTAATGGTCATTTAGTTCTCACTGAAATAAATTCAATGAAAGCATTTTGTTTGAGCATGACTATCACCTATGGCTTTTTTGGTGTTTCTATCATGAGGACACACAATGGAGCTGTATCAGCTGGTTTCGTGCAAGAACCTGGCAAGATCTGCCTCCATTTGGTGTTTGTTGGACAAGAAGTATCTTGCCTGTGGTGATGAGATTGGAATGGGTGGGAGATGCCTGGAGGGTTAAAGAGATTGCGGGTAAATTCGTAGTTCTAAGAAAAGTTATTTCAAGGTGTGATCTTTCAGCTAAGTGGTAATTATCCAACATTTTTCAAGATATACCCAGAAGGAGGAGAAAAAGTATGATCTTGGGTGGGAAGATGGGTCTTTTCGTTTTCCTGTCAGTCTGCATGAAGTATGTAAATACTCTGATGCTATCATTTGTCTTGGGAAATTAAGGAAATTAGAGTGGGAGGATTAGAGACATTTTTAATCACCTCTGGCTCTGCATCCAAGGATTTTTCCATGATTCATCTTTATCACAGGCAAGGATCTTCTCTGCTGGACCTCAGAGGGTGCAAACCCCACAGCTGTGGCTGCATCCCTGCAACTACGTGTTTGCCACCACTGAAGGGCTGACTCCCGATCTCTCCATTTGTGGGTCTTGGGCTGCTTTCCTTGTCTGCATGTAGAGGGTTTGACAATGTCCACCTCTGGGGCTGTGTGACCCCTCCCTGCCCACACTGCCTGGGAGGCTGCAGCTCAGGGACGGTGCCCAGGCTCGCTGCCAGCCCTGTGGCCACTAAGGCACCCATGTAAAGTACACTTTGTCCCTACAACACCTTCTGTCTGGCAAAGTCCATAATGGTGACGCAAGATGAAGGGTGATCTGAGGGAGCCTTTACAGTTAATTTTTTTTTTTTTTTAGGGGGGTATTAGTGAGGGGCGGTAGTCAGCTTAGATCCAGCCCAGCACTTCACGACAGATTTTTCTGCTCCCTGGTGTTTTGCAGGGCCTGGATATGGTTTGGGGTGGTTTTACATCTTATATTTGATGGATCTCTATGCTTAAAATATTTACTAATCCCAGCTTTATCAGGGTCTATGCAACCAGGTGCCTTAATACACCCTGTCTGCTTAATCTTTGTCATTCAAATGGAATTTGAAGTTCTACCCAAATTGACCCATAATCTCTTGTTTTGTACAGTGTGCATTTTCAATTTATTTGTGAGGGGAGTGTGTGCTGCTTTCTTGTTTTCCAGGTTAGGACAGTCACCTTCACAGCAGAGACCCTTTCTGTCTTGGGAAATGATCTTTGAAAGGTGTCCTCAGAGCATATGAATGCAAAATGGAAATGTGTCATTTATTTGTTGGGCCAAACATCAAGCAGCAAGCAGGGAGTAAAAAGGGCAATACAGTAATTGTGTTATTTAAATTTATTTAGTGGGTAATGCTGATGAGTAGTGAGGACATTATTAGAAAGCTTTTGTTACAGGCAAGGATAAAAATAGAATTAATAGCTCCTGCAGGCAATTATTCTTAAAAATCATGGCTTGTTCCCTGTCTCAGAAGCTCAGTGGGATGATGGAGGTTCTGTGTGGGGCCAGAAAGGACAAACATGAGAAAACATGACCCTGGACCTTGCTCCATGCCAGGTTTCTCCCAGAGGAATTCCCCCCACCCACTCACACCTCTACAGGACCAAGAGATGATCACCCCTAGGCAGCTTGAGGGGTTCAAAGGACACCTACACACACAGTAGCCATCTCGGTAGTTCAAAGCAGGGTTTACATGGTTGGTGGTGGCTGCTGCTGCCAAGGTGTGGGCTGCAGGGATCCTGCCAAAGGAGCTCTGGCTTTAGGCAGCCTCTGGAATGTGCAATCCATAAATCCCCTCCTACTTTGCTCCATGACACCTAGAACACTTCTAGAGGGTTTGTGACTACCCTTCAGTGCCTTCAGACAGCAAACCAGAATTAACTATGGCTAGAGCTTGTCCTTCTAAATCCCACCTAAAATGGGATTTAGCCTAAATTCCACCAAAAGGCACCCAAATTCCCCCTAAATCCTAGAGAACCACTTAACCTCCTGTTTAGTCCTAAGCGACATGACATCTACTTCAGGAGATGTCTCCTTGCTTGAACTTCAGTTTCCTCGTGCTGAAAGTGGGTGGTGGGTGAACTCTGGGATGTCCTGCTCTGAGGAAGGGGGTGGTCCTCTCTCACCTACCTTTACTGTAGTCCAGAGGGTTGCCTGTACCTCTGAAAAAGCCTCTCATCTTTTTAACAGCATCCAGCCATTTTCCTTAAGGGGTGGGAGGAGTGAATCCCAAGGAGATGTTTTGCTATTCATTGCCTGCACAGTGAATGAGAAGGGGTAGCACCTAACACAGCTGGTCTAAATTTCCCTCTGAAGGCACCTGAGGTCAGTGTGTGGTGAACAGAGAGCAGGAGAGGCTTAACTTTGCTCTGCAAACTGAGTCCTCACTGACTGTGTGGGAGCTTTGATGTCATGGTACCACTTGGTTGTACTTGGAGGTACCTTCTGATGTAGCTCCATCCACCTGGCAGTCAGGTGGTGGGACTAAACCAGTGGCTAAGGCTCCTTTTGGGAAGTGGAGAAAGAAGGCACTCATTTCAGCACAAAGAACAGTTTGAGGTGGAAGAAGACACCTCTGAATGACGCTTCAGCTGTAGAAGAGCCCAGCACCAATCTCACAGTAACTCTGAAATCTCACCTGGGCTTTAGGAGAGAAGGTCATCCCCTTCTTCAGTTCGTAGCCTCAGGCACAAATAGGCATAAGGTAGATGCCCACTCTGCATGTAAATTACTTGGTTCTACAATGAGGAGAAAGCAACAGCTGTGTTTTGAAACTCCCTGCAACAATCTTGTTTTTTCTCTCTGCTGGATGTATTTTTGCATGTTTACTGGTTAAACATAAAGGTCGTAACTAGCTCTTCTTTGGAACAACAAAATGAGTAATCATTGTGGAGTTGTGAGTAATCACTGAGGACTGGGAGTCTCCTGTATCATTAAGGTCAGTTCCTGGGTAGTCAGGAATGTCCTATGTCTCCACCATGGCCCCTGGGGTTGGGGTAGATGGCAGACCCCTGCTTTGCACCACTTCCTTAGGCAGGATTTTCAGTAAAAGGAGTGCAGGGTGGCTCAGAAGAAAATCTGACCAGTCATGGTTATGGACTGTCAGGCAGAGGAGTGAGCGGCTGTGCCTTCACTGCTGGCTGTTTCCTCTGGCACAGCTGTACACCAGCTACGGCACCAGCTCTTCCTCCCTCTCCCCTTCCCTTTTCCCTTCCTTTTCCCCTTCCATTTCCCCTTCCTCTTCCCCAAACAGCACATGATCCTGGATGGGGAGCTGTTGAGTACAGCTTGCAATGAAAATGTCCTTCCTGACACCCTTTGACAACACCCAAGGAAAGGAGCTCTGAAATAGAAAGGAAAAACAGTGCAACATCTCAAGAAGGAGTATTATGAGGCAATGTCCCTATTTCTGCCACACGTTAGCATCAGCTCCCCCTCCTGATGTCTGAGCACAGCCCTCACACCTTGGAGAAGTGTTCTCTTTTGTCATGTCATGCTGGAGTCCAAAGCTGTGCAAGAAAATGCTTTAAAATAAGTACAGCTTTAGAGAAGAACGTGAGATGGATCCAGTCGTTCAGCTCTTTCAGGTGCAAGGCAGCTTTGTCTGGAGCCTGCTCATGAATTGGGACCATGGGCATCATTCCTGAGATGTCCCCAGAACTCTGTGAGATGTGTGGGGTGGCTGGGATGGGTGCCCTGTGCCCTCAGGCCAGCACCTTGGGTCAAGGTGGGATCCGGTGCTCATCACACTACTTGCTCTGGATCAGGAACCTGCTGGGAGCCCGGTGGTCACAGAGGGGCTTGAAGACCCCTCAGGAGATAACTGTGAATGCAGCAAATGGGTGTGCTTGGTGGGAGAAGAGCTCTGTCCCCATCTCGAGCTGGGCTGCGGTTAATGAGAATGACTGTTCCAATAATTATTCCTAAAGGAAGCTGCTGAATGGAGAGCTCTGACCTTCATGTTTTAGAGCATTGTGAGATCAGCTTGGTTTGCTCTCCTCGTCTGAGCTAATTTCTCTGGCGCAAAGAGATGGTCACTCCTCTTGCCCTGTTAGATGCTGTTCAGTGCCTCACTGGCCGCTGAGGGCGCAGACTAATAGTCATTGTTGAAACATTTCCTCAATGGTCTAATTAAGGAGGAAGAGTTCATTTGACTAGATAGAATTAATTAATAGAGCCTGAGCCACTGTTGTGGTAGAAAGTTCTCCGTAACATCCATGAGAGGGAGAGCAATGACGGTTTTGGGAGCAGAGCAGCTCTCCGTGGCTGAGCCCACAGGTGCTGGCTGTGAGCCTCTCCCTCTCCCGCTAAACTCTGCCCAATTCAAACACAGATAGAAATTTGAAAAACAATATTATTTTATTCAGAAAAATCTGCTGTAAAAAATACTTCTTGTCTGGCTTTTCTGCCTTCTCCTTAATTTCTCACTCTGAGAGTCAGCTGGATAAAAGGAAGCGGAGGAGGCTATAGGTGATCTATACCTTGACTTCTGCTGCCAGGCAGCATGGGATGCTTACTGCGAACAGGGGAGTTATGTCATGGACAAACAGCTGCATTTGGAGAGCAGTCTAAATTCAAAATGTCCTGATGACACTTGAGTAGTAACAAGACATCCAAAAGGTGATGTTCAGCCATGAGAGGCTGTAGGACATCCAGGGCTGGACCACAGCAAAGAAGGACTAGCTGATCATCTTGCACTCAGGGCAGAGAGCCAGGCCTTTTTCTCTGGCTATATCCTAGCAAGGTATTTCTTCAATTAAAAATGGAACATCTCCCTGTCCTGCCTTTGTCAGGGGTGTTTCTCCAGATCCAGGACCACTGATGGCTCTGTTCCCCGCTGAGCCACCCTGTGTCCTCCTCCCAGCAAAGTGCTCAGGCTGCAAAGCCTTGGAGGCTTCTCAACAAACAGGGAAGTTGAAGGAAATCACTTGGAATTAAATGGAACTTTTAATTTGACTTGAGATATTTAATGTCTGTCTTTCTTCTTGGCTTTTCTAAAAGCTTGTCATAAATTGAAACAAAATCTAAGGTAGAATTTAATTTTGTATTTTTCATCTAAAATGTCAGAAGAAAATGTGGACTTTCATGGATAAAGGAAACAGGACTTCAGCAGTTTTTAAACGGAAACAATTAAGCAAAATTGATGTGTATTTACAAAATGTTTCAATATAACATAACCCCTTGCCTTCCGATGGAAAAATATTTTGGCCAGAAATCTCCACCCAGTTTTGTTCATGATCCACAACATCACCTGCAAAGAGCACAGTGTAGCTGCTGAAGACAAGCTCTGGAAACACTCGACACAAGCCTTATATCTCCCTTTTCCTTGCAAAGAGCTGTTTTCTCGTCACTGCTGCAGCAGTAAGCATAATTGCCAGTATTACCAAGAATTTGCATTTCTGGTTATCCTAAAGCTTGGTATTGCAAATGAGAGCCTTCAGAGAACTAATTAGCACACAGCCTCATTAAATGCTAAAAAATGCTCTCGCTATCGAGGTAGATGGAGCATCCAGGCCGTTAACCCATTTCCCAAAGGCATCTCTGCCTCCTTAGGCTTTGTTCAGAGCGACCCGAATCCTTTCAGCTGCGTATGCTCAGGGAATGCCAGTTTATACCATCTACTGGTCTTGGCATCAGCACTGGGAGGCCTGGGTGCTGCCCCAGGGCTGTCCCAGTGGGATCAGACCCCCGGCACAGCCCGACCATGGGGGACAAGGGGGCGGCGGGTCCTCTGGACCATCACTCTCCGAGAGCCACCAACTTGGTCCAGCTCCAGTGCTGGGATGGGGCTGCCAGAAATGCTGCAGGGAAGCGAGCTCAGCCTGCGGGGAGGGAGAAAAGCGGAGGGAAATCATAGCATCTCTGGGCTCACATTCTCCTCTTACTCTGTCTCAGAACCTAAAGAAATGGCTGTGGCTCTGTGTGGAAGTTAATTAATAACCGTAAATAATATTCCTTTGTGCTAGGAGTGAATAGCGCCCTTTATTTGGGGATCTCAGCGTGCTTAATGCTCTGTATTTAATTCAGCTTCACAGCAAAAGCTAGCTGAATTATTCATTGCAAATAAATTATTTGAAGAATACAGTCCTCTTTTTTTTTGTTGTTGGTTTTTTTTGGGTTTTTGTGTGCTGCCTGAGAGCCCAGCCTGCTTTCTTTGATGTCCTTTTCCATAGCCAGCAGTGTCTCTGCAACAATGTGGGCAACCGACCCACAGCGCACAGCTCGTTGTGCTGTTTGCTAATTGCGAGAGCGTGTGTGCACGCGTCGGGGGCGGCAGGAGGAGGGCGACAGCCTCCGGGTCTGGCTGACGCTCCGAACGAACCTCTGAGCGGGAGACAAAGCGGTGAGTAATGCCGAGCATGTTCCTCAGCTGTGCACACAGACGAACGCACACGTATGCATATGTATATGTGGCTTTTCATACGCACACCCCTCCTCACAGGGTGCCCGGGCTCCAGTTAAGACCAATCGTGCACGGTAAGTCCCCAAATAAGGGCTGCAAATGACAGCCTTTTGGACTGATTTTGACATAAGGCTTAATGTAACCTACAAAACACATCCAGTTCCTCATATTCAGGCGAATAAAAACCTCTCTCCCCCACACCCTCAACCAGTAAGAAACTCTGTATTGAAAAGCAGAGAGATTTAATTACTCAAAGAGAGCGTGAGCCCTGTTGCTTCAGGAAAAGCAGCAGGCGGTACGTGCTCCTCTTGGGGAGGAGCAGGTCCTACCCTACGTAGGTTCAGACCTGTCCACATCTGGAGCCCAGGGCTTTTCAGATGCCCTGGGCCTGGGGACCCCTTGGTTGTGTTGTCAGCCAGCCCTTCATCAGCGCTTTGGTGTGGGTGGCAGGTTTGAAACAAAGCCCCAGGAGGACCTTTTCATGCGGCAAAGCTCAGCAGTGAACTCGCTGATACCAGCAGGTTTGAGATGGCAAAAGCTGACACGGACCCAAAAATATTTTTCTCTGAGTCACCTACATGAAATACGTAGGCATCATTTGTGCAAGGAGACAAAGGCCACCACAGCTGGTCCCCCTCTCCCCTGGTTTCCACTGGCTGCCCCCAAGGAGGGAGATGGGAGACAGAGCTGGTGCCAGCTCCATTTCCAAGGCTTCCTCCATAGATGGTCCAAGTGAATGCGCCTGACAGCACTGTATTTACCTTCCCACCTCCAGAAAGAGTTGCTATTCTGGGCAATTTTTCAAAAGCATGTTTTTTCTCAGTCTTTGATGTATTTCTGTGTGTTCATGAGCAATGAACTACCCAGATCTGGTGGCCACCAGTGGGCCTCTCAAAGACAGCTGCCCATAGGGGACGTTAGAGCTGGGCTGAACATGGAAATTCCCCAGCCAACAGCTGAAACACTGGATACATGGCAATATGACATTAAATCTCTGACATGAGTTTAAGTCTCATGTCAAATGAACACAGTATTGAAAATAATGACTTTCCAAGCTTTTAACACAAAACTTTTACTTGCTGTTTTTCACTGTTGTTTTGTCTGTTTCCTTCAAAGAATAAGGTCACTTTTGTAAGAAGGGCTTGTTTTTCTGTTTAAAAAGATCATTCTATGCAATTTTTTTTCCTTTGGAAACAACTAAGTCGACAGAAAAAGAAATCTTAGGTGCATGGTTTTGTCAGTTCCTTGTAATCAATAACACCCATGTAAAAAAAGCTGAAATCAAACATCAGCAAGGGAACAGGCTGAATCCATAGCATTTGGGCTGACCTATTTTGTAATCACATTTTCTGAGAGGAAAAATAAATCAAACTAATCCAGCCTCTGCCTCAAACCCAATGCGTTACCATGAGTTTGTTGGGTGTTCGCCCAAACACCCTCCAAGGGCCGAGTGAGGAAAGCACTCAGACACCTTGGCTGGGGTCCAGCAGGGACATGATGCTCAGGAGATAGCAGGAGGCAGGTTTCTCCATCCTGGGAATGAGCCTCCTAAACGTGCTTCATTCCCAAAGTCCCTTTTCATTACACCCCTGTAGGATGTGAGGTATTTTCATTTTTGTTTTGACTTGCAGATCTATGGTAATTCATGGTAAAATGGCTGTGCCACGCCATGGACTTGCTTGCCGGAACCACCTCCCAACTTTCTGGGTCTGGCACATGCAGCCGTGTTGAGGAGTTGAATTATTCCAGTGTCACCTGGGTAGGAGGTCAGAGGACAAGAGATTGGCAGAAATAAATACAACAGGGTGCTTCCTACCACAAAAAGCTCTTCAAGGTGACAAGTATGCTATCAGACGCATTTTGTAGTGAAAATACAAGAAATATCAGGGACTGGTGGTTTACACCGATATTCACTGATGGCACCAGGTGTGATCAACACTCTCTTCTACAAGGTAGATGATCCACAAACCACAAGACAAGTTATCTCTCCAAGGGTTGGATCTAGTCATAGAATCCTATGATATCTATGATCCTGTGATATCCCTAGAATGGTTAGAGTTGGAAGGGACCTTAAAGATCATCGAGTTCCAACTCCCCTGCCATGGGCAGGGACACTTCCCACTAGAGCAGGTTGCTCAAAGCCCCATCCAGCCTGGCCTTGAACACCTCCAGGGATGGGGCATCCACAACTTCTCTGGGCAGGTCTCTCCAGTGGATGAGGCATATTCTTTATTATGATTTTGGGAGACTAATGAATCATTCCTCCCACAACTAGGGCCTCATTCCCTCTGTAGCCATGGAGAGAAGAAAGAGGCCTTAAAGCTTCTTGGAGAGAGCCCGTGTCTGCTGAGTTGAGGTATCTAAATATAGGTGGGGAAGATAGACCAGGGTAGGGTAGGCCACTTTCCCCTTACTTCCTGGATAGACCAGTTCTCCTTTTTGTCCTACATGGACAATATACCTAAAGTACAGCCAGGAAACAACCCATCTGGAAGGGGATTGAGCGCCCAAGGTCTTGAGGCAGGGTCAAGCAGCGATATGGATGTAACCTATCTGTGTGCTGGCTCCTGGTCTGATGCTCTTTCTTGGAGGAATTGTCAACTGCAGAGAGATTCTTTCCTCTTTTTTTTTGAAAACAATTTAGAAGAAGGTGCTTTTTAACAGTTTCTGTGTTGCAAACAAGCAGCAAAAGGTCTTCTGGGATGCTTCAAAGATGGAGAAGCAGATCAATGTTTGTTCTGGATGTGCATCCAGTCTTCAAGTGTTCCTGTCCTGCTCTGGAGGACTGTCCTTTCCCTGTCCCTCCATGGGAGACACTTCACAGCCCAGCTGGGGACCCAGACCCAAAGAGCAGAGAGATGCTGTCTGCGGCGTTTGGGAGCTCCATTGCAATAAACCCCAATAAAATAAATTACTTTAAAGTAAGTAAGTTTCAGGGCCTGATTCTGCACCAGATACAGGAGAAAATCAGATTTGAGAGCAACCATCCCTTTATGAGAAGAGAGTCTATGCATTCCTAACAGAAAGCTGAGTAAATTCATATGGGGCCAGTATTAAGGCTATAAATACCTTGAAGGCCCTTGGTGGCCCTGCACTAACAACCCATTTTACAATGGGACCTGCTCCGCACCGGCATTGTGTGGGTCTCCTGATCATGAGGCAGGGCTGGGATTTTGTTCACAGAGACCCATTTGCAGAGTTGTGGCTTTTGTGGCCTTTCTGAAGGTGAGAAAAGTGAAGAATTTACATAGTAAAAATTCTTGGCAAAGTTGAAGCCACCAGTTTCTGTGTAATAAACCAATTATTATGCTGCTGAATTTACACACCTCAGACAAGTATATTATAAATTCACATCCCAAGGTAAAAAATGCAAAAAATTCAGACTTTGGCTTTGCCAAACATTTTATTAGACAAATTCTTCATTTCTTTATAAAATCTGGACAGGATGCATAAGTACAGAATATTTTTTCTTAGATATTACACAATGAAAAAATATTTTCAAAGTCTCTACTTTATAAAATAATAGATAGAATCTCTGTAATAGAAATCAAAATCGTAAATGGAAACTTGGTAGGGAGCAATTTTTCCAGCAATGTGGGAACATCTGGTATGGTTTCAAATTTATTTAGAAAATAGGCACATGGGCTCCAGACCAGTGAGGAATTTAAGCACATAAACAATCTTATTGGACTTCTCTGGTTCTATTTATGCATTTCAGGTAAGCCCAAGCCCAGACGCTCTGCTAAAGCTGACCTTCCAGACTTCTCATGCTATCCCTGCATGAAAGGATGATGTCATTCAGATGCTGCACATTTCTGCAAGTATCTGGATATTTGGTAGAGGAGTAGCAATGCCATGGAAGTATTCAGATGAGCCTGAGCAACAAAGAGCATCTTACAATGCCAACCATCCCTGGAGACCAAGTTCGGCTCAAAAGGTTGACTTGGGGATATGGACTTTCTTGGATGCCTGGTCACCTCAGGTTCCTTGAGTCAAAGGTGCTTGTGAGCATGGGTTGGTGGTGTCAGACATCTCTTTTTCCAAGCAGATGGGCCAATACAACACCTGAGTGCAGCCCTGCTTCCTTCCTACCATCAACACAGGCTGGAGAGCTGGGCGAGGAAGAACCTCGTGAGGTTCAACAGGGATAAGTGCAGGGTTCTGCACCTGGGGAAGAAGAATGTCAGGCACCAATACAGGTTAGGCATGGATCTGCTGGAAACAAGTTCTGA
>JAOQGH010000001.1:188536404-188549361 GCA_025769975.1 Gallinago jamesoni | reverse complement strand
CTATAAGTATCTAAAAGGTGGTTTGAAGGATGATGGAGCCAGACTCTTTTCAGCGGTCGCCAGTGAGAGGACGAGGGACAACGGGCACAAGTTGGAACATAAGAGGTTCCACTCAAATATGAGAACAAACTTCTTTACAGTGAGGGTGACAGAGCCCTGGAACAGGCTGCCCCGGGAGGTCGTGGAGTCCCCTTTGGAGATTTTCAAGATCCACCTGGATGCAGTCCTGAGTAACATGCTCTAACATGCTCTAGGCAATCCTGCTTTAGCAGGGGAGTTGGACTAGATGATCTCTATGGTCCCTTCCAACTCTAAAAAAAAATTCAGTGAAACACCAAGCTAGGCCCCAAGCTCTGCTAGGGGAACAGGTCATCTTGCTGCTTCCATTGGTTTGTTCAGGCAAAACATTTTAAGTAGGCTGCTTGCATTAACAAAGCTGCATTTGCCTGCTGTGAGGTCAGGGGTCCACATGAGCTGGTCCCTGTAGCAGCTGACCCCTTGGTGGCTCCAGCTGGATCTGGGGGGAATCACCTCTCTCCCATGCTAAGTCTTTGCAATACATTTTACACCACATAGTTTGTGCAAGCTGCTAGCGAAATACAGATGGAAAACGGGTCTCTGCAGTAGCTGCGTTTAGCTACTCCGTCTGCCCCAGAGCAGCTTCAGGCCCCAGTTTCCCCAGTGCCAGCACCAGCACCTCCAGCCCCTGAGGCTCGTGGTCCTGCTCCAGGGGCTGGCACTTGGGTCTCCTGCTGCTGCCCATCCGTCTGGCCTGAAGGGTGCTGGGGGTCTCTCACATGGGCTCTGAGTAGAGGGAATATTTGGTAAGATTTCAGAATGACCATGGTGACCAGGTGCAGAGCTCAGTCAGATGAATGTACTGATCAGCCAGGTGTTACCCAGAACCAGCCACTTTTATCCCCTTTTCCTTTTATTTTCTCACACGGGTTCCTCCCCAGTCCACCTAGATCCTGCCCTTTCCCTGCCTTTCATCCTTCCCCTAAACGTCCCATGACAAATCTTGCATAGTTTCACAACCCCCTTAAAACACCTCATAAGAAGTTGTACAGTGTCCCTAGATGCTTTTCCCCCACAGCCCTCCTTGAGTCCCCCAACCCAACAGAGGCTCACCCTGGTCAGCCTGGGGAGGGGATGGCCCCACTGGTTCTTTGGTGGGGTTCACCCAGGACACATGAGCTGACCACTCTCCTCTGATGGTCCCAGGTTGGGGCTACCTTGGCACAAGTGGGTGCCTTGAATCCTGCTTCCAGCATTGCCCTCTGATCCCTGGGAGGTTCTCATGCTCCCACAGCCAGTCTTTAACTGGCACAGCGGGTGCCTATCACAGGTCACTCTGGCTTCATCAGCCCTTACCGTGGGGAGTCATTGTCTAAACTCTCAGCAGGGTTCATGTAGTCCCAGCTGTGCATGTCAGCTGGGTGTTCCTGTCCCTTCACTCCCTCCTTGGCGGACAGACCACCCGCCATCCCCTGCCCATCCCAGCCCCCAGGGCAGCAGGAAACCCTGTAGAACCTCTCCCTACCCAGGAGGAGACGGAGGAGGAAGAGGAGGACAGACTTGCCTTAAATGACTAAAAAGAATTACAGCTGCATCTGAGAGCGGTTTCATAGCAGGGTGACAGAAATAGTTTGTGACAAGAGAATCAAGTGCAGAGAAATAATTTCTGTATTGAAAACACCTCTCCCGTGTCGGGTCACTGAATGGCTAAATTCTGAAATATTTAACTTAATGCAACTGGCAGCATCTACCGGAGTACTTGTCCTCGAGGAACGGCTGACATTTGCAGTGAAGCCTCTACGAAACCCAGACAAAATAAGGCCTGGAGCAAACCTAGTATGAAGGAAAAATGGCTACAGAATGTACTGTACATATTTATAAAACACAAGTGATGCCCAAAACCTTTAGGTCCTGTGTGGTAACCATGTCCTAACAGAAATCTTCAACACCTTTAACCAAAGAGTCTTCCCCTTCGGACACGAGCGGGTCAATTAGTTTAGCTTGATGGCGGCCTCAATGCAGAGGTGTTGGTAACTCCTCTTGAGAGCGCTCCTGTGAAGGGCAGAGCTGGCTGCCTCCCCGCCGTGCTTATGCAGGGCTCCGTTTGGCCAGCAGACATCATGCTCCACCGCCTCTCCCTCTCGGCAGGAGGGAAGGACTCTTCCAAGGGGAAGCGGCCTTGCACACACGCCAAGGACGAGGCTCAACGCAGCCTCTCGTTCGGCCTCTTCCCTTGGCGAGGGAGAAGTGTGGCCGGTGCCTCTAGAGGGTTCCTCAAAATGCTGTGCGTCCATGGGGGTGTGAAGTGGTGTCACCGAGGCTATTTCCTTGCGCCTATTCAGGTATTTTGAATCCCAGATACGGGGAGATGGGGAGGGAAAAACCTCTTATCGTAGTCTCTCCTCCTTAGTATAAAAGTGACCCTGAAGATTGGGTGTGGGACTACAGATGATGGTGGTTTCTTTGACATTTTCTGTGATCTTTAAAAAAACATCATCATAATAATCCGCTCTAAAAGATTTTATTTAGCTGCCCGAGCCAGCTACCTTTTGCTAAATTTCCCCGGCTATGGAGAATAGCAGTGAATTACTGGGGTATTACCATGCTTCTTCCAGACATGAGCTACATGGACGTGCAATCCTATGTCAGGAGACTGGACGAGAGGCCTCCTGCAGTCTCTTCCAGCTGGAATTATCCTGTGCTCCTGCTTTTATGGATGAAAATGAGAGGAGATTGATTTGTTCAGCTCGTTGATGTTGTCTTGGATGTGCTGTAGATGCACAGGTCAGCCTGCAAGGCTTGTGAGGCAAGTCTACATGCCTGGGTCATGGCAGCCTCAACATGTGCATGTATGTATGAATGCACAGGTGTGTGTGCTTCCCCAAAGCACTGAACACCTCCTGATCTCCCAATCTCTGTCATGTCTGCTTATGCGGGTTGCACTATCAGCCTGTCCAGGAGCAGAGCTGGAAATGGGTTGTTGGCCATCAGGTCCTGAAGCCATTTATGTCCCCAGAGCAAGAAAGGAGCTGGACCAACAGGTATTAACAGAAGTCTGGTGATTTGGAGGCGTGGGTAGAGGGGAACCTTCAATTTAAAGATCAAACTTCAGCCCCAGGACCTATAATCTATTTTGCTTGAACTCTACAAATTGGTTTAAGCAGAGAATAGATGGGACATGTCTTTCTGCCTCCTGAATGGAGCTGTGCTGGAGAGATAAATCTTGCAGGGATGAAGCAATAGCATTCATGAGACTGATGGAGAAAAATGGAAAAGCCCACAAAAAAATCCCAAGTGATCCTAAAAAACCTAAACGATGACATTTCAGGCACATACACCCTCTGCCAGGGCTAAAAAAAAAAAGGCAAAACTTTCAATGCAGGTTGAGAATAAATTGCTCTAAATTTGCATTATATTAATTTCTGAAATTACCTGAAAGGAATGATGGTTAGTACTTGTGAAAGAGAGGCAGGATGCTCATTAATGATGAGATCATGAACCCCTGCAGGACAGAAAGTCCAAGTGAGAGAGGTAATTTGTCAGTTTGCTTCCTTTTGTGTGCTTGACAGAAGTGAACGAGGAGTCACTGCCACTGATTCTTCCCAAAGTCAGACATTTTTTATTATGTTATTCTTCTGTGAGGTTTTGCTGCACCAGGAAACATCTTGCCTACCATTTTTCCCTAAAACTCACGCACCTCCTCCAAAGCAGCCACTCTCCGCTGCCATCGAGGCAGGCGGGTGGCTGGGGAAGACCTGGTGTCCTGTGGGACCTGAGCAGGACCTCGCCAGGGACCCCAGCGTTTGGGGCACCCAGCTGGGGCCAGAGCAGAAGGAGATGCTCAGCCACCCTCACCCCAGCACCTTCTCACAGGCCATCAGCAAAGATGATAAAAAAGGTTCCAAACATTTCTTTTTAATATTCCATGGACCAGAGCTCCTGTCCCAGCCCATGGGGGTGCCCAGGGGAAGGGAGAGCAGTTACACCAAATGTTGGCCACCCAAAAGCTGCTGCTTACTGCAGCCTTCAGGGTCTGAAAATGTTCAATATAACTTGTTTTGGAACTTAGCAGCATTTAATTCCTCCAGCGAGGGGCTGCAGACAGTGACCTTCCCCATCAGTGCTCTGGTTTTTGTGTGGTTGCTGCAGACCATGCCTGGCGCAGCAGCGGGGTGTGCGTCTTCTAAGACAGGAACGCATCTGAAATGGTGCCGGGTCCACATCCAGCTTCTTCACCGTCCGCCTGTAGTGCTCCAGCATCAGTTACAGCCCAAAAGCAGGCACCTAATTTGTTTCACATCGAAGCACTCTTGGATAGGCTTTTCCTTCAGACAGAGCAGAGATAAACGACTTGCTGGAAGATATCGTTTGTTGGACAGAACATTTATATTGCAGCAACCAGAGGTTTTTCTAAAGCTTTATTACTGTTGCAATGAATCAGCATTTGCTACTTGATGTAATCTTGGCAGCGTGGCAATATGTTTTTTACCAATTTGAAAAGAAAGGCAGAGTAGCTGTTTTATTTTAAAATAGTGTCTCTTTTTTTTGATTGTTTTCAAGGAGGTGCATATGTAGGGCTATTAGATGACAGGTCTCAAAACACGTACAAAGGATTTTACCTTTGGAAAGTGACTTGTTACAGATCAGATTCTGCATATTACTGCACTTTTATTAAAATAGCCAAATATGAAAAATATGAGAAAGTACAAGTAGCAGTGAAGTCTTTGAGCCTGCACATAACTGTACGTGCTGGTTTAGGGCTAAAGTGCTTCATGGTTGATTGCTTTACATGGGTCTCCACAAATGAAGCTCTGCTTAAAGGTACAGCATCTGCAGGATTAGAGCCCAAAATAATAACCCTCTGATTCTGTATTTTCAAGTACAGGTATTTCTAACTTTGTTAATGTACATCCCCACACACACACACTTCCAAATCATAGAATCATAGAATGGATCGGGTTGGAAGGGATCTTAAAGACCATTTAGTTCCCACCTCCCTGCCATGGGTAGGGACACCTCCCCCTAGACCAGGTTGCTCAAAACCCCATCCAGCCTGGCCTTGAACACTTCCAGGGATGGGGCAGCCACAGCTTCTCTGGGCAACCTGTTCCAGTGCCTCCCCATCCTCACAGTGGCAAAATTTCTTCCTAATAGCTAATCTAAATCTCCCCTCTTTCAGTTTAAAACCATTACCCCTCACCCTATCACTCCACTCCCTGATAGAGTCCCTCCCCATCTCTCCTGTAGACCCAGGAGACCCTGGGGGTGTCCATCCTCCTGGAGAGTGTCCATCCTGGCTGATACAGAGCTAAAACCTCTCACGCTGATAACACATGGAAATGGCTTAGCACACTGGGCCGTGTCTGCACCCGTCAGAAACGCACGGTGATTTAGGAGCACAGGCACCTTCCCCAGGGTGAAGTTAAGCAGAACAGGGTCTGAAACTCTTGTAATGGCTTCCCCCCAGGGTAGGGGAAGGATTTTGGAAACGAAAAGTGAATTAATGCATCCATGCAATCTCAGCAGCACTGTGTACATGCACACACACAGATGTGTCCCCTGCCATTCCTTTTTGCCTTTTCTATAACCCCACTAGTATTAAAGAGTTAATACCTTGGTCTCATCCAGTGCCTCGCTCCCCTCCTCTCCCTGCTCCCAACCCTAACACCTATCACCTGAAAAGGTCTCTTTGCGCCTGCGTATCCACTGTATCCCCACCCCCATGTTACCTTCACCCCATTCGCTGAAAACACCCTCCTCTCTCCGGAGGAAGAGCAAAAGGGTAGGAATTTGTGTGAATGCTACCAAATTTACAAAAGTTACCACGATGATGAGACACAGCATGAATGATGCCACCCAAAGAGGAGGACAAACGCTGCCATCCTTCCTCCCAGTGCCCTTGGCAGGGGCATCATGGGGAGTTTTGCTTCAGCAAAACTGACATCTAAAAAAATTACACGGAATATAAATGCAATTTATGACATAACAAATAATATTTAATATATATAGCATTGAATGCATACACATCAATACCAGTGCTGTAACAACAAAACAGAACTCGTAAAATTAGCAGCAGTTTTTTGCAAGTACAAAAATACACATTTTTTTTCAGAACATATATAATAGCAAAATTTATCAGGATATATTATACAAACTCAAAGCATTTAGATAATGCATTACTTTTAATATATTATATGATGTTTTAGATGCTGCATAATAAAATTACATGTGTTCTGCTTGCAATAATACATAATGCCATTTACAGCAATGTTAAGAAACTATTCACAACTTTAACACGAACAGAACAGCCAACGAAGCACAATAAATGAAACACACAGAGTCGTGAGGTGTTAGTTACAAGCTTCAGCGTTTCTCCTTACATATTTTTGAGCTTATTTTCTTCTTTCTTTTTGCCATGTGAAAGAAATAACTACACCTATTGAACGTACCTCATAAACATACAGAAAACAATACACTTATTCCTTGGAGGACAACGAAGGTAATACCTATCAGTTTCAGAACAGTAGTATAATACCACAGTTATGGGATCTATGCTGACTTTTCACGCTACATCAAAACCACAAAGGACTGGGACTCACATCCGCAAGGCTCAACACACGAGTGGTCAAGGGGGGCGGCCCAGGAGGCCCCCCCGCTGCCCCGGCAGGCTCAGAGAACAGGGCGCTGCTCTTAGGTACCTCCTGGGACCTTTCCAGATTTTCCAGAGTTTTCCATCTGCTTGCTTTTTAGCAATTTCTGTAATTGTTACAATGTCCTTGCAAAGCTTTATGTGGGAACATTACTCAGACAGTTTCCTACAAAGAGGAAAACCTGTGAATCTGGGGACTGCTCAATTAAATTTGAACAACCTGGATATTGAACTTAAAATGAACACACATTAACACCAAAGGCATTTTCTTTATGGTGTTTATTTTAAGCGTTAAGATTCCTCCGCAAAAAAGCTTTGGTCAGTCTCTTCAAACTTTGGATTGCTGTAATGCTCTTCTAGACCTCCTCTTTGCCCTTGGATCATGAAGTCTGTCTCTTCCTACGACTTTCAGAGGTAATGGCTGAATGTCAGGCTTAATCAAATAGCCATCGACTCCGTCAGCAGGTTTCAGGGGCACTGGCCGGCTGTTGGGCTCCACCAAGCCCCCCTCGGCCAAGGCGTCGGTAGGTTGTGGAGATGGTGGCACCTTGGTGGGTGTAACCAAATAGTCATCAGCCGCTTCAGCGGCAGTGTCTTCGTGTTTCTTTAGCGACTGAAAAGTGCTATCGAAAGGGGAGGAGGTTTCGGTTGGGGTAAACACAGATTGGTCTGAAAACTGAGAGAAAGCACTGTCCAGAGAGCTCATCGACGACACAGATGGAGATGTGGCAGGAGAAGACAGACTAGAAGAGCTAAATCCTGAGCAAATATTTAATCCCTCTGGCGTTGGAGGCAGGAGGCAATGGGACAAGTCTTTCTTTTCAACGTTTTGGTTTGTGTTGTCACTTTTACCAACATTAATCCCTATAATCAAGCTCTGATTGATAAGCTTTTGCCCTTCCATCTGCAATGACCGAAGCTGTCGGAGATAGTCTTCATCTTCGTGAGATAGGACAATGTCACAGCTGGCTTTGCGTGTTGCCTTCTCATGACTGCCACCAATGCGGGCAAAGCTGGGGGTGAGGAGGCCAATTGCCGGCTCTGAGGAGCGCCTGTGTCTCCTCAAGGTTTTGAGAACGCCTGAGGTAGCTGCTGAAGAGAAGCCCAGTGCATTGGAGCAGAGAGACTCGTTCTCTGAGTTTTCCTGTGATGAAAACTTACGGTGTACGTCAACAGAAATCGTCAACTGTTTCGATTTGGTTTTACTCTGGATTTCATCCACCTCCGTCTGCTCCGAATCGCCGTCGCTCAGAGTGAAGACAGACTCCCTGCTCCTGTTATCCTGGTCTCGGTTCTTAATCCAGTCGCTGGAAGAGGAGTCGGCTTCATCGTTCGCCTCGTTTTCCAGGCTGTCGTAGGAAGAGTCATTCAGATGGAGGGAGGCAGCGTCTGCAAGGACAGACCAAGAGATAACACATCAGCGGCCGAACCACCCTGCCAACAAGCAGCTGCACTATTGTTTTTTATTGGCAAGTACCCTTTACTTTGGGATCATTCGCCTTTTAAAGATTCTTCAAGCATTTCAGAAAAAAATTACTGTGTAATTTTGAAATGGAAAAACTGGAATGAATGCTAAGTTGCAGTTGAGTCAAGAAGCACAGGATAATGGCACAAATGAGGGCTAGGGTCTTTTGTGGTGGTGCTATTTTTGTAACATGGGGAACTTTAGTAATAGGTAATCCAGCTGTAAACAATAATTTACATAAAGTATAATAAATCAGTAATTTATTGATTTTTTCTTTTAATTGTTGAATATTGAAAGCAACGTTTAACCTTTCTTTCCTTTTTTTAGACAAATGAAGAAAACGCGGCATACTTTGTGCTTTTATGGTCTTCCAGAAATTACAGTATTTTTAAGAGCAGCACTATGAAGAAAGTTCTAGTCTCAGTTTAAACAGTCACCTCATTTCCACCGAGCAGCACACACCTGGGCCCTGTTCTGTATATGTGATAGTTGGAATTACATTAAATCTCTTTTGCTCTGGGCTACGCTAAGATGACTTATCTCACATTTGCAGCAGAGAGGGCTCACGCATGGGCAGTCACCCTGCCTCTCAGTCACTGCCTGCCTGAAACCTTGCTCAGCTGCTGTCACCCACCCCGGGTCTGAGCTCCCAGTCCCAGCACATCCCAACACGGCAGATCCCACACGCTTCCACTCTTGGGGAGGAGGCAGGCCAAATTGCACTGAATTTCACTCAATTTCAGCAAATTTCACCCAAGGCAGATCACGAAGCATTTGGGACAGCCACACTGAGTCAGTCCAGCACGCCGGAGCAAGTGCCATCACCACTTTCAGTACAGGCCAATTGTGCCAAAATTTATTTTACATCAACACTGCCTTAGAAATATTTTAAGGAGACATCCAGAACTCCAGTCAAAATCAACATTGTCACAGAGCTGGAGAGAAAAAGAGCATTAATGATATTCTGGACTGCTCTGCCAACTAGTCTGTTGGACATTTTCGGTCCCCAGTTCCATGATTTTTCTGTGCTGGGAGCAAAGTCCGCATGTCCTACTGGAACTCCGGAGATCTCTCTCTTTTGATAATGAAAAATAGATGCTTTCAACCCTAATATAATAGTGTCACAGCTGTATTAGAACCACTGACTCCATGATATTCTGGGAAAACATAGGCTGGGGCAAAAAATGTAGTCTCGAGAAGAAACCTCCAGATTTTTTGCTTTCTTTTGCTTTCTCCAGATTTTCTTTTCTTTCCTTTTCTTTTTCTTTTTTTTTTGTTTCCCCTCCCACCTGTTTTTTAACATAGTGGCTCAGATAACTGGAACAGGAGCAAGGCATTCTTTGGGAGAGCATTTTGTGATATAGTTCAGGTCTAGGAATCAGTTATCAACAATACTTTGGACAAAAGAAGTACAGCATTATCTGGGAACACCACATGAAGAGGGAACAGCATTCTTCCACGGAATATACTAATCTTTTGCCTGGCTGAGTTCAGCTCTCTAACAGGATCTAAAGACCACCTGTATTACCTGAGCTGTTCTCTCTCTTGCATGTCATCAGTATTTCTCCAAAGAGGGAGTTAATTTCCTCTCCAAAAATCCTGCAGCAATTCTCTGTGAGGAACTGTACCAGACTAGAAATCTGCAACAAAACAATGGGAGAGAAATGTCTTGTCAGATCTTCCATTATTTCACTCGGGGCAAGATCACCATACAGATGAGGAACAGGAGCAAATTGCCCATCCATGATGTGCCCCCTGACAGCCAGGAACTCCTCTTCTGATCTCCTGGGCCCGAGGAAAACATTCAGGCCAAGCTAAAATGTCCCAGTGTATGTCATGGTATATGTCTTTTCCATTTCTGCTCTGTTCTGTTCCAAGGTCACCACAACCTTTTTGATGAAAGAAGCACTTGGCTAATACACTGGGTATGATCTCCCTCCCCTTCTTTCAGGCAGATTATGAGAATGGACAGATGAACGTTTCTGGAGCCCTGATAAGAGGACAAGTCCTGATCTGAAGAGGTACTGACTGTTTTTATGTTTGTAATCAACAGCCTGGTCGAGCAGGATGAAGGTCAGTTTGGTTTTTTGATACACTGCAGTGTCTCTTACCTTTTTTGTAAATTCACTTTCTACATCAGGAGTAGAGGAGACAGGAGGCCAGAGCAGGCTCGGTGCAATGCAGATAGCCAGATTAAACGCATTCATCTGGTTCTCCTCAGATCGCATCTCTATACCATGCAGTACTCCAAAGATGTAACGTAAGAGAACAACGTTAGCTCTGGGGAGCTGCTCTATTAACCTGAAAACATACACAAGTGTAATTCTTCAAATTAGTGACTGGACAAAATGAAACCATTTTCCATAGATACACACAAGTCAAGGTAATGAAAATACATAAATAGGGTAACATGGTCCGCTAATTAAACCAGGGAGTGTGTCAAAGAGGTGTTCTTGCTGGGCTGCTTTCCCTCACTGTGACACACCTCTGAACAGTTTTCTGGGAGGACAGAAAACACCCTAACACAAAATTGCCCTCTGTCAAACTAATAAAACAAATAAAATGCATGACATGAAACTGTATTTCACCTAAGTTGCCTGATAATTCACTATTCACTTAACCAAACAGTTTGGTTTGCTCTCTATGCCATCTTGTTGCCGTAAGAATGTACGTCTGTAAGTATGCGTGAGGTCAGTTGGTGCACAAAGCTCTGTTTCCTATGACATAAACTTTCTGTTTTACATCACCTGCAAAGGTGGAGACTTCCTTTGTCACTACACTCCAGTATTTCATTCACAATTCCATCTTGGCTTCAAAATGGTCACTAAAATTTGACATGAATGAGGGGGAATATATAAGGAACTGATTTCAGCAACCCTTTCACCCAGGACCCCGACATTCTCGGCAGATGATTTTGGGTTAGGTAGAAATACAGATCTTGGACAGTGTATTTATAAATACTATAAATATTTTTTTTTCATGAAAGGGTCTTTCATTTATTTACTGGCATCAATAAAAAGCAGGAAAGCAGGACACAAGAGTCAGAAAATTGTCCCATAGAGGCAATCATTAAAGTACATATGCAAGTTTGAATGCTCTGTCGTGTACATAGATTTATTTTTTTTAAAGTTAATTGTAAGTTGAATATTTGTGATTCTGCATTCTGGGATATAAATGTATAGGAAAAGAATAAAGAGAATGTAAGTAACTCTACCTTTGAATGCTTTTTATCTTCTCTTCATTATTTCCTTGATCCATCACAGAGACCCACTTATCACAGAGCTGGGATGACAAAATGCTGCCTGGGATGTTGCGAAGAAAATCCTTATCAAGAGAAAAGAAGAGCAAAACATGTGATCAGCTGTTCTGGAGCACGGGAGGGAGTAGGAATAAGCTATGCAAATACAAGAGGGTGTATCAGTGGGACAGAACTGGCTGACAAGCATCTTGTTCCACACAGCAACCAAACCCAGCAAAAAATCATCTGAAATACAGTACTTTGGATTATGCTTAAAGTGAGTATTTTCCTGCCCTTTCCTCATCCTTTCCCATCAAAATAGAATTATTTTGATGTTTCATCTGCTATTGTTGAACTAAAAAATCTGCAGTGGGACCAGTTATTTTGATGGTGCATAATGTCTGTCTTCACTTAACTTCATCTGTAGTGCCCATTTCGTCTCCTTAGCTGATACGCTCCAACACCACCAGACCATAAGCACTCCAAGGCACCCCTACTTTCCTTCCCCTAATCCACCTTCCCCTAAATCCACCAGTAGGAAAGCAATTGTGTAAATCTCACCCATGAAAACCTCTCAAATGGTAGCAAGAGGAATAGCTATCTGCAATAAAAACATTCTAGTGAGGTAGTGCTTGCTTGAGAAGGGAGATAACTATTTCTTCTAAGCAACCACTACACATAAACAGATGCATTGTTCTAAAGTGTGAAAATAAATATGCTGATCCTCCTTGTAACTCAAACTTTCCTGGAGGCTTGGGGTGCTTTTTGCACATGGAACATTGTTTTTAACGTACAGATAATGTAAGAAAAGATAATGCATGGGAAAATTAATCCAAATATTTTGGGCAGCACTATACACTCACTGGGGTCTGTAGTGTAGAGGATTTCTGGCAAGTAAGGAAACAGGTCTGCAAACCTGCCTTTCTAGTATTTCATTGACTTTAAGCAGAGATAAAGAGAGTAATAGGACCAAGTTGTGCCTGAGACCTCAGGAAAGCTGGCAGCAAAACAAGCTGGCTAGTCCTCTTCCCCATCCTGGTTCAGCAGTAGCCTCCTTCAGAGATCCTCACAACGCTAATGAGCCAGCCCATTCCTCTCAATTCAGCCCACCAAGTCCTCTTTGGGTCTGTCCCTGGGGAAAAAGTCCTACTTGTTTGTGCCTAGGATCTGCGCTGTTCTCACCCCAAAATGGGGAAAGGAACATTCTTCACGTACCTTAAACAAAGATGCTGTCACAAATATGGATTCGCAGGCTAGGTCTACTTCTGCGCCTGAATCAAGCTTCTCCTTGAGCTCTTTGCAGGTTTTTGCACTTCCAGAGCGTCTGAAAATACCCTCGGTGGAAGGGCCCTCTTGGTAAAGCAGGGAAAGCATGTCCTAAACAAAATTAAAAGCCTTTCTCAGAAATCTATTTTATTGTCAAATGCCATTAAAATGTAGTTTTGCCACAGGTGAAAACCTTTGAGTGCTAAAAAAGCTCACAAGTCAAACACAAAAACGTGTCCCAAGTCACAGAGAATCACAGAATCACAGAATTGTGGTGGTTGGAAGGGACCTCAGAGATCATCGAGTCCAACCACAAAAAAA
>JAOQGH010000001.1:188522906-188536304 GCA_025769975.1 Gallinago jamesoni | reverse complement strand
CCACCACCTCCCTGGGCAGCCCATTCCAATGCCTGATAACCCTTTCAGTAAAGAAATGTTTCCTAATATCTAACCTAGATATCAATCTCCAAGCCACACCAAACTGCGCAGCAAAACTGTGGTCTGGGGCTCTGATTTTGGAAATCATTCCCTCAGAAATACTGTGCTGCCACTGCTGAGCACTAACCTCCTGCATGATCTTTCAGGGTCTGTGGAAGTTTCAGCCAAGTCATTTAAATATATAAACACTGTGGTATGGGAAAAGGAGAGTGGTCTACCCAATCCAAAGCTCTGCACCTGACAGTGACCTCAGCCAGACACCACTTTACAGGAAGAAACCCTCACTACTCATCAGTGTGTTCAATATTATCACCGACCAGAGACAAAGACTTCTGTTCCATGCCTGATGTCTGAAAAAAAAAAGAGTTTTTACCTAAGCTGGAAAGTGTTTTGTTTGTTGATAATTATCTGAACTTCTACAGCTGATCAGAATCAGCATTTTATCCTTTTTTTACTTCTTGTGAGTAGTACCACACTCTGCAAGCTGCTCAGGGCTGTCAGTGGGACCACCTGTGGGGCAAGGTGCTCCCACCTAAGAGGTCACCCAAAGGGGAGTAGAGCTTGGCTTATGGCTCCTCTGAAGCCAATGAGGCTGCAAAGAAGTAAACAGGTAGGTAGCTCACTACAGGAGATATTTAAGAGGAGAGGGAAAACAAGCAGATTCCTGCTTAGCTCTCAAAAAAACAGGAGGACCAGATTTCTTCAGCTAAATAAAAGAGGAAAAAGAGCAGAAAAGGAAATGCTGAAATCAGAGACCTCTCCTAAGGCAATATGCTCCTGTGGGTCATCTCCCCGAAATGCTGGTCACCTCTCCCCAGGCCTGCTCCAAGTGATACGAAATTTGTCATGTTTGTCTCTTCTGAGGGGAAAATGAGCACACACAGTCTCTGGGATTAGGTGCACACACATAATGGTCTGAGGACCAAGTTATCACAAGAAATGGCAAGAAAATGGACACTGGGGGAGCGTCTGGCATCATTAAACCAGGTTACTGTAACAGCAAAGGCTAAGCAGTGGGTTCTGGTGACTTTCCTAGTCTGGGCTCTAAGGCAGGTCCTTCCCAACACACAGCAATGCAAATGAGTCTAATGGAAGCTACTATTTTTACTTTTCTTCGACAACATTTCTTTCTCACTCTTGTAGAAGTTGAAAGCCAAGCATTCATGTAAGTGCAGACACTTTGGAGGAGCACTTTTCATGGCAGCAGGATTCATGTCAGCATTTCCATTTTCTTTGCAGGTATTTAGAGCTCAACTGTCAAAACAGGCTGAGTCCCACAGCAAAGGATCTCAGCGCATGAACAAACGCTTCAAAAATACATTTTGAATAAAATATCCACAAGATAAAACTTAAAGTAGGTAACCCAGACAAAATTACATGAATGAAGCTAATGGCGTAAGACAATTCAGCGTGGCAATGGCTAAGAGAGAGCCCTTCAGCTGTAAAAGCAAGTTTGAAGCTCTGAAGCAGAGATAGCAAACATGCCTGCAGCATTCATCCCTGATATCTTCCTTCTCTTGCAGGTAAATCCCACAGAGTCCCTCAGATGCAGGATTCCATTCTCTAGAGATGCTGCATGAAATCAAAAGTTACATTTTGTGGCATAAACACAGCATTCAAAGCACAAAGGCTACCAAGCTGTGATTCTGTGTTTAGTAACTTTGGTTTTTTTCAGATAAAAATTTACTAATATTTATGTTTTGGAGAAATTTCTGAAATGCAGCATTGGCTTATGTCTCAGACAGAGAGAATGAGAGACCAGGTTCTTACAGGGTTCATCTCTGGAGGGCTTATTTAAATAACCTAAATGATAAAAATGCACATTTTTCCCTGAAAAGAAAATAACAAACCCACACTACTAAAAGGCCTGAAAAGTCCTGGAATGATTCACTATTCAGGCAGCGATAAAGCAGCACATCAAGCACAAGCTTAGGAGACAAACCATCTCTTCCTGTGAACTGGTGTAACCCCGCTGCTTTCAGTGGGGTTCCGGCAAGCTGTTCCAGCTGAAAGCCAGGCTGTTGGGATGAGAGGCCCAATCCTGCAGAGGTCTCTCCCACTCTGTAAATATTTCAATTGCTGCATCGACAACAGGTCAGCCCTCAGTCCTGACCAAAAATGCCACACATTCTGCTTTAATTATGCCTAGGAACAGGCTCTAGGACAACTTTTTTTCATGTTCCTGGACTGGTCTGGAGAGTACACGCAGCGCTAGTGCTCCCTCGAGACAGGATGAAGAGATGCTCCTGCAGCCCCTGCCTGCCCACCTATTTTTGCAGTGGTGTTGTCAGATCAAAAACGAGAACCCAGAGTGCTCACCTGTCCTGGGATGCCTTCAAGCAAGGCTCTGAAACTGTCTACGTAAGGGCAGGTAGTGTCTGCATACACACATGGGCTAAGTGGGACAGTAGATGCCATGTTTATGGAGCTGGGGATTTTACAGAGATCTTGGGAGTGGTTTAAAACGTATGTGTGAACGTGGCATTTATTTACACGGTGTAAGTGAGGATTAGGGAACCAACCTTATACCGTGGGATACAAAGAAGAAATAGCCCAGAGTGGCAGTCTGATCACATTCGTTTCTCAAGCTGTTTCTTATTAACCAGGCTTGACCACAGCACATCTTAAAAACCTAAGTTCTTGCTGAGAACCACAGATGAGGCTTCCTTCTGGTTTCTCTGCTTTGGTAATTTCAGTGTCCTGTTTACAAAGTGTCCCCATGTTCTCATTCATTACATAAAGAAATTCCACCACTGTAAGAGCCACCTGAGCCTAGGACTCACCAAGAGGGGTTTGGGCAGGTTGTCATCCTCACAGATGGCTGTTAGCAAGAGGCCAAAGAGCTTCCCAGGAGCAGCAGATGTTGAGGAGAGGGGTGCATTATCCAAGTGAGTGCCTGGGCCACGCCAGAAAGCCCAATTTATGATAGATCTTTTCCTTTTAAATGACTTTTGGCTTAAGTCTGGGAAAAGAGAAAGGTGTTTATTAGAAGAAATGCATTTCAATTCTAATTCCAGTATTTGTTTTGCGGTGGTTGCTACGGTTTCAAAGGAAAAAATGTCATGAACTCAACCAACTCCTTGGCATCCGGCTCAGCCAAATCCCACCATGTGCATACATGTGTGTGTGTGTGTGGAGAATGTGCTGCCCTACCCAGGCTCTTAAGAGGATCACCAGGATCCGCACTGCCCTGCTGGACCACAGTGTCAGCACTTACTGCTAAGTGCGGGATGGCAAACCTCAGCTGGCTTCACACAGAGCTGGACTCTCCTAATAACCCATTTCCCATCCACAGGTGCATAAACTACAGACCCTCTTTGGGCAAAAACAATATATAAAAACCACTGCCCTCACCTCGGCTGGCTGTCCGGAGGCATCCTGGTTCCCCTGGCAATGCGGGAGAGCACCTGCTCTCTCCACAAGTTAACACCAGAGAATCCACGAACAGGGTGAGATTTTTCCAGACCAGGAAAAGTCACCGCCCTTTTTCTCTGCTCCTCAAATCAAGTGTATCACTAGTGCCCTCGCTCCAAGCAATTGCTGACCATGGCCCAGGGACGGTGCCTGCCCTTTAATCAACGCCTTCCAGATGGCATTTCAGCATGCTGCTAACACACTGATGGGCTCGGTTTGTCTTCATTTATTTTAATGCATTTCATGAAACATCTAATTGAAGCTGTTATTTGCAGTGCATAGAGAAGGAACTACTGATATTAGGATGCAAAAAGGGTTTTTTTCACATGACCTTTCTCAACATCACCCAGTGTAAATGCTTTTTAACAGCATGGGCTACTATTAAGGGTGGGTTGAGACTGTTTATGATAAAAAGCGCTAACCAGAAAACAAACTTATTCTAATACACTTTTCCTTTTCTAGATGTTTTCAAAGCCAGTCAGCTTTGATTAAGTAGCTTTCTTAGGCTGTGCACCTTTCTATAAACTAGTTCTTCTACCTGATCAAACATTTTGCTTTCTGCTGTTGTGGAGTGAAGAGGGTAGAAGCAAGGCTCGCAGAAATAAGGATTGCGGTACAATACCAGATTTTTCTCTCCTATACTTTACTACACTTTTTTTTTTTAGCCCAAATAGTGATTTTCGTTATACGTCATCCCATTCTAGATTATGCTCCCTTTGGGAATGGGTGGAAGTCTTTTCATTAGAGGCTTACACGATGAAAAGTTATGGTTTAACTCAAAATGTGAACATGTGAATGTGAAACCCTGATGAAAAATTCTTTTAATAAAAAATAATAAGGAGGATATACATTTTAAGCTGTCCAAATCTTCATGAAGTATAAGCTTGGCAGTGTGTAAGGCTTTACTTGACACATCATGTTTTGGGAGAACATAACTAACCTAAAACTTTCAAAAAGGCAATTTTTCTTTCAAACGAGCTGGATATTAGCACGTGGATATGGTTTGCGTCTCTTAGAGTTCTATTCACACAATGGCCAACACAAATTGGTATTTTTTTCTGGCAACCCTGTAGATCTCAGTGGAAGTAAAAATTAAGAAACGCTATCTTGGGGAACGAGAAATAGCAGAAGGGGAAAAAATGGGTCTTAAAACTAGGAACTTTTATTAGTCTTTCACTGTTTGTTCCACTCTTAAAAAGCCATGGCCCAAACTGACAATGTGAGTAAGGGGTAACCGTGATTAACTGCTCTCTCCGGGGAAGGCAGGAAGGAAATCTTAGTAAGTGTTCTTCAGCATACCAGGGCAGAAACCAACAACTGATGTATGGCAACAAAATACCATGTCACTTACAAAACTAACATTCTCTGAACAACAGGAAAACTCATCCTTTTCATATCCCCTTTTCTAAGGGGGTTGAGAAATCTTAAGGTAAAGAGCAGCTGAGACGGGGAGGACGTACACTTTCCTTTCTTGAAGCTGTGCAAAGTTACAACACTAAGAGAAGCCCAGCCTCCTCTCAGCCAAGAGAGATGCCAATTACTCATCTGCAGAAGCACTTCCATACAAAAAAACACCAGGGCCTTGCTCTGGTGGATTATTCTAGGCCAGAATCAGAAAAAATACAGTACTTCTCTGGTTGCAGATCTTGCTCACAGAGCTCGCAGCAGCCCATCTATTCTCTTCCAACCTAAACCTTTCTATGATTCTATGATTCTGTATTTTAGATGCAGGGAATTTCTACCTATAAGTAGTGTCCCAGCCCTGCAAGTGGCATATCCTCTTCTTGCAAACCAATCGGAAGCTTCTAAATAAAACCTCAGATCTATTTAACAACTTAGCATCCTTTCTGATCCAACCCCTAACTGCCAAGCAGTTTTCAAAGACCTCTTTTCTGTATTGACACCAACTTGCTGAAATTTCGCTTTATCTTTTAACAGACGATTAAATACTAATTTGGATTACAGCCTAGCCACTGACAGCAGTCAGCTCTTTAAAGTTAAACTTTAAGCAAAGCAGTATTTACAATACTTTTTAGATGTGCTCACGAGCATTACTTAATGGCTATGTTTAACTGATAGGTGACCATTCCTGTTACATGCTGAAAGGCTACAGGACAGGCAACAGAAACACTCCAGTTCCTCCACACAGTAAATTCTTCTGCACTTTTTTTAACCATCCTGCCAGGACAGCTGATACGACTACACCACTACAACTGGTGCCCACACAGCTACTTATTTGACATGATGGCCAGTTGTCAGTCATGTCTGCTTGTCAACACCTACAAAGCTGTCTAACCATGGTGCACACTGGTACAACTGGGCAGCTACCCCTTGCTGCCTCCAGAAGGGACGGCGTGTCCCGCACAGGGTACCAGTGCTGGGAAGGGATGGGAGGGAGGACAGCACAGCATGCGTGGCACTCAAATGTGGGGTTACAGGCTCCGCTCCCTGTAAATTTGCCCCATATGTGGTCATGTGCCTAGTGGTTACCTAATAACAGCACAGATTTTGTCCTGCTGATCCGAAGATGAGCCCAGAGCCAGATCATAGCCTCGGCTTGCACACAGGTACCCTCTGACATTTTCCAAAACCGAAATAAGGTGAGAAATAGGAAGAGAACAAGAAACGGTGCTGTATGCAAGATAACCCGGTTTGCAAGCCGCCAGACCTATACAACACTTTAAAAGGTTTTGTCTGATGAAAGTAGGAAAGGCGAATGGACTAAAAGCCTCTTTCTCCCACTTTGTGCAGTCCCTGTGCATGGCTTGCAGGCTGCCCCAGGCTTCTGCTGCCCCAGAGCCAGCCTCGCCTCCCCTCCTGCGGCTCACACAGCACCGCTGACAACACATCTGCATTAGAACTTCACAGGCTTGATTTGCATTTCTATTTTCTCTTGCCAGTCAACGTCAGCTGCCAAGCGGGGCCTGTAAACCTAATTACACCCCTTTGCTAGATTGCCTCATTCTTAAAATATGCCATGAAGTAATATATGATACAAATTACCGGGGAAGGGGGGATGAAGGAGTGTGGAAAGGAAATTGATTTATATAAATGATTTATATAAAATGCAATCAATTTCTGGAATAATTTGTAATCGACACTGGTATAACCTCACTATATTTAATTTCTAAAAACATTACCAATGGATCTATTCATATATTGTGGGAGATCTTAGCTATTGGGGAGTACACAGGGTAACGCTGTGTACATGTTATCTTTATTATTAGATGATCATTAGTGGTAAAGTAAGGCAGAATTTCTAATTGAGCTGGGTATGCCAGTGTGTTAAGCACAATAAAACCACATCATGTGATGTGCCTTCCCGCTCTACAGCATTTTTAGTCTAATGCCCCAATACTGTAAAGATCTCCTTGTTTGTTTTACTCACAAGCAATGAGCAGTCATTGCACTATTGACAGCAGAGTACAAAACAGAGAGCAGGTGCTCATATTTTTGCAGCACCAGGGCCAAGGGCCGAAGAAAATATTACTGTATTCATTTTACTCAAAGAGAACTGAAATAAAGAAGTTGTGTTCGCTCACTTCATCTAGGTGCTCAAGTACATGCCCAGGCTTTGCCGTGCGAGGGTCCCAGTGAGGCAGGTGTACAAGTACCTTGTTGAGATAAAGGATGCTGACAAACGCTGCCTGGGAATTCCATGCCGAGGTCAAGCCTTGACTCCTGAACCGTAAAACCACTCTGCTTTGCTACTGAGCACGGCAAGGGCTGTAAAGGGAAGCTCAGCTAACAGACTTACAAAAATTGCAGGGAGGAGATCTTGCCTGTCTTTCACTGGTTTAAGAACAACCCTTTGACAGGCAGCTTGTCAAAATATAACTTACGAAGATGACACACACACACACACACACACACACACACCAGCACACTCAAATCATAGAGAGCTACATTGCAAACCTCCTCCTCCCAGCCCCGTTGCAGCTGGAAGGTACATCTGCGAGCTCCTCTCCGCTTGCCACCGACCAACCCTCCCCACCCCAGTACCTTGGCTTTCAACAGCAGAGCCCAGGAGGCAGCGGGGCCGCGGGCGAGCGGCACTGGGGCCAGCAGGGCACCTACCGTTCAGCTGGTGGCCCACGGCCAGGCGGCTTGGCTTCAGCACGAACTGGCACTGCAGCTCCTGGGGCAGCTGCTCCGTCAAGAAGGACCCCTGAAGCTGCCGGGGGCAGGCACAGTGCTTTGATCCGTGGGGCATAGCGTCGCGGATGTGGCTCATTTTAATTCCAAAGGGGTATTCGTGTCCTGTTCAAAGATAAAACATAATAATTGGCGTTGGATTGACTGGAGACTTGCAAAAATCCATCTGCCTTGGAGGAAAAGCAGATTCTGCATGCTGGCCTGCAGCGCTTTCTCCCTCAGTGATCTCAGAATTGATGCTTTTCTGCATCTTTACACCAGCATAAATCATACACTGGCAGATACGGAGTTACTGAGTTCAGTGTAGTTAAACAGGCATAAAAGTAAAATCAGACGTATTACAGCTGTATCAAACAAAAGCCCATCAGAAAAAATACAAGTGACTATTTCTGAATTCAGTGTTTATTCTTTCTACTGCTTTATTTGTGACACTGAAGTTGAGGTACTGTTTGCTCATATAGTTCTGGCAAGAAATGAGATTTTGGGAGCAACCCTCTGTCAAATTTTTGCTGAGCATGCAAACAAAAAAATCCAGTGTGAAAGTGATCTTCCCTCCCTCTCCATGCACAGCCATCAACTCAGTCAAACGAGACACAATTACAGTTCGTGTCTGAGGCTGGAACAGGAAGGAAACGTTAATCATAGGGCTAATGCAAATGAGCTACGCTAGGCGTTAACCAGCATCTTTGGGGACTACACAGAGGCAATTCATTTCTGGAGCAGCTTTCAAAAATTCTACCAGGAAGATATTTTTTGGACTTGTCTAAAAACTTGGCAGTTTAAATACATTAAATACGGGTGCAATGTTAAGAAGTTTTAGTTAACTCACACTTAGACTTGAACACTGATAGTGGAAGAGATGTTATTTGAAATTATAGGTAGTGTGAAGCTGAAGCACAGTCAAACTCTTCTTCTGATGTCTACCTATGATAAAAGCTGTACTTATCTAATAAACCTTTGCATAAATATCAAGAACAGCATCAGTTTTATATCAGACTCTTCTTCTCCAGGGATTGTAACTTGAATTTGCAGTGAGAGAGAGTCAGTCAATTAGAAAGGCCTTTGCTGTTTCTGAATTCTCTGGTTCTATGTTTAAAACCAGAGCTGTGATTGCATCTGGAGAAGCTACACAATAATAGTCAGAAAGACAAAGTCTGGTATGTTTCAAAGACAAAACAGTTTGCAATGTCTATAAGGTGCACAAGTTAGACATTTTATAAATATTAATGTTGTCTGACTCCAGCAAAGCATTTGTAGCTAAGGCTGCTTTAGGAAGGAATGCTAAGGTTTACTGGAGTTAGATTTGCAGCAGGAAAACAGAAAATCCACATTTTTTTCCTGTTCTAATCAGCTGTGAATTCATATAGCACAAGTAATGCCAGGCTTCTACAGGGAAAGGTTCTTAACAGGAAGGGATTTGTTCTCAGTGAATCATGGACCAAAATCAAATCACTCCATCCAATCACTGCTGAGCTTTGGGTCGATTCCCAGGGAGGAAATGTTTCAAAAAGCATTTTAGAAAGTGAATAAGCAATAATTTGCTCCTAATCAGAGGGGAGCTGTCAGCCTGTAAGAGAAATACAGGATCGGAAAGGACCTCTTGAATCAGTTAACTTGAGTTGTGGAAGAAAAGAACATTTCTCAAAACTCTGCTGAGTTTTGCTGGGGAGGGGAGTAAACAACGCTATGGAAGTGTAGGATGAAATATGGTAAAGCCGGACGGGCTCCAGGAGAGGAGGTGAGTGAGTGGAGAGACAACTTTGGAGAAAGACCGAGGCTCACGGCGGCAAAATTGGGGCAGAAGTAAATGAACTTTTTCAGCCTTTTAGTGACGCAAGCAGAAAACTGCTCTTCAAAACGAAGGATAAGCATCTGACTAGCTCCCCAAATAGGCAAACTTGCATGACAGGGAAGTACGAGAAAGAACGGGAAAAACAAACCAAAACAAAACAAAAGAGGAAACTGCATTTTGGTCTTCTCTGTATTTCTTGCTTCCTTCAGCACTAAAAATTGAGAGAATGTTGAAAAACAAAACCATGTCAAGAACTTACCAATAAGAGGGTAAGGAGCATCTTCTCTTCCTGAAATCACCCACAGTTTGTAGTCTTTTTCAGAGCCCTTTAAAGCCAAAATTAAGAATAAGTTTTATCAGCCATTAAGAACAGGTTCGTGTTACGTTTCTCCCAATGTAAGGATAATCTGCAGCGAGGTCAAAGGAATCCCATTGGCTTTTGTAGTGCCCAAATTTGCCACCAGCAAAACTTCTGAATTGTGTCTGTCACACGTTATGTGGTTTATGTGACCAGGGTCTAGCTCCGAACAATGAGAGGGGCTGGAGTCTGTAATTTCTGAAGGAAAAGAGCGAGATTTGCCCCAATTCCTTTACTGCTCCTGGAAGCAGAGGGATGGAAGTCACAGCCTGCCGGGACTCAGGATGGCTTTTGAGGCCCCATGGCATGTGGGTGAGTCAGTCCCTGGCCCGCATGTCTCCCTGCTCCCAGGAGGCTGGAAATGAGGCAGCCCTCAGCATGGGGGTGTCCTCCTGCCTCGGGTGCTGCTCCTGGCCCCCAGCACCCCTGTGCCCCACTTCTCACCGGCACTGAGCAGCACCCAGCCCTGAGAAGAGACAGGTCTGATCCCCTGGAGGGATTACAGATAAGCAGCGTGAAGCGGAGGCCTGGCTGCAGAGCATGTGGCAGACAGCGGGCAGGTCGTCTCAGCTAAGGTGACCCTTCAGCTCTGTCCCAAGTACCAGGTTAATTACATCTTCCAGGACACGATCTGGCACACCGGCACTCCCAGCCTCACAACTGAGATCTCTGCTCCACCATCTCCCCAGCTCCAACACGTTCCCTGCAAGTGGAAGGAGCTCAGTTTTACCAGCCAAAGGCATCCCATGCCTGGCACTGGAGAGCAGGGCAGGGGCACCTTCCCCTGAGACCTGAGCCCACAGTGATGGTGCCATGGTGAGGATGGCACCCAAGGGGCTGCTGGCACTCAACGCTGCCCCAAAATCTCCTCCCAGGGCTGCCGTCAGCCCTTTCGTGCAGCCCTTTTTTGTGGAAAGGCCTTGGGAGTGCTGGATGGTGCTTTAAGACTGATGAGCCCTCTTTGAAAATTTACAGTGGAGAAGATAAATTTACATCAAAGAGGACAATTTCCAGAAGACTGGAAAATGTGAACATCTTTGGGAAAAGCTGTATAAAACCACTGATTTGAAAGCAAAGCTAAATATTACCTTTAGCATAAATATACAAGTCAATGTTGCAGTTTAACTGAAGAATAGAATAGTATATTATTTCAGATATAATGCTGAGACAATAGAGATAAAAAGAATGACATTTAATATAAACCACTCTCAGGACAAAAGGTAATAGCAAGTGGATAAATACACTGCATGAAAAGTCTTCTATTATACCTTAAATCCCTTTTCAGTGACACTGCTAAATAAGGATAATTAAAGTCTGAAAGTTTTCTGGCTACAAAAGGTGATAAATACCTCATGACAGCATTTATTTAGCTCTAAAATTAAATCCTACCTCCTTTTAAACAGAATCGCCTACTATCCCGCATTGTGTGGACCTTCACTCAGTGTCTCCAAAGCTCTTGAGACTCCTTCTACTTGCCACACGCACCTGGTGTAATGCTGATACACTCAATAAAGCCTTCGCAGTTCGCTCTCTGACTGACAGAGCTTTCTGGCCCATATTAGCACTGCTGTTAAGTTAGCTAGCAGGGGGCAGAAGGAAAATAAATAGACTTTGGAGACATCTCTTATGCCTCAGGGCAAGCAGCCAGGAGCAAATAAATACAGCTGAGGAGTGCAAGAAAGGGTATTTGCTTTCCTTTTAAATATATATATGAAAGAGTTTGTTGCAGTGAAGGGGAAGCAGAGGAAGGGGAAGAGCTGGTAGGCACAGTTTCAGGAGGCAGACTGCTCATCTCTCGATTGCAAATGTTGTCCTGTATGGGGCCATTTGTCAGTGTGAATGTGACTGTCCCAGAAAAATCAGCAAGTGTACTTACGGAGCTGGGAAACCCAAGGCCCTTCTTTCTGCCTCACCCAGTAATTTGGAACAGATGAACAATGCCATTTTGCACAAACTAGTTGTCATTTTACCAGAGAAACCACAGAGGGAAAAACCCTGATGCGTTCAACCGGAGTGAGCTCAGCCAAAGTAATAGCCCCATTAATCACACAATATGTGAAATGTAGTTCTTATAATTGCCATTGAAAAGTCGTAGAGCTCCTTTCAAGTGGTTCTCTCTGGACATAAATAAAAAACCTCCTGACAGTGCATAAGGAAAAGCATGCTCACGGTCAGAACAATCCTACGAGGGGGCTGGGAGATTGATTGATACACAGGCTACAGCTTTATTTATTTATTTTGTTTGATTCTATTGCTAATCATACAATATGCCTCTAATGAAAAAGGCTTTATGATATGAAGATGCAATGAAAAAATGTAGTATATTGCTTGGGCAAATAATTCTGCAGGCAAGATTTTACATCTTTCGAATGGCTTTCATTATTTTTCCACTCAAAATAAAAATGCAAAGAGGAAGAAAGGGTTGATTGTGATAAACACAAAAGAACACAAAGCTGAAACCTAACCAGCTCCTCCTCCTGCTCATCTCAAACAAAATACTCGCTTCCAACACTACCATTTTCTTGGTTTTCCTGCATACAAGATGAGGAATTACAAATGACACCCATAAAATGGGTAAAAATGAAGTATATAATAGTAAAGAATTGCAGTTGTACTATAGCATGCATACATATATATATATAGTCTTGATTTTTGATGCAGAGTTGGGAAGACAATCTGCAATTAAAACCCTAATTTTAACTCACATCTTATCCTTTTCACCTTGCAGTCCCTCCATCAACTTCAGAGCTACTTTAACTGGACAGACTGGTGGATCCTGAGCTCAGGCCAGAGCCCCAGCCATGGCGTAAATGGAACATCTGAGCCATAACAAGATGGAATTGCTGTTCCTGGGAAATAACAAGCTAGCAGAATAGGCCCCTGGACGCATAATGAATGCCAGGGAAGACAAATTCTGAGGGGTCTCCAAAGCCCCAGGAAAGCGCAAGGGTGGCATTTTGGTCACATTGACTCTTCATGCTCAGGGCTGTAGTAAGGAGAGACTTGTCAGATTCCATGCAATGAAATCAACATAGGCATTAAGAGTAAGACATTTAAAAAAAACCACCTTGTTACCCAAACAGCAGACAGGACAGTTAAAAAGCTGTCGCCCAGGAGCCTCTAAGACCATTGGTGCTGGTTGGAGCCATGTTGTGAAACAACAAGAGAAACAGATAAGGGAGCCAGAGTTCTTGTCCCTGGCACTGATTTGTTACTACTCCTGAGGCACTACCTTGCCTGGTTTAGAGCAAAGGGAGCCAGCTGAGGCAGTACTTGATCTACTAGGAATCGCTGCATCTACTTGGAGTACTACTCTGCACTGTTGTAAGTCATAGGATCATAGAATCATATGGGGTTGGAAGGGACCTTTAGAGATCATCTAGTCCAATCCCCCCACTGGAGCGGTTCTACCTAGAGCACGTCACACAGGAACTTGTCCAGGTGAGTTTTGAATGTCTCCAGAGAAGGAGACTCCACCACCTCTCTAGGCAGCCTGTTCCAGTGCTCTACCACTCTCACAGTAAGGAAGTTCCTCCTCATGCTTAGGTGGAACTTCTTACACTCAAGTTTGTGCCCATTTCCTCTTGTCCTGTCACTGGGCACCACTGAGAAAAGACCA
>JAOQGH010000001.1:188498400-188519622 GCA_025769975.1 Gallinago jamesoni | reverse complement strand
AAGCAATGGCATCTGGCTCTCAGGAGTAGGTCAGCACATTTGCATAAGTTTTGCTTTTGGCTAGAATACAATAAAATGGTTTGTGCTTTGTGTTCAGCCTTCTTTACCTTTCAAAAATGAAATAATTCTTGGGCATCTCCAGCTGCTGTAGCCCAGGGACCACAGTAGCATAAGAAATATTTGCATCACAAAGTTTCCATCTGCTCCTCCACTGTTCCTCCACTGTTTTATTACTGATAATAGCTAGACTACAGTGTGTCGTTTGCAGGACTGTGAGGATCGGGAAACCATATTTGGCACATAAGCTAATTATAACTAAGGAAAAAAGACATTTAAAAAAAACCCAAACAAATGCTGGTACAGAGTGTAACACCTGAGTGCACGTATTATTTATAGACATTTACAGCTGAGTACACCTTGATCTGCAGTCCTGCATTTGACCTATCACAATTAATTGCTACTGTTTATTAACATTTGTCTTAGTGACCTAGCAATTCTAAGTATTATTGTTTATCTTAATAATGTTTTTCTGAAAAAAAGGCAGATGCTTACATCTTTGCAAATATAAAATTCTAAGTGGAGATTCACTGCTAGGCAAAGACCTCCAATGAAGTCTAACATCTGTAAAAATTTCTTGCATCCTTACAAATGCTCTGTAGGCTTCTGAGCATGAAATACAGTTAGAAAGAAAGGACGAATGTATAAGAAGCAGAGGAAGAATGGATGGATGATCACTGAATGCTAGAGTATCCCTAAGGAGCTGGCTACTTACAAGAATTTAAAGTGGTTAAAAATGACTTTGTAAAAAAGGTACCTGGTAAAAAAGACCTAAAAAATCACCCCGTGGATGACCTTTCTTCACCAGTTTACCTTGTGTGTACTAATTTACCAACATCAGCTAGTTGATCAAAAACATGCTTAAGGCAATTTCAGGGTGTTCGTATACATAGCTTTACTGACTTGCAATCATTATAAACAATAAAAGACATCACAGCTTTGCAGAATTGAATGAAGGCAGCTGTGGGTTCACATCGGTTTTAAAAGCCAAAAAAGGGTACATTGTACTGGCATTTCTGAAGATGCTTATGCATAAGTTCCGCTAGAGGTGGTTTTTGGGACTTCACACTGTACAGTCTTTAGTTTGCGTGCCAGAACCAGTATTTCTTACCAAGCACACTGTCTTTAAAAAGGAATTCATGTATTAAACACAGGAAACAAACATTTCAGAGCTACATATGCCGAATCTTTAAGGAGGCTGGATCCTTAAAGAAGGTTGCAACCCAAAGGAACCCTCCCAATATCCAAAGGATTTACAGGTGACTAGCACTCATAGGTGATGTGGATTTAGACACAAGTCCCCCTTTAGCTCAAGAGCACTTACATATGCACAGGTTCCCACGTCTTTTGCAATTATCTTCAGAGGAATGTTTTTCGGATAGTCTTTTTCCTTCTCTTCTCTTATTCGACTGACGAAACAAGTACAAAACAAGTAAATTTTTAATATTGTAAATGTAAATAGCAAGAGGAAGATTTAAATAGCAATCAAGAAATAATTGGATAAGAAACAGATTGAAGATATACTGCAGTAGAGAGATCTCTGAGGACAAGAAAACATCCAGCAGTATCTGGAAGAGATGCGGACCATAGCGCCCAATATGCCCTGTTGTATTAAAGTTAATTGTAGAAATCAGTGTAAGCAGCAGAGAAACTGGATTTAAAAAATGAAGCTAAAACTACCCATCATTGTAGTAACTGGAGTCAGTTAGACCCCATTGCATGGATCAGTTCAAAGGACTGAACAGGAGAAGAGTGAATTAGAAATCATCCACAGCAAGGATGATTTAAACAACCCCAGCAACTATGCAGAATCAGATAAAGACACAACCCTCAACCACCAGAACTAAGTGACCAGAAAACAAAACTGCCATGAGTAGTTTTCTAGTAGTTTTCTACTGACTAAAATAAGAAAGCTCTACTTACACAAACCCTCCCACCATACCCTCCAGCTTGGGGTCCATTTTGTAAGACCAAAATACCACCAGCCATGAGCAGCAGATAGATTAGAACAGAGGGTCCTGAGCTGGGCTTGCGTATATGCCATCACCGTGGAAAGAGCCATAAGCTCAACTAGAGCAACGGTGGCAGAGGCTCCTACAGCTACCTAAGGAAGGGACCACGTGTGCTAGCAATCATTCCAATTTTGTGCTGAGCCCTGTTAGGCACAGTAAAGTGATTCCCTCCTTGCATAGTGATCGTTGCACAAACAACACATACCATCTTCTGCAGGGAGAAGGCATGAGTTGTTTTTTTTCTTAACATCACCTTGAAAGAGCTTATCTATCATGATGGCATAGGTACCACAGCTTGGGAATCACTGGTCTAGATGACTGGGACTCTTTTCAGTGTCCTCAAAGACTGTATAATAAAGTACCTTTGCAAAAAAGACAGCCATGTTTCCTTTTGTTCTGCAGACCTGCAAGAAAATAAGGGACAAATCAGCTATCATTCTTATAGCACAACAGCCCTTGTACAAACCACGGTGAAGTGGACTGCTTCTTGGTTGCAAGTGCCATAAACACCTACAAAAACTAAGAAAGTTTTTCCAGATTTGAACAAAAAATCTGTTTCCCTGTAAAATCAACTGGCAAGCCTGCCACAGAGATGAAAAGTCCCAGTTATCAGTTTTTATCACAGAAGTTAAAGCTTTACTGGTGAATTCAGTAGGAAATGGGTTGAGTTCTTAAACTAACGTCCAAATAGAAGAGGGCACCTTAAAATAAGAGCTTAATTCAAATGTTTAAAGGTATTTCCTCAGGTATATAGACTTACTTCCACTTTCACTATTCTAATTTTCCTCTTATTTATTACTTGATTTATCACCACATTACAAAGTACACATAAGCCACGAGGAAAAAAGGTCCCATTGTACTTAGTAGGGTTTAACTTTGGACATTTTAGGGCTTATCTCATTTATCTTTATCTCATTTATACACTTTCAAGGATACAAACTGTCCAGTTAAACATAGCTAATAATAGGATACTGCAAGGGATCTAACCTAATTTTGCTTCAACTTTCTTGATTTAAATCCTTTCCCAGATGGAGTAACTGCTATTCCCACTGCTGTTTCTGCAAATCAAGTTCTTCAAATTTTCAGAGCAGGCTTTTAGACAACTTAAAACCTACTGAATGATGCCGCGAGGGGAATGCACCTTCTGAACATTAAAAACGTGATTCTCCTTTGGCTGCTTCAATTCTGTTGGATATGCATCTATGGACTCAGGCACGACATTTTAGATTTTTCTGTCTACCGCCAGACATAAAATAATTTCACTTGTATAAAATCTTTGACCTGTTTTGACTGAAGCTATTGCTTTCCTATCCAACTGCTTTCTGACAGGTATAAAGGATCATGTACTGTCTCTAGATCAAAGCTCATGCTTATTGGCAAGAGTTCAACTGAAAATCAATAGAAAATTTCAGCTTTGTTTCAGGACTATTAAGTGAAAAAAACGTAAACAGGACAACCAGTTCAATGGGGAGCATCTTGTGCGCAGTATTCTCTTTGGATATGGCCAATGTGACATGCAAATTAAGCTGCATGCGTCAGCTTTTGCTCTTTGTTGGTAAAGAGGAAAATGAATTCTCCAAGACCCAGCCAAATTACTGTGCCTAAGCAGCTGGGATTTCAGGGGGATGGTGCCCTCCCTTATGCAAAGTGACAACAGAGCCCTCCCGTTGAGACTAAAATTATCCTAATCACTGAAATTACCTCTACAAACCTTATGTGTCCTACAGTCAATGATGCAAAGAAAGACCTAAAATCTTTCACTCTCTTGCAATTCAGAGATTCTGCTTTAAGAGGAATTTTGACATTTTCTCTGACACAATTAAATTAAAAAGAGAAATAAGACAAGGTAAGTATTTCACTGTATGTTTCCTGCTACTTACAATACAAGCTTTTCTGTTTAAAAGCGTCCTACTAGGGTCTCTTTGATCCTTTCATTAGCTTGGCTTTTTACTATTTGTGGTCTGTCTTACTAATTAGCCAAGGTGTTTGTCACATTATACCCTAAATAAAGAGAATTTCCACTGAGCAAGTTTGCAGCACAGACAGTGCTTTGTCAAATCACCTATTTTCAAGCAGTAAGTGAATATCACTGTCACATTTGCAGAAAGCTAGAAGATGAGGCATGGAAGGTAAGTGAATTGTTCACAGCACTAGAAGAAATTGGTTTAAAAATCATGGAGCTCCTGTTTCCTACCTCCACTGGTGCTGAATTGAATCTGTGACAGTCTTGTTACCTATCAGCCTAAAAACATTTAAGTAACTTGGTAAATAAAACATATCTCAATTCTTACCTGAAGTTTGCCACACAGTTCGTGGTGGGCCATCCCAAAACAAAGGACTTCTCTGGGTCTGTGCTGCCTTCACAGACTTCTTCTGTACAAAATGCTGTCCACATCTCACAGAGACGTGCTTGGCACTTTAGTTTGAAATGAGAGTGTGACCTGCTGGCAGAAAAGCACAGGTATGTCACACACATGAAAACATGGGAATGCAGGTTAAACAACTCAGAGATCCTTCTTTCTTCAGGCACATGTGAAGCGTGCATTGGAGCTGATGGAAGAAGCACTTATGCTTTAATTAGAAAAAAAAATGCTTATTTGAGTTTCATATAAAAAATCTCAATTTTGCATCTAAATGGGATCAACAGATATCTTATGTGAGATAAATAGGTTGATTGTGGCATTCCTGAACATCTCCCTTCTGGAGAAAAACTTCTGCCCGTGTCTAGAGCTCCCCTCCAAATCTCACCATGAGGCAAAGATTGACACTTGTAATGGACGCCTTTCAGTTATTTTGATGCCATTGATGAGTTTACAGTATAGTTGGGTTGCTTAGACTCAGGGTCAACAATTATGGTGAGTTTAAGTAGTGACAGCTAGGCCATCCTGAAGAAAGAACAAGCAGAAAACTGCCATTAGTGTTAACTACACCACAGGTCACATATAGCCTCCATGAACTAGCTGCATAGTAGCTTTAAGCCTGTATCCCTTGGAAAATGAGCCAGGACTTTGTACATTCTCAAAATACCTAGTCATTTACAAGGAAGATACATAATTTCCCCATTTTTTAAAAAATGTGGCCCTTCCTGTATTTTATTCTACTAAACATTAGAATACGGTAAAGGTGAGATATATAGACTTGCACTTTTTTTTTATTTCAGCACTTTTCTTCTACTTAATTTCTCATGATAAATCTCCTTATTTTGAAGGATTGTCAGGCACCAGCACTACACGAGAAACAAGTAAAATTTCACAAGGTCAGTCCAGCTCTGCAGCAACGCAAAAGGCCCTCACTTCAAGGCAGGTTTGTGCTAGAGACCTTGCAGACCAAATCACCTGAGCGATGGTTCTCCTGAGCCAGCAGGGAAAGGCTGGAGGAAAAGCGTCCCCTCCCTGAAAACATTTTGCCCTTCTAATCCAAGGACTGCAAGCAAGAGCATGTCAGCTCAACACCGTGTTGCAAATGTGGACGGGGAGAGTGCCAGCCACCATAGGTGATTAGTGCTCTATAAATAAATATGCCAGGTAAGCAGTTTCTTAGAGCTTTGCTACACATGGGCTACCTTCTCTGAGATTAGTCTCATTTACAAGGTACTTGATTTAGGACAGACTGAACTAATACAGTCTGAAACATAAAGGTACTTGAACCTTGCAGCTTTAAAGAGGACGCAGATGAACTTGCAGTACCCTGACTGCTCTGAGGTCTCCAGCTGACATTGTGCCTACAGGTTGGGGTGGGGGTGGGGGGGCGGGTAGAGCTGATAACCTAGCAGTAGTTACAGTGGTGGGCAAGAAAGGACCATCAGTGCACATCACACCTGGCAAAAAGGTGCACTTCAGTTAGATTGCCATAAAATACTGTAAAATACCATCTCAAGTTCATGCATTTTTTAAACTATACCATGGTGTTTCCTGGCCAGCTGTACATTTCACCTCCCTTTGCTCTGTTTCATTATCCCATCAAAGAGAAGCTGAAAGTACAGGAGAACATTTCAACATGCTCATCCACAAATCAGTTTGTGATACAACATGTAAAATCTGTTAAGGATACAGAAATAACTGTAACTCACTGACCACAGAATGAACTGTGACAACGTAGACTTACAAAAAAACCACAGCTGTGAATTCTTATGTAGATGTTAATCAATGGATGCCTGATCTGGCTCCACTGAATCTATCTGTTGACCCTCCCCGTCTCCTCAATTTCTTTTTCCCACTTCCCAGCACAGGGAACTCTCTACACGCTGTTCATAAAGCCAGGCCCCTACAGTGCCAGTAGCGGGTGTCGGCAGGGTGCTGGCACAAGGACAAAGATGTTCTCCAATCATGCTTGCTGTATATTCTTACCCCGTTTGCCATGCCCAGTCACAGCTCTCAGCTGTTATCAGCATTCAAGTGGCCTGGTTTCCAGAGGCGCTGAAACAGTAGCCTCCATTAACATCTGAAGAGCCTGAAGTATAATTTTATCTCTATCTGCCATGTCCCTTATGCAGTCCATGGGTTCTCAACATTTGTGAAATGTGGGTCTTCTATTTAAGTGCCAAAGCATTACCTCTAAAAACGAATATATCATCACTGACTAAAGAAGCCGCGTGACTGAACATGTGAAAAATGGAAAGCGTAACAACCTATCAAAGGTTTTGTTTTTATTTTAAGGAAGTAAAAGTCCCATTGCAAGTTTTACACTGTTGATATCAGCCAGATGCAGAGTCCACTGAAATGAACCCCAAAATCATGAAGATCCATGGTGTAGGTTTTGACACACCCCAAATTGTGCCACCTCTGCAAAGTAAACTCAGTTGCTTTTGCTTTCTGTAAGTGGCAATTGGATACCTCGCGGCTATTAACAGATGGAAGATTAACTTCTCACTAGATTTGCTAATCTCCTTAATAGGACCCCCTGACAAAAGCATTAATGGATCTACTGTGAGATTGCTACCGTAATTCCATGTATGTACTCAACTATCAATTTCTATGGCCAGCCACACGGGGAAAAATAGCCTTAAAATGTGGGTGCATACATGCATGTATGTGTTACAAAGGAGAAAGAGGAAGCCATTTCTCAGTGCCTCCCACACAAAAACTTTTGTAAAAACCCTTGATCATTGAACTGACAGATGCTTGAAATATTTACTCCATCGAATTAAAACACGCGATTTCTGTAAGGATTCTAATCGACATACAGAAGACAGTATCACATTTTACACACTTAACATTGGTTTAGTGAGAAAAACTCTTTCAATCAATTCATGACATACTTCACATGGAGGCAGGAAAATGTGGGACAGCAGACAGAAGCACAGCATGTGAGTATTGTTTATTATAAGCTGGGCTAATGCATGATATGAAAAGGTAGCAGTCTACATTTCAAGAATATGATTAGAAAGTAGCTGAAAACAACCCTACGGGCACCTTGTCTGAAGTGGCAAAGAGGACTCAACAAATTTCCATGGGAGCAATGCCAATTACCTGCCTTTAACCAGGAGCTCAGTGTTGTACAGGAGTTTACTCAGTAAGCTCAAGAGGACACAAGATACTTGTTGCTGTCTTTAGGAAAAACTTGTACCCATTTGCTGATCATCTAATTATAAATGAGCTCCCTTTGTATAGTGACTGGTTACCTGCAGCTGAGCTGACACCAGTACAGCACTGAGCTCTACCCGAGATATCTTATTCGTACACCCCAAACTACTTAATACAAGGAGTATTACAAATTTTTAGTACCTTCACAAGGAATAATCCTGAGGCTAAGCCAGATTCATTAATTCTGTCCTGGTGACCTGCTGTGTTGACTGCATCAGCTATTAAAGAGTCAATAACAATCAATAGTCACGGCTGCATAGCAATACACACCACTCAGAGGTTTTCCCTCTAGGAATCAGCAACGGTATTTTAGTGTGAGACTTCTTTACAAATGCTGATTTTTAAGTAGTATTCATCAGTGACAGCTCTGATGCTTTAATTGCTGTCAGGGCAGCTGTAGAGAGTACATCCCAATTAGTTCTTTAAAATACATGAAGCAATATCAATCAAAATACTATTTTTACCATTTTTAGGAACGACTTGATCCCCCTCCCCCTCTTTCACATGCTGAAGCACAATTTGTTCTGTTCCACCTTCTTCAGACACTGCAGACTCTTCGCCACACTAAATCAAATGCTGTAAGAGCCACCAATACTCCCTGGGGACCAGACTTTGGAGTTGTTACACATAGCAGTGCTTTACTATAAAAATAGTCTCACTGGGACCCAGCCAAACCTGCAGGAATATGCAGCTCAGCCTGGGGTTGTAACATTGCTTCTGCTCAGCACTCTGACCAGGGAAGGAGGGATTTATCTCACATGACTTTAGTCTTCTGCAATTTAGGAGTTTAGTGAGACTATGCCCACTGAACAGGCAGTGGACAGAGTGAGAGACCCCCCAGGAGCGTGACTCCCCTCACCCGCTGTCAGCACGCTTTCAGGGTCGTGTGAGTTTGCTGCAGGAAGGTGTTGGTTTTCCCTCGGTGACTATAAAAGCAGCCTAGAAACCTAGGTAAGTTGCAAATATTTAACATTTGAAAGCTTAAATTAGGTGACACAAACATACATAAATACAGTAACAATGCTATTACTGCTACTGCTGGTAGAATAGTGAGATTTCCCCTAAATATCCTTATGTTCACCACCCACCCGTAGTGGAACATGTTTTGGGTAAAATATCCTCTGTGTTGTCATGCTAGATCAAGTGAAGGAGTACAGCTGGGGGGGTTACGTTTACTATGTGTGATTCAAGCGGACACAGCTCAGATTTCTACAGAAAACACAGATTTATCCTGGCTTTTCCCAGCAGCCTCTGAAACAATTGCTTAAGCGAAAAGACAGATTGCCAAAGCCCAGGATTCACATTGAGATTACCCACCCTGTGAAACCACATACACAGCGCCTAGCAGAGAATGAAGCTGCATCATGATTTTTTATTATTATTTCCTCATAACCCATAACAACAAGTGAAAGCATCCTCTAAAATTGCCTAAAACCACAAATGCTGCATGAAGCTGGCATGCTAGACACAGCTTGTAAATCTGATTTAATTGTGAATGGTAGAGTGAATAATCAGAGCTCAGCAGCAAGCCTGATTACACATGAGCACTACCCAGACTGCTCGGCATCACTTGCTTTCTCCTTCCCCTTCCCCACACTCCTCTGGGCACAGCATAACCTATGGAGATGAACACCATGATGCTGTCTGCAATCTCTATTTTTACACAGCTGCTCATCACTGGTGCGTATCAAAGCAGCTTCCAGGTAAGCATTAAGACCCCTAACCCCTCTGCAACACGGCCAGCAGTGTTGCACACACCCCACAGATGACCTACATCTTCATTTGTGCAATGAAGATGACCTATCTAAAACACCAGTCAGTTGAAGGCAGCGCAACGGACACAGTCAAGCACTGATGAGTCTTTCCTATGACACCGCACTCCCAAAGCAGGGAAGATGATACAACACAAGCAATATATTGAAAAGCGTCTAATACTTCTTTAAAATGTTGCATTCTGGAACTCATGGACTCTTTTCAGTGGTCCCCAGTGACAGGATGAGGGGCAACGGGCACAGGCTGGAACATAGGAAGTTCCACTCAAATATGAGGAAGAACTTCTTTACGGTGAGGGTGCCAGAGCACTGGAACAGACTGCCCAGGGAGGTTGTGGAGTCCCCTTCCCTGGAGATTTTCAAGACCCACCTGGATGCAGTCCTGAGTGATGTGCTCTAGGCGTGCCCTGCTGTAGCAGGGGAGTTGAAGTAGATGATCTCTAGAAGGCCCCTTCCAACTCCAACAATTCCATGATTCCATTATTCCTCTATGACTATGAGGGTTTCAAAGGTGAAGAGGTCAGTTAACTAACATCCCTTGACCGAATAAAAAGCTTCCTTATGATTTGGGGAAGAATTTCTACTAAAAAAGCATTATGGAAATCCCTGTTAAGTTCTGCTGAGAAAAAGGGCTGCTCTACAGGAGCAGTGCCTGAGATGCCATACTCACTTGGACTTGGCAACAACCAGAAGGTCTGTGAAGAGGAAAAGGTGTCGCTCCTGGGTTTGCAGACCTGTCTTCAGCTGCACGTGGCCGTCCAGGATGAACGTTCGGTTGTGGCACATGAACGACTGCACAAGGGGACATGCCTCTGGGCTGATGGGAGAGAAGCAGCCTTCCCTGCAAAAGGAAATAAAGGGAATAAAAGAAAGCAAATCAGCCAGTTGCCCATGAGTGAGAACCAGGCAGTGACTTCCCACACTCACTGCCAAAAAGCAATTTATTTGAACCCATTTCAGTGAAAGGTGAGAGGGACAATAAAGATAATCCAGCAGTCTGATTCTGAGACAAAATCTGTTAGGGACTGCCCTTACTGAATCCTTTACAGCCCAAGCACATGGATAGCACCTAGAAAAATTTAAATACAGCCCTCTCTATTTTGTATTTGTCTCCTTTTGTATGGAAGTCTTTGAGAAAACACCACACTTCTGCCGTGTAAATGTACCTTTATGTAGCACATAAAGAGAGTGGAGACATATGGATGACAAAGGGACAACTGACTGCACACCCTCCTTCGTCAGAAGGAGACTCATACCTGGGGTCGAGAGCAATTTACAGAAATTATTCAGAATCAAGGACAAACATAAGGTGCAAGTGAACCTTGCTAGAGACAGAGCATGTACAAGACACAACTTGATAAGAGGCAGCTCAGCCTCTCTCCCATCACACAGCCCACCCTGAGCTATGCTCCCATCGCAGGGTTTGATGATGTGACTGGGGCAGGGCCATGCTGGTCCATGGCTGTGGTGTGTTGAGGCCACTGGATAACCCAAACCCAGGTCTACGGGGGGCGGGTCAGGCTCCCTCCTGTAAGACACTGACCTTTTCTAAGGAGGTATCGAGTAGGGTGCAATCCAAGGCTACTGATTGTGGAGACGTGATTCCCTTAGCCCCTCTTGATCTAACTCTTCTGCATGACATAAAGGAGTCCAATAGTTAATGAAGCAGAAATGGGAGTTTCTCTAGCATGTGGGTCACCTCATTCACCCAGAAAGGGTATCCCCAGTTTCTGAGCCGTGCCCTCAGAAATGTCTGTTTATACATTGCCAAACTGAATGAATGTGAGGGCTGGAGGGGAGGACACTCCTCCTCTAGGGCTCTCGAGAATCTGGTTGCAGGTCAGGCTCTCCCTTGGAAAACCAGGGACATGACTTCAAATTCTCTCAGGCAGGTCAGAGGACTAAACCTGGGTCTCCTATACCCTGATGTACCTCAAATAATGAATTTCTGGATTAAAACCAGCACCCATAAGCAATTTTGCTCATGATTTTTAGACATAACTGTTCCATTATTTGCTTTCCCTAGAGGTGTCTCCAAATGGACCATTTCCCTTTGGATGAATAAATGAGTTCCATTTTTATTCAAATGCATTTACTTATTTTTTCTTGTTAAAAAATGACAACAAAAAAAAATTAAGCTAAAACTTGGCAGGATCAGCTTGGCAAGGAAAGGCTGAAGTGAGTAGCTTTGCAATTATAGTTTATTCCTGGTCCCACTCAAAGGGATGACAAACACCTAATGACTTTGCTGGGAGAAGAAATGGACCTTATAGAGTGAAAGTCACAAAATAAATGGGAGAGATATGAATGTTTTCACAACAGCAAGCAGAGAAAACCTTCAAAAAAGGACATAAACCTTCTTGTGCCTCCCTTAGAGCCTGAATGATTCCCGACCCTCTTCTCCTTGATGCCTGTGGCTGGATTACTCAAGAAATTATTTAGGATATCCTGACAGCTGGGAGAGAAAGGATAAGCTCTGAGATTGGCCTACATTAGCAGGACACACTTTCACTGATCTGTAAGGAGCTGGTGAGGATCTCTGCCTGCTGGGGAGAGCCCTGTTTGGCCTTGGTTTCCCCTTTCTGCCCAGGAACCTGAGTTTTTGACAGAATTCCTCAACTTAATTCATCTTAAACTGTGTCCTAATCTTGTCTTTCTTTACCTCCCTCTTCAGGGAAGAAAGAAAAAAAAGAGGAACAACCTTTGCAATGAATAATGCAAACCTGAAGTTACTTGATCATTCCTCAGCAGAAGACGTGTCCAGGAGTGTGGGGGTTAAAGCAGGGAGAGAAGTTTTGGTCCAGTGCAAGAGTGACACATGCAACGTGGCCAGCAACAGGAGTCAGGGGACCTGCAAGCATCTCTCCTACCTTGCCACTTCGTGGGACTGGGACTTCAACAATTCACCAGTTCATCAGTGCCTGACAAGTTGCTGGGACTCAATTTTATGAACTCCCTGGCAGCACTTGGCATAGAAACTTAAGCAGAAATCAGCAATGGTGACCAGTCCACCTGCATGAAAGTCATGCATGGCCTTTACCTCAAAGCTAAAGTCAGGGGAATACTCATTTATATTTGAACCCAGTAACAACATTGTTTAGAAAAAGCCCTTTCATGTTTCACTGCCATAACCAAATCAGCAGAAACATTCATAAAATCACACTGGAGTGCCTGTCCCATTTTCTACGTCCTGGTTTGTAAGCCCAGGAACCTCTCAAGTCAAAATCTCAGTCATGCAGGCAAGCAAAGGAAGGTGCAGTAGGTTTATTAATGCCAGCAGAGGTCAAGCAAATTGAACTTGGTTTTAGAACAGGAAAATGCAATAATATACATCAGTTATTTTAACAAAATCTGCCTTTTGATCCAACACCTTCCAAGCTTTTCTGTCATCTGAGCTCTAACAAGTACGCTCACATACTTCTGTGGAGTTTTACCTGATAAGCAGTATAAAAAAAAATATTAAAAAGTGAAAATATTTTCTTCCTTTGAAGCAAAGTGGAAAAAATCAAAGCCATTAATTCAACCAGAACCTTCTAAAGCCCCAGGACAAATGAACATGGAGAAAATTCACCAGCAGTGACAAAAAAGCCTTTTGGAATGCATGCTTTTGATCCTCTCAATTAATGTTCCATTGTTACAAGACATGAATGAAACCCAAGTTTTATTACATTGAAGAAAATGCAGATCAGCTATAAGCTCAGGCACAGGGATTTATACGAGAGGTATTTTTGGAGACCAGTTTTTAAAGGCTCAGTGATTTTTCTGGTCATTAAATGGGTCTAATTTTCAAAAAGTGTTAAGGACTCAAATACTGACTCTGAAAATTCCTTTTAATAGAATTATGCAAAAGTCAGTACTTAAGTCAATGTGATTTCTGATATAATTTAAAAAGTCAAAGCAAGTAATATAGGGCCTTCTCTGTGTTCCATTAAAAGTCATTCTGTGATTAGCACATGTAAAAATCCCACAAAGTAACATCTTTCAGTTTGGCATTAAAAAAAAAAAAACAACAAAGCCAACATCCAAGTTTGTTAAGAAGGAACTCTGACAGTGATGCTTAGGTGGCATTGCCTTTCTAACTCTCTAGTCTCAAGTGGACATTTCTTCCTGAACATGCTGTTTTAGGGATCTGAAATTTCCATGTGTGGTCTTAAGCATATAAGTAAATTCTGTAATTTGAGGATATCTACCAAGATATTCTTGAGTTATTCAGGAAAAGACTACAATCGCTGTAATGGCTGAAATGACTAGAAAGATAATTGATGATTTTTCTTCTGGCATTTCCAGAGCCTAAATTTTTACACCTATTTTTTTCTTTTCAGTTTAATCAGAATAGGCATTTTATGCCTATTTAAAATATACAATGATTTAAAAGAACTCTTCAATTTTGTAGGTGTAATATATGAAGCTGAAATCCAAAGTAGTCAACCAAACACTGAAAAATACATCCCCGTTGTATTCAGTGTGAAAGCAAACACTTCACTACTCACTGTCAACCACAAAAGAAACCACAAAAGCACAAAAAATACTTCTTCCCCCCACAGAGCTTCCTTGGGGTTTCTCAGTCAAACTGATCCCTAAATGTCATGACCCACAAAATGTTTATTCTTGGTGTAATGGAGAGCTCATCTTTATTCTCTATTTGTAGTGAAAACAATGAAAGAAATTATATTTTCCAAAGAAGAGTTTAACAGCTCATGTTAAGTGGTTACTAAATCCACAATCCAAATGTCATTTATGCCAATGGGAAGCTTTCCCTTGATTTCAGTCAATGATGACTTCAGCCTATCTATGATTTAGGTTAAGCTATAAGATGCCTCAGAGAAACAATCTGTTCCAAGGTACCTAAGCTGGAATGAGCTACAGCAGGTATCTCAGCTGTATGACATCCCTCTCACAGACTGCCCGTGCTCCATCCTAAATCTCACTCTGTTGTTTCGGTTCTTGTTCTCCACCAGAACTTCTCTCCACTGATGGTATCTCTGCAGCCACAGAAGTTGATTTCCTCTAATGATGCAGTACCAATGCTCTTTGCACGATTGATACCTACTGAAATAAAATAGCACATTGCTCTTTAACCTCGGAAGTCTTTCACAAGAGGCAGGTGAGAAATGCAGCTTTTCCTTAGCAGAGCAGTAAAATGGCAGCTATTCAAAATGCTTAAGTCTGAGTCAGCCCAGACTTGTGAGAGGCTGCACATGGTCTGACCAATACTTACACATACACAATACCTTTCCAAATTCCTCCCAGAGCGAACAACTTAGCCTATACTCATTTCACACATAGGTATGATGATAAGTAAAAATACTGCATGCTTGTGCCAGTGCTGAAGCCCAGGAAAGGACCAGAAGCGCTCTCCAGTTTTGTGTCTACACACGCAGAGCTTGCCGTTTGCCACATAACCCTACCATTGCTTTGGCTACAGGCTAAGGAGGCCACCAAGCAGAGCACCTACCACCCCCTTCATGCTGCTCCGAGACCTACTTCATGTATCTCAAAGGCCAGTTTTGGATGTTTGTAAGGAAGCAGTGATTTATCTTTAAGGAAAAATAAAACCAATAAATTTTCAGCTTCAGTATCCCTCAACAAAGCATTTACTTTATCGTCACTGTGTCACGGCACTGGGCTAAAGAAACCCACTGAGAGAAGCAGGAGCTATTCACACCCTTCCAAGGCTAGTGAAAACAGCAGCTATCTGCACAGTAAGAAACATCCACAGCCCAGCCCACATTATGGATTTTTGCCAAAATGGATTTATCAGTCAGGGATGATGTGTGATTTGTGACCAGCAGAGATACCCCAAAAGCAAGCCTGATCTGGAAGTCATGTTCCTTCATTTTCTTAATAGAGCTTATATTAGAAATCAGGTAACAATAATTGCACTTTATTTTCTGTGGCTCCTACTCAGACCCTTAAGCTCCTAAAACTTCCTGTGAGAAGGAACTTCAATAGCATCTTAATAGATGCTTGCTCCATACTTTTGCTAACGAGGCAGGCCCTGCTAACTGAAGCTTGGAAGCCAAGATGTTTAACACACAACACATATTACCCATATCGTGTGGCTAGAGGGTATTTTGCAGTCTAGATAATTAACTTAATAAGGTCTTGAGAACAATGCTTTAACCAGTCAGAAGAAAAGAGCTCCAATTTTGTGTGCAGCACAGTCTCCACTGAGATAAGGGGGGAAAAACCCCAAACCTGTAAGACAGCAGTGGGTACTGATCTGCCTTGCAGGGCTTAGTACAGTGCACTCAAGTGCAATATTAACATTTCAGGACATCAACACATATCTAACTTCATCATAAATGATAGTTGGGATGTGACTTTTACTGTATCCTGACAATATCATGACCATGGATCTTCATGTTTTCTGTGTGAGAAAAGAGAACGGGGAAATACGAAGTGAAAGAAGAACATTTTTTCTACACTGAAACCAAATGCCCACGCTAGGGACTGAATGCAGAACAACAGAGACAGTCCTGCTTATGCTCCCAATGAATTTAGCCTCTATCATACTGACAGCTCATTAACGAGCATGGTTTGAAAGCAGCTGTTTGGCCCAGCCTGCCCCGTCCCCACTCCCTGTTTGGCACAGCCACCCAAAGACCCGCTGGATTCAGGGCCAAGCATATACAGCTCCTCTCACCATGAACGAGGTTCCACACAGACAACACTCACCGAGAGCAATCTGCAGGCTCTGAGCTCTATCTAGACAGGCAGGTTATATAAAACAATCCTCTGCATTTTTAAAGGTGGTAACCACTCACTACTGTCACTGCCTTCCAGCCACGACCAGTGCTCCCGGGGAGTCACCCACGTGCTCGGGATCTTTGGTGCTTCTTCCCACTTTGACTCCTCATGATTTGGAATATGCTTTTCATCTAAATTTATGCAGCATTTTATTCTAATAATTATACCTGAAGGGTGAAAGGAAGCACAAAACGTGTCAGCCTGGAGGGTTGGAATGTTTTCCAGGAAGGTGGTAGGTAAGATATGGGCTGACATGAAGTTAGTGTGCTGTTGTAACCTTATGCTGACTATTTATAGAAGGGACTTGGAGAGACAAGCATAAAACTCTCTTAATCACATGGGCTGCCAACCCATTTCTGAAAATCTGCTGTCAACTTGATCCCTGCTATGCTAAGGGAGCTTCTTTCTGAGGATGCTGGGCATGTTTTCTTGCTGTTATCTATGGTAAATCTTATACAGTTGAAGCAGCACTTTGTGAAAACAGTGCAGCATTCCAGAAATAGCAAGTCTATTTTCTGCAGCACTCCATTAAAGTCCCCCAGGCCATCACTATCGTGCACAGTAGCTTTTGTACAATGAAACAAGTGAGATCTGCTCAGTTTTCCAATGAGCATTAATTACTTTCTAAGTATTAAAATGCCTGCTCATACTTCATAAGTGCACTTTACTGGTTGCATTTTCTTTTTTTTTTTTTTTTAATTTTTACAACTAATGTATTTGAGCAAATCGGAGGCAGTCACCTCTCACATCCCTGCTTTTTCCCCTCATGGGCTGCGCCTGCGGATCTCACAGCAAGCCCTCTGCCCCAGGGCACGGGTCAGCCCGGCTGCACAGCCGCCAGCCCAGGGCTGTCCTCACTCCACCCCTGCGAGCTCCAGCAGAAAACACTGCACCCAGGATAAACCAGTGGGTCCCACCAGGGTCCCAGAGCCTTTGGATCCAAATGCACTCCAAATGCACAGGCAGGGCAAGCACAAGCCTGGACAACAGAACGAAGATGAATATTAATAGAGGTTGGCAGCAATGTTTGCTCAGATAAATAGATAAATTTACGTTTTAGGGCAGAAATCAGAGCTACCTTGTATTTAGGAAACTAGACACCACTTCTCTGCTTCTAAAAAATGAGCTTACCCATTTTAATTCAAAAGATATTGAGAAAATTTTTCCAACTTAAATTATTGTAGGATTCTAAAAGCCATTTTCTAAGTATCTGAAATCATCTTTGCATGATGTCAAAATCTTATTAGAAGTAATAAAAAATATTATGATGAATCAACATGATTTACACTAAATGTTCAAAGTGTTGAGGCACATAACTATTTTTTTTCTGTAGCCTTCCAAAAATCAGCACTAACAATTAAGACTTGCAGTAAAATGTCCCATAGCTGTAGGGTAAAAAAAAAATCATCATTAAAAAAAAATCTTTGCACCTTTCAGGATGGCAGCTTGGCAGCTTAACTGAAAACAAGCCACACTTAACTACTTTCTACATATCCAAAAGGACAATATTCTCTGCAAAGCAAATATGTACTACAGCATGGTGGCTGGAGACACAAAACGTGCTTGTGGTTTGGTTTACTTCCAAGGTTTTTTGGTTTATTTTAACAAACAGCTGCAAGGTGTTTACTCTGAAAATTTAGCACAAGGGCAAAATTCACTATTGGTATAAATTAGCACCACAGGTTTTGGTCATATTTTGCCTGTTTCCACCAGAAAAGAATTTTGAGCAAGTTATTTATATCCTATTAAAAAGCTCTTGCAGGGCGCATGTCCGTCAGTCCCACTATACAGCTCTGCTGGCAATCAATGAGCCCAAAGGGGTTTCATCCAAGTCCCCCTGAACAGGGGAGAAGTTTGGGGAAGGACATATTCACATGCAGAAGTCAGTAAAACGTTTTTTGGTCTTTGGAATAATCAATCTTCTGTCCCCCACTGCAGTTCCCACTCATTTTTACCGAGTGACATTGCACCACCACATTGAGTTACTCTACTCTCCCATTCCAGTTGCACCAGGGAAATGCTGTTCCAGGCATTGTCTAACCAGAGAAAGATTTTGTTGTTCAGATGAAAAAAAGTCAGAAAAAAAAGTGAGCTGGAGAGGGACAGAGAAGGAAAAAAATAGGATGAACAGAGGGCAAAGAAAAGGCCAGAAGTTAAGACCCCAGCACTGCAGTTCTGCACCATGATTGTCTGGGGTTTTTGGAGATTCTTGTGGCCTGTAAGAAGTCTGGAGGCACGGAGGTCTCCTTTACCACTTCCAATTTCCAGCTTCTCCCTACCCATTCCAAGGAGGCATACATAGAGGAGCACTCTGGGATTTCAGTTTCACCCATGTTGCCCCATGAGGATCCATTATTATTTTAGCAACCTGAAAGGATAAGGTTTCTATCCTACTTTAATTTTTTGGGGAAAGCAGCAATAACAGTTGGGACAGTTAATCCCACTTAATCACAACTGGAACATTTAAAAGCCTTCCTCAACTCCACTGATTTTAAGTTATCTCATGGATGAAACTAACCTTTCCTTCAAAAGGGTGTTTCAAATACCTCCTTGCAAACTGTATTACAAGAGCTCAGCACAGGTCACGTAACAGCCAGGAGTTCTGGGTTACCAAAAATAGCCAGGACACACTGCAGATCTCTGCAGAAACAGGTCATTTACTCCAAGCCGAGGTGCACATGAGAAACAATTGGTGCAGGCATCTCTAGAAATCCCTTCTGAACCATCATGTATGGCTGTAAGTGAGCCTGTATGTATCTGTCAACCCCGTCCTCTGAAGTTACAAGTTACATAGGCTATAGATGGGCAAGAATAAGGTACTTGCGTGACTGTCCTTTTAACAGGGAAACGTAGCATTTTCTAGGTGACTGCCTAGGTTTATTGCCTGTCAGTCACCTCACACAATTATCGGGTAATACCAGGGGAGCTGCTCATGGTTTCTCAAAGTCTCATTGCCCAACAGTCATCCTTTTTAGCCTCTGCTTTTCCCATTCTTCAAGAAGTAATTCAGTGAGGCTTTTCCCTCCCTCATGCCACCTGGGCAGAGCCTGCAGTTAGGCAACAGCGAGTTTTAAGAAAAACAAATGCATTCAAAACAGTGTAAGACTTCAAATACGTGGCCAGGTAAAGCGAACCTGGAATCCACCAGCTCCTGCTCCCCAATTGCCCTTTTTCAGGAGAAAAATCTGCTGATTGTAAACAAAGTAATCACATACAAAGTGACCTATAAATAGCAGCAAGTACTGCCTTTAAAAAGATAAGCCCCTTCACGGCGCTTTATCCTCCACAATCTGCGGCTCTCATTGAAGCTGCTGCTGCCTGGCCTTGCCTGTAGCCCCACAACTGTGGGACGCTGTGAGGTGAACTCCATAAAGCTCCACCACAGACGTGAAGGGAGGATCTGCCCAGACTTCATATTGGCTTATGTTTTTAAGGACCGCTTCCCTGTGAGGGACCACCAATATGGGTGCCGCATGGAAGACAGGATTGTCACTTCACTGCACCTCTCCCAGAGCTGTAACAGGAACAAATCTGGCTTCGGTTTGCCTCAAGGGCTTTAAACCATATTTTGATACTAGTACTACAGCACAGGAATTATCCTGTTACAGTGAAGAGATTACTTGATATGCCCGCCACTGCCAGCTATTGCAAGTGTAGTGACCCAGATTCTTTTTCAACAGCCAGCAGACAAATTAGTTGCTGCCACATGCACCTGTCTGCTGTCCTATAACTAAACGCCTACACACTCAACGAGGTTTTCACAGAGCTACTCCGGCAGGTTAGCCAGAGGTTTCTATTCCACTAGTGATCTGAGCGGGGGATAAGAGCTGTTAGAGGATTCCCCATATCCCTGCACCTGATGGTAATGACTTTACGTAAGGGAGAAGCGGGCACAGGCCAGTCACCTGCAAAGGACGGCAGCCTGGAGAAGGGAGAAACAGAAGAGCCCTTCCCATGATGACGATTTTCTCTGGGTTTATTTGAGCCTTTGATATACCAGAAGAGCTTGCCCATGTCTGATTAGTGACCTCCTTGTAGAAACGCATGTCACACTTGACACACCATCTACCGAGAAACCCATCCTGCTCCTGCACAGCAAAACAGAGAGGAACGAGCGTGAGGTTGCTGAATCGAAGAGGCTCAGCCACCACAGGTGTTTCCAGAGGAGTTCTAGCAAATGAGATGCCTTGGAAAATACCAGACCCAGTTTTACTATCAGAACAAAATGCAGAGGGAAGGAAGGTGGATGAAAACATCTCAGCTCTGCTTGTTCATTCAGCTGAAGGTCTTTACCATTCTTTTCTGCATTTTCTAAATAACACTGCCAGGAAGACCTAGGATGCACCTGAGACACCGACTCCCACCGAATGCAGTGTGCAGGCTCCCTGTAGGGCACACCAAGATCCAAACCAGCACACTCACCCCAGTACGTATCACCACTTTCAGCTAGGGGATGGGATGGGACAGGCTGAACATGGGTGTGTCAGTGGGTGACATGCAAAAATAATCCTGGAAACAGACATAGACTTTTCCCCTCCTAGACCTTTCATCTCCAGGCTTGCTCCCATGAATGTAAGATTTTTGGTCCCAGGAACACTACATGTCCTTCTCCATAGTGGCCCAGCTTCAACTGCAGGAGGGAGAAGGAAAGTCTCCACTCACTCCAACTACCCTCTGCTTTTGTAGTTACATCCCTCTTTTGGGAAGCAGAAGATGAATTGCCTAAGGAGGCAAAGAGCTGAACCTGGGTGATCCATCAAAAGGATCTTCGAGGCCAGCAGTTCCACAAAGAGCAGTGGTGGTCTGTGGGGACCTGCCTATGGAGCAGGCTAGAAATGCCTCACGTAGCTTACACTGGGCTTGCTAGAATAGCACAAGCCTTGATTGCAACATAGACAATGGTCTCTCCCTGCCAAAATACCCAGTGAGCCAGACTTCTTCCCACTTCAGCCCCAATAATTGCATGTTCGGAAACCACTGCCCTGAACAGCTATTACAAAACACTCCAGAAAAGTAGACTCGGCCAAAGGTTTAAAAGACAGCAACATT